>CM053618.1:19610140-19677080 GCA_028646535.1 Procyon lotor
AAAAAAAAAAAAAAAAAACCCACAGCCGAGGCATTATCAATTAGAGTCCTGCTGGGCAATATTAACACAGATTCCACTTAAAAGAGACAATCAAAGGCTCAGCAACAAATAGGAATACATTTATACTCTTCAAGGAGCCAAAGAAAATGCAAGAACGTCTTCCCTAGGAAGACTTCCTACCCTCACATGGCATTTTATCTCTGCTCTTAATCAAACCAGGCGGATAGAATTTCAGACACGAGCAGGGTTCACCCACCACGCAAAGGATGGTGGAAGCCATGCTCCCCGTCTTTAACAAAGCAGAATACGGTAGAATCAAATAAACGCTATGCAGTTCTATCGGCAGCATCTCTCGCTCTTTCTGTGGGGGGAGGGGAAGAGAAGGAGCGTGATGGGACCGCAGGGTCAGACTCTGCAAAAGGGAGTCAGAGCTGTGAGGGCTTTAATGAGGGTGTTTGCACGGAGCACAGTGCGGGAGAGGACAAAAGGTGAGCAGGAGCAAAGCAGAATAGGAAGCAAAGCGGAAGAGTGACCCCCTAACGGCTTCCCGGGTAAGAAGTTGTCCAAAAGAAGAAGAAAAAAGCAGCTCAGCAATGTTTGTCCCTAAATGCAGTCACTGAAAATTGTAACCGAATACCCAGCCGAACCAAGTGTGAGCGGCTACAACGGAGCCAGGCTGAGAAACTGGCTGGAAAAGGGCGGGTCCCTGCACAGGGACTTCGGCCTGGCCACCGTGCCCCAGCTCGACCTGGAGAGTCTCCTCGGCCCCGAGAGGCGTCTGTCCGGAGCTGCCGTTGGCAGCTGCTCTCCTGGCAGCGCAGAGAGCCAAATCCATGGCACTGCTGGGCCAACAGCTGCTACAGCTCCGGGGGAGGCGACGGGTGCCCGCTGAGACGCTCTGGGCAAAGCATGAACTATTCTAGGGATCAGCCCTCGAGTCAGCAAAATCGAGGCTACACTCCACCGGCTGAATGAAAACACAGTACAACTGCCACTCTCAAGACCCAGGAAACCCACAGCTCTTCTTCTGGCCCAGCTCCTCTCACCCGGGGAGCTTCAGGCCCTCACGCCTCTATTTCCAAGGGCACGGCTTTGGGCCAGGCCCAGGTTAACCTTCGCTCACCGCCGTACCTTCTTAACAGGCCTCTGGTGTCTCTCTCCTCCGATTGATCTTCTGCGGTGTTGCCATAGTTACCTTCCCGAAGCACCGCCATAATTAGGTTCCTTGCTCAAAAACTATCAATGGCTCCCCACGCTTACAGAATAGACGCTGTCGCCTGGCACCCCCGGGCCACTCTGATCAGGCCCCTCCCAACTTTCCGAAGCTGTTTCATGATGGCATTGATTATTCCTGCTCTTCGGCAAAACAGATGAGTTACCCACAAGCCTTATTTTGCATCTCTGTGCCTTTACCAACTCTGTTCCTTCTACCTAAAATGCTTCCTTCCCCATACTTCTATCCTCCTTTGACTTCTGCCCTGTCTCCACTGAATTCAGCTCACAGGACCAGCACCTAATGCTTGCACTTGTATTTGCCCATTTCCCATCCACTGAACTTCACCTTTGTAAAGCCCCCACCCAGTTGGCAACCTGAGGATGTATCTATTCCCTATGCACCTGTGGTGCTTTGTATGGATGGGTGAACATGGTCTTTCACAGACGACGTGGCAAGGCTGCGAGTAGTCCCCCACTAGGTCTCCTCCTCTATATGAACAGAAGCTCTACCTTCTGGTCTCCCCACGCAAGAACCCAGAGGGCTCGCTACCATGCTATTGCATCAAACCTGAACTCCTCTCTCTGCCTGCCTGCCAAAGCGCCATCATTTGGGGTCTGCTCCAGTTATCTAACCTTATTTTCCACTGCTTTTGAAAACACCTGTAATCTCCTAACATTTTGCAGGCCTCACTGAAGCCCCTTTCATGTTACACTGTTCCCATGTCTCTTCCCTCTTAGTGAGGGTTCCAGAGCTCACCTCAGCCTCCAGAGGAATCAGCACAGAGCGCAGCACCCAGTAGGTACTTAAAAGAGGTGTGGTGGGTAAGTAGATTGTTACTCAAGATAAGACCAGACAGGAAGCTATTAAAGTAAACTAGCCATCAAGTGACAGCTGAAGGAGTGGAGAAGTCCCCCTCTTCCAAGCTCTTAGAGCACCTTGAATTTCCTTCCGTTCCACAACACTTACCTCAACTCATCTAACTGTGTGATTTGTTTAACGTCCATTTCCTCATCCCGTTTTAAGTGCCCTACTAGACGAGGCGCTAGTTCACGGCTATACCCCAAGGAACAGTGTCTGGCCTGAAGGAGTTCAAGGAAAGTGCAATGGACATTTGTTGAAGGAGTGGAAAAGAAACTTTCTTTTAATGAAGGTGGATCCCTCCCTCATCCCTGTACACCCTCAGCAGCAAATGCTCCTGGTTCCTCTCAAGGGCACATGCTATTCTCCGCTACACTAATCTACCTTCAAAGCCTCGCCTAAGTTCCACTTGCTTCATGAAAACTCTCTTGACTGTTCCAGATCCTTTATCTATCTCTGATTATTTATCAGTGACCTCTTAACACATCTACATTCCACACAAAACTAATAATTTCTTAATGAAATCATTATTGCTTTGCTCTCTAGTTGCTTCCTGTATTAAAAATCTTTTCTCCCCGGCCAGATATAGCCCCCTGTGGAGACACACAATAAACTTCTCTGGTATCTTCCAGTGCCTTACAATACAGAGTATACAGATGGCTCTTAATAAATAAATACTCATTGGTTGTTTGGGGGGGGGGAAATGAAGCCAGGTACCAGCTTTATCAGAAGGGAAATCAATTCTTCCAAAACACCCTATTCCTTGTATGTGATCTTAATCAGAGCAATTCAGCTGACTTAGAGATTAGCACATCTGTACTTTAATTTATAGTAAATATGTCTTTAAGCTGAAAATATGATGGTACTAAAAATCAAATGCTATTTTAAACTTAGGAGTAGCTTACCAACAGAATAAATCCAACTTTGAGTCATTTTTCTAAAGCAAATGATTTCTCTCCCAAATCTTCATTTATCATATACTAAAATAACATTTTATTCTCTCCAGATTGCTTATTATAAAGAGAACAGGACTTGGGAAAGATAAGGAGCTCTGAGGACAAAACATCTGGAGGAAATTCTCATTCTGGCTTATATCGAGAGTATCATCTGTTCTCTCAAACTTAGCCTCCATATTCATTGCTCAAAGCTGATAATTTGTGTCCCAAATTATTAGAGTGATAAACAAAAATAGAAAATGGGGGAAAACAAGATATACTTGGCATTAGTTCCTACATTCATTCAATCATTTATTCATCCAATCACGTTTAGTGAGCATCTATTATATAACCATGTATTACACCAAGCACTATGGGAGGCTGAAAAATGAAGCAAAAAAGCGTACACAGTCCACGAAGAGAAGAAAATGAAAGGCAGACAGTATTGAATGCCCTAATAAAAGAACAAATAAAATGCTCTAAGAATTCAGAAAGGGGAGAACATTCTTTCCTCTGGGAGAATAAAGAAAGTTTCTTGGACCATGATGCAGCTGAGACAGGTCTCAAAACACAGGTATGTCTTTGACATGCAGAGATGGGAAGAATGCGGACCTAAGTTCAAATAACAGGATGGGCAAAGTGCTGATTATCACGAGACCACACCTTGAGCATCAAAAACATAGACAGTGGGAAGCCACTGCCCAGAGAACCCGCCCGATTTCCATTGTGTTCCAGGAAGGCTAAATCTGCTAAGAGTGCATCAGGCAGGGGTGCCTGAGTGGCTCAATGGGTTAAAGCATTACCATGCTTTTGGCATGGGTCATGATCTCAGGGTCCTAAGATCAAGCCCCACATCGAGCTCTCTGCTCAGTGGGGAGCCTGCTTCCCCCTCTATCTATGCCTGCCTCTCTGCCTACTTGTGATCTCTCTCCCTCTGTCAAATAAATAAATAAAATCTTTAAAAAAAAAAAAAAAGAGTGCATCAGGCAGACTGGAATGGGGAGAAGCTATACACTGTGGACCCCGACACTGGTTGTTCGTTAGAATCATCTGGGAAACTTTCACACCATACCGTTACCCGGGACCATCTCCCAGAGAGTCTGACTTAATTGCTCTGGAATGGGGCCCAGATTTCAGCATTTTTAAAAAGTTCTCCAGAGAATTCTAATGTGAAGCCAAAGTCGAGAACCTCTGCTGTGGATGATAGTGAGTAATGCAATCATTCAGACAATAGGCATGATGATCTAAACTAAGGCAAAGGCAGTGAGGACAGAGTGAAAGGGTCACTTGCATAAAATGCTACCCAAGGAACAGACCGTGTGGGCAGTAACTCAGAGGTATTGCGACAGCATCATTCATTTCTCCCAGTTAAAGACAGTTTGGTCACTGCCTAGGTTTGAATCCCAGCTCTGCTATTGATTTACTAGAGGTGTGTGTGTGTGTGTGCGTGTGTGCGCGCGTGAGAGCAAGAGAGAGTGAGAGAGAGAGAGATATCTTAGGCAAGTTCCTTAACTTCTTTTGTTTTTTCTTTTTCTTTTTAATTTTTATTTATTTATTTGTCAGAGAGAGAGAGGGAGGGAGCACAAGCAGGCAGAGGCAGAGGGAGAAGCAGACTCCCTGCCAAGCAAGGAGCCCCATATGGGACTCGATCCCAGGACCCTGGGATCATAACCCGAGCTGAAGGCAGCCGCCTAACCAACTGAGCCACCCAGGCGTCCCTCCTTAACTTCTTTTGATGCAATTCCTCATCTGTAAATTGGGGATACAACAACACCGACACACAAACTTGTGGCGATTAAATGAGTTATATACATACAACCCTTAAACCATGCTTAAGGCACAGGAAGTGCTCTTCAAGTGTTTGCTGTTATTATTAGCATGGTTCACCATCTCTTCTGATCCATCCAGGATCCTGACCTGCATATATGACCCATCTGGAAAAGGAGAAGTCCTTCAGGGCCCTCTACCCTCAGCCAATCATTAGTCCCCAGGACACCTTTCGTGAATGCACACGGATCTCGGTGGCACATCCCGCCTCACCCCATCCCCGGCCCCATTCCTGAGGCCCCAGCAAGAAGCAGCCACGGGGTCCCTACTTGAACTGCTGGTCCTTCGTGCTGCGCGTCTTGGCCAGGAAGCGCTCGGCCAGCTTCTCCAGATTGCGGGAATAGTCCATCTCGATCTCCGCCTTCTTCCGGAAGAAGTCCTGGAGGTCCTGCAGGAGCTGCACCCGGAGCTCGCACTGCTGGTCCAGGCATTTCATCTGCTCCGTGAGCTGGGCGCGGATCTCTGCAACACAAACAAGGTCACACCGTCAGACAGAGAGCCTTAAAAACAAACGGAACAAAACAAAAACATACATACCCACATTTACCCCTTTTATTTAGTTAGGAACTTGAAGTCTTTAATTTAAGAAGAGGCTCAAGCTTAAAATGGCCATGTGATACGAGACACCTCCAAAAATTCCACCAACTCTTTTGGGACCACTAAGAAACCGGAACCAGGAATCTGCTGAATCATTTAAGAGAAACTGTTATCAAACATCTGATATTTGGTTACCATGTTCGGTTACCACAGAGCACAGTACTGTGTTTTTGGCACAGTGCCAGAATTTGGCTCTCTTTTGGCTGAGAGCCTAATGATTTACCTCCCAGCCATTCTATTAGATAGCAACTACTTTCATCCCCCATTTTAAAGATGAGAAAACTGACTCTTAAGGAAGTCAAGCTGCTAATGTATGCAGCTGGGATTTAAACCCAGAAAGACCGGCTCTAGAGCCCAAGCTCCTGCTTTTTATACTTTCTCCCATCGTTTCAAAATGTTTTTCTGCACCTTCGTGAAAGAGGGTGACAGTCGGGATATTTTAATGGAGATACACAAGGTCCTGCCCCAGATCAAATAGTGGCAATCAAGAATTCCACAAGCAACAGACTTCTCGGCAGGCAACCCTCTCACCGTCGATCAGATTTCATAGTCTCCAATATCACAGAATGTAAACCAATCTTCAAGGAGCTGATTTTTTTTTTTTTTCACTGACAAATATCACTCATACCGCTGTTGCTGTCGCTTCATCCTCAGGGACGCTCAGAGAGCCTCTGCTCTGCCAGAGCTAGAAATACTTTGGCTTAAGCCCTAGCTTGCAACACCCTCTCTGGAACTGCAACAACGCAGCTCCAGATGCAACCAGAGCTGCCTCAAATGCAATATGGCATTTGTTACTGACAAGAGCCCTGACACCCACGGGGAGTAGCTTGCCGAAACCTGACTGCTCTCAGCTCAGAGAGGGCGCACAGTGCATATGCCACAGAAGTTACGTTCCAATCCCGTCCCGTCGCAATGAGCCATTTCTTTCACCCCTTTCCCCTGCAAGGCTGCTCAGCTCCAGTGCATTAGGCTGGGACCGTGACTCCAGTCCCAGGAGGAAAGAACACCTATATAATTATTGCCTTTCCTTAGGCGTGCTCCAAATTAATTCCCAAATCGTAGAGTCCTAACAACGCTTTCTATGCTGTGTAATGCATGGGGGCGGGGGTGGTAGGGAGATCTAGAGTTTTCATCAGAGCTGCAGATAAATCAGGGGCAAATCCAGGATCAGAGCTGTGACGTTGAAAGGTTTGCCGACCACTCTTATGAAGCAATGACAAGGGGCACATGGTGCACGTAGCTTTGCCTTAAAGAAGCTGGGTGTCCATGATCTATCCTTACCTTCATTTTTGTATCTTTTTCACCCATATCAGAATGTAGCACAATATCTGGTCCTTTATGGACGATCTCGGGGATCTGTAAGTTCGGTTCTCACCCTCTTCGTCCCCATGCCTCCCCCTTGCCAACCATCAATGCCAATCAGTCCTACGGTAACCTCACCTGAACTGAAACTGAGCCCCGGAGGATTGTTTCAAGCAGACAGAAGGCTGAGCTGAAAAGCCGCCTACCTCATCACTCATCAAAGCTCCCTTGTTCTGTGTTTTTTGGGAGTCTGATTACAAGGGTGTTGGGGGAAGATGTGCAGAGGGCAATGTCAGGCATCTAGCTCTTGCCAGAGATTTCTGGGGTTCTTAAAGGCAACGGCCCTTGTCAAGACTATTCCTAGAGGCATCTGTCCCCCTTCTACCTATTGGTAGACAGAAGTAGAAGCCAGCAGTAGTAGCCACCGGGTGGGCGGACTGTGGGTGGAGAGCACATTCACAATGCTCATTGATATTACTTACAACTTGCCCATTAAGGAAGAAACAGGGCATCTTAGGGCCAAAAGGCTCTCCGGGTACCCAGTCAGTTCCAGATTTGTAAGAGGATGTGGGTTGGTAGTGGGGCTGTCCTCAGAGTCACCTATAATTCATATAAGACTTCGCCTCAATAATCTCACTAACCAGGAGAACAGAAGGGAACACGATAGAATGCTTTATGCGCCACCCTCTACCAAAAAAAGAGGGGCTCAGGCAGATTTCCAGGATACCCATGAAGTTCCAGAGGTAGGCCAGGGTTGCCCTGGCCAGGGAATTAGCACTTCCTAGGTGGCCTCTGAAATATGTGAGCTAATCTAAGAAGCCCCAAGCGCATCCAGCCAACACAGACTCCCCCCTGCCTTTCCCAGGTGCCTCAAGTGGGCAATGTGATACAAAGTGCACCCCACCCTCAGGCATCCCCTCAGGGACCCCGAGGGGAAGGGTTACCGAACACCCTTTACGGGGCTTTAGATGCATCATCTCATCTCATATCCACAACTAGCCCATCAGGTCTCCGCAATTATCCTGATGGCACAGGTAAAAAAAAATGAAGTAAGACCTAAGTCACTTACCAAGGGGTCATACAACCAGGTGCAAGTGAGGCTGAAGCTAAACGAAGGTCTGTCTAACTTGCCAAAGAGGTTGACTATGGACCAGGGAAACAAGAGAAACAGAACACAAGCCTGGAGTCTCTGGAATATTTCTGGGTAAATTACAGCTTTAAGAGCTCCCGCCTATGGAATATCCCCTTCTCCACCTTCTAGCTGAGAAGTGGTTCAGAATCAACTTTGGACTGGCCCTCTGACGTGATAACTAGCCCATGTTCCAACCAGCTCACAACTGGGCTGGGTCCCTTCCCTGCTTCCTCGATCTACTCTGCAGGGCAGCTTTAGAGAAGTGTTTTTTCTTGTCCCGGGAGCACACCCTGAGGTCTGCCAGTATGCCCAGGGGGCAGAGAAAGTGAGAAAGCAATGATATCCCCTACCTGATCCAAGAAAAGAAGCATCTCCGCTACTAGATCCCCCCCCACCCCCCTCACCCCCGCCACTGTGGTTGATTCGAGATCCCCTCCACTGAGCATTTCCCCTCCCCCACAACCTGCCTAGAAGGAGAAACCTCCCAGGCTCCCGTCCTCAGGGCATCCACACAGACATGTAAGAGGGACTCCAACCACCCACCTCCAACCCCCACCTCTAGGCCTACAGCTCCAAGACAGAATGGCTGCTCTGTCCAGCACAAAATGTGCTGCCTCAGACTTCTGCTGCTGCTGCTGCAAAGACAAACAATGGTCCCCAAGAAGGCAGCTGTGCCAGCCCCAGTCCTCTGTCCATGCACAGAAGGGGCAGGAAACAATAGGCCACTGAATGCCAGCTCGCCTGGGCCATGTGCCCAGGCTCGAGGCCCCTCTGCACCCTGGCCTACCAATAAACTACAGGGGCATAAAGAACAAAGGGGCAATTTATAAAGACCTGGAGGAATTCCTCACAATTCCATCGTGTGCTTAAGCGAGTACGCACATGCACGGGGGTGGATACTCAAAGACACACACTCGCACTACCCGCGCCAGGCTTCACCATATCCACTCAGGAAGGCATTCGAGATCCAGTTTGCAGTTGGATGAGCATCCCTGGGCACTGGGGATGATGGGGTCCTTGTAGGTTCAGTCCCTAGAACTACATGGGAAGAAGTCAAGCTCTCATTTTCTAGAAGCAGCTGTACCTCAAGGGGTGCAAATGAATTCCATGGCCATTCACAAAGCCCAAGGACAAGGTCACCATGAGCCTTGAGTGATACATGGCAAAATGACCTCCCCTGGGCACCTAACACAGCCCACTTATTCACCAAATCTTTACTGAGTTCCCTCTACACAGCAGAGCCTGGGCTAGGTGATGGCGGGGATGAATAAAACAGCCCCGTGCCCTGCCCTAACGAAGCCTGGCTTGACAAAAAAAGAGAGAGGAAAAGAAAGCAAAGACGGTCTTATTGCTTTTGCTTTGAATACTCTTTATTATAACATAGTCACAGGAGTAAGTGCCAACCCAAAAACCAACGACAAAAAAAAATTATCAGTAGCAGACAAAAGAAACCAAACAACAAGCCTAAGAAAGATTCAACATCCTCTGGCTCTTTTTTCTATTATTATTTTTTTAATGACATTTCTGTAGCCTCCTTTGCAAAAAGAACCAAAGTTTTAAAACTAGTTTCCTGAAAATCAGAGCTGGCCTTTGGTTGATACTTTTTATTCAAAGATTCAAGTCAAAATTTAATCCCACCGTTGTGGAATTAGATAGTGGTGATCACTGCACAACCTTCTGCATGTACTGAAAAACAACCCCAATGAATTCGTGTACTTTCCAAAAGTGTGAATTTTGTGGTATGTGAATTACATCCCATTTACAAAATTTAATGCTCCCCAAAATCATGTTCTTTTGAGCACCATCCTGCCAGCTAAGAGGAAAATGGCCCAACAGAGTGGCACCAAAAAGAGGAAGGAATTCTTGGCTTCCATTTCTCCATTTGCATGGGCTGAATTTCAGTTCTGCATTGAATATTCTTAAAGCCTATACCGGAAGCTGCCTCTCTGGCTGGCAAGCTTGGCCATGACATTGAACTCCACTGGCAGACCATTGTTCTGTCATTTCCGAATGGTGTCAGATTAAAACCAGCAAGGAATGCTTTTATGCATGAGTTCAAATATAGGAATCGGTAGGCACATCCAGCAAGCCTTACCCACTCCTTCTCCACGACTGGCCACAGCTGACATCCTAACTACACCTGTCCTGGGAGTTAGAGGGAGGCTCGTTTCCATTTGGAAAAGAGGGTGAAAGATCGCAAGAAGGATGAAACTAGGAGAAAAACCACCCCTAACAGGATACTGATCATTTAGCAAAAAACAGGGCCTTGCAACACTTATCATCATGTAGACTCTAAATTATATAACATCTGCGACACAGGAGACACAGTCCTCTGAAAACTGTCCTCACTTCCGAGAACACCCAGGGAATTCACTAGGCAGCAGAGTATAGGAGAATTTTGTTCAGTCTGTTGCTTTCAATCCAGAGATATTAGTCCCTTTCTTCCCCTCTTTAGCTCAGGAATTTTCTGATGAAGTCACACAAAACCTCCATCTAGGAGTCCCACATTTCTGAGGAGAAAATGAGGGACGGTGGGCAGGTCAGCAGAAAAATGTCATCTCACAGAAGAGTAGCAGAGGCAGGCCTTTCCCTTCTCCTTGATGATCTGGCCCCTAAGGGATTGGCGCTGAACTCCCATGGATTCTGTTCAGAACACAGGGCATGAGATCAGCCCATGTGCCCTACTGGAACCGGGACTGACCGCCAGTCTTTTTCCACAAAATCTGCCTCACCTGCTTTTAGCCCTTTCACAAACACATGATGTCACCTCAGCCACCTCAGGAATATTAATTCCTAGTACCTTTCCAGCAAGTGTTATATAAGAAGACAACAGAAGCTTTCATCAGGCTCTACCCTCTGTATCTCTTACCAAGACCTCTTATCTCAAGGGTAATCAGCCCCTATCAAAACTGTTCCCCAGGAAACAAAATGCTGAGATTCCCTGCCAAGTCCGGCTCTTCACTCTACCGGTGTGCTTTTCTACCAACTCAGTAATGAGAGGGCCTTTAAAACTCCTTGTTGGACAGATGACAGAACCAAAGCCCAGAGAAAGGAAAGGAACTGCCAGAGATCACATAGCTATTTAGCTGCAGATGTCGGACTGAAACCCAGGTCGCTGGGTTCCCAAGCCCAGTGTCCTTTCTTACTTACTCTTATCATAAAAATTTACTTGAGCACCTGATGGGAGCACCAAGAATGGAAAGACAGCAGTCCTCCCTCCAAATTACCACAGTAGTAGGGAAGAAATCAGTGAAAAAGCCTATAGCAAACAAGATGAAATAATAATAGAAATAAATGAGGTATGCCCATAGTGATGGGAGAGGAAAAGGGAGAAATATATCAGCTTCAATCCACCTGCTCTACCCCTTCTTTCAATGCCTGATACTATCACCTATGACTGAGTAGTCACTGTTCCAAGAAAAGGCCATCATCAAGCCACTTTTGATAAAGTAGGAAACAGTAAACATCCTTCCTCGAAGAGTAACCGATGGCCTTCATCATTGTAACTCTACCCTATTAAATACAACATAGAACTAGATGTGAGTTAATCCAAACAACCAACCAACAATAGTTACTAAGCTTCCAGAATATGTAGATGTGATAGATACTTATCGTTTCTACTTTTCTGCATCTATATCCTCCCCAACTCTTAGTCCATGTGCTTTTGGTAAAGTTGATTCCACCTCTGCCCTCTCCAAAGATGGTGGACATTACCTGCAGGCCAAGACCTGAAGACAATGAGAATCTGAGGCCGCTGCTGCCATTTTGCCACCATGACTGAAAAGCCTATTTGAAAATGGAGCTGACCTGGAGAAAACAGAGCTGAGAGATGGGAAAAGGAAAGTCAAGCCCTTGAATCAAGTCACGCCCAGATGCTAGCCCTATCCCTGGCCCTTTTAGTCTCATAAGCCAACTCATTCACTTTTTTGCATAAAATAGTTTGCGTTGGATTTTTGGTTCCTTAGAAACAAAGGAGTCCTCATGAATAAAGTGAAGGATTCTGAAGTGCTCAAAAGCATGAAGTTCCCTACACTCAAGGAACTTACAATCTAATTGTGAAACTAGGATCAAAATATACATTTTTGAAATTTATATACTAATATACCACATAAATTATGCTAGATATTATGTTGCATAAATTATGCTTGATATTTATTTAATAGATATTTGTGCTAGATATCTGTATTACATAAGTTTTTATGTTATTGTATATTATATGGTGTGTACTGCATATTGTATACTTGAATTTAGGAATAAATACTACGAGTAAAAGTTTTGAGGACTCAGAAAGTGTAGCGAGGACTAATATGACTAAAGCAAGGCTTCCTGATGAAAACTAAACTCCTTGAGAAGAAGAATCTGTCTCTTCAGTTCACCAACATAGTTCTGGGACCCAGAACAATATCTGGCAAGCTTCAAATTTGTGGAGGGAAGACAGGAGGGGAGACAAAGAGGGAGAGAAGCAGGGAGGACATAGAAGTCCGAACAAGTATTCCTAGGATGGATAGAATTTCAGTTAATGGAAGGGTGAGGAGACCATATTCCGGGAGAAGACAAGATGTCAGCCAAGAAATGGGAATGTTCGGGCATGGCCTTTCCGTGAGGCAGTGAGGAGGATGGCTGAGCTAGAACAAAGGGCACCTTGAGGCCTGGTCAGGGATAAGGGTGCATGGGGAGGAGGAGCTCCAAAAGCTAACAGAGTGGTCTGGATTTCACGCAGCCAGAAATGGAGCTGGTCAAAGTGTGTGTCATGATGAAAACAGAGCTGAAGGAAGAAGATCAGAGGAGGTCTGCTGGATGGATTCCTGGGCCTTCTAAATTAAGAGACGGAGTGAGCATTAATGAGCAATCCAGGCTGAACGGTACAGAAGTCACCATGAGCAGGAGAATTCCATGAGTGGAAAATCCCTGCCCACACCAACTCTAACCATTAGTAATAATACACGCCTGAGAGCCAGTGGTCCTGAATCTCGTGTTTCTAAACTATCCCTCCCTACGCAGTGGTGAGCAAAGAGGATAGGTCAGAGAGATCTTTGGGGTTAAAGGTAAGACAGTGATCTTGGCAGGAGGAAGGCAGGAGTGAAGTTCTGGTCTCCCCGGCTTCCCTTTTGACTACGGTTCTTTCTGTTATACTTTTAAGTTTGGCTATCTTCCTAACTGTCTGCTCTGGGCAGTAGATTATCCCAAAGTTATGAAAAAAGAACCTCTCTTCCCCTTGCATTAACTTCATGCCGTCCAAAACAACGCACACGGCTCTGGAGACCAAGGGAAACCAGCCCATGGGAAGGAAGAGGAGAAAAATGGTCCTAGGAGTTTCCAAAGGACACTCTGTCTCCCATTAACTTTCAAGCCCCCAAATGAACACAGAAAGCAACCTCGTAAAGCTGAGAGGGAGGAGGGCGCGAAGAGAAATGTCTCAATGAACTTGAATCATCGCAATTGCTCTGGCAAGCTGCCTTGGGTCTTTCAAGTGATTCAACAGAAAGCCAAAGACAAAGGTTCCCAAATGAACAAGCTGCCACATCAAATGCCAAAGTAGTAATTTTAGCTCCTAGGCCTTGCCTGAGATGTTTAAGAAACAAAATTCCTGAAGTCCAAAGTCTAGAATTAACTTGTATTACAAACTAAAGATTTGCAACGAGATGACCAACAGCTCCTCTGGGAAATGTCACCTGATGGCCCTGATTTCATTGCTGGAGGCCAACTAGAAAACGGTTCCCCAGGACCACAGTAATCAACCAACAAATTCAGCAAATATTTATCTTCCACTGTCTCTGTGCAAAGGTCCGAGTAATGAATCACGGGACCACACAAGAAAATATAACACATTGTCTTACTCTCAAGGAGTTTACCATCCAGTTGGGGGACAATGAGGGGGGAACTAAATGCAAAAGTATTCAACAGTATAAGCCTGTGCGTGCTAACCAAAACAATGTTTGAGATGCTCAGAGAGGAGGAGATCAGTATAAACCAGTCTGGACCTGAGTTAGTCCTGGGGCCTTGAGCTGGGAAGGATCTATGGAGATAGAAAGGTACCAGAGGAAGGAGGGCTGTGGCTACTACAGCAAAGGCGAGGAGGCAGAACTGGGCAGGTCATGCTCAGGAGGCTCCGGTGTAGCACTTCTGAGACAGAAGGGTATGGGGTTGGGGGTGGGCAGGGAGGGGAGGAGAAAAGCAAGATGCGTATCAGATACAAACACAGTTCAAAAAGGCTCCACAAACTGTGAATAAAGCAAGGTAAGGGTCTCAAAAAGCAGGAAGGTGGGAGGACAGCACAAGCAGAGTCCAAACCCAAGCGATCACCAACTGATCAATGCTTCACAAGAACAAATGTCAATTTCAACATTTCCACCATAGTAATGCACAACAGTAAACTGTAGGCTGCTCAAGGCTCTAGGGCAGTCGAACTGAAAACAACCCAGATGAATGTTAAAATTCAGACCCTAAATTCCTAGACATGTGGCTCTGGAAGGTTCATCTCATTCTGTGCAGGACCTAGCTTGGCATGAGGTGTTGGCACGTTAGTCCAGGTGTAGTCCAGCTAGCATGGACCGAGCACCTACGCGCTGCAGGGAAAGAGGAACAAAGATGATTACAGAGGACTGAGACATGCAGTTGGCCTTTAAAGTGCCTGTGGAACTTCCTGTTGGAAAAGGCAGCTTTATTTTCCAGTCTGGAGAAGGTCAAGTCTGGAAACAGACATTTGGGAGCCATCAGCAAGTAGACATAAGTATGAAGTTAACTATAAAAGTGAACATAGAAAGCATGCAGAATAAACGAGAAGAAAGCTTACGGACACCTCCATTTAGGTGGAAAGCAAAGGAGGAGGAGATGGGAAAGCAGACGGAGCGTGAAAGAGAGATCTATAAGCGTCAATAACTGCAAAGCACGTCAATAAGAGAGCCAGGCGGAGTTTGGTAACTTGGGCAGTTAGGGGTCAATCATTATCAAGAGCCGGCCACGCCAGACCTAGTTTATACATCACCCCAGACGAACAAAACTGCCTGGCCGGCCGGCCGGAACCACTCATGCTATTCCAGCCGCTGAGGCTGTGCCTTGGCCTTCAAGCCTGACAGCGCCCGCCCCTGTACCCGTGCAGCAGGCCTCTCAAGTCCCGCCCACCCCAGGGTCTCCTCGTGGCCACCGAGGCCTGAGATTTGGACAGCCTTCCCCAGCCATCAGCCATTCAAACAAGAAGCATAGGAAAGATGAAACTCTATGAAGTCATCCCTCAACCAATACATGGGAGGGGGCAAATGGAATCTTCTCTCTCCTTGCCCCAGGGAACTGCTTAGGGACACGTAGCTTCACCTGGTTTCTCTGAGGATGTCCCCCGAGACAAACCATCGGCCTCTCATGAAGCTGTCTCCAGTTTACAAGCCGTCTCTTGTATTTGCTCTCTTTCCCCACCACTTCTCATTTCCCTTTTCTTCTCACTCCTGCTTCCCCGGGATGGCTCTCCCAAATAAAGTGTAAGCCTGTGCGTTTGGCTCTATTTTCTAAGAAGCCCAGACTAAGACACTTACCAGGTACCAGGCACTGTTCTAGATGTGGCATAGTCTCTTCCTTGATGAAACTTATTCCGGTGGAAGTATCTGCTTCCTTGAGAATAGCTAACCGACTATTTTTCCAGAAGTCCACATGTACATCAAGCGATGGATTGGTTATAAGAACTAATGTCACTGGCTACACCTTATTTTTTCTCAAAAGGTAAACGGCCTCCACTAAAGTTAAACACAGGTGCTGTCTTATACATTCAGTAGGGATCACAGAAACCATTTATTAAGTACTTACTATGAGCCAAACGAGCTCATAGAAAGTCAAGTCACCATTCAAGTGTAAAGGTACATGATCTCCTCTAATCCTTAAAACATCCCACTGGGGGAATCTTGCAGTAAAGCCAAGTGGTTAAGAGTGCAGATCTGGGGGCACCTGGGTGGCTCAGTCGTTAAGCGTCTGCCTTCAGCTCAGGTCATGATCCCAGGGTCCTGGGATCGAGCCCCGCATCGGGCTCTCTGCTCGGCAGGAAGCCTGCTTCTCCCGCTACCATTCCCTCTGCTTGTGTTCCCTCTCTTGCTGTGTTTCTCTCTGTCAAATAAATAAAATATTAAAAAAAAAAAAAAAAAAAAAGAGTGTAAATCTGCATTCAGAGAGACCAGAGCTTCAATTCTAGCTCTGCCACAAGCTAGTTGTGTATTCCTGGATGAAACACTTAATCTCGGTCAATCTGCTTCACCATCTATAAAATGGGGCTTGTAACAGCAGCCATACCAGTAGGTTGATTCGAAGACTGAAGAGATGAAGGGCTTACTATGTGCCCGGTGCCCCATGAGTCGCCATTAAAAGTCAACTTTGACTCCTCCCACTTTACAGATGAAGGACCACGGAGGTTTAGAGATTAGTTGATTGCCTGAGGTCACTCAAATAGTTAAAGATCACAACAGGATTTGAACCAGATATGTTTAATTCTAAAATCAGTGCTCTTCACCACTCCCCTGCATCTGCGTATTAGGCTGAGATATAGACTCATCTGGTTGTCTTTCACACTGGACTCCAGCAATGTTGATTGGTAAATGAAAGAGATCCCTGAATTTCTTCAGTTTAACAAATAAAAGTCCTGGGGTGCCTGGGTGGCTCAGTCAGTTAAGCGTCTGCCTTCGGCTCAGGTCATGATCCCAGGGTCACGAGATGGAGCCCCACATCAGGCTCCTCGCTCAGTGGGGAGCCCGCTTTTCCCTCTCCATCTACCTGCTACTCCACCTGCTTGTGCTCTCTCTCTCCCTCTGTGTCAAATAAATAAAAATTCTTTTAAAAATAAATAAACGAAGTCCTCATTCGCATTCACCTTAGCTCTGAATGTTTAAGTATATGTGCATGGGGTGGAGTAGGAAAATAACTTTTTTCATTTCTTCTTGAAGGTGATAGCAGGAAAAAGTCCATGCCCCCACCTAGAGAAGCTTTCAACTGGAAAGGAAGCAGAGCAAAATCCACTTAGAAACCAGTCTGGCTGGGCTCAAAATGCCAGCTCCACCACTGTGATCCTGGGCAAGTTACTTAACTGCTCTGTGCCCAAATGTCTCCATGTGTAAAAGTTCCACAATAATGAAAGATCTCTTAGAGATTTAATGAGTTAATATCTGTGAACTAATTAGAACAGTTCCAAGTACACTGTCCTATATATATTTGTTAAACACATAAACCAAATCTGTCCATGGACTCTTCAATCCTATAACTTTCTGGACAAGAAAGTACAGAAGGTCATAGGAATCAAATAGAATAAATTAGTGACCTCCAAACTTTTACAAGCCCTCTCCCCCACACACACATTCAATGAACTACATATCCTTAGTACAAGCCATAAACTCATAAGCCCATATGTCTTTTTTTTTAAGTTTTTATTTATTTGAGAGAGCGAGCACAAGCAGGGGAACAGCAGGAGGAGGGAGAGGGAGAAGCGACTCCCTGCTGAGTGGGGAGACTGACGCCGGGTTCATCCCAGGACCCCAGGACCATGATCTGAGCCGAAGGTAGACGCTTAACCAACTGAGCCATCCAGGCACCCCTTCCATGTCTTTTTGAATGCTAGTTATGACCCACTAATTTCATTTCATGACCTGCTGGTTTCTCAACCTACAGATTAAAAAGCTCTAGAATAAACCACATGACCACCAAAAACAGAACTAGAATACAGTCTTCAAACCACTCAGCTCCTTCTTCATGGTTATTATTGAGTCAGAAAAGGCCTAAGTTTCACTTCCTGCTGGAAAAGAAACTGTACATTCTGGAACCTCCTCCCATTCCCTCCACAGTTCACGTGAACACTAGAAATTCAGAGACCACCAAGGAACCGGCAGGCGCTTCCTGTCTACACAATTTCTGTGACTGCCCGATCGAATGTGCCACCATCTGCACCAGAAAGGGTTCCCTGGCTTGTTCCCTTGGTTTCGCCTTCCCGATTTTGAGACCCAGCAACTACAGTCACCCATCCTCATATCTTTGGAGCCAAAAAAAAGCAAAAAAACAAAACAAACAAACAAACAAAACGCTGCTGATCTAACACAACAAAGCAATGTCATTATATATATATACAACAAATGGATTATAAACACAATAGATAAACTTTGTTAGTGGTTAAGTTTAAAAAAAAGTTCTTTTCTCTTAGAGATAAGTACTGAAATATTCAAGGATCAATAATGTCTGGTATTCGCTTCAAAGTGATGGGAGGGGAGTGGGCGGGATAAAGCTGTATAGACAAAACAAGCCTGGCCATGAGCTGAGCAAGGTGACAGGTACATGGGGGTCAATAACACTATTCTACCTACTTTTCTATATGTTTGGAATTTTTCATAATTAAAGAGTTTCTTAAACCTAATTAATGGCATGCTTAAAAAGAAAAAAGGGCTTAAGATACAGTAAACACAAAAGAAGATAAATAGGACAGAACAAATAACCAGATAGAGAATATAGATCTATTTCCTTAAAATGAAAGAACTAAATCTGAAAAAGGTAGAAAAAGCATACTGTGTACCAGAAAATGTACATAAACCGTCAATATCAATGTTTACATTTTTAACCTCAAGGATAAAGAAAGAATCATTTAAGAATCTATGGAGGAGGGGCGCCTGGGTGGCTCAGTGGGTTAAAGCCTCTGTCTTCAGCTGGGGTCATGATCTCAGGGTCCTGGGATTGAGCCCCGCATCGGGCTCTGCTCGGCAGGGAGCTTGCTTCCCCCTCTCTCTCTGCCTGTCTCTTTGTCCACTTGTGATCTCTCTCTCTCTCTGTCAAATAAATAAATAAAATCTTCAAAAAAAAAAAAAAAAAGAATCTATGGAGGAAAATTGCAACATTCCTAACAAAATAGGGGTCAGATCTCTCCATAGCCACAATAGAGGCCTGAAGATGATGGAGCTATGTTCTAAAAAAATTCTCAGGGAGAATAACTGTGTCCAAGAATAGGACAGCAAGCTGAGTCAAGTGTAAAAGACTCCAACATTTGCAGACCTGAAAGGTCTCAGTCTATATAGACCCATGAACCCCTCCAGAGAAACAGAAATCCTGCGCCCGGTAGATAAAACAAAACCACAGGCAGAGAGACACCGTGGTAAAGAACAGGCAGGAGACACAGTGCCAAGAACAAGCACAGGAGAACGTGCGGGGCAGAATGTGAATGTTGGCAATGTTGCCAAGCAAGGAAAAAAAAAAATCCAGATAAGCTATAAAAATTAGGAGATGGGGAAGAGAGGTACCAGAAAGTGTAAGAATATGAATCACCTAATCCCGCCAGGCAAGGAATCAGCCAATCTGTCTCAAAGTGAAGACTGAATTAAAAATGTAGTTTAAAATACTAACAATGACTTCAGCCTCCTCGAGCTCTTCCTAATCGCTTTCTTAGCCTTTGGGACAGCTTGTAAGGGCTATGATCTTCTGTGGCAAAGAAACATTGATGAGGCATTCAGCAAGTCCTTCCCCTTCACTTCAGTATCTTTTTCTTCTGCTAACTTCAAGCAAAATTAAATTCAATTGTTTTTATTTTTAAAGCACATATGGCCTCATGCCATTCTTATAAAATTAGTTCTTGCTCACTAAAATCATATGCTTATGTTTTATATCATCATTTCCCCTCTACTGGATCATTCCCATAAGCAAACAAGCAGACTGTATTTCCCCCATCTTATCAAACACACACGCGCACACATAGTTCCCTTGATCTCCCCAATCCTTCTGAGCCTTTTCCATCTTGCCTTCTCCTGACAAGAAAACTCAAAATGGTTGTCCATACTCCCTGCTTCCACTTTCTCTCTTCCTTTTTTCTCTTTAGCTCACTGAAGCCAGTGTTTGTCCACCCTTGTGGTGGCAGGAATGACCTTCATGAGGTCAAACAGAGCCAATTCTCAGGAGGTGGCTTACTCCCCACCACCAGGCTGGACAGAGCGGCTCACTCCCTGGTCCTGGGACAGCATCCTCTCCTAATGGGTCCCTGAAGACACACTCTCAGTCTCCTTCTCTGGACCTTCCCCCTTCCTCCCAACCTCTAATTGCTCCCTGGGCTCAGTTCTAGGACCTCTTTTCCATCCCTAGCTGCTCTCAGTAGATCTCTTCCAGTTCTGTGTCTAGTGATTCCCAAACTTGAATCTCCGATCTAGACCACTTCCTGAACTCCTGCCTCCTGTAAATGACTTAGCATTTCCTCTCGGATGGCTAACAGGTACTTAGAACTGAACATGTCCATACTCAGCTCTTGATATTCAACCTGATCCCCACGTTCCCTGTCTCACCAAGAGCACCCCCTTTCACCTTCAAGACCCAAAACCTTAAGAGTTAGCACCGACTCTTTTCTCTCTCTCTAACTCCCAATCCAATTCATGAACAAATCCTTATTAGCTCTACCTTCAAAATGTGTCCAGCATTGAATCTTGTCCCCTCCACCATTCCCACCATTCCCAACTAAATCTAAATCAGCATCCTTTTGTTCTGAATTACTGTGGGGGCTTCCTGAAGGTCCTGCTGCTGCCGCCTTCACTCCCCTGTAGTCTATCCCCTGCTCATCACCCTCCAACAGCTTCTCATTGGATAAAAAGCTGAAGGATTTCTAGAGTCTTACATGGTCTAGTCCCTGACTGTCTCACCAGTTTCTCCATTATGTTCACTCTTAGTCACTGGTCTCCAGCCACACTGACCTCTCTGTTCATAGAACATGCCAAGTACAATCCCACCTCAGGGCCTTTGCATAGGCTTTCCTTGGTTTGAAGCGTGCTTCCCCAACATTCACATGGTTAGCTCCCTTACTTCACTCAGTTCTCAGTCCAGATGTCGCCTTCTTAGAGTAGCCTTTGCAGCCATTCCACCTTAAAGAGCTCCTCTATGCCCTTTCCCCATTTTATTTTTCTTCATGACATTTATAAATCTATTTAATATTTATTTATCATCTTATCCTTTCCCTGGAACATAAGCCCCATGATAGCAAGGACTTTGCTTTATTCCTTGCCAATCCTTGGTGCCTAACACATAGCAAACACTCACTCAAGGAATACTCATTAAATGAATGAAGAACTCTTCTGGTGTATTGGGAGTTAGAACAATTTATTGCTCACTTCTTTGTACTTCTCAGTTTCGCCTGGATTTTTTTTATAATGAGCATTTCTCATTTTGTAAGAAAGCAATAGCTATTCCTTTAAAAATTAAAACAGAAAGTCAACCAAAAATCAAAGGAGGGATGCATTATCTAATCAGCTCTACCCTATTTTGACAAGTGTTTTTGGCCCATAATTGATGATAGCCACAAAAGAGTTCACAATGTAAAGCCCACAGGGCATTTTTCACAGTGAAACCTTTTTAGGAGGAAACTTTACTGGAACAAAAGTTTTAATTGCCCAGGGCTGACCAAAGAGTGTGAAGATAAGGCTCCCCTGTGAGAATGTAAATTGGCAAGGTTTTCCTAAATATCACTTCCCACTGCAGTCTCTTTTTCAATATTGCTTCCATAATCCAGATGCTAGAATCTGTCAGCACACTACAAATGGAAAGGTGTGATGGTCTCTGGAAATACAGAGAAAATAAGACCATCACTTTCCAGTAAGCTCGTACTTGGCAACCACCAGGGTTACAGAATTACAGAGATCACACAGGCCCGTGAGAAGAGTACAGAGGGCCCCTGTGAGCCCTAGTGACACACATAACCACCAGGAAACCTTCATGTCCCCGTCCCTTCAACCAACCCACAGCAACACTCACCAGTGTTAGTCAGCAAGTGGCAGGATCTGCTTCCTCCCCCCTCCAGAAGGCCCAGGGAAAGGTGGGAAGCACAGGACCTTCCCCAGTTACTGATGAGTGAAGCCCAACAGCAAATATGAGGTGTGAGTGGCACACCAAGCTAGGCCATGGTTTCAGGGTCTCTCCTTTATATTCCTGTCACCTGTTACCTGTACCTTCTGCTTTCTTCACCATTAGGAAGGAAGCAGCAATAGTCTGTCCTCTCTGGAAATGTGGGCTAGTAACCCGGCATCATGGGGCTTACCCTAGAGGTCATCCGTCCCTGGGCAGACCTCAAAACCTGGTCTCCTGATACTTCTGACTACATTTGCTAAGGCTGTTGACCAAGCAGTAGACTGTGAATTCCCAGCAGTGGACACATGTCTTCTAAAGCCTTCAAACAGCCAATGGCAGCTGCTCCATTGTCTTTTTTAAAAATCAACAATAGAAATGTTTTCCCGGGGTGCCTGGGTGGCTCAGTGGGTTAAAGACTCTGCCTTCGGCTCAGGTCATGATCTCAGGGTGCTGGGATCGAGCCCCCACATCAGGCTCTCTGCTCAGCGAGGAGCCTGCCGCCTGCCTCTCTACTTGTGACCTCTCTCTCTCTCTCTGTCAAATAAATAAATAAATAAATCTTTAAAAAAAAAAAAAAATGTTTTCCCAATCTTCCTTTTAAAATTGGACAGTTTAGAGCCTCTGTATATCACGGGAGTGCACACAACGGTTGGTAGTGACGAGTCAAACATCACTACTAAAGGAAAGAAAGGCGTTCCAAACCTATGTGTTACTGCCTTGCAGATACACAGTTGGAACCATCTGTGGTCTCTCATCATTTAGAAACAAAACTTAAAAATTATATTTAAGAAGTCACTTTTAAACAGAGTGCAAGATACAAAAATTCTAAACATAAGGTCAAAAAAAAGCTTTCTCTTATTTTTTTAAAAAAATGTATTCACAGGCCATTAAATTTCCAACTATGCTTTTGTGCATATGTGGCCCCAAACTAAACACAATATTTTATTTTTAAATTTATTTTTGACAAATCACACTCTTTGCTACATCATTGATTCTAAAATATTAAATAGTGTAATCACTTGTTCAATGAGGAAAGAAAAAAATTATCCTCTATACAATGGAGGCTATTAAAATTTTAAGCCTCTATTAAAATAAGCTGTATACTATAATTTTAATAATGTTGATATAAAAGAAAATGTTTTACCTAAATTCACTTCTTTATCATAGTTTATAAAAATGACACCATTATTTTTAAACTCCTGAGGGGGTTCAGGAAATTATATTACTCTGAAAGGACTTCATAAATTTTAAAATGTTGTGAAATGTCAGTCTAATATAAAAGTGTTTTTAATCAGACTCCAGTTATTTTAACTAGTTTCCTTTCTCTTGACTCTAGGCCTGCCTTCCCAAGGCAGCTAGTCTATCAGAAGACACACTATAATAAGTAACTGCAATGTGACCATTAACACAGGAAAAGCAGATGCTGTGGGAATAGACAGTCTAGGGCTCAGTGACGGGCTCCTAGAAGACCTGAGGACCGGAGCGAGCCAGAAGAAGAGGGCAGGAAAAGTGTTACAGCCCAAAGGGAACAGCATGTTCAAAGGCCCTGAGGCAAGAGAAAAGAAGCCACTTACGTGCAAGGAATTGAAATAATCTAAGGAATTCAAAGTTGCTGGAACACAGAGTTTAAGTGGGAGAATGAAAAAAGACAAGACTGATTAAAGAGACAAGCAGGGGTAAAGCCTGGAGAATCCCGCAAATAGTCTGAAGAAGACGGCATTTTTTGCTAAGAGCAATGGGAATCCATTAATATGAACACAGAGTAGAATTTAGATAAGCAAACTACAGTGTTTTTAATGACATAAGTGCTCTCCTCCAACAGAGAGCCAAAGCAGAGGGGAAATGTGAGATTTTTTATTTTCAGAGAGTTCAAGGTTTCCAAAACTCTGCTTATAATGATTCCCTCAAACTGAATTTTCCAAATAAAGGAAAATGCAAAGACCTCCCAAGACACAAAAAGTCCAGTGCTTCCAAACATTAACACAAAACAAGACAGTAACAACAAAAACAACACAGGCTGGGATCTTGCGGGCAGAACAGCGCCATGGTTTAGACATTCAGAGGCAGCATGAGTCAGAAGATTTGGGTCCCTGGGTTTCGCTTTCCTCATGCAAAAACTGTGCTAAGTCTTTATCTTCTGCCCACCCACCTCACACCACTTGAAGGCCATGTCACAAACGATGTAAGTGGAAGGGATTTTACCAGCTGCTTTTACTCAGTCCCAGAAAGAGACAAGAGGAAGAAAATGCTTCATAATATACAGAATGTCCACAGCTATGAGGCTGCCTGACCATTTCACACCTCTGAAAAAACACTCTGCCGTTCAGATCTATAGATGGCTATATTTGGAATTTGTCGGCGGGAACAAAATTCACAGGGAAGTCAGCTGACAATTAAGAAATAAAAACAAAAACAAAAACAGGGGTGCCTGGGTGGCCCAGTCGGTCAGTCACTCAACGTTTGGTTTCGGCTCAGGCTGTGATCTCATGGTCGTGAGATCGAGCCCCACATCAGGCTCGGAGCTGGCCACAGAGTCGGCTTGGGATTCTCTCTCTCCTTCTGCACCCCCTCCCTAAAATAAATAAATCTTTGAAAATAAGTAAATAAAAACAAACACCACTGAACTTCACAAAATAACTAAATAAAAGACCTTAAAACATAGCTCTTGATTCAATCTGGTTCCGTGGTCATGGGCCACACGCACTTGACAGAAGTAAATTAGCCTGGATTTGGGAGACCCATGTTCTAGACCTTGAACACACTCTGTGACTTCCTATTTCTCATGTAGAATTAGTCATGACATTACATGTCCCGAAAAGTTACTACCGATTTTAAAGATCAATGAGAAAGTAAAAACAAAGCACTGTGGGTTCCATCAGAGGAAGCACTCCAGTTTCCATTTGTTAGGTTTGCCAATGTTTTTTAAGGACATTATAGAGAATTGTTTTAATTATTTTATGTGTCTCCAGACTTTTCAGGCAGGGATTATGTCTAAATGTATTATACAATAATTTTTTAAAAACATCAAAATACGTTCAGACAAAATAACACAGGAGCCTGACTGGATGAACGTTATTCTCTCAGAAATTTCATTTTCCTTTCCAGTGGAGTGTCTTCTCCAACTCTCTGATAAGAAACCCCTATTCCAGTTCTTTATTATTAAATGGCACATTTCTCAGAATGAAAGTCTGAAAGCATAGTTCCTCTAATTTATAAACTCTATCCCGGAGCATTTTATACACACTCTCTATTATGACACTCAGCACAATGTACGGTAATTAGCAATTTACATCTGTCTTCCCTGCCAGGCTAGGAGCGCCACAAGTCCAAGACCGTGTCTTACTCATTGTTACATCCCAGCACCTAGCACAGAGCTGGCATAAACGTTGAATTGAAATAAATGGAAATGAGTTGTGCTTTCCTTGTCTTCAACAATGAATCTCTGGCAGATTCCAACAAAGCCTTCAAGTTAACTGTGTGCAGATCCTGGGTCCACCCAACTCACAATGAAGATTTCTGCCTAACTGCCTCCTTTCTCCACTCTTCCTTCCCCTTCCCTCTCCACCTCCAGAGGGGAGTTCCCACTGGAAATTGCACAATTCTTTGTGCAGAGAGAAACACCAAGCTTAGTTCCTGTTGACCTGAACAGCATAATATTCTGGCACATTCTATCTTCATAAGAGGAGTAACGAACCTGATTTGGATTGTTTTTCTAAAGAAAAACTGTCATTTGAACTTCTATTCAAAGAAGCTATCTCCTTCTGAAGAAGGCACTGCTCATCGATCCTCATCGGTCACAGACGAAGCAAACACAACTTCTGGATAGCCTAAGACGGAGATTAACTTTTGCTGACTATGGCCCATAACTAGCAATGCATGTTACATTGTGATTCCAGTATGAACATGCATGTGCACTCACACACACACACACACACACACACACACACACACACACATCCCTAAGAAAAGTCTGATGCAACAATGTTTTATCTTTTCTACATCCAATTCACTTTGCTGTTTTCTATCCTTTTTTTATCCTATTCTATTTACATTTTCAAAAAAGCTGGTGAGTGGTGGACTAAATTGGTTTCACGACCCACTCAGCAAAGGGGTCACGATCCGCAGTCGGAAAAACGCTCTACGGACAGGACTCTGGTCAGTGTTTTTAAGAGCAATTTGGAGACTTCAGGCAGTAACATGACAGCTCTTCAAAAGAAAACAAACAGAAAATCAGGGACATGATGAAATTCTCCTCTAGAATAAACCATTCCATACTCCCTCGTGGAAAACCACACACTCCTGGGCTTCTAGCACAAAGAAATAGAGGGAACTTGGTCAAAAGGCTGGCGCTGAACTGGACCCAGATATGTCCCCCAGCCACCCAGTGAGGCCAGGAGAGAACTCATTCCCCTAATGAAATGCTCACGAGTAAGCCTCTGACCATGCTTCTGTGAGTGTGCACGTGGGTTAAGGAAGAGTGACACAGCCAGCCCCTCACTTCCCGGAGCTGGGAGTTTCGGGCTGCTTTGGCCTCCCCTTCCTCACTGAATCGCTGTCGGAAAGGAGAACGAGAAAGAATCGCCTAGGTGGCATAGAAGGAAAAGTGATTGGGGGTGCTCTCTGGGGTAAAAGGGCTAACAGGGGGGAAACACCTTGAGGAAGCGACGAAAATTATGCCAAATATGCCAGAAATCATAGCCGAGATTCTTGAAACAGAAGAAGGGGAGAGGCTGGATTAAGACGAGGCCATGCAGTCCTCCTGCTCCGTGCGTCAGGGAAGGGGAGGAGGGAGATCTCATCAGTTTGCCAAGTCTCAGAAAAGCACAGGCTGCAGGTCACCAGCAAGTCTGAATGCAAGTCTTCCTATACCCTCCCTCATAATCAACCTCCCCTCCACCCCCAACTCCTAAAGAGAGACCTGATGGTATGGAGGTAAAAACATGGAAGAGATGGAAAGCTTTAAGATCCAATGATACCAAGAATGATACAGACACAGATATAAATGTTGATGGAGAGATATAGATATGGATACACACTAGGTATTTACAGAGTAAAAGCCAATGGCCTACATGGCATAACAGGATCAGACATGTCCTTCCCGTCTGTACCCCCTCCTGTCTGCCCTCACCTCCTGCTGCCCCACCGCTCCCCCACCAGCCCACTCTGCTTCAGCCACAGTGGCTTCCTGGCTATTTCTCAAATACAGCGAGCACACTTGAGCCTCAGGGCCCTACCCCAGGTCCTTTCACTGGCTGCTGCCCCTACCCGGACTGCTCCCCAGTATCCACTTACACCCTCTCACCTCCTTCAAATCTCTGCACGAATCTCAACACAAATGTGACCTACTTTATAAGGCTCCCCTAAAAGCTTCCCACTCCCCATTTAAAAATGCAACCCATCCCCACTACCCTGCCATCCTGATTCTCCTTACTGTACTTATTACCTTCTAAATACTAAGTAATTTACATATTCATCATGTGTATTGTTTATCTCCCACTTCCCCTGCAGGAATGTTAACTCCCAGAGATCTTAGTTTTATAAAACAATGCATAAAAGTAGTGTCTGGTGCGATAGATGATCAATAAATATGTTGAACGGACAGATGAGTGAGTGAATAAAGAAACGAATAAATCTATAGTGCAGATGACAACTCTCCCATCACCTACTTGGTGATGGCTAAAATGAGATCAGGCCCTCCTCATCGCAGATGGAGATGGATGATTGAAGTTCAAATGTTCAGTTACCCTCAGCCGTACTGGTTAAGCCAAAAGGAGAAATTAATACTATCAGATCCTCCCCTGTTCACACATAGTTTTCCCGCAGGTGGGAATGGCAGCCACGACAAACGAAGAGAAAAGAGCAAAGAAAGGAAAGATGTTTCCAAAAAGACCAGGAACTTTTTAACAGCTCACAACTTATCCATGAGCTATTTATGTTTACCTTCGCCTACGGAGAAACACACAGAAATTTTAGGAAGATATTTTTGTTCAAGTCTCTGAATGCGTATAGCTACAGCTAGAATGATTTATGAAGAAATAGGTTTGTAGCACTCCAACACGGACTTCTTCACAGAGCAGCACGGCTCTGAAACATGAGGAGAAACACCTTCTCGCTCGGGCAAGATTTGAAATCAAATTTATCCAACGGTGAGACCGTGAAAACCCCCAAGATCCTGGGTATGTCTCTTGGCCCCAAGGGTGACACAGGCACACATTTTGGGGGCGGGCCTAAAAGCCAACAGCCTGGGACTTCCCAGGGACTTCCGCTCCTGAGACCTTAGGAGGACTGGGCAGCAAACATCCACTGCTTGTTTGCAGTACCAATTGAGGAGCCTGAGCCTGTTCTCTATAGGAAGACATCACCCTGAAAATAAAATTGAGAATTAAAAAAACATTCCCATTGGTCCTCTCCTCCCTGTCAATGAAGACCTCGTGCCCAGGAAAGGGGGAGATTTATTTCTCAATGGCAAGCACAGTCCCCCAACCAAGGAAAAGCCCAGGAAGGATTTCAGGCCACGAGGGGGCAATTTCAGAAAGACGAGGCCATAAAACAATTAAAGGGGGAACGGGTTAATCTGTAGCTGGTCATAACCCATATGTCCCGAGTAGCATCGCTACAAATGGCAATCCCACAGCAGTCACCGGCTTTTCCACCCATGCAATTTTCTCTCCTCCCCCTCCCCTCTCCCCCGAAACAGATTTTGTAATGGAGAGGAGGCGAAAAGAAGTCAGAGGGTTAGATTCCTCATAGCCAAGCCCCTCAGGCAACCTGAATTTACTGGAGCTCCTCTCCTGGGAGGGGGCATATTGTGACCAAGCTTCCTGCCCTATCTCCTGCCTTCTGCAAGATTAAATTAAATGGTCCTTCGCTTCTGAAATCCTGCCATCGGTGTGGCAGGGAACATCTGAGTGTACCAGGCAGGGATGATGGCTTTTCCTCTTTACCAACGTACACAAATCATTAGGAGATTAAGTCTCTGAATAGCTAATGTGCATTTTCATGAAGAAGGAGAAGTTAAATGCTCGGTCTAACAACCCACGTAGAAGGGGCTGAAAGGCGCTGGGATTGTACTTCCTGCTGCCTTGGGAAGGGGATTGAAAGCAAGGCCGACGGAAAGCTAAGGGCTTCTGTACCTCTCTTTTATGGGGTAGGTGTGTGGGGAATGGACGTGGGAAGCCAAGGACCAAGAGCTGAAGGGCAGGAAAAAGGGGCTTGGGTAGGCCTAGAAGGCTCTGGAAGGCCCTGTGGGAGGGAAGAGTACTTCCCACCCATCCCACGGGAGCTGTTGCTGCCTGTGGGGGTTAAACCCAAGGACTCCAGAAGGCCTGCAGCAGCCACCACAGGGCGGATGGGTGCTCTAAGCCAAACTGGGATTTAAAGCAAAGCAAGAAAAAAAATAAATAATAAAAAAAATAAATAAAGCAAAGCAAGGTAGTCCCATCATCTCTGCTCCACCAGTTTCCACTTTCTGACCCTAAAACCCAGACAAAAAATCCTGATGGTTTTAGCCATTTCTATTTTCCCCTGAATGAACGTTTTAATCGACCAAGTTATTTCCACACCCACCCAACCTCACTTCCAAGATGCCTAAATTTGGAACAGTGGAAGCAAATGGGTGAAAGGGAACCAAGAAAGGATAATTCGGGAAATGACAAACTTTGGAGCAGCAATATATAAAAGTAACTTAGACTGCGAACAGATTTATTTGAATATAAAATTACATACAAGTCAGATTTAATTCTAACCTCCTCAATCCAATAAACTTTTATTGAGCACCTAATACTCTGCCCTGTGGGGAAAGACAAGAAGTGATTGGTCAGAGCGCTGATCAATCAAAACCACAGTGGGCTCCTAGCCAGGTACCCAAAGGGGACTTCTGGGGAAATGTAGTAATGGCTTTTGATTAGAGATACATAACAAAGAAGCTATGCCCAACTAAAGGCCACTCTCTTAACAGCTTCTCTGGATTCATCTGCCACCCTCATCGCAGAATGGACCAAGAAGAAAGTTAAAGAACCTAAGACAGCAGTGGAGAGAGAAGTCAGACGGCTGCCAGCGAGGCTCAGGAATGTATGCTTCTGATAAGCCGTCCGACAGGAAGGCTGGCAGAAAGATTCTCGACATCACATTCTTCTCTGAAAAATGATAATCTGCAACATTTTCCCCCTGTTCCGAAAGATACAGCATTTTCAGAGAGAGAATAACGAGCAAAAATAGCTCCTGATTCGGTATAGGAAAGGATGCTAAGGCATCAGAACCGACTGGGGGGAAAGTGTGGGAAAAATAAAACATTTGGGAGCAAAGGAAGTCTGCAAGGCTGCCTGCCCCACGATGACCTACACTCCTAGGACCAACACCTAACTGTGGAAACGCGTTACTGATATCACAACAATGGCATCAGCTGGAAAAGCTGTAAACTGTCACCTCTTAACATAATAACTACCCACAGAAGGGACTTTGGAAGAACGAAAAGTTCTCCCAGACGCCTTAACTCTGTCTTAGGGCCAACCGCTTTTGACCGTTCACGCTGTGGTCCTCAAGAGGGTCTCTGGGGCCTGGTAGTCTGAAACTGAAGGGACATGAGACCTCTCTGCCGCTTAGTCCTACAGTCAGTATCTGCCGGGAAGGAGCCAAGTGCAACAGTCCAGAGCCTTCCAGCAGAAGGGTTCTCACCCTGGATCCCAATTCTTCTCTGAAAAGTTCAACAGCATGAATAATTGGTATTTCACAACAAAGAGGTCCCGCCCTAAAAATGCAAGGACACGGAGGAGGAGCCAGGGTGACAGTTTCGAATTATAGCAGAAAACACAAATCCCCAGCCAATCTCTTCCTCTGCCCTAGAGCAAAAGCCGACCAGGTATTAGGAAGGAAAACTGAGGCGCGGTCTAGTACGCCCACTACTCTGGCTCGTTCCTCCCCCCCAGAAGCCACTCTCCTTGGAAGGCGACTGGAGCCAAACGTCCTCGGGAGTGCAGTGCCCTCTCCCATTGTGCACAGCTTCAGAGACAGCCAGGGGCTGCCTGCGATACCTCGGTACAATTATAACAAAAAGCTCCAGGGACCTCCAGCGATGTGCGCCAACTCCCAAATTCTCAGAGATGTAAAATGACAAGTGAAGGAGTTTGGGCTGCAAAGAGGGAGAGAAGGGGCCCCTGGGTGGCTCAGTCGTTAAGCGCCTGCCTTCGGCTCAGGTCATGATCCCAGGGTCCTGGGATGGAGCCCCGCATCGGGCTCCGCGGGAAGGCTGCTTCGCCCTCTCCCACTCCCCCTGCTTGTGTTCCCTCTCTCGCTGTGTCTCTCTCTATCAAATAAATAAAATCTTTAAAAAAAAAAAAAAAGAGAGAGAGAGAGAAAATGATGCTTTCAAAGAAAAAGGGTATTGACTTCCTTGATAATTATTTTCTTTATTTTGCTTTCCTGTATTTTCCAAATTGTCTAGGGTAAACATACTGCTTTTCTAATTATGAAAAAAAGCAATACATGCGACTTAAAATGTTTTTAAAAATCAGCATAAGCACTGTGCCCACAAGGCTCTGAGGCTGGGGTCTGGGGAGCGCCCCACCCCTGGAGCAGGAGTGAGGGGTGGTGGTGGTGAAAGGGGACACGGGATGGGAAGCTAGAAGAAAAAGAATGACAGAGGGGTGCCTGGGGGGCTCAGTCATTAAGCGTCTGCCTTCGGCTCAGGTCATGACCCCAGGGTCCTGGGATCGAGCCCCGCATCGGACTCCTTGCTCAGCAGGAAGCCTGCTTCTCCCGCTACCATTCCCTCTGCTTGTGTTCCCTCTCTCGCTGTGTTTCTCTCTGTCAAATAAATAAAATCTTTAAAAAAAAAAAAAGAATGAAAGAAAATCCAGTTTTTTAATACAGGAGAAAATCTAGGGGGATGGGAAGAGGTGGGAATTTCCTATGACTTAGGGGGCCACTTAGAGAGAAAAAATACCTAACAGAAGGCACCTGATCAATGCACTGCCCAAGAAAGTACTCAAAATAAAGAATCACTATTTCTGGGTATGTTCTGAGAAGGCATGGTTTTACCCCTGGACGCGTCAGGGCTGTAAGACCCTGATAGACAACAGAACCCCAAAGCCTTAGGGTTTCTCTGGTGTCTCAAAAGCTTGCCTCCTGGGCCAGAACCATCTCTGGGCCACTGTGAAGTGGACAAGGCAGGTGCACCATTCTCGCCTGTCCAGGGACACTGCCGCTCGCCCTCCATCCTTGATCTTCTACAGACTCCAGCAAGACCAGAGTCTGGTAGGTTCTTCACCATGAGTCTCATGAGAAACGTGATGTGAATTCAGTGTTACCTGGGCCTGGGCTTGGAGGGAACACACACCGCAGTGAAGGGCGAGACAGATGCCCATTTCCCAACTGAAACATGTCCCTTCCAGCTCAGGAAACCGTTGGCACGGAATAATGTGGGAGGATTTTTGTTGTTGTTGTTACAAGAAAGCTACAAAGCACACCACGGAAAAAATGAGCCAGTCCTATTAGGATACAACCAATCCTCCAAGCCTTTTAAGAGAAGGGAACCAAAATCCTGCTTCCTAAACTCCTGCCCACTGTTACCAAAGCCTGAGCGCTACGCCCCTCCCCAGCGAAGGTGTAATTCTGCCTAGTTAGAGCTCCCTAACCAGTCATGGCCCAGTCACGGCTCTCTAACCAGTCCACTAGTACTGGCTGAAAAGCCTGAGTTATGGAAAGGACATTTACTTAGGCTCTCCTCCCGGTAAAGGTCCACAGCTGCCCACGTGGAGGCCCTGGCGGGCCAACAGAACCTGGGACCTGAGAAACGCTGAAGAGAAGTTAGATTCTTAGCTCAAACAGCACCGTCACCCCACCCCATAGCCTGGGACACTCAGGGACCAACAGGGGCATTGTGGGGTTGCCACGATGACAGGGAAAGGGCTACTGGCATTTAGTTCAAAGGGACAATAGAACCCCAAAGGGCAATAGTATCTCTGCTAAGAATCACCATGGACAGAAGTGGCCTTGTCTTACGTTTTCCTAAATAGATATAACATGCACGGGGTGGAGAAAGGGACAGGGACACACACAGGCCACTTTCCAAGAGGAAACAATGAGGAGTAGGTTCCTCTCCTATCCCAGACCCTGCCTCAAAGTTCTATACCTCTGAGCAAACGCTGGTACTATGTCTTTATATACCTTCCCAGAGACATTCTGTGTATAAACAAGCATCTGTATATAGGCCTCGTCCCCCCTCTTTAAAATGTGACTCTCCGCCATGTTTCTTTTCATTTCACATCGTATCCTGGAGAATGTTTGTATTTGTACACATCGGTCTGCTCCTTCTTTCCACTGGCTGCACAGTATTCCACTGGACGGCTGTGCTTTCATTCATACAACCCGTCCCCTTTCGATGGTCCCTGCGACTGTTCTCAATTTTTTGCTACAACCACTTTTGAACCAACCCCTGAGTATATCCAGAGAAGAAAGTCTGGGAAGGGAATTACTAGGTCAAAGGGAATGTACATTTCAACTTCTTTCAGATGTTGCCCAATCAATGATGAATAAGATTACTACTGCTTGCAGCCCCGCGAGCTGCTAATACACTGTATTAGCAGATATTTTTATCTAATATGTGCAAAATGATTAAGCACTATAATTGCAATTAAATTTGTATTTTTCTCCAATGAGTGAGATCCAGGCATCTTTTCCTACATTGGTATGCTTGTATGTTGCAGTAAGTCTGTAGTGTTTTGTTTGTTTCTTTGAAACAACAGTTCACGCTCTTTGCTCTAGTTTCTTTTGGATTACTGAGCTTTTATTATTATTATTATTTTATTTTTTGTTGACTGTGTGAGCTCTTCATCCATAAAAGAAATGAGCACTCTGCCATACGCTACAAAGATATTTCCCACTTCATCTTTTGGCTTCATATTTTTTAATCATTCAGAACTTTTAAAAGGTATCAATCATTACTTCTTTAGCTTCTAAATTTTCTGTCCTGTTTAGATTATAGGCCATGGTTTTAAAAAAATATTCTCACAAGGGGCAGCTCCATAGCTCAGGAGTCAGAGCACTGGTCTTATAAAAAATAGTCTACCATGTTTTTTCTATTTTTATGGTTTCATTACATGCACATTTCAACCCATCTAAAACTTACTTTCTTTTGGTTTTTGTTTATTTTTTAAGATTTTTAAAATTTATTTATTTATTTGTCTGTTTATTTATTTATTTATTTATTTGACACAGAGAGATCACAAGTAGGCAAAACTGCCGAGCAGAGAGCCCTATGCTGGGCTCGATCCCAGGACCCTGAGATCATGCCCCGAGCCAAAGGCAGAGGCTTTCACCCACTGAGCCACCCAGGCGCCCCTAAAGCTTACTTTCATTTAAAGAGGAAGATAAGGATCTAATTTAAATTTTTCTAAATGGCTACCCAGTTGTCTCAAAACTACTTATTAAAAAAATCCATTCTTCTCTCTTATCCCACCAATTTGAAATAACACACACTTATTCAACGCTAAATTCCTGCATGGATTTAGATCGACTTCTAAATATCTCTATCTTATTTTTCTGGACTCTATTTTTAATGTGGAGGTGGCAAAGACAAATCCAGGGAGCAACCCTCAGGTATCATAAGGAAAAGGAAATGGCCTTTAAGAGCCTAGAGACAGTATTCATATAAGTTGGAATTAAAAATCACTCTCTCCAATGACTCTAAATACAGTATTCCATGAGACTTTACCCATCGCTTTGTTTTTTGTTTGTAAACAGTTCATATTTTTAAATGTAAGCCTTTTATTAAAATGTAACATACATACAAGAAAAGACACAACTCTTTAGTATCCAGCTTAAAATTTTTTCAACAGACAAAATCGTGCAACCGGCACCTAGATCAAGGAAGAGTGCTTCTGGTGGCTCTGGAAGCCCCTCTGTGGCCCCTTTCCCATCACTCTCCCCCAGACCTGATGACCATCGCCACAGATTCCTTCTATCTACCAGTTCATGTTTGTATAAATGGAATCAGTACGAAATTTAAAAATGGGTAGAAGGAATCTATGGTCATAATAATCTCATATACAGCACTGTATTGTAAAATTGTAATTCACTAGGAAAATAGAACTTAAATGTGCTCACCCTCGCCCCCCAAAAGACAAATTATGTAATGTGATGAATCTGTTAAGTAACCAGATGGGGGAAAACCTTTCACAATGTATACAAATATCAAATAACCATGGTGTACACTTTAAATATCTTACAATTTTATATGTCAATGATACCTTAATAAAGATGAAACACATATAAATAAAATGGAAAACTTTTTCAATGAAATCAGATACTATGTACTCTTGTGTCTCTGTTGCTCAAAATTATGATCATGAGATTCATCCATATGTACTTACACTTCATATATTCTGATATATTCATATATATTCATGCATATAATTATATATACATTTCATATATCCTTACTGATGTAGACACAGCATTCCACTGTGTGACTATACCACAATCTCTGTTATCTACTCCACCTCTGATGGGCATTTTGGTAACTAAGAACATCCTTGCAGATGTTTTTCAGCCTACTGATAACTTCAGCCTTTCTGAATCCTTTTGTTTTAGGTATGTCTCTTGTATGCAGTACAAATGTGGAAGTGTGTTCTGCTTGAAAACCACCTGAAAATATTTTTCTTTTACTTAGGTGAATTTTGGCTCATTTATACTTGTATACAACTGATATATTCAGTCTGAACCATTTTATGTTATTTTTACTGTTTTATTATGCTGTATTCTGTAGTATGCTGTAGTCCTCTTTTTTTTGTTTTGTTTTGTTTTGTTTTTTTCTATTTGGAAGAATAAATAATTTGTTCTAGGGGTTATCTTTACACTAATACTTTTATAATATCATAGCCCCCTTTTTCCTTACTTGGTCTCCTACCATTTGGCTTGTCAGCTTTCAATGACTCTTTTGACACCTGTGCATTAATTTTGCAGCAATCTGACTCTAATCTTTCTTTCCTATGTGCCCTCCCCCTCTTCTACTCTCATTTTTATTTCTATTTGTCAGAACATAGACAATTTATATACATTATTCTTCTGCTCTTATCCCTTTGCTGTTGTCTGAAATCTATCTTAAAATAGTCTATGAACACTTTGAAGACAACGATTCATTTTTGTATGGCTTCCTTCCCCCACCCACCCCTATTGAAAATTTGGCTGTCAGTCTTATCGATTTTCCATTGAGGATAATAATATTAGATCTTTGTTTTCCTTTTGGTTGCTCTTAAGATTTTCTTTTTGTCTTTGTTTCTTAGTTTTACTATGATTGTCTATGGTGTGGTTTTCTTGATTTATTCTGCATGATTCAAAATACTTCTTGAATTTGTAGTGTGATATACTTTGTAGTTTGGGGAAACAATGCAGCATTATGTGTTTAAATATTGTTTCTAACCTGGTGTCTCTGTCCTCTCCTTCTGGGCCTCCCAATTACTAAGTGTGTTAAATCATTTCTATGGGAGATTGCTTATATTCCAGTATCCTTTTTCATATTTTTAAAAATAATTTTGGTATCTGTTCTTCCTTCTATTATCATTAGCTTACTAATTCTTTTTATTTTCAATTGCATGAGATCCATCCAATACTTTCTTACTTTCATTTATATTTTTTTATTTTTCTAATTGTCATATCAGTTTTTTAGTTTTCAGATCTCTGCCAGAATTACCAATTTTGGTTTTTTCTTACTCTTAAGCCCATTTTGCAAAGCTATTTTTTTTAGGCAATGTCTGACAGCTCCATTGCTTGGATCCTCTGTGGATCTGATTCTATTGCCTGTTTTTTCTCTTGGTTTCAAATCACGTCATCATATTATCTTGTATGTCTGGTTATTTTTCATTATATCCTGAGCATTTTATATGGAAAGATTATATAATAATATAAGAGGTAGGATGACATTATTTTTCTCCAAACAGGATTCAAGGAAACTGATCATCCACTCAAAATCCTTGATCCAATCAAGGAATGAGAAAAGACAAAGCCAAGCCCTCAGTCCTTGGGAAAACTAGCCAATTTCCAGTTATGCTTAATCCTAAAGTTCAGCCTTGCAGAGTTATCAACCCAAAGTTCAGGGTATTTACCGTAGCCCACTCTTCTTGGCAGATTCTGAACACAATTTTTTACCTCTCAGTCCATGAGCGTTTGAAAGTTCTACTAGGTTTCTAGCCTCTCACCTGCCTCTTCTAGAGTCAACAGATGCCCTTGGGGGAAAAGTTGCCCCAGTGCCACTCTACATTTCCTTGTTCCCTAGATTCTTGGTCCCATCATATCTTATTGTTTTGTTAGCTCTCCAAAGACTTCAAACAGATTTTTAAAAACTATGTCCTATTTGTTGGTTTTCTATGTGGAATTACCTCATCCATGATATTCAAAGAAATTCAATCAAAAGCCTGGAGGCAGGAAGTGCAAAGCCAGTTAAGCACCTTGATGTTGTCATCAGGGATTCAGGGCACCATCTGTTCGTCTTTAGTGAATTAGCATAGCACATTATATCACAAAATGGCAACTGAAATTCCAGGCATCACATCATATTCAAGCAATAAAAAGCATGGAAGATGAAAGAAATTGACCATGTCAACCAGGTCTATTTCCTTTTCCATATATCTTTTAATAAATTAGGTATTTTTTTCCTTTGGATTCTTTTACCCTATTCATAAGAAGTCACCTTCCCTACATTAAGAGGAAACTCTGGACTAGTCACATAACCTCTCTGCCTTGGTTTCTGTCAAATGAGTGACTTGCACTAGATGACCTCTAAGCTCCTTTAGCCAGAACATTCTTAGAGTCTATTAACTCACTTGTCTTCTCATTATTTTTAGGAGAAAAGTAGAAAAAAAAAAAAAATAGGACAATTCATGTATTTATTTAAAAGACAAGAACTAGAGCCTGAAGATACAGAATGTCCAGAGCTTTTACCCCCAGGAGAGCAAAAATCTCAATTTAAGTTAAAACCTAGATTTAAAAGTTTGGAGAGAAATTTTGGAGATTTAAAGTTGGAGAGAAGAAAACATGTTCACTTTATGAAAAATAATTCTAATCTTCTGGCATGTCTTGTTATACTGTTTTCCTAAAAAGACTCATTAAATTATTATTCAATTTATAGTAATCCAATTTGCACACACTTTCAAGAACATCTGTAAGCTCTTTTTGTTCATCTCCAAGGACTATTACTTTATTATTATTTTCCTGAAACAGACCAACACTCTTGGCTTGAATATCACCAAGTATATCAGGCATTCCTTCTCTCTTGGTATGTCTCTGACCACCCTTCTATGACTTTAGGAGCAATTTTCTGAGTGTTTCTTAAGCCTAAACAAAATCTTTCGCTATTAATGAACATTCAAAAGAAACACCTTTATTCTCCAAACTTGAATTTTTATATACTTACTTTTTTAGACATGGAATGTTGAGAGATTCCATACATTTGGTTAAAAGAAATATGAAAAGATTCCTTATTTTTCTCCACCCTTCCTCACATTCCTCATAACCAACCATCCCCCCCTAAAGAGGTTAAAATTTGCCTGCATTATGCCAAATATTTCAGCTTTATTTTCACCATGGAAAAAGCATTAAAGTCAGCTGAATTATTCATGAGACCCTAGGTAACATGATCGTTGTTTTTGGCCTTCAACTTCAATACTTTCAGTATTGCAACTCATTTTTGGGTTTCTGAATGGGGCTAACAAGGAACTTTGCTATACACATCATTAAATTATTGGCATGTGCCCTGGCATGAAAATTTACACTACATCAACATAGCCATGTATTTGCAAGGACATATATATATCTTCGATGCTGGGTAGTTCTTACTTTTATCCATTTTCCTACTTCCCTGAAGTTTCACCCAGATGGGATTTTCAGAGCATGTGCCAACATGAGATGACTAAAATATTCAAGACAGGAAAAAAGAGAAAAAGTCTGGGCTCCAGCTTACAGATTTCTAATCTACCTCCGAGGATGATGATCAAAAGACCGGTTTGACTGATGAACGGCAAACTTCAGCACGCAGAAGCCTCCAGTGTCCTTTTCAGTGGGAGCACAAAACCATTTTTCTGAATTTGCACAAAGAATTCAGCAGTCCACACACTCTCCTAATGCCCAGTCTTTGAATGAGTCAGTTCTTTTAACTCTCCTTTAAACATGCCTCCTCTCCTGACCTTCTCCCAGCCTCAATCCTCTGGTTTGCCCCAAAGAAAAGAGAGAAAAGATAAGCAGATAAAACTCCCCTTCCCCATGACAACTCCAAGCATCACTTTTCTCACTTCTTCCCAGAAACAGGTATTGCCCACTCTCGTACCAAGAGACCTCTTACCATCTCACGGACCCACAAAGCAAATCGCTGCCAGAGGGCAATGGAATCAATGTCTCTCAACAACAAGACCTGAGCTCTCTCCCTACTCTTCTTTCAGAAAATGTATAGCCAGTCCACAGACTTTCCCTGGGGACATTTATGGAAAATTTAAGGAAATATTTCATCATTGTCTTTGCTTCTAAAATCATCTCAGATAAGACAAAAGGATTTGTATCTCTTTCTGTTCTACTTCCCCTTAGTTGAGGAGCCAAGTTAAACACTACTAAACCGGACCAGTGTCCACCAAGCAAGTGGATGTCAGGACAGGCTGGCCAGCTGGAAATGGGCGCTCTCCAGGGGAGACTTAACACAACGCACAAACAAAACTGAGATTTCATCTCCAGTAAACCCAGTGGGATGCTAATGAGTTTTCAAAGATAAAAAAGCAAACTGATCTCATTCTCGACTGTCATCTTATTTTGAAATGTACCAGCTACTTAATTTTGTCACAATGCTGCCACGTAAAACAACACATTTCTCTCTTACCTTTAGTGCTCTCTTATTGCCAAAGTAAATGAAACTACTCTGGAAGCACCCAGAGTCTTAAGACAAATCAGGAACTATTAAAGAACATTGACAAGGATTCTAGAGGACTCCCATTTTCTTCTCATGACCTCTTTGCTCTTTGGATATTTGCTTATCACACGAACTTGTTTATTTTCTTTCAGAGCACTTATCTCCATTTGTAATCATCTTTACTCGTTTGTTTTTTTTATTTATTGTCTGTCTTCTCTCATAGAATCATAGGAGAGAGGTTTTACCTGTCTTATTCAGTGTTATATCCCAACCTAACAATGCCCAGCATGCAGTAAATACTCAATAAATATGTGTTAAATGCCTGCTGAAGTGGTGAGGTTGAGCTGGGTCCTGCTGTAGTAAGAAACATCCCCCAAATCTGAGTGGTTTAACACAACAAAAGCTCATTTCTTCATTATTATATGTGCCCAACCGGAGTTAAAGGGGAGAATATGTCCATCATTGCTATTTAAGGACCCAGGTTGACAGAGGCCCTACCTAGTCACAAATTTTCAAATTACTGAGGCAGGAAAAGAGAACACTGCATTGTCTCATACTGGCAACTGCTTCTGCCCAGAAGGGCCACATATGGCCACATTTCACTGGCCAAAGCAAGACATGTGGCCACACCCAACTTCAAAGGGAAGGAGAGAAATGGAATGATGTGCACTGGAGGCCTATGGAGAATCAAAGAGCAAATCTAGGATCATGCTCTTATAAAGGTTTTCATTTGGTCCATTCCTCCGTGTCTGGGCAAGGTTGCAATTAACAAAAGGTAGCAGGTAACAGCAGGTGTACTAACGCATCAAACCAATAAGGGACATTATATACATCATACCAAAAAGCTTTTCAAAATCAGTAATCGAGTGATATTACTGAAAGAGCCTTTATAAAAAGAAAATACACCTTAATTGCCCAATCAAGAGGAAGTATCAGTATTCATTATGACATTTACCTTAAGAACAAACTAAATGATTAACGTGCATTCGGTACTCATGCTCGTTGTAATTGAAACCCTCTTGGGAACTGGTAACCAACTGTAGGAAAACGTGCAACAGTTTGATGTCATGTTTTCAGATGGTAAAAACACCCCATTGAAAACCCATTCATGCATTTATTTTTTCTACCCACTACATGTGAACAAACGCAATTAACCGGCAGCAGCATTCGGGCCCACTATGACACACCCCCACTCCCGCAGAAAGCCTGACCCACGTACAGAACTTTCTCTACCGCATGTCTCTTGGTATTTCCTGCCGGTATAAAATGTGATTTCATTCCTGCTAGACGGGCCTTTTTTTCAGCTCCATCGTCAGCGTCTTACAGTGAGATAACCTCCAGTTACAACTCTCCCTCCAAATGAATTCCCAAGTTGCCATGGTAACTAACACCTTCCTCCAAACTGTCAATATGTTTCCCAATCTTCAAGGCAGCCCTCTTGATCTACTGCCAGAAGCACCAGTCCCCTCTTGCAAGAGCAAGCACCTCCTTTCTCGCCAAACCTATAAATGAGCCCCTCTGGAAGGTTCTCTGCTAATAATAGCACCAGCTGCCACCGAGAAGACCCTCCTTGGTATCTCTCAGTCTCATCGAATCATTTTTAAAACTCTGCACAGTAGAGATCATTCTCCTTATTTTACAGATCAAAATAGTTGCAAATCAGACGTGATATAACTAGACAAGAGGCAGCATGAAGATTTGAACACAAAATTCTCCAACTGCATTGTCCGAGGCATCCTCCCTGGGCACAAGCCCTTTTCCAGCTCAGAGGAGCACGGAGCACTCTCACCTGTCTCGTGCTCTCACCTATCCCCACTCCTCTGTCCAAGAGGACTTTCTATATTTCAAAGCCACTTAGTTTGCTTGAATATTAACACAACACGACTCCAAGTCCAACAGCACTTCAAGGTGTGTTAATGCTGATTAAACATTAAGAAAGAAAAGACTTCATTTTTCTGCTCTCGCCTCCTGTGTTCCTAGGGCTTTGGTGGGGATGAACAAGATAATGGGTGTTAAGTGTTTTGTACTCAGAATGAAGGTACCAGATCAATACCCCGCAGATGTTACGGCGCCCACAACGTGACGAGGTGCCAAGGAATGTCCGTGCGGCTGGAACGGCAGCCAAGTCTTCTCGATTTGCTTCCTTTGGCCCCTTTGAGAGCCCCTCCCCCGCCACGTGACCGACATCGTTACTATTCTCCCCTAAACACAAATCGACGGACATACAAAGCCAGCACTGTGCTTACTTCTTAACTGATCTATCCCTCCCCCCACGCCCAGCTCGCAGGCAGACTGTGCGAGCCTGGGAAATACGAGCAGAACACTTACCGTCCCACAGCTCTGTTTCCAGTCCGCCTTTTTTTAACCACTCACCTGGCAGAAACTGTTATTCGCCTGGCCAGCAGCTGTTTGTAAAACTGGTCATTTCAGCTTCATTTCCAAAAATAATAGGCCTCTCTATTTCCACACCAAAGACAGTGTTTCTCTAGTAGAAAGGGGAGTCCTCGAAATAAGACAATTAGCAAGTCACCTAGAATTTCCACCCACTCCACGGAGGCGCACGAACAAGAGAAGTCACGCAGTTTGTCGTGTGGAATAAACAGGACGCTCTACCCAGCACGGAGCCCAGAGGTTGGCATGGAGTGACTCATCGCAAGCGGCAATGGCCACAGTGGCCCAGTTCCCTACTTCCCGCAGGCCATGTGCCGCGACGTGGAAGGCACTCCTCCCCGCCCCCACCTTCCCTCGTGTACTTCGGCACATCAATCCATTAAGAATCTGAAGTGTAATTTATCTTATTCACTATTATCCTGTTAAATTGCTCTACAGCTGCCATGGCAGTAATTGCAGTGATCAGTGATTCAGACTTCTTGAGCAAAGGGCCCTAAGTAGGTTTCATTATTAAAATTTCCAAAGGTTTTATTATTAAAATAAACCTGAGATGGAGCAGTGGGCCTCCGTGGGGCAGTCCTACTAATGATTCTCGAGTGATGAAGGGACGCCGGTCCCATCATCAATGCTTCACTCACGTATCCCAGTAATTGGGAATTTATCAACCAATAAAATCAACCAGCACTCTAAGAATGAAGAATAACTCTCTACAGAGCTGCCTTTGCTCACGGAGGTATCGCTTGTAACAGCAAATCTTGGAAGCAATGCAAGTGTCCTTTGAAGGGACTGGTTCCATAAGCCAGGAGGCACTCGTCCACATAGTGGAATACTATGCAGCTCTGATAAACGAGTGAGAACGCTCTCTCTTTACCACCACGGAACAAAACCTAGAACTTACCGTTAAGGACAAAAAGCAAGTTACAGAACGCGGTATAGACAGTGCAGCCATCTGTATAAAAAAAGAGTAGTGGGAGGGGGCGCCTGGAGCACTCAGTCAGTTAAGGGTCTACCTTCGCTCAGGTCATGATCCCTAGAGTCCTAGGATCGAAACCTGCATCGGGCTCCTTGGTTGGCGAGGAACCTGGTTCTCCCTCTCCTCTGCCTTTTCCACCGCTCATGCTCGTTCACCCTCTCTCTCAAGTAAATAAATAAAATCTTAATAAAAGAAAATAGTGGTAGGAATAAGAACACATATTCATATTTGCTTGTATTTACATAAAGGAACTCTAGATGGTTGCATCAGAAACTACTGAGAGGTACATAATAAGGGGTAGGAGGTCTATGGGGTGGACAAGAAATGAGACGGAGGTAATGCTTCTCAATATGCACATTTCAAAAATAATTTTTTTCATATGCTTAATTTATCTTTACAACCTACTTCATTTGGTGGTGGGGGTTGGGGAGCTCTGTTACCTTCACTTTGGGGACCAAGCGATCAGGCTTCAGACTTCTCACCTCGGCCTGCTGGAAGTTACTAACCAAAGGACGGTAATACTTTAGGCCAGAGAAGTGTCAAGACTATGACTTGACTGTTTCCTTAGGGAAGGAGAGACTGACCACACAGAAGGGCACAGAAAATCTGAACACTATACGTAAGACTAGATTAACTCGGTCTCCTAAAAATGTGCACACAGCAGAATTGTGACACTGCTAATTATGGTGCGGGTGGCGGAGAATGGGTAGTGAGCGGCCCTCCTTCTCCCTTTACAATTTTGCTTTTATTCTTGGGGTTTCATAATGGCCTTTGGTGAAAATGGAAGATTTACACCATGTCTAGGATTATAACTATCTTAAGGCTACTTTCAACACAAGTGCTTTTTTATAAATCATTTCCGTGGGTGCCCTTCCCCAGACAAAAACAAAGAAGACAGAAGAAAGAGGGCTCGTCGGAGGTTAATCTAGCTTTGTGAGTTAGTGGTGGGCACTAAATGAATAATATTAAGGCCACTGTCGAACCCTAGTATCAGAGAATTCCGGCTATGAGAAAACTCCACCGACAATGAAGACTCTCCTACCAATCCACACCCTCAAGTAGATAAATGCACGCATGAATCAGGAGCAGAGTTAAAAGGCCAGTGTGAGCAGGGAGTGTGGTAAAGAGGAGTCCCCAGAGCTCCCCCAGTTGCCCCACTGGGGGAGAAAGAAGACGGCATCCAGAAGAGCGTGGAAAGCAAGGCTTCCAGGAAACTCACCGGCCTCCACAGAAAAAATATGCTATAGTCATGCCACAACCAGACTGACTGACACAAACTGCCCAGACAGTTAGTTTAGCTTTGCCTCCTGCCTAGATCCAAATCTGTATAGGAAATAAATGCCCTGTGCGATCTACCCCCGCCCTCTTCCTGGGAGAGCGAGCATGAGCTGATCACTTCAAAATCCCTGCCCCCAGCAGCCTAGCCTCACGCCACCTCCAGACCCATTTCAACCACCCTTTGACATCACTACCGGGATGTGCTGGGTGTCCCGTGCCCAGAGAGCCCTCTCCCTGGCAACATATGCTCTTTCCAGCTCCACCTTCCCTGTCTCGGTTAATGGTATCTATCGCCAGGCACCAAAATACCTAAACCAATTTCTGACTCCTTCTGTTTGCCCCCTTTCTATCCACCTGCTCAATAATCAGCTGTAGTGACTTTATAGCTCCTCAATAGCTCTCAAAGCCTTGCTTTCTCTTCATTTTCACTGTCACTTATTCAGAATAAGTGTCCCTTATTCACCGCCTTATTCAGTATCTCATCATTCATTCAACAATATCTAATGTGCATAGGTCATAACGAGGTGCTTTTCAACAGAAGAAGAGCAGCACGATCCCAGCGTCCCGGTGTTGAGTCTTCTCTGGACTACTCAGAGACACCCTTGTCTCCTGCCATTCTCTATACAGCACCCAGAGGAGCTTCTCAAAAATTAAACAGATCATTTAATTCAGAGGTCAGGCAACTCCCTCTATAAGGGGCCGGCAAGTAAATATTTAAGGCTCCCAGGCCATATGTTCTCTGTCTCAACTACTTAACTCTGCTCTTCTAATGTAAAAACAGCCACAGGCAATACGTAAACCAATGGGCGCGATTGTGTTCCAATATGCTTTATTTACAAAAACAGGCAGCAGGCCAGACTTGACCCAGGGGCCGTAGTGTGCCAACCCCTGATTTAATTAATTGCAGCTTCTCACTCCTTTGGAATTAATCTGAATTCCTTCCCATGGCCCACAGGCCCTCCAACCTCATCTCAATAGCACTTGCCCTCTGTCCTCCAGCCACCCTCGCCTTCTTCGCGACACGCAAACACTATGCCAGGGACATACCCATCTCAGGGTCGAGGCGCTTGCTGGTCTCCCCCTTCAGACCGCTCCTCCCCGATCTCCCCGAAGCTGCCTCAGCCTGAATGTCACTTCCTCAGAAGGGCCCTCTCTAAAACCACTCCGATGGGTCAGCACCCACCCCAGTGCCCCTTCTAACTCCCAAGGCTCTATTTATTTTCTTCAAATTATTCATCACCATCTGAAAAACACCATTTGTTGCATGTAGACTGTCGTTCCACCCAACTTCACGTGACCTCTAGAACGTCTGATTGGTTCGCCCCTGGGTTCTCAGCACCCTAGAACTGTGCCCAGCACTAAGCAGGGGCTCGATAAATACCTGTTGTCCGAAATGTGACCACCTCTAAGTCACTGGCATCCTCATTCTAAAATATAATTGGATCACGTCCCTCCCTGCTTAGGGTAATTCCACGCCCCCCACTGGCTTTAGGATCCAAATGCCAAAGATGTGCCCGGGCTAGGAGAGCTCTTGTCAAACCTTCCGATGCTCTGCAGCAGACTGTGGGCTGGAGGCAGCAAGGACCACGTCTTGTTCATCTTTTCACCTCAAGTGCCTGTGCACGGTGCCAGGAACTCTGTAGGTGCCCCATAAACACTGAACAAAATCAATCAACTAGGGTACAGTAACTTGCACAGAGCTAAGTTAGAATTGATAACTCGGTGAATACCAAATTTAAAGTCAACAACGCAAGATTTTGCTTTCCTTTCCTTTCTTTGTAAGCAACCTGGGCAGGCGCTATGCTTATAACCCCGAATCTGGCTTTAGATTTTGGTCCCGGGTTCTACCCGGCACGCAGCCAGCCACTCACCACTCTCTAAAAGAACAGTGGGAGGAAGCAGGGAGAGAAGTAAAGTGACTCTCTCTAGGCCCTTCCCTGTGAGCAGCTCTGGTGAGGGGTTAGGAAGAAAGACATAGCTCAGGCCAAGATGCAACTTAGGGATTCTCCATGAATTCCAAATGTCCACATTCTGTCATCTATTAGCAAAAAACACCCAACGCTAGCTGTTTTGCTGTCTAAAATAACCCAAGGCATTTGGGGAATTTCTGCAGAACTGCCTTACCAATAGAATGGAAATTGTTACTTCTAGAAGAATTTCCATTACTCCTTTGAAATCCTTCAACATTCATTAAGGCCATGGAGTTTGCACCTAATTCAGTCTGATGGGTGCGAGAATAGAGTCTTTCTAGGGAATACAGACTCCCAAATCGTTCAGCTGGGACGTAGGGAGCAAATTTATTACTCCGAATCAAAGGGAAATGAAAAGAGGCCAAGCCAGAAAGCTATTACTCCCCTTCTCAGGTGGGGGATTGAGTTCCTGAGTCATTCTATTCCCCTTGCGTGGCCTCCTTACTTAGCATCCTGGGTGCAGACCGCAAGGTTCTCTTCTAATGTGATAGAATCTGTTTCAGCAAAGCCTAGGCTAAGCCATCTCCAGAAATCTCCAAAAATGATAGGCTATAAATTACCGGGTCTTCCATGTGATATAATGAAGTGCAAATTAGTGCAGCCCCGAGTGATGGCTCTACCTGCTGCTCCCAGTAAACCTGTCTGGAGAAGTGGAGCAAGCACAGGGCAGACCTAGACCCGGGATGGCTTCATTTTGATCCCAGCTTTTCATTGCTCACCTAAGGAGAGATCCAATCACACAACCCGAAGAGGGGAGGGGGAAATAAGGCTCTGGGTCCTTCAACCCTAATGTCTGCTTCTCTTCCACGTTTATTAGCGCCACGTAAAGAAGCTAAGCAGGCTAAACTAAGATAATTAAATAACTAAACCTTACATGCAGAACCTCCAGAGATCCACAAAACTGCACTCAAGACAGTTACACGATCAACCTCGAGGATGACTGACTGACTTGTCTCTGAGGGAAGAATCAGCGATTTGTCAGATCTGGGACCATTCAAAATTCCTGTCAAGGATGTGCCAACACAGGAGCCAAGAACCAACCATTCAAATGAGTCCAGCTGCCAAGTCCGTTCACAAGGCCATCTTCTCCTATTGCTCCATTTAACGAAATGGTAGCCCATTACCTATCCTTCAAAGCCTCTGCCAATGGTACAGAGCCAAAGCATCCTACTCCCTGGCAGAAAATCAACAGGATGACCTATGAAAACAGCACTCTGAAGATGCCGAAACCCAGGGATTACAAGAGGAAAGAAAAGGTTAAGAAGAAGTCGGCCAGTGACATGCTGTACCAACAGCACACTCTAACCCTTCCCCCACCCCTGCCTGATCCTCGGGAGGTTGATACTAAACTGATGAGACAGACCTACAGGTTCTCGAACTGAAACAGAAACTCCGGAGTTGGCTCTTCAGGAGTAAATCTTGAAAGACCAGATGCCATCTTGACGAGGACAAGGAGAGTTTCAGATAAATGGAATGTTAGGAACTGGTACAACACAGGGCCTAAAAGGGCAGGACTTAAGCTGAGCCCAGACAGAATTTTTCTTACGGGATAACAGGCATGGGCTGGGATTACTATTCTAGCCAGGAAGGCCGTCCAAGGCACGGCATACACAGGGAGAGCAAAATTCAGGGGGAATCAAAGTAGAAGTGTCAGAACCAGGGGTAGAGCGCAAGATTCTCAGAGGTGAGTCTTTACCAGAGTGAGGCAGAATCCCATAGCGGTGGATTGTTGATCTACTCATTCCCAGCAGGACCCTCACACTGACTACAAGCAGAGCAGGCTGAAGGCTGGCGGGGGTGGAGGGGGGCGTGTCTCACAAAAGTAATTCAGTCCTAGGGCCCAGGAATCAAGGCCCCCAAAGAAATGGCTGATTCCACATCTGCTGCAGAATATAGAACCTGGAATATTTTGTTGTGCCAGAAAGCAAGAAAGCTATCAAAGTTCAACAGGGTCACGTCAAAAGAACAGACGTTAACCTGAAGGGATGGCCACCTGACTTAAGATGAGACACAGTGAGCATCCAAAACAGTTCATAAATAATGACTGCAATGGGTTGAAATACATCAAATACACAATAAATCTATGAGTTCCTAATGGTACTCAGAAAAAAAAAAATTATTGGTCACTACTGGAGGTTACTAGGTTAATAATTCATTATTCTGAAAAGTGATTTTAAAAGAAGGTGGGAAATTAATCATTTATCCAGTCTTTCCTGTATTAAAGTAAATGTTCAGGGGGTTGGGAAAAGATTAAACAAAAATAGGATAACTGCTTTATCTGGGTGCTCGGTAAATAGAGGTTCCTTATATTTCTTTTGTGTATATGGAACAACCTCACCACCACCACCATGACCAAAAATGAGCAATAGAGAACATGAATCAAGTGATTAAGGTTAGGCAAGACCTCTGCCTCTAAGACAGATGAGGATATCAGGGGCAACTTTAGCCCTGCTGGGCTGAGCCAACTGGAAGGATATCGTGAGAGGCCAAGCCTCCGAGCATCATGGTTGGTGCCCCGCACTTGACCTGGAACCCCAGATCCCAGGTTGGTGAGTAGCATGGCTTGCCTGGTGGTGGATATCAGGCTGCTTAGAGAGTTCACTTTTCAGTCCTAAGAGGCTTAGGAACTAAAAAGTTTTGAAAATGGAGGTCTTGTACAAGTTCAACCAAGAGGAGCTGGGAAATGAAAGGCACGAGGAAGGCGGCAACGGCTAGCACAGAAGAGCGCCAAGAATGAGGGTAAAAGTCACACTGGATCCTGCAGTCTGGATTACTTCACCAAAAGGAACACAAATTGACCTCATCACTCCCCGGACTCACCCTTCTCCGCATCTCAAGAGCCACCCCAGCACCATCGAACGGAGGCGTCCTCCCCATCGGTCCCCCTGTGAGCACCCAGACAGGAGCCTGCCTCGGCAGCTGGGAACGCCGCCCCCCCCAGCCACCGCTCAAGCAAGCAGCTGGGAAAGCATTCAGAAACCCCGCATCCTGACACACCACTGCCAAACAACTTAAGTAGCAGAGAACAGCCCATCTAAACAGCTACACGGGCTGCCAGGAAAGTTTTGTAGGGACAATGATCCCAAGGGATCCCCTAAGATCCAGTCTCTCAGCTTCAGCACTTTCAAATGCAGAATCCATTCACCTCTGGGGCCCGTGGAACTCCACAGACAGGCTGTCCCTTTCCATCTCCTCAAAGATAAATGAGCAGGCAAGCTGGCCAGGAAACCACTCAGGGCATTACTCTTTAAAGAATCCTTATAGGGTCAAAGAGGAATGGGTCTACAGGCTGTGTGTATTCCCCACAGATGCTGGGGATGATGTCAGAACCCCTTTCCAGATGTGTTTAACACTTTGTGGTCACCTGCATTGCTGCCACTGAGAGCGCTTCGCTAAGGCCGACCCCAGCTCCCTGGCTCTGGTCACCAGTAGCTGAGCCTGTCATCTGTACTGTGAGCCCTTACAAAGGGTCCTGAGAACAGCTCTTCATCTGCTCTTCCAAGACAAGAAATGTCTGCCAAAGAAACAGGGCAGGGATGGGGGCAGGTTGAGAGAGGAAATACAATTAGAGAAAGAAAAGAAAAGAAAAGAAAAGAAAAGAAAAGAAAAGAGAAGAGAAGAGAAGAGAAGAGAAGAGAAGAGAAGAGAAAAGAAAAGAAAAGAAAAAAGAAAAGAAAAGAAAAGAAAAGAAAAGAAAAGAAAAGAAAAGAAAAGAAAAGAAAAGAAAAGAAAAAAGAGAAAAGAAAAGAAAAGGAGAAAAGAAAAAGAAAGAAAAAAGAAAGGAAGGAAGAAGAAGGAAAGAAAAAGAAAGAAGCAGGCCCAAATTTCAAAGTAGAACTTTTAGTATAGAAAACAAGAATTCTAAGAATTCCATTTCCTGGTTACTGACCCCACAGGCTGCCTCTGCCTCTGAGGACCAGGGCATTCCGCATCTGATGACAGAACCCAAGTCAGAATCTGGTATAATCCCCAACAACCCAAAACTTCAGGGTGAGTTCTCCTGACCTTGAGATTGCTCCTCTAGCTCCTTGGTAAGAAAAGGTACATAACCAAGAGTAGAGCCTCGCTCGCCTCCCTAGTTGTGTGAAATCAACTACTCAAGGTTCCCCTCACACACATCACGGGCTCCCGTGAGTGACAACGATCGTGCCCTAGGCATTGCCCAAATCCCGGAGGGATAAAGGTAACCTTACAAAATCTGAAGATGTGAAAGGGAAATTCAGTGGTGCTCAGAAGCTCCACTAGCCCAGCCTGAAAAGAAAAAAAAATCTACAAATAGAGTGACTCCTAATTTCTAATTCTAGGTTTTATCATTTTGCTAGGTGTCTTAGGGCACAGCCCTAAACTTTCTGGCCTTTATTATTTTGCCCACCTCATGTAAGACAACTAAGCTAAAATAAATTTTATAACCAAACCAAATGAAACCCTCCAGGTAGTATGGCTACCGTAACTCATGATACTGAGCTTCCTCTGACACCAAAATGGCTGCCTGCAAATGAACAACCCCAGAGTGCATTTCTTTCGTTTCGAAACTGGAAATATGCTGAAGTAAATGAAGAAAATCTAGAGCTTTTGTTTAAGCAAAACTAGATGCAGCAAAAACAGGGCTTTTTGCATGATCGGTACCATCAAAGAGGCCGCACAGTATAGAATTAAATATGACACACACTTCATGTCTGATCAAAGTGCCTCCTAAACTCAAATCGGGGCACCTTATATCACAAAACAGATGGCAAGAAATTAATAAATTTAAGTCTTTTTCTTTGCCATCCCAATTACAGCTCTGTCAGCTCACAAATATGTTCTAGCAAATGCTGGAGGAGTTTTTTTTTTCTCTTTAAGAGTCCTCTCTCACTTCACCCTACTTAACAAAAGACCACACGCACTTAAAAAGAGGATGGAGGCGGGCCAGCTTCAGGACACATGCTGCACGGGGGGACTGACTGCCCCAAAGAGAGGACTCCACACCCCTCTGACAAGCCCACAATAGACTAGCTAGACACAAGCGCCCGAAATAAGGAAGTCCATCAAGAAAATGAACAGTTGGCGAGATCAAGGCCTAAAGGGCTTGCAGCTGGTCTGGCCATTCATCAAAAACTCTGAATTTAAATGGAAGACACGTTCTGACTGTGACATGTAATGAAACAACTAGAGCGGCAAAGGATCTTGATGTTGGTTTCCTTTCCACCCTACACTCTCCTGCCAATGGAAGAGTGAGCGTGCCTGGGTGTTCCTGGCACTTCTCGGGGAGTTCCCATTCACGCCGGTCAGTCTTTGGAATTTTCCACATATTCCAGGGTCACCATCCATCTACTACTAACCCAGAATATCCAGATAAAATCTCAGCTCCTTTTTGTAGTCTAGAGGGAGAACTGTCAAATCTGAAAGCCTGTGAACTCTCTCAGCCACGGAAGACTAGCTGTAGTCAAGACAATGGAACCAGATGTCAAAGGCCTAATTTCAGACTGACCCCTAACAGCTTTATGACTCTGGGTAACTCTCCTACTTCCTCTAGACTCTCTTATTCTCACATCAGTAAGAGAGAAGTGGGCCTAATGGTCTCTCAGATTCCTTCCAATCCAGTCAGAGGGCGGAGGAGCACAAGGCAAGGTCAGATAGGCAGCGCGGCCTGATCACTCGGGGAATGCAAAACCACTGGTGGGTTTGAACCAAAGAGTAAAATATGATTGAAATTTCATTTTAAAAAGGCTGCTGCTAGCTGTTGTGTAAGAACTGCCCAAAGAAGGCAAGAGTGAACACAGGAGGCCAGATAGGAGGTTGCTGAGACCATCCAGGTAAGAGATGATGGCAGACAGGCCCCAGCTGCTGTGGGGGGTGACGAAGGACACCCAGAGTCTAAGACACACTCTGAAATAGGGTCAACAGGCTAGTGGGGGACAGGATCTTGAAAAATCTTGGAACTACTGCAGAAGCTAATGAAATCAAGTGACACTAAATTCTAACATCCACCATGAGATCCTAAGATTTAGGGGTTTGTTCACCTCTGTCATCTATCGTCTGTTAGGCTACCTCACACATAATGGGTATGCAGAAAATGTTGAATGAATGAATTCAGAATAAAATATATTATAAAACCAAGAGATCAGCAGATTCATAGGTCATGAGGAGACCAAAAGCACCTGGAACTAGAAATATTTTATGAAAAAAGGATCCCCCTCCCTTGGGTGACTCTCTTTTTTAAAAAAATTCCTCTTTACAATTCACTTCACAGCAGTAAGGAGTGAAGCTGACCCAAAACTTCACACAAGGTAGTTAAGCATCTGAACATCTTGGCCATTTCCCTACGGGGCCATGTGTATTCTCCAAACCTCACACCACCTCAGCAACTCCCACCTAAAATACAGGGAGAAACGATTCATGAGTAATCTCGTGTTTTCATGAATACTGAGTCATGAGTGTAACTAGAAAGGTATAATTATGAATAGTAATATTATCACAACAAGCAAGGCAAACACAAGGCAAATCTGTGCTATTCCTACAAGACACACAGGTGGGCTACCCTCGACTGTGCTCCCCTTTATCTGTGAGGCTGAGTTCAGGAATCCCCGCATTCCCAACCCCCCCCGCCCCCACCCCTAATACCACTGCTCTGAAAAAGGTGCCAATTCCCAACTCCAGAAGCTTCTCTGTCAAGGTGAGAGTCCTTGAGAGTCCCAAGGTTCTTAACCCACAGAGACTGACAGTGTGCAAAATTAAAGAGCAGAAAATTCAGCATCAGGGAGAAATAACGACAAAGGTGTTTTTTATAAACCACATTCTGGCAGCAGTTTTCTCGATGAAGTCATTGATCATCTTGAAAGGCTAAATTAAAACCCAACATTAATCAGGCAGTAGCTGTGAAAAACATCTTATTTACCGAATTAGAAAAAGAAGGAAGAGAAGACATGTAAAGTGGTGGAGACCAAATTATACCGTAAGGGGAGCTGTGACATTTGGGAGACCAAGTCCTCGACGGATTTGTCAGCTGAGTCGGAAATCATTTGATGTGACCTCAGACTAATTATTGAACTTCTGTGCCTCTGTCTCCCATCTGTGCCTGGGTCTCCCACTCAGCAAATGATTTCAGCCCCCTCCGGTCTTAACAAGGATATTATGAAGGTGAGATCATGTCTCTGGAAGCTCCAGGGGTTTTCTGGATAAAGACACTCCACGAAGAGCAGACAATGTCTTTGGTAAGATAATTAAAGGGTCAGACTGCTGTTGGAAACAGCCCCACATGACGGAGACTCCCCAGCACCACGGCTCCGGAGCTCGGTGACCAAATACGTGCCAAACTCGGGGTCAGAGCCAGCGTCCTTGCAGATAACCTCAGGAGCCCTGTGTGTGAACCCAAACTCACGTATATAATAGTTACATTCGGATGTCTCATAAACAGTCAGTGATGCTTGTAAATCACCAGTATCTTCCTGACATGGCCACACAGTTACCTATTAGGAGATGGCGTGCAAGGTACGAAATCGATCCTGAACCCCTGGGCAAGTTCTGACCCTCAATTACTACCTCTGTATTATGGGGCTGAAGACACTGAGGCTTAAATGAAGGACCACGCGAAATGCCCAGGCACAGCCCCGGGCTCACAGAAGGAGCAAAATAAGTGCTAAAGCCGGGCTCCCTCCTGGAGCTCTGCTCAGTAAATACAAGTGCTGCCAATCCTTTAATCACAGATCCAGAGAAACATGAAACAGAAAAGGGTTCACCCATAAATATCTTATCTGCCTTTCTTTTCCTATAACCTCTCAGCTGGAGCAGGGTAAACAGGCTGAACTTTAATGAGGGTCATAATGTGGGATGTCCCAGGTAAGGCAGGCTCACAAGCTCCCATTAGGAGGAGTCTGGTTTGGGAGGGACCGCCCCCAGACAGCCTGCTCAATGACAGAAGCAGACCCCGTCCTTTGTCCCTGCTTCCCAAAAAATCCACGAGCAGGCACACATGGCTCCAGTAGGATGTCAGGTCACAGGCTCTCTATTCCGGTGATTGTGGTCTAAGAATAGAGCTTCCAAGCGCAGGGCAAATGGACTCGCAAGGGTTGTGTGCATCTACTCTCCACGTTACCATCTGAGGACTATTTAAAGCACAAGGCCAGCAAGCCCCCTCTAAATGCGAGGCCAAGAAGGGGAAACGAGCAGGGTGTGTTTTTAATAGAGTCCTTCAACTTATGAACACATCACAACACAGAGAGCCCCAAGGGGGGTCCCAGGATCCGTCCCCACCAGCTCAGATACCTCCCCTGGCTCCCTGTCAACCACTGAGTAAGGAATGTCAAGTTCATTTTACAAATGGAAGAGGGGGAGGCTTGCAGGGACAGATGTGTACATGGCTAAGTCTACTGCTAATAACAGAAACGGCTAGAGCCGTGTGCTCCCACATGCCAGGCCCTTACCAGGCATTTCACTAACCTCACGACCTCCCCAAAGGTACATTTTACAATGAGAACAGTAAGGTTCGGAGAGATGATGCAATTTACCCAAAGTGCTACACCTTATGCAGCCAGGACCCGACCCCAGGTCTCTCTGGAGGCTACAGCTGGCGTTTCCGGGTTTTGTTTGTTTGTACTTACTCCACACTGCCTCTCCCACGTTCGCTCCACTACCCAAGGAACCTAGAATCCCAAAACATACTCTAAACGTTAGAGCTCATGCCTTATTGCTGACATCACCAATTTGGTGAGCAGAGAGAGTCAAGTCGTCCAAGGCCAACAGCCACGTCTCTCGCGACAGCAACCAGAACATTCCTCCGATTAGCCAGACAAAATACATTCCGCAGCAGGGGAACCTCTACTAAAGATCAGGAGACCTTCAGCCGCCAATAAAGACATCATTTCTTCTGTCCTGACGGCCTTCACTTCAGATGGCTTCACACTCTGGACCCACACAGAAAATGACCTAGCATGTTGCCGTCGCTAAACCCAAAGGCAAGTTCTTTGGGATCGCATCCATATGAAGATTTTAGTCTGCAAAGACCACTTCCCTGCCCAGCCTCTGTGCTACATGCTTTGTGTCGAACTTCAAATGTCCCAGGACACACCGAACGCGACAACTCCAGGCCTTGCCGTGTTTGACAGAACTCATGACCCATTCGTCGGCTCGGGGGCAAGATTCATCCTCTCGCCCTCTTGCTCTCACCACACTTACAGAAAATTATCTTCACTGGAACCTTTGGTGTCACTGACATCATTGACAGCAGTCAGGGGAAAGTCACACAAAAATTCAGTAGCAAATACAAGCCAGACAAGGGAAATGCGACACCGTCCAAACCAAACTGGGCAGGTTCTCCTGCCCCTGGGAAATGACTCTACCCGAAGTCTGCACGACTCACTGAACTCAGCACTGAGAGGGGCAGCTCTGGGTATCTCCAGGGGCTCCTGGCAGGAACTGCTGTGCTCTTCCAAACCAGGTGTCCGGGGCCTGCCTCTGACACGGTTACCACTTCCGCGGACAATAGCTGTTCTCTCCCACACGCCTCTCTGTCACAGGAAGACAGCTAACCCGCGTCTGTCCTCTCTGCGGAGACTATCGCGGCCGGGACATAGTGTGACAACTGGAAAATACGGGACCTCACGCAGTCAGAGCCCATAGTTACCACGACCAGGAACATGCTGTTAAGCAGGTTCGCAGTTGTCTGCAGTGCCTATTTTCCCAACGTTCATTTCACTCGAAGCTTAACCAGATCAGGAGAGGGGTGAAAGGAGAACGTGAGGGTCCTCCTGTGCATCACTCTCTAGGAAGGAAAAGCCTCACTTCTAAGAGGAGGCCTGGCTATCGTGTCTTCTGAGGTCGCAGAATGGACATGGTGTTCTGAGTAGGAAAGAAAGAAAGGAAATGAGAGATATATATATATATATATATATATTTTTTTTTTTTTTTTTTTTTTTTTTTTTTTTTTTTTTTTGCCACTTAGAGCAATGGGAAGTAGGGCGGTTTATAGACAGACCCCATCCCTCTCAGAGAGACTGCTTGGAGGTAATCCCACAATTTCAGGCCCTTCTTAAAGAAATCTCATCTCATAGCAGGCTCTAATTAAAAGCAAGCCCTTTGGGGCGCCTGGCTGGCTCAGTCAGCAGAGCACGCGACTCTTGATCTCCAAGTCGTGAGTTCAAGCATCGTGTTGGGCATAGAACTTACTTAAAAAAACAGATAAACAGAAAAATAAATGAGTAAAGACATGCCCTTCGTAAATGCTGACTTACTTGTAGCTGTCGTCAATGTTAGACAGCAAGCATGGAAGACGGGCTGGACCTATGTCACCTTACCATACCTGGCCTCAGTAAGCGCACAATAAAGATTATTCCGAGACTGTGACAGTGACAACACAGAGCCTGGCTAATCCCATCACCATCCCAATGCTGTGGAAAAACCCTCCCTTATCACATGCTCAGACAGGGAAACTGGGCAATTGGTCCAAGTTCCAGACATGGATATATTCAAACCAGTCCGTGGCCACTGAGCAACTAGAAAGTGGCCAGCACTTCACTGTAGCTATAATAGATGTCAGGCATTTCTCTTCCTGGTCTTAAACCTTCAGAAGCAAATCAGGTTCAACCCCAACATGAAAGACTGAACAACAAATCCAAGAATTCTTAAGCCGCCAAAGAAGGTTGAGTCCAGTCGGCCAAGGCACCCCTCTCCTTCTCAGGAGCTACAAGCACTCGGATGAGAGCAGCTGCTCCATCTACCACGGATACCCTGATCATCCCTGCGGAAGAAGGAGGTCAGGTGGGGAGTCCACTTCCCCAGCCTTGATCTACTCTTTCCCTCCATACCCCCTTGGAAGAGAGAGCCACTCCTCCTCCCTCTCAGCCCGAGACACAGAATGTAAAATGTTCTAGCACAAAAGGAGAGTCTAGAGGGCACCAGCAGCTGTCACGAGTCTCCCTGGGACTTGAAGCCTCTGGGCTCTCGCCTGCAGCAGCCAGAATCCACAATCAGAAGCACCTTGTGTCCTGTTCTCTCGGTTAGAGCCCCAGCTAAGAAGAGCAGCCCATGCATGCTGCTGTGTACTTACTCATCCTTTTCACTTGCTGTGGCCTCTCACAGACACAGGAAACCCTGTTCTTGTACGTTCTCCAAGGTAAATGAAAATATTTTTAAAGAGGCACAGAGAAAATGTTTCGTTCCCTGTCCAGTCTGCAAAAAGGCACTGCCGGGAGGAATCCCACTCCCGAGCTGAGGCTCACAGGCTAAGTCTCTCAAGCTCCAAATGGAGACTCACACTCAGAAAACACTAACCCTGCAGCGACGCATTTAGGACGCCCAGTCCCTGCCCAGAACCTCCCCTCGGTGCATGTCCTACATGTAAAGAAGACAAGAAGGCCGTAAAAATGATCTTTTGGGGGCACCTGGGTGGCTCAGTCCATTGGCATCTGCCTTCGGCAGGTCATGATCCCAGGGTCCTGGGATCAAGCCCCGCATTGGGCTCCCTGCTCGGCAGGAATCCTGCTTCTCCCTCTCCCACTCCCCCTGCTTGTGTTCCCTCTCTCACTGTGTCTCTGTCAAATAAATAAAATCTTTTTTTTTTTTTTTTTTTTAAAGATTTTACCCATCTGACAGCGAGAAACACAGCGAGAGAGGGAACACAAGCAGAGGGAATGGTAGCGGGAGAAGCAGGCCCCCCGCCGCGCAGAGAGCCCGATGCGGGGCTCGATCCCAGGACGCCGGGATCTGACCTGGGCCGAAGGCAGACGCTTAACGACTGAGCCACCCAGGCGCCCCAAATAAATAAAATCTTAAAAAAAAAAAAAAAAAAAGTCTCTTTATATTACTCTGAACCACATGAAACTACCTGCAAACTAACAATTCCGTGAGATTTAATAGAAAAGGATCCTAAAAAGCAAATCAGACATTCTGCTAAAGAAAGAACACAAAAGCCATTATCTCCCAGGTGGCTGCACCTCAAGACCACTTCCTCTTCGTCTTTAGTAACTAAAACATTTTGCAGGACCCTTAAAACCTATGGGGCACCTTGTAAGACAGGCCTGGCACTGGTGATAGACAAGCTTTCACTCACTCGGGCCATATCCAGATGCACGTTCAGATCCATTCCGAGCCCTCAAGCGCTCACTGAGGAACAAGCAAGTGAACAACGCACTATGGAAACCGCTACACTACGGACAGGTGCAAAATCAGAATTCCGTATGTAGCTCGATTACAACAATTCCCACACTGAATATGCCTGGTTGTTCGTAGGTGGGCCTCACGATCAGACAATGCAACACTCAAGGGCAGGAACCGTGTTCTCTTTGTCTTTGAATCCCCAGTATCCAGAAGCATTTATGCATACAGTCAGCACTCGGTGGTATTTGTTGAATGACTGAATGACCCTTAGAGGCTAAGTGAGCTCCGGAAAATGAGGTGAGTAAGCAGTGTTTCTGTTAAGAACTTTAAGGTTCTTCTATCTTAGACCAGACTACTAATTAGCGCACTAGAAACAGAAGAGCAGACTTCTGATTACAGAACTAGAAAGAAAAGCAGAATAAAGGGAAGGAGGGCGATAGCTAGGCTTTATAAACAAAATAAGTCTGAAATTGTAAAGTCAGCCTCTGGCTAGGAGGGTGGCCATGTCTTTTTCTCTCTCAATTTAACATCTTATGATTTCAATTGATTTTCCTTACAAGTATAAGACCATCAAGACTAAAGGAAATGAAAGGTGTTTTGTGAACTGAAGCAAAGAGGACAAACCCAAACCACTCCCCATTTGTCTTTTGGAAAGGAGGGTCCACTGGAGGTACAGCGGGAATGGCATTATTCCCTCTGGGGGCTGGGGTGCCTTTTATGAGTTCAGGAAAAGCCCCCCCCCCAAAAAAAGACCCTCATATGGGCACCAAAATAGGTAATTAAATGTTGAATTAAAGGATCAAGAGCAGGGGAGAGATTAGGCCAGCTGTCAGGTCTTCGCAGTTGAAGGAGGTAACACACACACACACACACACACACACACACACACACACACACACAATGTCTGCAAAACCCCTCCCAGACTTAAAGTCACTCGTGTCACCTTTTAAACGTATAGAACAATCATTTCTAAGAAAGAAACAGCAGGTAGATAACTGGCCTCAAAAAAAGTTCTTCTCTCAAAGTTGAATATTTTGATGTTGTCTGAAAAAAAATCTTTCCCTCCCGTCACATAATCAAAGCCATGGAAAAGGGCAGCATTGATCTCTTCCTGATATGAAATCTTAGATTGACTTCCAAAGGAAAGAGACAGGCCCGAGCCCCATGCTGCTCTGGAAGTAGAGGGAGTCTTTATCTTAATGAATTGGTCTCATCAATTTAACTGCACATTTGATCCCAAGACCCTTTGTGGGCCTGATGACCCAGGCAGGCTCTTAAGTGAGGCTGTCCCCAGGGTGGCCCAGTCCACCACGCCACCAGCAGATAGGAAAAGGCCACTGGGGAGATTCTTATTTTATTATGTAAATCACAGGAAGCCACATTTAGCTTCTCTCCCCTGTGCAGCACCCCGATTCCTACCCACTGGCCACCAGCAGAGGAGGAACGAGTCTGTCAGCATCAATGAAAGCGACAGGGCCGGCTGCTCCCGGTTGACAATGAGGGTCCTCCCCTAGCACCTAACTGAACATTCACAGTGAGGTTTCTCTCTCTCTTTTTCTCTCTCAAACCCATTTCAGTCCATTACTTCCAAGGAATGCAAAAGGCAACATAAATGGCAAAGGGTTGAAGTCAAGTTCAAATCCCTGTGGGGAGAGCATAGACTTTAAGTCAGACTTTGGAATCCTGAATCTCAGAGTTTCTAGGATCTATGTGACCTCAGACATGTGACTTAATTTCTCTGAGCTTCGGGGTCTTCTCTGTAAAATGAGGATAATAACATCAATATCCACCTTCCAAGGCTCTTGTGGGGATTATGTTTCGGGGGAGCTGCTAAGGCCAGTGGTTTCATGAGTGCTGTATGACTTCATTCTAACCAAATACGAAACTGAAGAAGAGCGGATGTCCAGATACGGCCTGGGCGTGGACAATTTCCACCTGGGTGCATGGCTAGGACACTGGCATTTCAGGGATCCCGACTGGAGAAGCCATCCACCATGATGGACACGGCACATTCCCACGGACTTGAGCCACCCCACTGTAAAATTCTCTCCCTACTCGAGAATTCCCGAGTTAGCCAACTCTCTCCAGGATCAGGATAAAACCCAAAGACTGCCGACACCAGTCAATGTCTTTCTTCTCAAGGAACATAAAGGAATCCAAGGAGGATCCAGAGAATTCATTCTAACATGAAATCAGCCTTGCTATTAAATAAAATCACCCTCTTCAAACTCTACACTCCTGTCAAGACATCTGTCAAAAATTATAACTGCAGCAGACAAGTAGGAAAAACGGCCACACAGCAGCAGAAAATCCCTTTGGCTGAAAAGTACATTCAGAATTCTTTCATTTAACATCTAGGCCACGGTGTCTAGATTAATTTTAAAGCTAACCACAAAATTAGCTACCGCTTTTCTTTTGAGAAGGAGGATTAGACAAGGTGACTTCTAAATGCTCGCTTCTTCCAACCTAAAAAAAAAAGGGAATGAGTATGACATGTAGACTTGGCCCCGCAGAGCACTTCTGTTTGCCAGCCCCCGGGTGTCTTTGTCTGTTCGTTGCCCTCGCTGCTGTCCCCACCCTCCCGAACAAGAGGCCCACACACTCGGGCTTTCTCAGATTCATTTCTGTCACGGAGTGGATTTGTCAAGACAAGGTCTGTGGTATCTGCTGGATCCCCAACACGTGGAAAGACAAAGGACCAGAACTCCCTCTCTCAAATTCAGCCCAGAACCAACGTCATGCCAACAGCTCGGAAAATTACTTCCGTCACCACTGCTCCAAAAAGGGGGCCCCTCCCCCGTCTGCCCAGCTCCCAGCCCAGGCCCCGGGGACCCACGCTGCTGTTTGTACTGGCCCCTGCAAGCGGCTTGTCCGCACACATCCAGACTACGGGAACAAGAGAGTTCAGGAGGGCCCTCCGACAAGTGAGGGGCCCGGGAGGAAAGGGACAGGCGGGATCTCAGAGCCCACAGTAGCTGGTTTTCATGCCGCTTTGGCTTCGCCTCACCACCTACCAGAAGCTATTCAAACACTCTGAGCAGCTCCGGTTCCCAGAAAGCCAAAAGCGAGTATCAGTTTCTCCCTCCGGGCAGCCTCTTCAGATTCAAGGGCTCCTTTCACCCCACCGAGGCGGACCCGTGATCCCTCAAATAAGAAGCAGCACCCTGAAAACCAGCTACTCGTTACTCAGCTGTTCAAAGAGGAGGCCTTCTCCCACATCCTCACCCGCTCCCCAAAGCTCCTTGACCCAAGGAGGAATAATAATAACGTGCTTCATTGTCTATTCGTCCAGGGTGGGGCCGATTCACTCAGCACCATGCCGGCACATTGGTAGAATTCAATTAAGGTTATTACTTGATATTATTGATATTATTCTTATTATTCTAAAAATGAGATCTATTTATTATTAAGGATCTCCCTAAAAGCAAAAAATAAACTAAAAAAAATAAAATAAAAGCCATCAGGAAAGAGAAAGAAAAAGAGAAAAGAAAACTTTTCCTAAAAGGCGTGTCATTCTAACCAAAGATAAACATCCCACGGTCAGTTTTCAGTTTCTCAGGCAGACAAAAAAACTAGTATGGCCCAAAAAAATCCTAAACAATAGGTAGTCTAAAGATTCTTATTTCATTTGGAGGGCAATATGTGCAGTGATACATACATAGATCCATTTATCAAGAAAGAACCGTCTGGCACCAATTCTGTGTACACACCACACACACACACACACACACACACACACACACACACACACACTCATATTTTTAACACTTCGGAGCACCTCCTAGGAGCCAGGCACTAGCCTGGGCACTAGAGACACACAGATAAACTAGATGTGGCCTTCACTTACTCTACACGACACGGGCTGGGCTGCTAGCAGGCTCTTCCTTTGTGTATCGGCCCCCATAATGACCTGACCGATGGGAGCAGAGTCAGGCTGGGTGTTTCCCTGGGTCAGTAGTCTGTTCATAACAGATACTACTTATCATCTGAAATATATATTAAATCATTACATAAACTGATTAAATAGGTACCAGAAAAGCGGTTCTATGAAAAACAAGTTGAACACTTTGGAAAGACTTGATGAAGACAAGTTGCCAAAACCAAATCATGGATGGGTTACTAAGGTGCAGGCAAAGTAATGGTAAAAAACTGGAGTGGTGGAGCTTAAAAAATTGGGAAATATTATGCATTTTATTTCTCAAATGTATTTAAGAACGTACTTCACTTAAACAAACTGAAACACAGGTAATGTGTTAAGGGCGTATTTTATGAAAGAAAGCCAAAAGAACTCCACTCGGAAGACCCACCTTTGAAGAAAAAGCCCCGGCCCACATCAAGAGATTGGGAAATGTGTGTGCATTTATATATGTTTAGGTTAAAATGCTTAGGAATTGTATCTATTTTCTTTTGAAGATTCTCCGATTTCACTGACTTTTGGGATCGACTGACCAAACTACTCATCCAATTGCCCAAGATAAGAAGATACTCCCTCTATACCTGCCTGTTTCTCTTAGGTCGATAGCAAAATGAGTTTATGTTCCCTTGGTGCAATCTAACTGGGGAGCAGAGAAAGTTGCCCTGGGATTTTATAGAACAGACTGTAAATACCTCCCCATACAGAAAACATGCGGGTAGAATACTGAGTGTTAGCCATATTTCCAGAGCCCTGAGATGCTAATTCTGGTAAGCATGACCACAAGGACTGCTCGTAGTCTGAAGCACGGGCCACGAGATGAAGGATGTCCCCCCACGGCCAGCTCATCTTTGCCCACAGGTGTGGACACAGCCCATTGGTTGATTCAACACCTGCTGTTCCAACCCGGCCCGGGATGCCATCTCCACAAGGAGACAATGTCTCAGGTGATATTTTATGGAGAAAAGGCATCAGTACCAAGTATCAAGAAGTATCAAGGGGTGAGATCCCGTCCCAGGACCCCCTGATCACCAGTCTAGTATGTTTCTGCTTATTTGCATAGAACGCTGGAGTTCTATGCCACAGGGCAATTCCAGGCACTGAAACTGAAGGGCCATGATCAGCTTCCCACCGGAGCTTTATGCCTTCAAGATGCAGTCTGTCAGGGGAGGCTGTACGGGGCCTCCTGTCGAGCATAGTCTGCAGCAGCACAGAGCAAGGGAAAAGGGAGGCTTCAGTAGAGTTTCAGTGACCTGAGATATCTCAAAATAGATATTTAACATATAGAGAATCCCATTGATGGAGAGAGAAAAATACCAAACCCCTCTCTTTTTTTTTTTTCTTTGCTTGATTGGTAGGAAAAGAGGGAAAAGCACTGGGGGAGCCTTTGTATATTATGAGCTGAGTTTATTTTTACTCTTTCTGCCAACAGAAGCAAGGTAATTCTATAAGCATCATTTAACTTTCTCCCTAGAAACAAAACAGAGGAAGGCAGTTAATGCCCTGCGTTCTCCATCTCCAATTTCCAACTCCAGTATTACTTGTTTTTCCCCGAGAAAATTAAATTGAGTCTCACAGAATGGCCCCCAAATGTGTGCTTTCAAAGGCAGACCCTAAAACTGATGGGATCCTCAGTGAGAGGATGAGGAGCTATTTTCCATTTCAATTTGGAGTCAGAAAATCTGTGGGTCGCCTTGTCTTCATTAGGGGTAAGCCTAGATGACTTCCAGGATATCTCTCCTTCCGAAGGAATAAAAGAAAAAAAAAATGAGTTTCAATTACAGCTGTTGAATTTTAAGTCAGGTATCAGCAAGAAATTCCTAATTTGCGAGCTGTCAATCAGGGGAACAGGTTCCAAAATAGGCTGTGGAATCTTCTTCCCAAAGACAGTTAAAAATAGGCAGGCAGGCAGCCATCTGTCCTGCTTGGGTGCAGCCCTTCCAGGAGGCGGGTAACAAAACAAAGCCCTGCTTCCCTCCCAGGGGGTCTCACCAAGAAGTGATGAGGTGGATAAGGAAAAAGGGCAGGAAGCATAAATCCATCTGGGCCCAGGTGAGGCTGTGGGCGAGGCAGCTGAGTCTTCCTGTGGCAAAGAGAAGACAAGGGCTGCAAAGAGGAAGATACTGGGGGGAAAGATAGGAAATAACCACAAGGCTCAGAGCTCTGCAGGGAGAGCACAGCCAATTTGCTTCTTAGCTGTAGCAGCTCCATTTGGTCCCTAGGGACTGTGAGCTCAGCCACAGATCCTTAGGGAGGGTATTATTCTCCTCCGTAGTTCCCAAAAGAGTGTATGCATGAAGCCAAAGTGAAAGATCGGAATCGTCAGATAAACCCAAGATCTTCCCAGGTAACCAGCAGCACCCACAAAGCATCTCCACAAAGTTTTCTTTTAAAATACAGTCCTTTTGTTTCTTGGGCCGTCCACAATCCTCCCCACGTCTCGCATTCCTCTCATTGCTATGGAAAACTCTCTCGGGGCGTGAAAAGAAACAAAACCTCCACGGACCTTTAAACACCTAACCCCAATGGGAAATGCAAGAGACAGCGTTGCTATGACCTGTAACCTCTGCAAAATTGGAACTGCTCCTCTCCCTGCAGACAGGAGCAGCCGTTGACCCCCACCTCGGTGCAACCACCTCGAATGTCCACACTTGGGGCTTTCAACTAGGTCTTTGTTCCTCACATTGTGTCTTCCCACAGCACACTGGACTCAGACACGTGGCGCTGTCAACCTGCGCCTTGGGGTAACCAGCTTTGCTGGTAGACAAAACAGGAAGCCCACTATTTTCTGAGGCCACACAGTGCAAGAGGCCCCCGCAAGGGGAAAGAGGGCAGTGACCGGAGGACTCCCTGAGCTAAAGTAGGCAGCACCCTGAACACAGAGGTGAGGGATGGGCCTCCAGCTGTTGAGAGCCAGATGTAAGTAGGAGAGTCCAGGGCCAAACCAGTGCCTGGGGCTCAGTTCTTTAAAAACAGAATTTTCTCTGGCTGGGGTGGCCAGCTAACGAGAAACCTGAAGCTCAAGCATGCAGCCTGGTGATTTTTCTCCCCCGTCAGCAAAGCCAGTGAAATTTGCAAAGATAACCAGAAGAAAATCAATAAAGCAGGGCCCCAGATTTAAGATGAGCTTTGGCAGAAGAGAAATCCAAGTCTATTCTGTCCTTGCAGCTGTCCTAGGTCAGATGAGATGAGGCTTTTACCCTCACAGAAGGTACCAGACTTATTGAGAAGAACAAGAAGATAACAGATACGAAAGGGCCCTGTAAATTCATGTAGCCGAAACAAATCATCAGTGCTAGTAGCAAATGGGCTGTCCCCAAACTGAGTGGCTAACTGGGAGCAATGTGACCAAGAAAAGCAGAGACCACATTCTGAGTTATCTCCCGTGGCCACTCTAGGGGCTTGGCTAGGGCACCATCTTCTATCCTGCTGGTCTGGGGGGCAAAGCCTGCTACAAAAAGGATCAGGCTCGCCAACCCCCGCTTTTTCTTAGAGAGAGAGAGAAGAGAGCGCGCGCATACATTGCGCAGTGTGCAGGGATGGGGCAGGGGTGGGGGGCACAGGGAGAGGGAGAGAGAGAATCTTAAGCAGGCTCCATGCCAGCGTGGAACCCAGTGTGGGGCTCGAACTCATGACCCTGAGATCATGACCTGAGCTGAAATCAAGAGTCAGATGTTTAACCAACTGAGCCATCCAAGGGCCCCGGGCTCCTTCCCTTTTTCTGCTGGATGCCACACAACACCTGACCAGAAACCTTGATTCTCTGGAATATGCTGGACACTGTGGTCAAAATCCAGGACTTGGGAACAGCATATCGGGAAGTGTCTCTCCTCAGAACCTAACTCAGGTGCAGAGGGGTGGCTCTATCCAGGACCCGTCCTATGTAGCTCCGAAATCCAGAGTCTGCTCATTTTTCAGAGCTGGGACCTTCAACACCTTCGGAATTCAGTCCTCAGGTATGGGGTTCAGGCTGGTTAAGGCCTAGGGAATTGCAACTAAGCAGCAGGAGAGCTGGTTTCCAGGGAGGAGACTGAGCAGATGATGCAGGCGTAGGGCCTCCTCTAGAGGTTGTCCCCTCCAGCAGCCCATCACCTCCCGGTGCCCCTCGCAGACCAGAAAAAGGGCAGCTAGGACAGACAGGTGAGCAGGCGTCCGGTTCTTCAAGCTCTCCTAGCGAGGAGAGCCCACACTACCTTTCTATAGCCTGGAGCTGGTAAAAGAAGGAAAGGAAGGAACTAACAATGGAGTAACCAACCCACCAGCTTCCCATTCATTCTCATAACTCAACATGAACAAGCTGGTTGGCTGCCTGCCAGTATTCTCCCTAAAAGGACAGAGCTGAAAAGGCTGTCAAATCAAGAGTGTGGGATAGCAAAAGAGCATTGGACTACACATCAAAAGATCTTGGCGGGGGTGTGGGGTGGGGGGATTAATTAATGCAAAGGATCATGAAGGAACTTTTGGGTACAGAAATGTTCAATATACTGATTATGACTATGGTTATACAAGGGTATACACTGGTCAGAACTCAACTGGACTATAAGTTTAAAACTGGTGCGTTTATAGTATAGAAATTACACTTCAATAAAGTTTTAAAAATTAAAAAATCTGCATTCTAAATTCTAATTCGGTCCTTGTTAACTGTGTGACCTTGGACAAGTCACTTAGTCTACCTAATGCCTCAGTTTTCTCATCTGTTAAACATGGTTAATGATTTTTGCCCTGCTTACTTCACAGGATTTTTCAGGTCAATCGTATGTGTGAATTT
>CM053618.1:19677580-19715855 GCA_028646535.1 Procyon lotor
AGATGGGAGGTGAGATCATGTGCCTCCATCAGGCATTTCCCTAATTAATCATCGACACTCGTAGTCTGAGATATCTATAACACCAACTCTGACATCGATCTGAAGGAAACCTATTCATTTAAGCTGACAAAAACATGCTGTCATTTTCATTTCCATTACAAAGCATGCCAATGTAGCAGAAATATTTTGATTGATTGCACATCTTTCTCACAATCCAAGTGGCAATTGATCAGCTTACCAAGGGACAAATAGCTCAACAACTCAAGTCAAACACAGAAAGTCTTTCCTTTCTTTCTTTACTTACAAGACTTGAGATACTGAAACTACAGAAAATTACTAATACTTAAAATTTTCTTTAGGAGACATGAAACTGTGACACCGTCACCCCTTTTGTTGGGAATAAGGTAAGATGTATATACGTGCGTATATGTACTTGTACACAACATATATAACTACGCATGTATGTATCTATAAATCAGACGAAAGTAACTAACAGCACAGCAATACCCTACTGCAAAGCCTGTGGGACGTTAACCCCAAGGCCAGGAAGGCATCTCCAACAACACCTTCAATCCAGGCAGGCCCCACAGAGAATAAATGAGTTAACCGAACTAAGACGCTTTGAGATTCCGAAAGAAACAAGCTATAGAAATCCTGAAAGAAGGGGGGGCGGGGAAACCACACAAGTACAAATACAGTCTCTAAGGGGAGAGGGGGGATGTTGCATAAAGAGAGAGTCAAGGTGTTCATCACTGAAGAGCCCTTCAGGCTGAAGAGAGCCATCCTTGACCACCCTCCGCTTCCCGAGGCCGCCCAGCTCTTCTTTTCAAGGATCTGCCGTGATCAGCCTCCCTCAGCAAAAGGCTGCTGACTCAGTGGCCTTTGTGACAGCCCGAGTGCTAGGAGCCGCTTGGGCGCCCAGGTGCCCTGGCCAAGCAGGCCGGCACAGGTTTCCACCACACCCAGGCTACAGCTTGGTAGAAAATGAAAATGGCCAAAGGAGTTTTAATGAGTTGTTAATGATTTAAGTATGCATAGTGATATGCTTGCAAGATAAGACGAAAGGAACCTCACTGAGAATCCATTCCATTATACAACCCTGGCACACACTTAGGAAGTTTCTGGAAAAGAATGAAGTCTGGAAGATCCCAGGCCTCCAGACCCCCCCCAGCAAAGGCCCCCCACACCCTTCCTAAGAAAGCCTCCCCTTCTCTCCAGAATGGACTGTTCAACGGCCTTCCTTCATACTTTCATCCTGCCATTTGGCAAACACCTGGCCTCTGCCTGATGTCAACTCTGCCTCTCAACCTCTTACTGAGGACGCGACTCAACTTGAGTTGTTTCCTGTGGACAAAAGGACAATGGATGCCTTAAGATCACCTACTTGAAGAAAAACTGGTTTTAAGCTGATTAATAAACTCCATGCTTATAGGTTCTCACACCTGGTATGTCTTTTCCTAAAACAGGCCAATAAGATAAGAGGTGGGGAAAATGGCTCCTGGGTTAACTGAGAAGGAATGTCATCTTTAAAAGAAAAAAGGTGTGGGGGGGGCACCTGGGTGGCTCAGTCAGTTGGGCAGCTGATCTCAGCTCAGGTCTTGATCTCAGGCTCCTGAGTTCGAGCCCCACATTGGGCTCCACAGTGGGCATAGAGCCACTTAAAAAAATAATAATAATAATACATAAATTATTACTATGTATTAATATACGTACAAAAGTGTTGTACAAGAGAATGACATGTGTCTGTCACATGTCATTCTCTTGTACAACACTTTTGCAAACAGATTTGATTTTCTTTACTAAAATTTATCCAATTTTGGAGTCTGCAATACTGAAACAGATCTATAAGGTCCTCCAATGTTCCATTCTCAGCTCTAAAATAAATTTTGTTTAACATCAGATCAAGACACTTAGGTTGCTGTAAATAAGAATGATTCTTGGTCATGATTAAGACAGGCAAGCACAGTACGTCCCGATCACCAGCAATGCCCAGCACTGCATTAAACACCAGTGACGGGTGCCAAAGAATTATAAAATAGAATCCCTGTCATCCACACCTAACAATCCAGAGACAGCCCTCAATTAACTTACCAACAGAATAAGTTACATAATAAGATTATTTGTAATTTCAAACACATTTCACCAGTTGCAGTTCTCAGGTGGGCAGAGAACCAACTTAGCCCGTAGTGTAAGTGAAATAGCAAGTGTGTGCAAATGAAATCTAATCTAGAAAACTGGCCTAACACCAAAAACACCTAATGTGTGAGCGGTGCTTTGTTGGCTACCACATTTCTCATATACGTAAACGTCACCACGGCACCGTGGATGGGTGCTATTGGGTAGAACAACTGTACTGTTTCCAATGGCTGAGGAAACTGAGGCACAGAAGGCCTAGAAACTGCTTCCAAGTCACAAGGCTACAGTGGCGACAGGACTCCTGGGCTGTTCTCCCAACTCCCAATCCCGTTCTCTATCCACTAGCACCACACTGGACGAGAAGTAGGTGTGGAGTGTTTTGTGTTGCCTTGTTGTTTAAGACTGGTATCTGAGAAAGAAAAAATTTCATTTGAGAAAGATGAGGAGGTAAAGGGAAACTCTGGTGATTCAAAAGGAGGCTTAGGGGCACTTTTAGAAGCTTTAGACCTTGACAGCACTGGAGCTTTATTGCTTTCATTTCACTGAGAGCCTCACAGAGGGCCTGTTCCCCCTTTTCCGGCTGTCTTCACCTTTTCAAGTTCACCTGCCATGCTTAAGGCGTATTGGAGGAGGGTGTTCGGTGTGGGGGTTAGCCCATGAACAGGAATACGCCTTCCAGAAGGGTCTGAGAAGAGCACCGGAGAAGAGGACAGTGAGGAAGACGAGCGTATGAGCGAGAATGGGGGAGAAGGGAGGAGCCACCGGCCTAGGATGACAGGCGAAGGGGCTGGGGGGCTGAGGGAAGGCAAAGTTCTAGAGAAGAGTCCACAAGGAAGAGTGCTCGCTCAGCCAGCCCTCACCAATGCACCATCAGGCCAAGGCGGACGAAGCAGGAGGCGGCAACGGGCATGACCCTGCTATGCAGGAATACGGTCTCTCCCCCTCGTGTCAAGGGCCGACAGTTAAGGAGACATCTGCAATGTTATCAGATGACCACACGAATAATCACACGTCTGTGACTTCCACAAAATCCCTCTAACTGAATAAAAGTGCAAAGAGTCTCATCTCTGCATCCAACAACCCAGTAAACATTTAGTATGCGCCAAGCACCACACTAGATCCAGGAAAACAATGGTACACGGGGAAGGTCCCCGCCTTCAAGGAGGACACAGCTGAGCAGGCAAGAAAGATGTATAAATAAATAAGTGTAAAACAGCCGACTGGTATGAATTTCTTTAGTGCAGTACGGACCACAGCCCTGGCACAGTAGGCTTCCAGCACAAACAGAGCCCGGTGGATTCCCCAACGCGCTCCACTTGGCAGACTTGCTATTTATCGTTTACCCATCCACGTACAGCTCCTCACACTAACACTTAGGCCAAATCTATGTTATTAATCACATATTTGCTGGCTAAGTCACTTTCCTGATGTCTACCCTGCCCAAGTCGTTGTTTTGTTTCCAAGGGGGGAGAATGTGTGTGCATAAATCTCGCCCAAATTGTGTAAGAACAACTTGAACTTGGGGCGGTGCTAGAAGGATTCACCATAGCATGGCATGTCCTTTCAAGTACGGCCCAGAGAGCAACAGGTGATTCACCTGAACAAACATCCCTGAGTCGATGTTATGTAGGTCAGTACCAGGAAAACAAACTCCAAGAGACTGTCCACCTTCTGTCGCAGCAAATACAATCTTGGTTTATATTTGTTTGGGCCGGGTCATTTACAAAGCATTTATGAAATAGTTATCTCATTTAATCAACACAGTAACGCTCATCTTTTATCTGAAGAAGCGGAGGCCAAAAGAGGTTAGGGAATTATGCAGGGCTATGCAATTAATGGGAAGGGTCGGAGCTCGGTCTGGCACTCAAGCCTTCCGGCTTCCAGTTGGGAGTTTTGTTCTACCAAATTGGGGCTTAAAATTCCCAACCGTCGGTAATGTCTGTTACTTAGAAAGAAAAAATAAAAAGGAGGACAATAATTCCTCCAGTTTCCCTAGATCCAACACACCGGATGACAGTAAATCACCGGCCATTCTGTTCAGAGTAGAAATAACACTAAAAACTCAAAGCCTTTGGAGGTGATGATGGAATAGGTCAGTTCTACTGCCAATATCTAAAATATATTTGTCTATAAAGAGCTTTAGCTTGATCCCCTCTTGCCACAAATCGCACATCACAGACTCCAATCAAACTCTCTATCCAGGAGCTATCTCACCATCCCAAAGTTATTCAAATTAAGGCGATTAGCCACTCCTGCCTCCACACCTCGAAACAACAGCACCAGCACCACCCAGTCATGTTTTGCTGAACTCAGCCTCTCCCACACTCCCTGGGATGCTTTTAAAATAACTTGTTCATTAGCCAGCTCCCTCTCTCAACCATGAGAGCTAGAGGGGGTGGAAGGGATGTGGGGCGGGGGTTGGGGGGGGTGGGCTTCGATCCACTTTTCTGTATTTCTCAGAGCAGGCGAGATGCTCATCAGCAGAGCAGAGAGGCTCAGAACTCAAATTTTTCCTTTCCTTGTTTAGCCAGGGCTCACCCCCTACAGGGGTGTGGGGAGAGAAAATGCTATTCATTCTCAAACACAAACAGTGAGTCCCCTTCAAGGGGGGGGACCATTTCTCAAACTGAAATGTAAAAAAGCTGCAAACGAGGTCAGGTGTTTGGCACGTACACGGAGGTGCCCTCTATCTCACAGTTTCTCTGCAACATTCCCAATTTAGAAGAAAGGGAAAATGACAGATTTAATGAAGGGCGGGGGGATGTGGAAAAGGGTTGGCACTGTCACTTACCGGATGAAATTCCTCAGGAGTCTAAAATAACCCTCACTCTCTTGCCAAGCGCAGCATCTTCTCCTGACTTCCCCACGACTATTTTTGCCATCGCCATCAGCCTTCTCCCCGGGCCCCGAGCTAGGAACCTCGGGCCCTCCTGACTCCCACCCTGGCCCGTGGCTCCCACACCCACCTCTGCAGCTCAGCTCCCTGTCTTAGTACTACCTCCGGGCTCCAGGGTGGTCAAGCACGGACCACCGACTTAGGAGTCACACAGACCTGGGCCCGAGTCACAGTCCCCTTGGATCGAGGGCCTGAGCACAAGGGTCTAGTTCAGTTGATGGAGAATCGCACTTCCCTCACTGGTGGCTCTACGAATTGGTCACATTTGGCAAGACCCTCGCAGCACCCACCGCAGGGGCCCCGCACGAACGAGCAGGGCTCCCTGCTCGTCCCTGGGCAGGAGCAGGCCTCCCCTGCCAGCCTGGAGCAGCTGGGGAGTCTCTGAAACACAACCGCATCACACCACGCCTGCATCAGACTGCCCCTATTGTTCTCCTGGGCCTCAGCCTGGAGCCAGACTCGGGCTGACCTTCAAGATCATCCAGAACCATCCAGCCCCATCCTCCTCCTCTGTCTCTGCCTCCTCTGCTCCAACCAGAGTCCACTCACTCACTCCGCAAACATTTCCCACGTGCGACCCACAAGCAAGCATGGCGCCAGATGCTGGGAAAGGGCAATGAAGGGTCTACCCTCGGGGGCTCACAAGCGTCCCTTGGGAGGGAGCGTGTTTCTGAGGAAAGGGGCTTGAGGTGGGTGTGAAGACGGATAAAACCATCCTTGTATTCTGGTGTAGAAAGTGAGGCAGGACTTGTCAGCACAGTGGCGGCTGTGGGAAAGCCACCGAGGGAGGCGCACACACTGCCTCTGTTCTTCCCTCCCACTCTGGAGTCCGCCAAAGCCTACGCCATCTTATTCATGGTCTTATTCATGCTGGCCCACACCTCTCCATCTCCGAATTCCTCAAGTTCTTATCAACATTACTCATTTGCAGTCATCACTGCCTGACGTCATCTCTCGTGTTGCTGTGGGTTAATTTTTTTTACTACTTTCATATATGTTGGCTTTTTTCTCCATTGGTTTATATGATTGTAGAGGATACAGACTAGACTCCAAACATCTCTAAATCTCTCACGGAACCTACACAGCAATTATCTGTGACACAGGTGATATATCTGGAAATCCTGACAGTCACAAAATCTGTATTCTTTTAACGGTGCCAAACACCTGCTCTCCTCACTATGAAGTCCTGGCTTCCACAGGGGTATCTCTGTGTCCAACCCAAGATGACAGAGAGGACCCCTGGGTGTCTCTGAAAATTTTTTAAAACATAATTTGCTAAAATTGTCATTTTAAGCCTTGGGAAACTTTTTCTACATGAAGGAAGTTTTCATCCGAGGTGGCACAGTGTTAATACCTCTACAGCTCTATGGAGGGTTCGCCTTGCCCACAAATACGTGCAAACTTGATATCCATACCACTGTGACATTACAAACCAACGGGGAAAGAGATGGACCCTTTCAATAAGTGAAAGAAGAAGAAAGAGTCTCTGTGTTTCAGAGACTCCCCAGATTGCAATACCCTTTACTTAGTTTCCCCCAATGGTTAAAATCTTTCAAAACCATTGTACAATGTCACAACCAGGACATTGACATTGATATAGTCAAAATACCGAACAGCCTCATTACTACGGGGATCGCTCATGTTGATCTTTTATAGTCCTGTCTCCCCCCTGTTATCCCTTCATTCCACCTCCCTTAATCCTTAGTCCTTAACTCCTGGAGCCGCCAGTCTGTTCTCATGACTATAGTCTTGTCACTTCCAGAATATCATACATGGAATTATATGGTATGTAGCCTTTTAGGCTTCTTCCAACTGCAAAGAGATATTTCAAAAAAGACCAAAAATTTTTCAAAGGCCTAACCCTGCCCCACTGTCACACCATTCAGAGGTCAAGTGAGATAAAGTATGGAAAGGCACTTCCCAGATGGCCAACCTCAAGGTCAGTACTAGGTACAATCACCATCTTCCACCCCAACCATCGCTCACTGTCAGACCGTTCCCTCGTCACCAGGCTTTCATATCCCTCCACCGTGGTCCTTCATTGTACTTGTGCAACCTGTCTATCCTTTTTAATGCTCTGAAGCTTCCTGAAAGCCAAAACCTTGTTGCGTATCTCTATATGCCCACAATCTAGCACAGAACCACAGACTAGGTGCCAGATAATGGGTGCAGGTGGGAACAAGTTCCTGATTTCCATGTTTAATACAAAATATCCCCACATTGGTAATAGTGAGGAGGGGAGGGGACTGGGAAGAACATCCTAGAAGCCTGAACCAACGCCTGGAGAGTTTCATCAATGACCTCTTCCTTCCCAAACCCGAGAACCCAAACGAAGCAAAGGTCCATACAGAGGGTGCAGCGGCAGCAGCAAAAAATACAAGTTCAATTCATCAGGCCTCCTTTTTTATCCTGTTTCAAGCTCTGCAAATGAAGGAATTGACCATTTATAGTTTGGGTCACTGGAATAAGATGGGAAGGTAGGCTGTGGTGTGCTCTTCTGGAAAAAGATTTTAAAGGTTAGCTGACGGCCCTTTTCCTGAAATGATTAGACTGAAGACTTGCCCGGGGTGGGGGGAGGGGGTGCAGAAGAATGTCCTAAATGATCTGTCAAGATCTCTCAGAGACCTCACATTCTCTGCCGGGGCAAATATATTTGGTTCGTGGGGTGGAGAGGGGGTTCCCACACCCTGAAAACAATGCTAGCTCCTTACTCCTCTTCTGAATAGTTTTTGAGTAGAAAGAAAGAAAGAGGGAAACACACAAGTGGGTGCTTTGCTGCTTCTAATGTTATCGGATAATTTTTCAAATTCTTACCCAATTACATATCACGGTCTTATCTGGAATCTCCACAGGCCAGATAGGCCTGCTTTCACATCATGTCCACTGAGCCTACAGAACCCAAGTATCCCTCCCAAGTAATTCCAGCTCTCATAAACATGACATCGTTTTACATTAAGTTGTCTGTGTATGCCTGTGAGAGAGAGAGAAAGAAAGTGTGTGTGTGTGTGTGTGTGTGTGTACATGCCTGCGCCCATGAGAGCCTGGTCTTCTAGCAGGAGATGTGGGGCCACAGCAGGTTAAAAACTTGGTAGGTTTCTATTTCTGCCTAGATAATGATTAACTCTTTTTGCTGCTGAACACAGAAGAGCGGGCACTTCTGGACTGACAGTCCTGCTCTCCCGGTCAAAAGAGCAAATAAGAGCTCACACGCACACATCTGACTCTTGGAAAGAAGTAAGCGGCACGAATCTGTTTCAGGCTTTGGCGAAGGGACTGCTACTCAAGTTTTTGAGGAATACTAGGCGTTTTTAAATTGTGTCATTACCTGCGTTAAAATATCCCGATCAAGAACCTCGTTAAAGCAACAGTCACCATCTACCCAAATCGCTTGGATGTTTCATTGAAAATTGCTGACAGCAAAGAGTTGAGATAAGTTACATCACCACAAATAACTGAATAAATAAGAGAGATCAAGAGATACAGCACAATTGACTCCAGCAGCGACTAACACACAAAGCCTATTAATGTCATTTAAAGATAAAACTTTAAGCCAAGAGTACGAGAGATGAGCAGGAAGAATCTCTCGGATCTATTCTCTGGTTTCTATCCTTCCCTTGGGACAAGAAATCAACATGGAAACACTATGCGGCAACTCACTTTATAATAACCAGTTTTTGGTCCCAGGTCCTAAAAATGATGAAGCAAAGAACCAGTGACCCATCTTTCTACTTTCCCGCTGAGATGCGAATACCAAAGGTCGAAGGACTGGTCCAACATCATGCAGCCAGTCCTTCATTATCCTACAACCGTCCCTGCCTCCCTGTCAATGATCTTTTTTAAGTGCCGTAATGATAAAAATATGAGCTGTCATTATTATTAATAGTACTCATTTAAAAACAACAGACTGTTTCTTAGCCTATTCACTAGGTGAAAAGAAAACAAATATCAACAGGAAAACGTTTCAACTCCACGTTCCAGCATACCTCATCACAATCCCCCCACATACCCCTTAGTTGACAAAGGGCCTAAACCCATGAAGAGGGACACAAGTGGCGAGAGGCCATCCTACATCCTCGGAGAGCCTGGAGTCACTTCCCCCACGGCCCAGGTGTCTACATTAACCCTATTCCAGTTCCACATCCACATGGCCTCCCCCTGGTTTGTCCCAGCCCAGATGTCAGGGATTTGAAAGCCCTCATTTCCCTATTTCTTAAATCATAACTAAAGACAATCACCCCAGTTCCTTTTTCTTTCTGCCCCATATACGTGCAGCAGCCAGGCAGACACAGTAAAGCTCTAGAACCAGGGAAAGTGAACTTCAGAGAATACAGCAGGTTTTGTTCTTACAAATGTGCCCGCTTAATAGGGGCAAAACTGTCTTCTTTGATATCTTAAGTAAACAAGAATAAGAATAAGCATGAAAACTGGGAGGGCACTAGAAATTTTCTGATTCGAGTCCTAATTTCCTAGACGAGAAAACTAAGGCAGGGTGGGGGCAAGTCGACGTGTCCCAGAAAGACATTTAGAACATGGCCTGTACTCCATTTTGCATCATGATGCTAAGAAATGAGATCTATGGACTAGAACAGTGTCAAGTTGCCTTGGGTTCATCCTCCATCTCTATCACTTACCAGCTGTGTGCTTTGGAGCAACATAGGTAGCCTCCCCCTGCCTCATCTGTGAAATAGGGATCATAAAAGCAGCTACCTTGTAGGGCTGTTGGGAGATTCATGAGTTAATATATGTAAAGCATTTAGAGCTTAAACATAAGGAGTGCTCAATAAATGTTAGCCACCATCATCATTGTCAATCGTTAGCTATGGCCAAGAATGACTGTCTCCATTTTATAGATGGACATGAGGGGCTTGGAGACCCGAGGTGAGTTACTCCCGAAATCACAGTGGTAAATGGCAAAGCCAAACCAAAACCCAAACTTTCTGCCTCCCAATAGCACTCTTCCCCTTGTAACCATTCCAAGAATAGGGTTCTGTGCGAGGGTTCAATTTGTGTTCAATTGAAGTCATCACTTCAATTTGTGATGACTCAAAGGGAGTCTTGCTGCATAATCGGTACCTCAGTCAAGAGGCCTCCCCAAAGAGCAGCTGACTCATCTGATAAGATCTGGCCCAATACCCTCCACCTCAACCAATCAGTCAATAAAAACACAAGAGAAAGACCAGTGGAAAAGGAAAATCTCTAAAGGATCCCAACTCTCTCCCAAGGAGAAACTATCGCCAACTCTTTAGAAACAGGATGTATTTCTTAAAGCTCATGGCATGTCATGTCTTGGCCAGCTCACGCTCTTGGATCCCTTTGTTTTCTGCGCCTTGTCTTCCTGTGGAGCCCTGGCCACCCAGACGCCCATGGCTGGTGAGATCATCCTCTCGAGGGAGAGCACTCAGACCCTGCCCGCCAAGCTATGATTTCAGATGCAGGATCTGGGATCAGAGAGCAAAGACAAGGTCCCAACTTTCATCATGCCTCTCAGGTCACCTGCCCGCTGATTAGCGCATTTTTAGAAGAAAAGGTTATTTTAAAAGACTGCCTTCTCCCTAACAGATGGCATCCTAAAATACCCACAGAAATGGAGAAGGCGCACTCCCCAGCTGTTTTTCCTTCCTCACGAATATAAATCTCAAGTTCAGAACCATTCATTCACAATGTATAAATAAGGTCAAGGCTACTGAATACCCACTGTCTTGAAATCAGAGGGAAGAGTCTCCCTGTTTCTTCCTTGGACCTTTCTTCCCCATTTTCCATAGTTCATACAGCTGCTTCAAAAAGCCAATAGCTCTCTCCAAACCCATACTTCCAAAAACTATCACAATAGTCCCCTTGAGGAGTCAACTCTGTTTTAAAACGGACCTCAGCTTTCTCAACCTTAGCCTTCAAATACCTGTTTAAAATGACAAATCCTGGACAAATGTAGAATTTGTTTTGCTTCATTTACAGAAAACCCTACTTTTGTTTTACACTCTGCAATTTGAGAGTTAATATTTTTCCTGGTTTCTGGGCAAGAAAAAGGACTGATGAAATTTCATCAACTCAATAGAGCTCTAGGGCTGTGATTTTAAAGAGGGTAGAGGCAATGTAAATAAGGAAACCTCCCCACCCCCGCCACTGGGGAGCCTCCACGTGCTATACAATGTGTATTTGTCCTTCCATAATGACAATCCTCACCATGTTTTGATCCACTCTGAACTTCAAACAACAGGAGTAACATAAGGAGAAGGCTTTTTACTGGAGTAGGGGGAGAAAGGCAGAAGCATGCTGGGTCACATCCCACCTCAACTCGGAAAACGTTTGGCTCTATTTACAAGCATTTTTTAGTGTTTCTTTGTTCCAGAAGCTGGACACATGGCAGTGAATAAAAGATAGGTCTGTTCCCAAGGTGCTCAGTGAGTTGTAAATAAAAAGATGTAAACAAAGAGATTACAATGTAACAGAATGAATGCAGTAATGGAAGCACCAGGACACTGCGGAGGAAATGCTCCTTGATTCCTTGATTAACACTCCCCCCACCCTCCCCCCACCCCTCCTCTTGCAAAATGCAAGGGGAGATGCAGAGGAATCCCGCCTGGCATCCTGCCTACAGGATCACTCTGCAGAGAGAAGAGACAAGCAGGGAAGACCTTCTAGAGGTGGTGGCATCTGAGCTGCCTTTTAAAGAATGACCGAGCTTCCCAGGTTCGAGAAAAAGGATCCATTCCAAAGATGGGACACAGCACGGATAAAGCAAGAGGCATGGAATAGCATAATACGGTAACAGTAAAGAAACTGGAGACAATTCAGCTTGGTGATGGTCTAAAACGTAAGCAGGGTTAAGAGCCAAGTGATGGGTATCAATAGTCTTCTATGCTATGATTTTAGCATAATAGTGTGTTTGTTTTTTTAAATCACCTTGGTGGTATTGTATGAGACAGACTGTCAAGATCAAATTAAGCAACTATTTTTTAAAAACCATTTGTAGTAGTTCAGGTCATGCACTTATGCATTCATCATTTTAGTTGATAATGTTCACCAAGAGCCAGGACCTAGGGCGACAATACTATTCCAGACCCACTCCCACCTGAAGGGTCCCCTATAACAGAGCTATGTATTTAGCACTTACATTGGCCATATACTTGACGCGCATTCACAACCAACCAGACAGATGGGTCTGGCTTGTCCTTGTCCTGTGTCCCAGGGCAGCACGCTTAGAGGAGAAGCTGTGTAACCTGAACAAGGCCACAGGGCAAGGAGGTGACGCTGACAAGGTTCCCACTGAGGGCCCGGCCCAAAGCCTGGGTTCTTTGCATGGCACTACACAACTTCCAAACATTCCCGCCGAAGTCTAGAAGACGAGGGAAGGCTGAAAGACACACATTCAGAACATCAGGCGGTACAAGTTGAGTGCCATAGCGCTGTGTGAGTCATCCCAGAGAGAAGGGTCCTTTCTAGTCAGGGTGACCAAGGAAGGCACCCAGCAGGGTGAGATTTCAGTAGGTGAAGCTGTGGAACTGGGTGGGGAGAAAGGGGCACCCCAGGAACAGCACTTGGACTCAGACGCTGGTAACGGCCCACGTCCTAATTCCTGCCCCGTACTCACCAGCAGCAGCCCCTGGGCAAGTCACTGATTTTCCTGCACCTCAGTGTATTCATCAGCAACATGGGATAAGAGCAATATATTCCTCCAAGGGTTAGTATAAGGATTAGGAACAATCTGTGTTAAGTATTCAGCATAAGTACACGGTAAGTCCCAAACAGACGGCAGAACGGTAGCTAATAGTAGATGTGTTTCAAGTACAGCAAATAGTCCAGATAGGCCTCCGGTCCTGTCTTACAGTAAAATGAGAGATACGGTGGATGATAAAGTTGAGACTAAGATTGAGGACCAAGTTAATGTTCACCTGGCAAGTTGGTCTCTTCTCAGCAGGGCATCAGTCATGAGAGGAAATAAGCCACATTCAGGGCATGCTGAGATCTCCCAGGGGAGCCCCCAGCCCCACCCCTTGGCATCTGGCTCATTTGTTACCCTTTCAGAAGAAGTGTGAGGCCCTAGGAACTAGTTCAGGCAAGGTCTTTAGGAAAAACAGATACTGTCACTCGTCAAAGCCTAACCTGTCCAAGATTTTTTTTTCTTTTCTCTCTCCCTCTATCCTCTACCTGCCCCCCACAAACACATAGTAATGGCTCTGGCACAATTATTAATCCAACTTCTCTGGGAGACTTCATCGTTATTCACTGAGGCAAGCAAGCAATAAATAAATAAATAAAATTTCCAGGAACTAATCCCGGTAGCTTAGATCACTATTTAAATAGCTTTTAAATTTGGTAATAGCTGGCTTTAACTTATTTATTTTTGTTAATGGCATTTCTATAATACGGATATTATATCACTCATTTAATAATACATCGTAATGAAGACACTCTTGGTGATGATGATTCTGCTCACTTATCTTGATCACGATGATTTCATAGGTATATAACATATGTCAAAGCTTATCTAACGTACACCTTAAACATGTGTGGGTTATTACATGTCAATTAAACCTCAATAAAGCTGTTAAAAAATACAATAAAAATTTAGTAATTCATGTAATTATTGAGAAGCATAAAGTTGTTATCCACATACAAGGTTCATATTATGAACATAAATATATATTCATAATATGAAAATAAAAACATGTATATTTAAATTTTAACTCTAAAAAAATTTATCAGGGCACAAGATTATAGAGAAATGCATATAAAGGCTTGTAAACCTTGGGGAAAGAGGACATTTTTGTGAATATGGATACATCGTACTGTTCCTAAGCAGCAGTATTTACAATAGGTAGAAAGTAGACACTACCCAAGTGTCCACAGAAAGATGAATGGGTAAACAAAATGTGGCGCACACATACAATAGCCTTAAAAAGGAAGTAAACTTCTGGCAGATGCTACCACATAGAAGAGCCTCAAAGGCTTAAACTGAATGAAATAAGCCAATCACACAAGGACAAATACAGCATAATTCCACTTACATGTGGGACCTAGAGCAGTCGGAGATGGGGGAAAGGATGAGGGGGGTCTATTTAATGGGGACAGAGTTCAACTTGGCAAGATGCAGAGCTCTGGAGACGGACGGCAGCACTGGTTTGCACAACGGGCATGTTCTAACCGCCCCCATCGGTCCACCGAAGCATGGCTCGGATAGTAAATTTTGAGTGTATTTTCCCACCACAAAAGAGACGCAAGTTCCTACACATTACTGTAAAATCAGTAAAGGTGTTATTGCATAATTCTCGAAAAGGTTATTTAAGTGCTCTCATTGATATTCCAATCAAACAACTTCTGGGGTAACTTTCCCAGACTCCCTCAAAGGCCAGGCCTGTAGCTGACACCAAGTTAAAACTGTTCACTTGCATTTTATTAGTGGTAGAGATCTACACATTGACCTCTATTTTCCTGCCACATGACCTAATACCTCCCTAACAAAGCCTAGGGTGGAAGGTAGGCACAATTCCCGTGAACGAAACGTCTCTTCTGGAAGAAGGGCTCTACAGGTACCACGGGCAGCCCGTGTTTATCAGGAGTGAACAATGGGAGCCTGTGAGTCAGGAGCTGGGCACCTGCTGATTTAAGAGGGTGTGGACCCCCCCGGATCAGGGCCGGGTCGGACTCTGTAAACTTCACAGCAGAGAATGATTGGGCCTCGTCCTGGCTTTCAACCTGTGTGGTTAATAACCGTGTGCCACAACCACCAGATGGGCTTCTCCTAAGGTATTTCTGTTCCCGTGCCCTAAGAGGATGCCTGAAATTTAAAAAAAAATTGCAAAAAAAGCTCCTCACAAACACGCGTCCCGCCGCTGCTCTGCACAGCTCACGGCATCCCCGGCTCCTCGCCCACCACCTTCCTCCCGGTCTTCCCAGAGCTTCCCTTCCTTCCAGGAGTTCAGCTGACTGCAGAGTCCTAGTTTCCCTGAGCAAGGAAAGAGAAGCCTTCGATCATCTCGCAGGAAGATGATAGCATCTGCTTGGGGATTCCAAGGAGATGTTTTACTGCAGCTTTTCACAAACTGATTATATTTAAAGCTCCCTTGGGGAGTGGGGGCTGGGAGGAAAGAGGTTTCGGAGAAGACCTTTGTTGGCATGAGTGAAGAACCGCTCAGACCTCCCAGGGGAACGAGCTTGTTTAAATACCAGCAATCCACATTCCCAAGCGGGCGTGCGCACACACAATGTGTATGGAGTTTTCAATTTCATCTGCTCAGAAAGGGTCCTAAAAGGGTTAAACTGTTCCAGGCAGAGGCCTGAGGCTTTTCTGTCAAAATGCTCCAGATGGAAATTACAGAATTTCACTTCTCAGCTCTGGACTGCACACATACTGCCCTTCTAAGACATTTAAAAAAAAAAAAAAAAAGGACAAGACCCCCAATGTTCTCAAGAAAGAAAATTTGCTCGGCACACAGTGCCACTCTGTTTCAGAGGATTCCTCCTGGAATATTTGCATTAACTGTCAATCTCAAGCTTTCTGGGGCACTAGAAAAACTCAACGTATGGGGAGGATAAAAGAAAGGGGGTCCTGAATAAGGAGAGGACGACAGCTCGCCGGGAGACCCTGCCGTGATGTGAAGCCACCGAGATTATCACCTCCAATAAGCACTTCTTGCACTCTACCACCTTGCGCAGCTCCAATCTTGAAAGAAGCCAACAGGCTACAGGCCAAAAGGCCTCAGGTTATGACCATGAACCTGACCAGGGTTGTCAAGAATTTCCACAGATTCACGTATATGAAAACGTTTCATTAATTGGAAAGAGCCACGTAAAAGCATTAAGAATATTACTGCTTTCGACTCGGACACTGAGAGGCATGAACTTTCAAAGGAATCTGAACACCCACAAACCAGAAACAATGATGGTTTTGAAGAAGGCGGCTACAGGGCAGGCTGACTAAGGAGGCACGCCGCTCATAAACGCTCTCTGGGGGAGGGTTGGGGCTGCAGCCTCAGAAGCCCTTCGGGGCACATGCAAGCAGGTGGTTTAAAGGGAGGCAAAAGCCACAGGTAGACAAGGTCCCACAGAGTCCATTTCGAGTCCACTGGACTCTAACTGTTTCTGACCAAAAAAGGCAAAACCCAGGACTCTGGTCAGAGAACACAAGATAACAGCGGCCAACAATTAGTTTACCTGTTCACTTTACAGAAAGGGAAACAGAGGTCTCCAGGGTTTAAGATACCTTTCATCACTACTGGAGGAACCTAAACTAGAACTTAAGTTTCATTCCCAGACTTGTGTCCTCTCATGGAAACACTGTCACTTTGGGGGTGAATGGGCAGTGTGGCCTTCTGGTTAGCCCAATGAGGCAGGAAGCAAGGCCCACTACCAAGGGAGTAGACTGCGCTACTGGTGAGCACACACACCACGCTAAAGGATTTTCTTATACTATCCCATTGACTCCTAACAACTGCCTTAGGAAATGCACGGTATTTTGCCTATTTTCTGGTGGGGAAACTAAGGCCCAGATAAGTCACGGAACCTGCCCAAGGGCAAGGTGAGCAAGTGACCAAACTGAGATTTGAAACCTGGGTCCCTTCGACTCAAAAACGTGTGGTCTCAGCCACCAGACCAAAAGAGCAATTTTCCTTTTTATCTTGGCATCTGTGAGAGAAGACTGATAGCAGTACCAGTCCTCTGTAACACAGAAAAACCTGGAAGTCGGAATTCTGACCGACGGCTTCTACCTAGTGGAGGGCAGAGCCAACCTAGAACCCGGGTCCTTTGCCTCCCATCTCGATGCTCTTCCATGAAGAACCTGGGTTCTAGAATGTAAGCTCCATAAGGGAGAGGTCTTTGTCTTGTCCACTGCTCAATCGCCAGCCCCTAGAACACACAGAAGGCACTAAGTAAAGAGCTGACGAATAAGGGAATGGAGTCAAGCTGCCAGGGTTTGGCCGTGTGACCTTGGGAAGGCTTCTTACCCTCTCTAAGCCTATATCTTCATGCGGTGAATGCGGGGTAAAATAATACCTACCTTCTCGGCTGATGTGAGAATTAAACAAGACAACTCATACATAAAGCACTTGGCACAGGCTGGAACATCATGAGCACCCAAAATGTCATCCATTATTATTATCACTACTACTATTATTCATTGACAGATTTGGGCTTCTTAAGGATTTCTTGTTTCCTGTTCCGGTTAGATGATGTTTCATGGTAAATAGGAACAGAATAAAGCAGAGAATCAGAAGTCGGTAACCTCCTTCTCGTTTCGACTACCACCACCTAGCTGTGTGACCTTGGACAAGCCTCTTAATTTCTCTGTATTCTCCTCCACTATAAAATGAGGGACTAAATCATTTAAATCAGTTTTCTATCAGGGACCTTCACAGAGTAAGACATCATGCTCGGCCACCTATAAAATCCTATGATCCTGAAGAGTGTCAATGAAAAATATCAGAGCAAAGCAAAACAGCCTCCTGCTTGCGGCAAGGTTGAAGAGAAACCCCAAATAGCCAACTGCATTACATCATCTCAATGAGCAATGTTTGTAAATACACAAGTGTTCCATTTTGAGACACTCGTGAGAAATCTTTCACCAATAGGAATCAGCAGACAAGGTTCTATTAACACCTATCAGCCCTGAACCTTCTGAAAAATTAACATGTAAAATCACTTTGCACCTTAGTCAAATAGTGTGCTTCTGGAGAGAAATCTGGGAAAGTCAAAGTTATTAACGCTCCCTATGGCAACAGTTAAGAATAGGATATGTAAAAAAAATAGAGTGACATATCTGGTTAAAATGGCAAGGGGGATTCCAGGAGCAGAATACAGTGCATCTGGACAGGACACAGAGGCCAGTGGCCTATTGTTTACAAAAACGGGCCCAGATTATGAACAGTGACAAAAGGCCAAGACCTCAATTATAACTCAAAACCACACCTTTTCCCAATCCCTGTTCAACTGAAGCTATCAATCAATCAACTCCCCCATCTCTGTAATAAACCCACCAATATTTGCAGCCATGTGGATAGAAGGTCCCTCAGGGCACCTTCAGCATTGACCAAGCGGAGGACGTGAAAAAGATCCTACAGGCAAAATGGGGACTTCAAACTACATTCCAACCTTCCAAGAGATAAGGCAACTACCCATTTCAAGCTCTACACTATCCCAACCCCAGGCAATCATTAGAAGGGAGACATGGCCCTTCCCAGGTCCTCTATGATAGGAAAAGGTCTTCTAGCATTGGTGCAGGGAAAGGGAGGGGCCCCTCCCTCTGTACTCTGAAACAAAGGAAAACCCAGAGCTCCAACCATGTGGTGTAACGTTCAAGGCCACCCACCTCTCCCACTCCCCAGCTGAAGTCTCAATGAGCTAGAGCACATGGCTCTTCCCAGTGGCTGGCCAGGAAGGGACAGTGCCTTGCACAAACACATCCTGGGGCTCTTTAACAGGCGGGAACCCCTTCTATGGAATGACTGGTTAAAAAAAGGTTGTCTGGGAAGGGGCTCTGATTCATGCACCAAGTCGGGTAGTCAACTAAACCTGCAGACAGGTCAGCTGGTTTCTCTAGGTCCACATTCTGCTTTACCCTTTGCATTTTTGCAGAGGGACGTGGGCCTTTAAAAGCACGCATTCTGGAGCAGAGGGTGACAACACAGAAGGGTTAAACAATTATGTCTTCCCATTCTCCAGAATCAGCACCACCCAGCAACCCTAACACACCAACTCCATTCATGCTTAGGTGAGGGCGGAGACAGGGTGTGAAATGACCTTATTCTTTCTGTTCTCTGATCTCCGACTGACTGCAAGGCACCCAAAGACCTGGCAGGTACAAGGTGCACCCAAGGTGGCTACAGACTTCCTGCGACCGATGCCACAGCAAATGTCACCTTTCAGTATAGTGCATCAGGAAAAAAAAAACCCCCGCCTCTCCCGGGCCTCCCCAAATGATATACCTTCTCAAGGTTGCCTTTCTCTACCTGCACTCCTCTTCAACCTCAGAAATAAATTCCCAAACACCTGTCAGATTTCAGTTGTCCTTCAAAGAAACCTGACCCAGACACCCAGAGGCAAATTGCCGCCTTTCTCTCTCCAAGAACCTCCCGCCCCTCCCCCCACCCTATCTAGCCTGGGGGGAAAAGGCTGCCAAAATCAGGGCCAGCCCTCCAGGAGCAAACCTTAATGCCCACTCTGAAAATTCCTTTCCAGAGCCTGTGGCCCCTGGCACAGCCCATCCCTTGGAGGCTCAAACCCACCTAGGAAAGCACCTCTGGGCTCAGCCTGCCCCCACCTGCTCCACCCAAAGAAATGAACAGCCTGCAAATCAGGGTGGAAATACAAGCCCCAGTGGTCCACAGAGCACATGCATTTTGCTATTTTTCAAAGCCCTTACCTTTGACCTGAGTATCGTACTCTGCTATGATCTCCTTATCCTTTTTGAATTTGGCCGGAGACGTCATGTTTTCCTTCTTTCTTCCAAATTCAAATTGTGAACGGATAGATCCACGGGAAAAATCCAACCACCGAGATCAATACCTCCAAGACCGCTTCTCCCGAGGGCAGAAGGGGCCCCCCGCGGTGGTCTCCAGCGCTCCGGGGAGCGCGGGCTGCGGGCTGGGCAGAAGGCTACGGCGGGCACATGCAGACGGTGGGTGTAGGGGCCGGGCGCGGCGGCGGCGGCGGCGGCTGGTTCCTGTGCTAGAGCCGGAGCCGCAGCCTCAGCATTAGCCGGGAGAACTGCAGCGCCCGGAGGCTGGCCTGGGGTCTGACATCAACGACAGAGGCAGGGAGTGGAAGTCCTTCCGCACAACATGGTGTGGGGGGTGCGGGGGTGTGGACGCGCCCAGCTGTGTCCCCGGGAGGGAGTGGGTGCGTAAAAGGGTGCCGGGGAGGGCTGGGCGTGCTTCGCGGTTTTTTGTTGCACAGGCTCGAAGATGCTGCAAATCAAATCCCAAACGGGAGCCGCAGCAGCGCAGACTGGATCGGAAGTCGTTTGCTCCGGTTCACTTGCCTGTAAATGCAAGGAAAAGGGGAGGGGGCGATCAGCCCCAGCGCAGATCCTAATCGCGGCGGGGGTGGGGTAGGGGACGTCGTTCCAAGCCCGGCCAGGGCCCATTCATCTCGGCCGAACACCGCCCGGCCCACAGAGCCCGGCGCGGCGAGGTGCGGAGGCAGGAAGCTCCCTCCGGATTTTGTTTTAAGGCTGGAAGAAAACACTTTGGAGCAGCCGCCTGCGCGGGCTTCGGGTGGAGACTGCGGCGGGAACGCCGGGCTCCGGGCGGGGACTGCGGCACCTCGGCGGCCTCCGAGCCCCGCCAGCGCTGGGCAGCCGCCAGCCGAAGGGAGCACTCTCGGCAGTGGCTCCGACGCGGCCCCTGACCCCCGGCTCAGGCAACTCCCTGGACCTCAAAAGGGATCAAAGCCAGGGAGGGACAAGCCACCCGGGCACAACTTTTCTTCCCCTCCCGCCCCTCCTCCCAGTTGTTTTGTTTTTGGTTACTAGCTTCTCTTGGCAGCAAAATGTTTGGGGGGGCGGGGGGAGACCTGCAGGAAAAAGCCTGCTCGGCACGGGGCACATCCAGGAAAACAATGTGGTCGACAGAAGCAGGAAACGGGTTAGAGGCTAGGGTCGGAGTCGGGAAAACCCGGGGGCGGGGGACGGAAGGCAGCCACCGCCTCCCCCAAGCCAGGGACGAGAGTGACTCTTAAATGCCACCCCCGATATTTTTTGTCACCCATGCCCAGAGATCAAGATACCGCACCCAAAACCAGGCTGGGGGAGGGGGGGAAGGGGGTCCAGAGGGTCGCAGTCCCGACTCCTCGCACCAGGAGGTGCAGGAGGAAATCCCGCCCCGGCCCAGGCCCAGGAGGCGGGAGGGAAGCAGCGGGAGCTGAGTCGGGCGTCTCGCTCCCCTTCGTGCCGCAGCGACTACCCTACTTCCCTGGTCGCCCCTTACCCACTCCTTGTCAGGAGGCGGCGCGGGGGGGGGGGGGCGGTGCGGGCTCCTGCGGGTGTCTCCCACTTCCCGCGCGGGGAGGAAGAGGGAGCCAGGCGGCGTGGTGGTTCAGGCGGGCAGGAAGCGGGGAGGGGGTGTGAGGTGGGGTCCAGAGGGTGCACGGGAGCCAGGGATAACTGGAGCCTGCCTCAGCACGCGCTTGGGAGGTGAAGAGAGAGCACAGGGAAGATTACCTAGGGGGAGAGTGGGAGTGAGGAGACTACCGTGGGCCACGATGTTAAATGGAGCGTAAGGATGTTAGCAACTTGGGGGACCCGCTATAGTCTGGGAACGGGGGTATAAAAGGAGCCATTCCAAGGGGGCCAGAGGCTGGGAAGGGGCAAGAGCCCCGGAAGCAGTGCGGAACAACTATCCTGGGTCCTGGGCTGTAACCCAGCTCTCTGCCAGGGCTTGGAGACGGGAGAAGAGGGTAGCCGATGGTTACGGGTGATGCCAGCGACGGTTGCCCAAAAGTGGACCAAGGCTGCCCGCGTGAAGAGGGCTTGGGGAGGGGGCTGGGTGAGGGCTTCGCGGTGGCAGAGTCCCAGGCTGTGCGGTGAAGGACAGAGAGAGATGCAGTCTTGAGAAATATTATGGGCTGTACTGGAAGATTTGGAGGGGGTCGGGGGGGAGGGGGTCTGAGGGATTCCGGGCGGCACTGCTAGGCGATGCCGCAAGCAGCATCCGCGCCCTCTCCTTCCCGCCCCTGCCGGGGTTTGTTCAGACAGGGTTCCAGCGCGGCGGCCGGGAAGAGGAAAGGGGAGAGGGAAGGAGCCTTTACCTGGCTCTGACGCGACGGGTCTCGGGCCCCCGGCTCCGCTTCCCACTCAGAGATCTCCTCCCCTCTTCCCCGCCACCCGCTTCTACGCAGATCGGTCCCCTAGTCCCCAGAGGAGCCTCCGCCAACTCCGCAGGACCCCGCCGGGAAGCAGAGCCCACCCCCTTACCAATCACCGCCCGTTTTCTATCGACCGATGGGGCCTGTAGCCAATAGGAATAGCTGATCCCGAGAGGCCAGGAATGAGGAGGAGGAGCTGTCGAAACTCGGAGGTGTGACTAGCACCACCGAGGCGTGGTCACAGAGTAAGCTCCTCCCGGGGTTGCCGAGCCCTAAAGTAGAATTATTGGGCGGGGTTAAAGTGGAACTAACAGCCAAACACAAACTCTTGAGAGAAAGCACGACCAATTGAACCGGGGTAGAGAGGAGGGGCGTTGCGGAGAATTTTAGCCAATAGAGAGTAGAGACCGGCGGGGACTGTAGAAAGTCTTCCAATAAGAAGCGCGAAGGGCGTGCCTTGATTCTTTCACTGGGGCGGGAGTAGGGTTTGCCCAAACCCCTAGGAGCCGGCCAATGAGAGCGGAGGCGGAGCCAAACTCGACCAACCAGAAAGCTGAACAGATCTCGGCACCGTTACTGAGGCGGGGCGTACGGTCTCCAAGCCACTAAGATCTCGGCAGGGGAAGGCTCCCGAGCCTTCCAATGCGGGACGCGGGCGAACTCTAGTTCTCCCAATCGGTGCGCGGCGCCGGCAATTCAAACTGACAGCCGGTTGGAGAGGCACAGAGAGCGGAAGGAGCAAAAAACGACGTGTTCTCGGTGACAGAGACCCCAGCGCCGACTGAGCCCCCAAAGCGATCTCTACCCGGTCCCACCAACCCCACCGCGCGCTCCGGAGCAGCCACTCGGAGGGAAACCTAAGGAGACCGCGGGGGGCACGAGGGAAAGCTGAGGGACGGGGGACAGAGAAACGGCGCGAGAGCCAGCCCGCACTCGGAGGGCTGGGGGCTGCCTGGAGAGAAGTGAAGCCGGGGCTCGCGAGCGAGCAGAGCGGGGGAGGGTCCCAGGAGGACCGAGGAGAACCTGGGGTCGTGGGAAAAGCTGAGGGGATTTCTGGATCCTGGGAAGAGGAGAAGGATTTCCAAAGACTAGGCGTGGGTAGGGACACTTGGCCGGAGATCCGAGGGGGAGGAATTGGAGTGCTCCGAGGGAGGGGCTTAGGAGGGGAGCTTTCTCGGAAAGACGCCGCTGAAGCAAGCTCAGGGAATCGCTCAAAGGGGCGGGGGCTGAAGAGTAGAGGAGCCTTTTAGACTCGGCTGGGGAGCCTACAGTAGAGAAGTTCCCCAGGCCCCTCTTTGGCCCCTCGCAGCTCGCCGCCTCCCCAACTTCAAACTCCACTCACTTCCCCGAAAATTAAAAGGAAAGCTACATTTGCTGCTTCGCCCTGCTCCTCCTCAGTAAATATTACTTTCACCTTCCCACGGGAAAACAGAAAAGAACTCATTCTCTTCCCAGCTGAGAGCTTAGAAGAGCTCTAGACCTCGCGATCTGCTTTTTAGCCTGGGGGAATCAAACAAGGAAAGGGACTGCTCTTGTCTCCTCTTTCAAAATCCCACACCGCATCCTTCCCGGATCGGCATGTCTACCAGCACTTGTAGTTTCAAGGACCGGTGCGTGTCCATCCTGTGTTGCAAATTCTGTAAACAAGTGCTCAGCTCTAGGGGAATGAAGGCTGTTTTGCTGGCTGATACTGAAATAGACCTTTTCTCTACAGACATCCCTCCTACCAAGTAAGTCATGTTAGTGGCGGGCAACGGTAGCCTTTAACTAAATGGGAAAAGTGTATGGTTTGGACCTCTGGGAGTCAACAAGGAGGTTATCATTTTGGTGTTCCAGCCACTCCCAACAGTCTGATGATCCCTTTGGAGTGTAACTAAGTGGGCAGACTGTCTGGACAAAGTCTGTGGTTTAGCCAGAGTGGTCAGTCCTGATGTCATGCTTCTAGTTCAATTAAAATCATGTGATGACACACATGACATCCCTGAAGCTGAATCCCTGGCACTGTGCCCTGCCCAACCATCCTAATCTCACTGGATCAAGTCCATGACCTAGACCCTAGACCGTAGATAAAGTCGGGCAAGATTTTCCGTACTGTTAGAGAGAAGAGGCCACTAAGTTTTTCATTTTTATCCATAAAGTTTTAGGCCAAAAATATTCATAATTTTCTGCCATTATTTGCAACCAGCAAGCTGAATCAGATTCATCGTCCATGTAACTCAGTGTTCTTTTCTCAAAAATCTCTCTCCTAATGAGCGAGAAATAGATTTGTATGAAATGAAATAGGGACTTACCCCTGAAACAATCCTTGTCCACTATTTCAGATACTATACATTTGCATAACTAAATCCTCTTAAATTCTGTTTTCGGACACTACCCACTTTTGTAGGTAGAGTCCTTAAGAATTTCCTACCTATTTGGAAGAATAGCCCTTTTATTTGACAAACATACCTTTTCTGGCTCTAAAAGGTACTTTCTCTTTCCATAGTCAGCGTATATATGCCCTTACATAATTTTCAAAATTTTCATCTTTATCATTAGTGAAAGAGTAATTATCCAAAATATGGGTGAAAACCTATTCTATGGACACAGAGCCAGAGAAAGCAGGCCAATAATCATAACACTTTAAAATGAACTTTGCAATGATAGAAACTTGAATGTTTTAAAAGTGTGCTCCAAGCTGTGAACTCTTCCTTTCTTGAAAACTTTTCTGAAGGGGTTTAAGTGTAGTCATGCCTAATGACAAAGCCAACAGCTCTCACTGCAAAGATATTTGGGTTACTAGTTTGAGTACGTGTGTGTGCACGTGCGCGCACATGTGTGTGCATGCTGCAAGAACAAAAAGCACTAGACAATAAATCTAGAACCAATTATTGCACACATCCTGTGAATTGTTGTCTAGTGCTTTTCCTTTTTGATAACACATCAACACAGATGCACAAATTTAAAATATTAACCTATTCATCTTTGCAATAGCTATAGTAAACAATAAGATGAGGGCTCAGATATGTGAATTGTTAGAGGTTAGACCAGAGTCTAGAACGGAACCAGGTTTTTTCCTATTGTCCATTCTTCTTGAAGGGGTAGTCACAGTGATGGAATAATGTGCTAAGATGTGTATGAGCTAATGAACGCATGAGAGTTTTTAAATGGAAGTTTTGTCATATTTATGGTAAGCTCACAAATATTAACTGAAATCTTAAAAATATACTACTGTTCTACCTTAGAATCTCTTTCAGCTCTTTGGACCTACAAAATTCATGCTAAATCACAACCAAAAGTACACTTAATGGCAAGGATATGCAAAAATTGGAACCCTTGTGCGCTATTGGTAGGAACATAGAATGGTGCTGCTGCTGCAGAAAGTAGCATGGGAGTTCTTAAGAAATTAAAAATAGAATTACCGTATGATCCAGGAATCCCACTTCTGGGTGTGTGTATATATCTGAGTGTGTGCTTATATTTAGTTATGTATATCCCAAAAAATCCAATTCAGGATTTAAAAAATATATTTGCACATGCGTGTTCTCAACAATGTCATTCATAATAACGGAGGGATGGAAACAAAAATGTTAAATGTTCATCAACAGATGAATGGATAAACAAAATGTGGCATATGCATACAATATAATATTATTCAGCCTTACAAAGGAAGTCTATCCTGCCATGCTACAACATGGATGGACCTTGAGAACATTATACTAAATGAGATCAGCCAGTCACGAAAAGACAAATACTGTGTGCTTTCACTTATGTGTGCTATATAAAATAGTCAAATTCATAGAAACAGAAAGTAAATGGTGGTTGCGGAGGGAAATGGGGAGTTTTTTAATGGGTATAGAGTTTCAGTTTTGCAATATGAAAATGGTCTGGAGGTTCATTGCTCAACAATGTGAATACACTTAATACTTTGGAACACTTAAAACATGGCTAAGTTGGTAAATTTTAAATTATATGCGTTTTTTACAACAATTTTTTTCAAAGTACCTTGACTATTTCTGCACATTTCCCTCTCCAGTGCAGTGGACTTCATTGGAAGATGCTATTTCACTGAAATCTGCAAATGTAAACTGAAGGACATCGCATGTTTAAAATGGTAATTTTTGGCAAGATTCTAGATAGCCCTGCATTTAGAAGATGGATGTTAACACCACAGCATGGAGAAAGGTTCAGTGGGCTGCATCGAGCACTGGTTATAACCCATGCAATGAGCCATTGAAAACCCATTTGTTATTTAGAGTAATCTTTTAAAAAGGTCTTGTGGCACATTTGTATATGATTTTACAATTTTTCAAAGTGCATTGACAAATATCTGCTTTCATTTTCAGAAAAAAAGCAATGTAGTTTAGGAGTTAAAAACACACAAGAGTTGCAATCATAAAAAATCAGGTTTGAGCCGTGGCCCTACCCTTACTCTCAATATGATCTCAAGTAAACTCCTTAAACTTCTAAACCCATATCTTTTGTTTACTTTATGGAGTGTTATGAACGTTAAAAGGCTTAATATGTTATAAATTATAACACAGATGAGAACTATTACTATTATCTTTTGAGAGGTGGGAAGACCTCTATTTATGAATAATAAATGGGTATTATTAGTCCCATTTTAGAGAGAAGAAAGCTGAGATTTTTTTTTTACACTTAAATTGGGCAGACATCTACTTATGAATAATAAATGGGTATTATTAGTCCCATTTTAGAGAGAAGAAGGCTGAGATTTTTTTTTTACGCTTAAATTGGGTTTGGGTTATAAATTATAATCCTAATAATTCAAATTCCTATGTGTTAATGATGATTTAAATTCATTCATTCATTCAAACTATCTATTTAAGTTCTACTATGTCATTGATACGGGGGCTAGAAACACAGCAATAAATAAGACAAAGTCACTGGCTTGTAGACATTATATTCTAGTGGGAAGACAATCAATCAGTAAGATATTTAAATAAATAAGATATTGAATAGGGTATAAGGGATGCCAGCTGGCTCAGTCAGTGGAGCACACAACTCTAGATCTCGAAGTCATGAGTTCAAGCCCCATGTTGGATGTGGAGCCTACTTTCAATAGATAGATAGATAGATAGATAGATAGATAGATAGATAGATAGATAGATAAAGTTTGGGGTGCCTGGCTGGCTGGCTTAGTCAGTAGAGCATGCAATTCTTGATCTGAGGGTTGTGAGTTCAAGCCCTGCAATGGGCATGGAGCCTTCTTAAAAAGAAAAAAAAAAAAGATATTTAATAGGGTGGAAAGTGTTCCAAAGGAAATAATAAGAATAAATGATAGAGAATAGTAGAGTTTGGGCTTAAAAGCTCTTTAAGTTAGCATGCCCAGGGAAGCCTTCTCATGAGAAGGTAACATTGGAGTTGAATCCAAAAGGATGAAAAGGACACCAAGGGAAAATGTTCTAGGCAGATAGAACATCAAGAGCAAAGATCCCAAGGCAAGAAGAAGCTTAACATGTTCAAGGAATAAGAAGAGGATGGCCAGCGTGGCTTGTGAACATCAAAGTAGAGTTATATGAGTAGATTAGAGATGTAGTCAGAATCCAGATAATCTAGAGCAGCTCTGTCCAATAGAAATCTACAAGGGCGGCTGGGTGATGGACATTGGGAAGGGTATGTGCTATGGTGAGTGCTGTGAATTGTGTAAGACTGATGATTCACAGACCTGTACCCCTGGGGCAAATAATACATTATATGTTAATAAAATAAAAAAATCGTAATGTAAAAAAAAGAAATCTATAAAACACATATCTAATTTAAAATCTTCTTTAAAAAATACTACATGAATAAATAAAATCTTCTAATAACCACATTTTAAAAAGTAAAAAAGAAACAAGTGAAATTAATTTGTGTATTTAACCCAGTGTAACCAAAATATTGTTTCAACATGTAACCGACATAAAAAATTATTAATGCAATATTTTACATTCTATTTTTTTATTCATAGTCTTTGAAATCTCATGTGTGTTTTCTATTTACACACACTTCAGTCTAGCCAAACTTCAAGTGCTCAATAGCCACATTTTGGATAGCACAGATCTAGACCTTGGTATGAAGGGGTTTTTTGTTTCGATTTTTGGCTGATGGGAAACCACTGAAGGGAAATGGTCTGATGTGTCCCTACTAGAATGTTAGTTCCATGAGAACAAGGACTTTTTGTCTACTGCTGGTTTCCCAGCACCTAGAACCATACCTGGCATATAGTAGATGTTCAATAAGCATGAACTGAATGAGTGAATGAATACAGATGATGATTAAAGCCATAGAATTTACTTTTGCAATATAGTCTTACAAATAACTGTCAGTCCCCGTCCGCGAACAACTTGCTTTCATTTGTTTGCCTTTCAAGCAGATTATGATTAGAAGACATATTTTAAGTAGGCTGGTACCTTTTATAGTATTTTTTTTATAGGGCCTTACAAAAATGACTGACTCCCACATCTCCCAGGATGGGAACAAGCTATTATAAGAATTTTTACAACCCAAGGTAGAAGTAGTTCGTGTTGCCATTTTTTTTTAAAGCACTAGCTAAGACATTCCCTCTATATTCACTCTATTTAATGATGACCACATAGGAAAAAAAAAAAATCTGTGGAAAATTGAGATACTTTTAATCAGATGGATACTCTTGAAGACAGTCAAAACTTTTGCAACTTTCTCTAGAAGCTATGGATTTGCTTTATTTCAGAATTCCTTCAAAAACACCAAAACTAAAATTAGAGCAGCCAGCCTGTGTTTGGTTTACAGGGGCTCATGCTGTCTTCCTACTCCTCCATCTGCTGAGACAGTTTTTAGGTGCTGGCATCGAACTAGAACATAGAAGAACCTGACCTGCCATGGTCCTGGGGCCGGCAAAAACCTTTTACCCAGAGGGCTAAGTTGATTTCACATATCGTGTCTGCATAGCACATCAGTTGCGGGTGCTTTATGTCACAAGCCTAGGGCACAGCATCTAGAAGCTAGCTTAAGGAGAATGCCTGAGGTAATCCTAGCAAAGAAATGAGGAATGTGTTAGTATTGTTTCACTTAACCGAAAGACCATTTTCCCGCTTGGCAGTAGCACTGGCAAATTTAACATTACCGGGGTAACTCCTATCTCAAAGGTCCTAGCAGTGGAGGTTGTTAGGAGGAAATGAGGTCTTCATATGGTCTATTTACTTTAGCACATAAAAATGCTTATATGGGGGCGCCTGGGTGGCTCAGTCGTTAAGCGTCTGCCTTCGGCCCAGGTCAGATCCCGGGGCCCTGGGATCGAGCCCCGCATCGGGCTCCCTGCTCGGCAGGAAGCCTGCTTCTCCCGCTACCATTCCCTCTGCTTGTGTTCCCTCTCTCGCTGTGTTTCTCTCTGTCAAATAAATAAAATCTTTAAAAAAAAAAAATGCTTATATGGCCAGTTATTAGAGGGTATCTAACTGTATTTACTTTCTGTCTCAGCGGGAACATTGTAGGTTATCATGTGATCGTTCCATGTTGTTCCTGCCTTCTTTCCTGCAACAATGGACACTTCTGGATGTTTCACAGCCAAGCAGTTTATGATATTAACAGACTAGACTCTACTGGTAAGAAACAACTGACTCAGAAACTCCCCTAACATTTATTTGTCTGTCAATACCTGAGTGAAACTCCCAATAGATCATTCTAGGATTCCCTCTGAAACCCTGGTTTGAAAGAGTGAAACTTGAGTCCTTTGATCCCAAGCATTCAGTTAGGGAAATTACTAGCCAAAATTCATTGCCATTTCTGTTGTCATCATTGTATGTAAGAGCCTCAAACATGGCTCTTCTTAGTCTTTTTAAATTAATATTTTAGTTGCACTAAAATGTTGACATATATTATAATTCCAGAGAATTTGGGAAGATTTTAGATTTGATAGTCAATTGTGTGTGTGTGTGTGTGTGTGTGTGTGTGTGTGTGTAAGAAAGGGGACGCTAGGGCAGTGGGGAGGTGGGAGGGAAGATGACTAGGTAAACTTTGTATTTGGTGATGTTGTTCCAGGATAAAAACAGACATTTTGACGTCGATAGTAATAAATTATGATGGAATTTTATTTGAGGGAAATATTTAAGACTAGTATGTTGTCCTAATCATTTAAACATACAACCAGTTTTTCAAGGCTCTTTACCTGATGCATTTTCTATTGTCTGGGGCCATGAGGTTTTGTTGTAGGACACCTCTGCCTGGTATCTGTTTACTCAACAGACCAGGTTGACTCTGAGTGGGATTTTTTTAATGGGAACTAAAGTTTGCAGAACAAATTTAAAGAACTCAGCAAGCCAGGTTAGCACTAACACTCTCGAGTTTTTAGATGTACGTTTTAATCTTTTTCAGAACTCAAAATAGATTCCTTTTCTTAAGGGTGATTTGCCTTCACAGACTAAAGATCATGAATTGTAAGCTAGGTTCTCAGGGTCTTCAAACCCTCCAATTATGCTCAGGTTTTTATAGACTCCGATTTTTTTTTTAATCACCTGGCGTTCAATTGTAGCTCTTAACCCATCATTTGCGGGTCTTAAGTTCAGACTCTGGCATGTTAAGAAGGCCATTTTTGAGGAAGGAATTATCTGAACTGCCCTGAGACACGGGCTCCTAGCTTGGGCTTCCAGTTTTATATTTGTGTTGATCATGGGACACATTAAAGGAAGTTTCTGCTTTGATACTATTTTTCCTGCTTCACAGAATTCAAAACACAGGGTGGAGATTTTTCCATTTTGATTTACTTTTTAATATTGGTCAATTTTTCAAAGATAAAAGCCCTGCATTCTTCCATTTGCATTGAATCTAATCCATGAGAAACAGATGTATCGCAGGATTTCCTTCCTCCCTTCTTAACAGAGAAAGGAAGGTGCTCCTTCTGTCAGATTCAATCTCCTAGTTTATTTTTTCTCCTTTGAACCAATTGTGCCAAGCGACTCATGTCTCTGAGTATTCACTCCAAGAATATCAAAGTTCTCCTTTGTTACCCTAATATTGTGATTTAGAGTACGACCTTCTAGAGGCTTGGTATAAAACAGGGTTTCTCATGATGTTGGGACTGTCCTTGAATCACCTGAATCAGCAGCATCAAGGGAATACCTACACAAGCTTTATGAAATTCTAGAATGTTTAGACTGAAAGGCCCCCAAGTCTATGTTCTAGGCTAGGCTTCACATGTCGACTTGATTTCCTGAAACTTTCCTGAGGATGCTGGAGAAAACTCAGTTCAGATTCCCTGGGATTGAAATGTCCTCAAAGGCAAGTTGACTTCAGCCCTCATTTATCTTTATGGGTTCTAATTATCTCTTAGGTTTTGGCCTCGTAATTCTTTGTTATCCTGTTAGCTCATCAAGGCCATATTACCAGAAGCAGAATGCCATTCATTCTTAGAGGGGAGATATTTTTTCTTATAAACAGTACAAACATACACACACACAAATTACAGAAAATAATATGATAGACATCTGTATCCACCCCCCAGCATGAAAGAGATGCTAACTTCTTCCCTGATTAGATTCTAGTATCTCAACCAAGAGAGACAGTTGATTGTTCCCACTGTTTCAACAATGTGACGGTATACCTCCTTGTATACGTCTCCTTGAGTTCCTGTGCAAAGTGGGCAGTTGGGAAGCAATGAGAGATGCACTCTATTTGCTATATATGTATGTATTTGCTATATACACATTTAATTCACAGAACAGAATATAGAAATAAAAAGAAATGAGCTAAAGCTATACACATGGATATAGGTAAATCTCAAAAACATAATATTGAATGGAAAAAGCAAGTTAGAAAAGATACACATAATGCCACACTATAAAAAATTTAAATACACCCCAAAAATAATATATCTTGTCTACAGTTGCACACATTCGTAGTGAAGGCTGTAAAAACATCCATGGTGCCCTGGTAGCAGCGGCTACTACCAGTGACTAGATCCAAACCAAATCTCCAGACCCTGGCTCATTCCATTCTACCATGTGGCCACTGGCTCAGTGTGTGTGGAATGAGTGTCCAGAGTTTCTGGAGGCCTCCTTGTGCCCACACTGGCCGCTGGAGAGCCTGAGATTGGCTTTCCTTGTTGGACCCCATTCGCTCTCCTAGAAGTCAACTAATAGTATTTTCCCCTATTTAGTGCTTTCAAGTTATATGATATAGTACGTGCCCAGAATAAACCATCTCCTGATCCTCTGTCATCTTACTATATACTTCTGCTAGATTTAATATGAAATCTCACTGTCATTTCATTATGAAGCTTTAGATTGTTGTTTTGTTCATTGTGTTGGCAGCTACGACCTGGTCCGAAAGTTCTACCTTCATACCCCCCAGACTAAAACCCACCTGTTAGTTACGATTACAGTTCAGATTACAACTGGCTTCAAAACCTTGATTTTTTTAATCACGAAAAAGCCACCAGCTACTTTCATGCTTGTTGAGGAGACGAGGAGACTCATTTCAAACCTTTCCCTATACCCTTCAAAGAGACACTTAATCTAAATAGTCTTGTGAGCTCTCCATCCTTAAAGATCATTAAAATAGATTTGAAAATTATTGGTGTAGAGTGATTATGGCATAATACAGCTGGGAGCAGGGTTTGAGGAAATGGACTCTTGAGGTCCTTTGGAATTCGAAGATTCTAGAATTCAAGCCCTTGCTTAAAGGGCCCTAAAAAATGTTTATGTCCTAGATGAATGATATTAGATAATTTTTATCCATGGTACATTTTTATCCATTCTTTAAAATAGAAAATTCTTTTCTATTTACTGTTAGCACTATGGTTTTATATAAGAATGTTAACATATAAAGTCTCATACAGCATTTTCTGAGTTGTGATAGTAATCAGCACTAATTTTATGATTTTTCTTTTCAGGTGTAAACTTCCTACTTTGGGGCAACTTACCAGAGATAGAGGAAAATACAGATGAAGACACGTTAGACATCTCAGCAGAAGAGTGTATTCGATGAATGGGAGGAATTATGATGTGTATAATATTCAGACTCCTATTTAAAATACATAATGGATTGACTTTAGAAGTGTTAGTAAGGATTTATTACTGATTTCTCTTTTTGGGAGGAAAAATGGGACATTTGTTGATTTATTTATTTGCTATCTCAGATTCATGACCTGAATTTAATTTGAGCCATTGTAATTCTTTTCTTCTACTGATTCCTGTTCCTCTCTCCACCCCTCCACCCAGTAAAGGTGTATTCTTAAATTCAGACTGGAGAAGATTATTTCATGTGTCTCTCGACTACCTCACAATCTTGGGGAATTTTTCTTACAACTAGGTACCAGATACTCTTAATTTTACATTCTTGAATAAGGGGCATTTGTACATATACATGCATGTATGTTAACCAGGCATATATCTATGTGTATTACCATGCACCCATATTTAAAAAAAAAAAAAAACAAAACCAAGCTGTTAGGTTTCCATAGATACTGGTTCTCCTGCATTATACTGGTGAGAACTCCTTAAAATGGAGCAAGAGTTTATGAATCAGCAAATAGAATAAGATAAAACTTGAAAATCTCTGGAGAAATCCTCTTCATTCCTCAGCACAATGTTAGATAAACAAATTTGTCACAAAATTATCAATATATACTGTTTCCCAACATTATTTATTTACATTGTTCTAGAGTTGTAGGGTCATTGTGTTATGTGTTATAAAAACAGATCAACTAAACCTCCATCTTTAGGTTATTCTCTTCTCTAAGACTTTCTCTGGAAATAGCAAATTTTAAATGAGTAGTCTCAGTTCCAACCCTTAAATAGAAAAAAACTAAAGAAGTGTTTTTGCTTAAGCCATTGTACGTTATAAAGAGAATTTTGCTTTTGTTTTAAGCTGCATTCAGAGCCACACAGAAATAAGAACCTGAATGTTATTGGACTGTGATTTTAGCAATACCTCAGCCGTAGACATTTTGTCAATAGTGATACCAAAACAGACTGAGTTGCAGTTCTGTAAATAAAGTTTTGTTGTAAAAATGACCAGCCGTCCTTTAATTTTTTCTTGTACCCACTCTTACCCCAAAATGGAAAAGTATAGCACACAAGAGCTCCCCTTTATTGAGTGCTCACCATGTACCAGACACCGTTCTAAACTCTTTACAGATTTAATTCACTTATTCCACACCACAAACCCACAAGATAGATATTAATATTCCGTTTTCACTGATGACAACAGGCATAGAGGTTAAACAGCTTGTCCAAGGTCACACAACTGGTCAGGGGTGTGGCCAGATTCAAAGGCAGACAGACTGACTCCAGAACTCCTGCTCTTATTCCTTATGCTGTACTCCATTTGCCCCTTCAGACATGAGTCAGCTACAATTTTATTTAACCAGAATACACTCTGGGTAACAACACCCCCATTAGGTACCTTGAGAGGGGGCCTCTGGGACTGATTTCGAAGTTGAACAAACTCATACTGGATCATAAGGTAGAAGCGACCTATGAGCATCAACACAACCCTTTGCTGTAAACCAACACCCAACTTCATTCAGGATATGCTATGACTAGTACCTGGAAAATTTTTCCAAACGTCTTTCACACCAACTGATGGTCAGCCCTGGGATGCTGTGGGTGAATGTGGACCAAATGTGGAACGATTTAGTTTGGGATTTGGATTTTTTTTTTTTCCTTTAACCTCTCTCTCTCTTTTTTTTTTTTTTTTAATTTATTTATTTGACAGACAGAGAGAGGGAACAGCGAGAGAGGGAACACAAGCAGAGGGAATGGTAATGTGAGAAGCAGGCTTCCTGCCGAGCAGAGAGCCCGATGCGGAGCTCAATCCCAGGACCCTGGGATCATGACCTGAGCCGAAGGCAGACGCTTAACGACTGAGCCACCCAGGTGCCCCTTCCTTTAACCTCTCTTAAAGATTTTTGGAACAAGGTAGCATAATGAATAAGATTTAAAAGATAAATCGATACTACATTATATACGTCCTCAGCTAACTTGTTCAATTAGAGAAGAAAAGTTTAATGCTAGAGAGAAAGTGGCAAGTATAAAATTCGGCAGAGTTCCTCTGGTTTCCCTTGTGTTAATGCTTTCAAAGGGGGCTCTTTGAAGAGCAAAAGCAAGACGGGGTGCACTGATTAAAGCAAACCCCAAATGTAATCCCATTCCAGTTGGAGAATATTTCAAATTATTCAGCTACCTTTTAGCTAACCGGCTCATGGGAAGGGCAATTCTAACCTACAAATGAATTAATGATGTTTTATCTGAAGAAATATATTCATAACACTGTTTTTTTGACACTGTTTCTTAATAAAAGCAAATTACGTGCACTGTGATAGGACCAAAAGCAGAATCATACATGTAGAGTTAGCACACAGTTCCTAGTCCCAGCATAATTCGTAGGCCTAGAAAATCCGTTTATGCTTTGGCTTTCTTCTAATATTTAATTCAATTCAACAAATCTATCTTCTGCTTGTATGGTGTGCCAAGAATTGAACAATGATGGGCTCACACTTGCCTTCATGGACAATGCGGTGAGTTGGGGAGAGGATAAACCTAATGTATCTGCCTAATGCATCAGGATAAGTGACTTAACAAATACATGCTCAGAGTTCAATGACACACCATAGCTGAAAGAACAATCATTCTGAGGAGTAGGACAGAGTGGGAGTTGCGAAAGCCGCAGACAAGAAACGATACTTTCTCCAGGCTTGGAAGTACAGTTAAGGGGTTGCCAGCCGGGATGAGGGAATAGTATAAACAAATGCATCAGCACTTAAAAGTATCTGGCTTTATTTGGTAAATTATTAGTAGTCCCTATATGTTCCAAGATATGTGATAAGAATTAATTAGGGGGCGCCTGGGTGGCTCAGTTGGTTAAGTGTCTGGCCCTTGATTTCAGCTCAGGTCTTGATCTCAGGGTAGTGAGTTCAATCCCCATGTTGGGCTCCATGATGGATGTGGAGCCCACTTAAATAAAAAGAAGAGGAAGAAGGGGAGGAGAAGGAGGGAAGGGGAGGAGGAGGAGTGGGGAGGGCAAGGAGGGGGAAGGGAGAGGGGGGAGGGACGGGAGGACGAGTGGGGGGAGGGAGGAGAGGAGGAAGAGGAGAAGAAGGAGAAGCTATCAAGGAAGGCTGGGATGTAGTCTATGCCATTGCTCGGTTTAGACTTACCCAGTAGCACTGTAGAGTGATTAAGGTTTTGAACAAGAGAACAAAATATGAGATTTAGGATGGTAGCTCTGAGGGTGAAGTGCACTCAAGCTTAGTTCTCCTGGTGTCCTTTCCTGGATGCAATTAACAACTCAACCATGGAAATTATATTTATTGCCTTTACCCTAAGAACATACACAGATCATTAAATTCCCTGAAGTTTTTGACTTTCATGGAACATCTGGTCTGCAGCGGGGCATGGCCTCTTTTTACCCTCTTCCATCCTGTCATTCCTGAAGTTCAAGGAAGGGACAGTGAGTCATCCGCTCACCCACTACGGTTGGTTTTTTTTTTTTTCTCCTTTATCTTTTTCTTCATGTCAGTTTCTCAACCTCAAACTCGGGTTCTGTTGAGGCGTCTTGGGTAGGGCCTAATCTTAAAGCCATACTATTTTAAATAATCCCTGACTCTGAAATCCAGATCTTTAAATATCACTAATCTAGGGAGAGTACCCTGCAAAGAATTGCTCTTTTGACCTCTGAGTCACACGTGGCTGATAAAGAATCATCTATATTGTTTTTCTTTGGTGAGGAGGAAGTGACCATAATCTATAAATCATGATGTATGAAAGAACTAATTAGAATATAAGTGGGGGGTAGGGAAAGTGGGAGAGGACATGGCTCAAACAGTCCTACTTCAGGGGTAAATTATTCGATGAGGGCTTTCCCTATTTTAACATTCATGCTTATAAAAGGAAATAGTTTCCTTTTCTGCCTTTTTTTTTTTTTAAATTTCAAAGCAGCCTAAACCATAGTTTCTTTCTTGCCTGGTATTGAGCGTATGCCAAATCTACCCTAAACTGCACAGATGGAAAAAATTAGTCTATGTCTGTGGTACCTCTGGGGTTGAATATTTTTAGTACTTACATCTTTAGCTAAAGATTCTTTCTTCCAAGACTCTCATAGAATCATTTTATTGTCATCCAATGGGTAAACTTACCGAGATAAAAATTAATAATATCATGTGTTTGTGTATTCCTTTATAATTTATTGCGAGCTTTCACATATACCTTGATGTAATCCTCAGAATAACTTGGGAATTATTCCCATTTTACAAATTAAGAAAGAAAATCTTAGTCTCAACCCCCAGAGGGCTAAAAGAGTTTAAACTTGGAGGCACCTGGGTGGCTCAGTCGGTTAAGTGTCTGCCTTTTGGCTTAGGTCATGATCCCAGAATCCTGGGGATCAAGCCCCATGTGAGGCTCCCTGCTCAATGTGGAGTCTGCTTCTTCCTCTCCCTCTGCCCCTCCCCACCAACTTGTGCCCTCCCCACCTCGAATAAATAAAAAATCTTTAAAAAAAAATTTAAATAAAAATTTAAACTTGAATGTGGGTCTTCTAATCTTAGTTTTGGATTCTTTCCTCCTTCCCTAGTTTCTTTTAAACCCAATGTCCATTTTTCCTTGGACAATGGAAAACATAGCTATATGTCCTATAAAACATAGGACAGATTCTTTTTGACATTCAAAGCCTAGTTATTGTCATTAATTAATCCATCCACCTAATATTTATTGAGTGCTTACTGTGGGGAAAATAGAAGCTGAGGATACAGAAGTGAGACAAAGCTCTTGCTTTCCTGTGATGCTAACTTTCCTTTGAGGAGGACGAAGAAAGTGAGGTAACATTTATTGAGGGCTTACTGTTCCAAGACCTTGACATGTAACAACCCTAAGAAGCAAATCCTATTACTCTACCCACCACTTGGTTCATGAAACTGAGGAACAGAGAGGTTAAGGAACTAGCCCAATGTCACACAGCTAATAACCACACCACTCTGAGATTTGAAGGGCCTAGAAATAATGAACTTAATGACCATGTTTCCTTTCTGGTCTTCACTGTAGTTGTTTTCCATCCAAAAAAGTCAAGTTTTCCTGTACACATCTTTCCCTTTTAGACCTTAGTTGTTTTTGTTTTTTCCTTTTAACTAAAATGGTGGCAACAGCATCTGCCTTCTCAGTAAGGGAGACGTGGTGTGCCTGTACGTGATAAGAATGCTAGTCTTATACAATCTGCAAAAAACCAAAAAGAAGAACAAAAAAAACTTAGGCAAAACTCAATATCCAGGTTTGCTGCACTTCTATCCGAAAAAGGTCTTTTTCACTAATTCAGATTTTTATCTTAGAAGCAACAAATGTGCACTAAGGAGTATATACCTGTTCTTTAAACTTTTTGTATGTCTCAAATATTTCATAATTAAAAAAGTGAACTAAATGATCGCCCTCAGCAAATGACTCCAGTTGCAGCCTTCCTTCTAAGTGTGTATTTAAAATCTGTTTAAAAAAAAAATTTTTTTTT
>CM053618.1:19716355-19733473 GCA_028646535.1 Procyon lotor
AATTAAAAAAAATAAATAAATAAAATCTGTTTATATGGAATTTCAGAAGCAGCCTTGCCTCCGATGAGCACTACTGAATCTTCATAATGAGATTATGAATTTATTTTGAGGACAGCAAAAACGGGTATTAAATCCGTATTCGAGTTTTGCCTTAACTCGTGTAAGAGTGGGATGACAAATATCAAAAGATTAATTGGATCTGCCAGATAGGGCACCATAGAAGTTTGCCCACCACAATCCATCTCTACACCTCTATTCACACAACCCACTTCCTCTGGCAAATTGCCCATGGTAAAAGAAGGCATATGGGAATGATTCACTTGGGGAAAGCTATACCCAGACTATCAAAACAGTTTGCTTTCTGTCTCTACATCCTTGCCATAATTTTTCTACCCGAAAGAACCACCTGCTATTATGGCCATGACACCTGAAAGGCTTTCTGTATATTGCAGGAGATTGCTCATGCGTGGGTGGATTTTCAGGCTGTTTAGTGGTATTTAAAAAAAAAAAAAAAAAAGGATTTTTCGGAAGAAATAGTCTCAGAGACTGGAACGCTGCCTTGTCTTATCGAAATCGCTCTGCAGCCTTGTTCACAAATACCTTAAAACATTGAGCTACAGATGGAATTCAGGAGAAGACACACTGAGCTAATTTCCTTTGCACGATGTTACCCAGAGAAATCAAGCTGTCAGTATCCTGAAGAACAGCCCTCAAAGAGAGATGGCCAAAGCCATGGGAGGCCGGAAAGATGGAAGAGCTTGCCCTTCAAGGATTTCTTCCCATCCTTCCAAATTCATCTTTTTTTTTATGAAAATTCATTACCAAAATAAAGGGGGGCTCATTGTGTCTGATTCAAGATGGTTCTACAGTAATGTGCTTAAAGTGGGTAAGCATTAGGCTGAGAAACATCTTAAATTCTATTTTTATTTTCTCTTTATTTTCATTTATTTATTTGAGAGAGAGAGAGAGCGAGAGCATGGGTGCGCATGTGCAAGTCAGGGGAGAGGCAGAGGGAGACAATCTTCAAGTGCGGCTTGATCTCACAACTGTGAGATCATGACCTGAGCCGAAATTAAGAGTCTGATGCTTAACCGACTGAGCCACCCACGTACCCCAAAAAGTCTTGAATTCGACATCTTTCTCTGTATTCCAGGATATAGTCAAAGGGGAATGACAGAGTCAGGGTTTTAGACCTACAGAATATCATTCTCTGGGCTAACTAGAGACAATCATCTCTGAATTACACCTTTCCTTTATCAGACTTTAATTCGATCATGTAACAAATATTTAATGAGCATCTCTTAAGTGCAGGTGTTGCACTAGGTGCTGTAACAGTGAACAAAACATTTTTTTTTTTTTTTTTGGTAAATCCTTCCTTCTGTGCTTTTCAGTAGTACACAGGCTAAAAAGCTAGAAGGTACATTTTCCAGATGCTCTCGCCACCAAAAGTTCGGACAGGATTTACCGTGTGCCAGTGAGACACACTCACACAAGTCTTGAATTCAGAGCTAGCTAAACAAGGGAACAGCGGTGACAGCACCTTAGCTCTCCATTCTGCTAACGTGGCATGACCATGGTACGGCTCTGCAGCTGGCAGATCTTCTGGTAATTTCCTGAGGTCCAGATCATAGCAGAGGCAGTGTGTTTCTGGTGCTGGAAAGTGGGGGATGGCTTCCCGACCCTTAGCTTCTAGATTATGGCAGAAGTAGCGGCTTACTGGCAGGCCAGTTCTGCGGTATCATTCTGGAAGATACTTTGGGAGACCTAGCCTAGAGCCTGCCCCTCTAGTGCTCCAAAGGTTTTGCAAGCCCTAATTTGGCTGACATTTCAGTTATCCATTGCTGTGTAAATACCAGCCCTCCACATTCCCCCCCAAAAAAACCCCTAGCATGGCTGGGCCTAATATTCTGCTGATCTCCTCTGGGATCACATATGTGGGTACATTTGGCTGTCAGCTGTGCCAGGCCGGAAGGTCCTAGATGGCCTCCCTCACGTGTCTGGGATCTTGGCATGGATGCCGAAAAGTCTCAGCCCTATCTCTCCATGAGGTCTCCCATCACTTGGTCATCCAGCTGAGCTGCTTTATATGAAGGCTGCCTTCCAGGAGGGTAACAATGGAAGCTGCAAGCGCCTCTTTATGGCTAGGTCTGGGGTCTGGGGGTCACACAGCATCACAGCTGCATCATTCTGGTGGTCAGTCAAAGGGCCGGCCCAGAGCCAAGGGAAGGGAAAGGCAGACTTCATTTCTTTTGGGGAGTTGTGGCAAAGTCACAATGCAAAAAGGCACAAGGATGGAAAGGACAATTGTAGCACCCATCTACTACAACTGTATTAAATCCCGTTCTGCTTCAACAGCTAGAATGACTTCTGTTATTGCCACTGAACTCTGACAGACCTCGACAGCCAGCAGAGAGACCAAGTAGCCCAGGAGGCAGAGGAAGATCTGGGGCACAGTCTGACAGAGCTCACGGGACTCTGATGGACTGGAATTGAGTAGAAAAGAAAGTGAGGAAGATATCAAACATGGAGGCAAGAATGACTCCGAGGTTTTGGCACGAGTTGTGGTGCTATTTACTGAGATGAGGAAGAACAAGTTCAGAGAGAAAATTCAAGAGTTTGTTTTTGAATGCACCTCTTAGACATCAATCTGGCAATGAGATATAGGATTCTGGAGCTTGGGGGAAGAGCTGTGCGCTGCAGATAAATCTGAGGCCATTTGCATATCAAAACATTTAAAGGCATGAGACTTGTAATCAAGGGAATGAGTGTAGATAGAGAAAGGGTTGAGCCTTGGAGCACAGCGCAGTGAGCCGGGGAAGAGGAATAGAATCCATTTTAGTATATATGGGAGTCCCTGGAAACACTGGTTACCGATGTGGGTTCAGGGTCCTACTCCCCTCAATTCCAATTTTCGCACAGAAGGTGGCCTGGCTGTCTGCATTGTGGACGAAATCTTTAGGTCATTCTGAAATGGGTAATTCGGAAGTACTCCTTGAAAAACACTAAAATAGATTACAATCATCTTAGGAAACCTCTTATGGGCCCTTAAGTTCAAGGATACTTCTTTTCTTTCTCCCCACTTCCTCTCATCAGTCATGCATAGACTTGTTAGATGCTCACAGGGGAAGTTGGACCTTCTCTTTTTTCTAACCGCCTTCTGTAGGGAGGGTGAAAGCAAACCATAAACTCCTGCCAGGGAAAGGAGAGAGGGTAAGGCCTGAATATAGTGTCTACCCTCCCAAAGGGGCAGATTCTCCTTTAAATACCCAGCCCGATGCCCCGTAGTAACACTCAACAAAGCAAAGAACACTTTACAAGAGCAGAGTCAGAATTTCTTTGTCTACAAAGAAGGAGGGCCATAGCTCAGGGAGGGCCTGGCAGCCTTATTTTTCCCCATGTTTCATGGCAGGTTTAGAGAAGATTGGATGAAAAGCAAATGCTTAGCAGCCTGCTGTAGGCTTTCTTCTCCTGTCTATCAAAATTAATTCTGATCAGTCCTCTTTACGTGAGAAAATAACCATCCCTGTTTATAGCGTCATTGATATCAGACTGGATTCTTACTGACAGCGAATATGCGTTTCTCAAATATAAAGATATGAATATATTTCCACTTGGACCTCATCTGGGACTGTGAATGAAATGCTGTTGCTGGTAAAAAATGCACGGACATATTCACCCTTTTGCAGTTCAGTGGCTGCAAGGGGGCCTGAAGCGGTCGGAGCCACGTGCTGTGATAATGATTGCATTGATTAAATGCCAATTACTCCTGGACACTTTTCAAAGGCCTCTGCTGCAGAGTCGAAACTGGGCTTTCTGTCTGACATTAGATCAGATCTCCATAATCCTAGGTGATAGCTGTTTTGGGATCTCAAGCAATTACTTGTGTCATGTGCTTTAATCAACAGCACGATTGCCATTGTAACAAGTCTCCACACCCACTGCAAAGCATTACTCAGGCTCCGTTCGCCCAGCCCCCACCCTGCTCACATGAACCTGAGCTTCTGACCCATAGATGATTAAGTCACTCTGGTGAATCATGCTCGTTGGGGTGGGGGGAGCCTTCCAGCCAGAGCCAGGCCTTCACCACCGAGGGCCTGCCTGAAGGGAGGATGGATCCTGTCAGCCCAGCCAAAGGTCAAGTTATCTATTTCGCTGTTCCACCGGGTATCAGTCTTCTGGCTGGTGTCCAACTGGCAATTAATTCATCTACTTAGCACAAGCTTCCATCAGTCAATTCTTAGGAAGGGTCGAGGCTCGTATAATGTCTCCCAGGAAGTTCTTTCCAACAAAGTTTTAGATCCAATCACCACCGTCTTTGGTGATTTTGCCACCATCTTTGAAATGGCCGGCAGGCTCTGACAGAGCATGACGAACTAAAGTTGAGCTAAAAGGGTGACTCAGTCACCAACTTGCTGAGTGACCACAGGCATTTCATTTCGGAACAAGAGGGTCAGGCAATGTTTTCAGAGATCCCTTCCAGTTCTAGCATTCTATGGATCAAGTCTGTTTTGTGCAGAGAGCTCCTTAATTGTTTATCAGAGGCAATTCTACTAGTTTGCAAGACACTGCAAACTGTGTAGCTAAAACAATAGAAATTTATTGTCTCATGGTTCTGGAGACTAGAAGTCCAAAAGCAAGATGTTGAAATAGTTGATTCCTTCTGAGGGCCAGGAGGGAAGGATCTGTTCCAGGCCTCTCTCCTTGGCTTGTAGAGGGCCATCTTCATCTTCACATGGTGTTCTTCCTTTTATGCATGTCTGTCTCCAAATTCCCCCTTTCCATAAGGACACCAGTCATATTGGCATTGGACCCACTCTGATGGCCTCATTTTTACTTGATTGCCTCTGTAAAGACCTTATCTCCAAATGAGGTCACATTCAGATACTAGAGGTTAGGATTCCAGCATGTAAATATTTGGGGGGCACAATACATACAACCCATAACAGCAATTAAACACCAACTGTATGTAAAGAAAATAAAGGACAATGATTTGATTGATTTTAAGGTCGTTGACTGACAGGGGCAGAGTAGGCTAGCAAAGAAGTATAGATTGTTGAATTTATTTTGTATACTCTAATGATTTAAGCCTACAGGGTGTACTTATCTTTGTCTCCACATATGGATTTTTGTATAAGAGTCAGCTCTGAATCCCTTTGTATCTGAAATCTTTAATTTTCCCATACTTGATAACATTCTTTCATCTGTTTTTATAATTGAATGTGAAACTTCTCAAAAAAATCTTATGACAGTTTAGCCAATTATTGTTCAAAGGAGCCCCGTGGGGATTAAGAAGTAGGGAGGCCATTATTTAATTAAATGACCCTCTGGATGTTTGATTGAGTTTGAGTTTGGCCATTGGGGGATATAATTATGACTAGAATATCTTTTTCTGTGTTGATTTGAGTCTTCTGATCATATAATATTGTATGATATATATATATATGTATATATGTATATATACATATGAGAGAGAAGAGGAATGCATTAGATTCAGCTGACTCACAGCTTAAATGGAAATAAATAAAAGAGCTCACTCAACATGAACACGGACAGATTGGAGTAGAACAGGGTATTGTTCTTAAAGAAACTGACAGAAGTCCAGATTTATCAGCATAAATTTATCACCATTTATCCATGGTCTCTTTTCAGATCCTCTCTAGCTTGGAAATCCACTAGGTGGAGCAAAGGACCAGGGATTAGCTGACCAGGAGCCTTCATAAGCAAACATGACTAGCGCTGCAGCCATTTCTTTTCCTCTATAAAGGCTGGGGGGAAATTGGGTAGCGGAAACTGCTTAAGATCAAATGTTCCCTGCTCATTAAAATGGATAGTAGCCCAAAGAATAAAGAAACTCAAATTTGCTGAGTTGGACATGATTACTAAACACACAGGAGGCACACCCATCTTGGAGTCTTGCCCTATGGCTTGGCTCTCTCTCGACACATTTCCTTTCTGCTTTCATCGGTGGCAGATGGAGTTTGGGGCAGACCTCTCACCCGGGCTCCTGCAGTCAAAAGATCCTATGCTTAGATCATACATCTTCTTTTTCCTGCCTGCTATAACCCTGTTAAAACCCCACTATCACCTGGTTTCCATTTAAACATAGTTTCTTTGATTCTAGGCCCATGGATCCCAACACTTCCTGCTTTGGATTCTGATCTTGTCTTCTTTCCTGCACTTATAGGCTGGTTAGCTGAACAGAGGCTGGGAACTTGTCTAATTTTTATTTGAGGATGTTCAAGGTGTAAAGGGGAAATATCCTCATTTTCCATTTAGGTTTTTGTCCCTTCTGCAAAGTATACTCTGTGTGCCTTTCCATTCAAACTACGAGTAGTAACTGCCCCACGCCGCAGTCTAAATTTGTCCTGATGGAAGACATAGTTTTATGTATCTATTACAGTCATCATTCCAGAACGACACAAGTTCAAACACTTGAAGATGGAAATGACGAGGGAGATGGATTCCCAATCCCAAAGTATTGTTTTTGGATTGACTCTATGACTCTGTGGCAGGATAATTTAGTGAGATATGAATTTCTTGAATTTGTTCCCCTGTTTTTCTCTTCCCCTTTTATCTAAGCAAGTTAGAGAGGGCCTGAGTAATTTCTCACCATACAGATGTTTTGCTGAATGATCTTGCTGTCTTTAGATAAAACCTGAGCTCATGAAAGAGAGTGTTCTTCATGCCTTTGAAGTCTGTGGGGAAAGGAAAGGAGCAAATTTCCTGAGAATATGAAGATGCTTGCAGCTTGGGTAGGAGAGTGGGCAGGACTCCATTCTGTGGGCTGGAGAGTGTTGAACCAGGTTGGCGGACATCTTTGTGGTCATCACTGCGAGGTGACAACTGGCAGGATCTCTGCCAGGCTTGGCTGCCCGGTAAGACCTCAAGACCTTGCACAACCCCTGGAGGGAGGGGGCCCTAGAAATGACTGAGATTTTTCTATTTTCTGCCAATAAAGCAGGATGGGGACTGGGAATCAGATGTAAGTTGATTCAAAGAAAATAAAGAAGTGAGCTATTTCTTGCACATCTGAGCTTGTTATCTAAGTCTTATACTGGCTACCATATAATTAAGAGTTCATTATGGAGGTCTGAGATTCCATAGGAGCAGTATAGTATAGTGGCTAAGAGACTGGTCTTTGGAAGGAGACTGCCTGGGTTCACATCTTAGCTCATCCACTGACACGGCGTGAATCCTCGGGTAAGTTATTCAGTCTCTCTCTACAATTTTCCCCCTCTGTGAAATGCAGATAATAGTACCCACTTGGGGGGCCTGGATGGTTCAGTCAGTGAAGCCTCCGACTCCTGATTTTGTCTTAGGTCATGATCGATCTCAGGGGCCTGAGATCCAGACCTGCCTCGGGCTCTGCACTGGGTGTGGAGCCTGCTTGGGATTCTCTCTCTCCCTCTCCCTTTGCCCCTCCCTGCTCACTCGCTCTTAAAAAAAAAAATAGTACCTGCATTACAGTTGTGGTTGAATCAAATAAAAAAACATGAGCAAAGTATTAGAAAATCAGAACTTGACATCTAACAAAATTCAATGAATATAAGATATTCTTCCTATGGAATTTCTGTGTCACTATTGTGGCTATTGAAATTTTAATTATCTTTGATAATATACTACATACAAATGGTACAAAATCCAAATCCAAATGCTAAAAAAAAGGTATACAATGAAAGACAAGGATGTAAATGAAAAACTGTTTTCTAATTTCCCTCCCCAGATGTTACCTGTGCCAGTGGTTTCTATATATTAAACAAATGTAGTTACCAACAAATGTTTCTGTACTGTTTCCCCCCTCAGCAATATACGGTGGAGGGTCATTCTTTAATAATATCCCACTGTATGAATGCGCTCTAGCTTACTCTTTCTTTTTTTTTTTAAGATTTTATTTATTTATTTGACAGAGGGAGAGAACACAAGTAGGCAGAGAGGCAGGAAGAAAGAGAAGGGGAAGCAGGCTCCCTGGTGAGCAGAGAGCCTGATATGGGGCTCGATCCCAGGACCCTGAGATCATGACCTGAGCCGAAGGCAGAGGCTTTAACCCACTGAGCCACCTAGGCGCCCCTACCTTACTCTTTCATTTAACCAATCTTCTTCATGAAGGGTTTTTTTTTCTGTGTTTGTTTATTGGCTTGATTGTTTTGCTCTCATAAATAATTCTGCAATAAGTATCTTCATCCCTACATCTTTGAGTACATCTGGAACATCTGTGGGATAAATTTCTAAAAGTGGAATCACTGAATCCAAGGCTTTGGTTGTAGACATTGTCAAAGTGCCCTCCATACACAATGATACTCCCACAACCTTTATGTGAAAATGCCCACAGAGGAAATCATTCACTTTTTTTTTCCTTTTTTTTTTTTTTTTGGCCAATCCACCAAAAATCCGCTTATAATTTTTGTTTGCACTTAAGAGATGGAGCATATTGGGGCACCTGGGTGGCTCAGTCGTTAGGCGTCTGCCTTCGGCCCAGGTCAGATCCCAGGGTCCTGGGATCGAGCCCCGCATCGGGCTCTCTGCTCTGCAGGAGGCCTGCTTCTCCCGCTACTATTCCCTCTGCTTGTGTTCCCTCTCTCGCTGTGTTTCTGTCAAATAAACAAAATCTTAAAAAAAAAAAAAAAAAAAAAGATGGAGCATATTTTTATGTTTAAAAAAATATCATTTCTATTTCCTTTTTCAGAAACAGTTGATGATCAAATGGACTGTTCAGAAGTGAAAATAATGTATGTGCTGTTTTTATGAAGATCCTTTAGTCTCACCTCCAGAAAAAAATTATTTCTGCCATCACAAGCTACCTGGCAGTTCCCTCACACAAAACAGGCTCCCCCCGCTATCTGAATGCAGAGCTTTCTTACAAAATCTTTTGTAACCTGAAATGGGGTAAAGCAAAGAAACAATTACCATTAATTTATATGGAAAAATTTTTGAGCATTTCCAGACCCCAAAAATAACCTGCTTTAGGCTTTTCTGATACCTTGGGACACATCTTGCTAACAGGCACAAAATAAAGGGAGATAAGGCACCGATGCTCACAGAGCCCATTTGGAGCTCTGGCAGCTGCAGGCTGAGGTGCTGAGCGGTCCGGGGCAGGGAGGGAGCGAGGCGGGCCCCCTCTCGGTGCTGTTTCCGGGGTGCGCGCTGCCTCTGTGAGGGCTCCCAGGGAAATGTTATTTTCACTTTTTTGCATTTTTTATAAAAGCAAAAATCCTCTTTGGATTTCTTTCAGTTAGCCAAAGCAGGTACTAATGTAGGTCTTTCGTAAAGGCAAAGTGGTGTGAGAGGAACTTTGAAAGAGCAGGGACTCAGTATACTCTGGATTCTTAGTGGTTGTCCCTCAGTTCTGCTGGACCAGACACAAGAAGAGAAGACTTTGGTCTCCCTCAGTGTATTTGGTGGCGGAAACTTCCCAGGGGTCAAAGAATGGAAATGATAAGATGCTTCCTTGGAGAGGTTCCTGTAGACTTTCACCTGCTCAGAGAATTTGGATCATCCAAGAGCAAAAGAATCTAAGTAAATCTTTTACACCCAAGACACCCCATGGAAAGTGTTCAGGAGGGAGAGAAACAAAAAAATAAAATTTTACAAAATATCTGAATAACTATTCTTTTAATGATTTTATTTATTTATTTGAGAGTGAGAGAGCAAGAGAAAGAGAGAGCATAAGCAGGAAACAGGCAGAGGGAGAGGGAGAAGCAGGTTGAGCAGGGAGCCCGAGGCAGCACTCGATCCCAGGACTCTGAGATCCTGACATGAGCCACAGGCGCCCCATGTCTGAACAACTTTAAAATGATTCTCTTGTGCCATTACACTTTTTACAGTTTTTCTGTGCAAGTAATAAGTGAAATGAGAATGGATCAATCAGATGTCAGTCATTTATCAAAAAAAAAAAAAAAAAAAACAAACCCAAAAACAAAAAACCTCAGGGAAACCATGAGCTCTGTTCTCTCCGCTGTTATTTGGGAAAGAAGAAACTCCAGAACTACACAGTCAGAGCTCACAATAAGCCAAGGAAGAGGGGAAAAAAAATGATCCAGAGGAGCCGTTGTATCTGACACACACTATTTATTTTCCAGGAAGGAAACATTGTTAACTAGGAAGTCAAATCCAAATTTAGGGGTTTAATTAATCTTCCATTTAAAAAGTGCAATTTGAATCTAAGGGCACTCTCTCTGTCACCCTGAGTATTGGCATACCTGGGTGTGTGATTGACCTAAAAAGTGAGTTGTTATTCCAACCGCAACATGGACCGGACCAAACATTTCAAGGATCATTCAGTTCATCAATTTATAGATGCAGGAATCTGACATAAGAGCCATCCAGTGCCTTCTCCAAGGCTACACCGTAGAAAGCAGGTATCATTGCTAAAATGGGAAAGTAGGCTCCTCACTGCGGTTTAGTATGTGGCTCTTTCTATCAGTAAAACCAGTCATGTCCTTATGCAAGTTTCCTGTATCAAATACATATTAATATACACATCTGTATGAGTCTGCTCAGGCTGCTATAACAAAATAATGTAGATTGGATGGTTAAACAATGGATATTTATTTCTCATGGAGAATTTATTTTCTTCATGGAGGTTGGAAGTCCAAGATCAAGATGCCAGCAGATTTGGCTCCTGGTAAGAGCTCTCTTCCTGGTTTGCAGATGGCCACCTTCTTGCTGTGTCCTTGTATGATGGAAAGAGCACTCTGATGTCTCTTCCTTTTCTTATAAGGGCACTAATCTTATCATGAGGGCCCTAACCTCATGACCTCATCTAACCATAACTACCTCCCAGAGGCTTCACCTGTAAATACCATTGCATTGGGGGTTAGAACTTCAACATATGAATTGGGGAAGAAGACATATTTCAGTCCATAGCAATATATATGTAATTTTTGTTGCTGTTTGCCTCTTCCCACCAGGGAGTAAGCTCCATGAGAGCAAGGACCGAATCTGTTTTATTGGTCTTAGTGTTCCCGATATCTAACCTGGTGGCATGTACTAAACGTCCATTGTATTCACTAGATATCTGTTAATGAATGAATTTATTGAGTGCTTACTCTGTCCACACACTTTACATTAACATGTGGAATCCTTCAAAAGCCTTCTAAGGTAGATAAGGTTATTCCCTCAATTGACCTGGTTTCACAGAAGACAGAGCCAAGTTTTGGAATGAGGCAGCCCGGCTCCTAAGCCCAGTTTCTCATCCATTATGCCATGAACAGTATAATTTACCCCGACCCCACCCCACCCCAAAATTAGTAGGAAGCCTGAGGAGTTAATAACTTACACGAATTTAAAGCACAATGCTGCCTAACATGTTGACATCTTATCCTAATATTCCATCATTTCTAGAAATATTTCTGACAATATTGCCTTAAATTCTCTAACATGAAACCTGTAGTGGGGGAGGCAGTGTTTCCATCCCACCGTTGTTGGCCACGTTTCTGTTGTGGGCACATCTGCTCACTCTGGTCTTGTGTTTCAGGTAGCCAGGGAGAGGGGACCCCTCCTCCTCGATAGTATTATTGACCTAATTTTCCATTCTCGAGGTCTTGGATAGTGAGTTGAGGTCTGTTTTCAGTTGAAATATATTAGAGATCAAAGTATACTTCCCCTTCCTCTTCTTTTTTTAAGCAGTTCTATCGAGGTCATTTATATCCCATAAAGTTTACCCATTTAAAGTATATAATTTGATAGTATATTTATGATAATTTATGCAATCATCACCATAACTTAATTTCAGAACACTTTCATCACCCCCAAAAGAAACCTTGTCCTCATTAGAAGTCATTCGGCAAGCACCACCTCCCCGGCCCTAGACAACCACTAATCTATTTTTTCTCTCTAGATTTGCCTATTGTGGACATTTCCCATAAATGGTATCATGCACTGCACAGTCTACGACTGTCTTTTTCACTCAGCATGATGTCTTTGGGGTTCATCCATGTTGTAGCATGTTCTCTTTCCTTCTTCTCTTTTTATTGCCCACAGAATTTCCTTTAAAAAAGAAAACAAAAAAACCTTTCCTTCATGCACAAATTAGTTCTGAATTTGGGCTGACCTCTCCAGGGAGCTCAACCCTGACCTGAGTCTATTTCCTGGTGAACTAGCTCCAACAAGGGACGAGGGCACCATCAGAACTGGACTCCCGTCGAATATCTAGGCCGGGAGACCCCAGGGCTCCTCTCCGGGCCTGGGTCCAGAGACATCCCAGAATTCCTTGGAGGGACAAGGTGTGGCTCTGTGGGGGGTAGGCAGGGAATGACATCTGGATCTGAAGACACTAAAGGCTGATTGTGGCAATTCTTCTCTCTGTTTTGCTTTTGTTCTTGTGCTGAGTTTAGATTTTCAGATGAAAGGTTTTCACTGAAAGCTGCCGCTCCTCCTTATGAGAACCCGCTGAAACTCCAGAAGTTTCTGCCACCAAAAAGCTTGAGTTTGCTGCCACCTGCTGTCCTTAAGCCAGAAACAACCTCGGAAAAGATGAAGCTTCCTTCTGAACATGGTTCAATAGGAAAGACTTTCAGTCCTTAAGGTTTTCCCTGGGGCTATGCTTATAGGTTTAGGTGTCTTCTTTGTGTCCACGTTTTCATGTTTTATACCTAACGGTCTGGTCCCTTGAAAATGCATCTTAAGAGGGTTCCTCTGAAGTTTTGTCAATAAGAAAAATTCATACAAACTTTTCATTTTTTATTTTTATTTTTTTAAAGATTTTTTAAAAAGACTTTAAAGATTTTATTATTTATTTGAAAGAGGACGACTGGGGGTGGGAAAGGGCAGAGGGAGAGCGAGAAGCAGGCTCCCTGCTGAGCCTGAGGCGGGGCTCTATCCCAGGACCCCACAGATGATGACCTGAGCCGAAGGCAGATGCATAACCGACTGAGCCACCCAGGAGCCCCCAAACCTTTTGCTTTTTAAATCAGACCTCAGGCCTGGCAGCAGTGACAGTGGCCAAGCATCCTTCCCAGATAACTTGTCAGCAGAGCATGAACATATGGGAGAGATTTCCTCTCGACTCCAGAAATAACGGAGGAGATGGAAAACACGGAGCTTAGGCTTGGCTGTTAAGTGGCCGGAGCCAGAAGTCAGCACATTCTAGCACTGATGTTAATGCGGCCTCGGGGGTACCCATAGGTGTGGGAAGCCCAGGGACACTTGACTGACATGTATACATGTATACAGGGACACTAAAACCCAGAGAGTGGACTTGGCCAGGGTCACCCAGCAAAGAAGTGCTAAAGGAGCCCTATGCCCCTTATCTTTGTAACCTTTCGAATTCGGCTCCCAAATGAGATCCTGTTAAGCAAAACCTGAAGAAGTGACTTCATGAATTTTTCTTATGAAGCAGGACCTAAAGGGAGTTGAGATCGACTCCCCATCGAGGGATGTCTAGTCTCAGGGGGCTCAGGGCAAGTACTCACCCAGGTTTTCACTGGCGGTTCTGTGAAAGAGGCCTGCCCCCAATGCTGGCCAGCCGGGCTGGGAACCCTGTCTCCCCAGAACACTGGGGAAAACAGTGCACCCCATCTGGACTTTGTTCTTGGTCTCATTTGGGCCCAGGTATTATAAAGACCCCAAATTGCCTGCCTCAGGCTCGATTCAGAAATCTTATGCATCATTCATTCAATCTTCCAGCTGACAGATGATCACTGAGTTCCCGTTGTGCATCCCAGGCACTGTCTGAGGCTTGAGAAGGATAACTAGATAAAACCCATTGGTTCTGTGTCTAGAAGTTCCCAGGCCAGTGAGGGAGGCAGGCAGCCAAATGGGTATTTATAGCCCAGAGTGGTGAGTGCCATGAAGAGGGAAGCTTAGGACGATGGGACCCCAGAGGAAGGGCAGGAAATGAAAACTGAGATGTTCTTATGGACATTTTCCCTGAAGAGGCAACATAAACTATAACCTGAAGGATAAATATGAGTTTGTCCCAGGGAGGAGTAGCCATATGCTTCGGAGGAGGTTCAAAAAGCTCGCCATGAGTCCATGATCGCTGCCGTGTGGTTGGCGCTGGCAAAGACGAACCTGGAAAGGTAGGTAGACCCCAGATCATGTAGGACGGGTTCATGCTAATCAGACAATTCCTGACTGACTTGGTTAAGACTACATTTCAGGGGGGCAGGGGTTGAAACTTGGCTTAAGTGATACCCTTTTGGGCCTGTGGTTTTGGTGGTGGTGTTTTTTTTTTGTTGTTAGTTTATTTTTTTAGTAATCTTCACACCCAAAGTGGGGCTTGAACTCACGACCCAGACATCTAGAGTCACACACTCTACCACCTGAGCCAGCCAGGAGCCCCAGGGCCTGTGTTTCTGTTTTTAACAGTGCCCACCCATTACCAGTGTGCAACAGGACGATCATGTAAGGAGATAATGATCGGCATAATACAGCAACAATCCATTGCTCTCAAAGGGAGTCAAGACAGACACACGTGAAGCAATCTATAGCACAAGGCACAACCGATGAAGGGGCGGAGTGATGGGTCTGGCTGGTAAGCAGGAATTGCAAGAGAGGGTGAGGATAACATAGATTGGAATAGCCGGGCAGCCTTTGGAGAACCTGGAGCCGTACTTGCGCGGGGCTCTGAACGGCAGGCTCAGGACACGCTTCTCTAGGCACTGTCTACACAGTCACAGGCTCTGGCTACTCTGGGCTGGGGGTCGGTAAGATGGGACCCTTGCTAACATGTGTCTTGCGTGACCTCCAAAAGGGGTCTATTCAATAGTGAAAGTCTCCGTTTCTCACTCCGACTGGGCTGCTAAGGGATTAGGTCCCCGTTTTAACATTTAATCTGTTTCCTCATCTCTATTTTATGGGTTGGTTGAAAGCACAAGCTGCTGTCACTTTCCTTTAACTAAAAGGTCGCCGGTTACAACCGGAATACCATATGCGTTAACTAAAGATAAGGTCCCAACCGTTTTGTTTCTAAATGAGCAAATGTGATAAAAGGTTACAGGCTGCTATTTATAAGCACTTTTCAGCAAATAACACGTTGTGGGTGTAAAGAGTCTTCATTCCCAGGAAATGAAAAGCCAAATGGGATAGGCTATTACAAGGTTCCACCAGAGACTGCTTGCACTTGACCCCGCAGGACAAGCGCCAGGGTTCCAGTTCCAGGCTGTGGGGGGTGCTCTAGTCCACTGTGGATTTCTTCATCGGCAGAGGCCTCTGGTTTCTTGGTTTGGGTCATTTCATGTTGTTTTGGGGGGGTACTTGGGAGGCAGCCATTCAACATGGCCCCGGCGGTCCATTGGTTGATCAGTTCAAGAGTGTAATAGGATTTCAAGATCAAGCAAGCAAAGACCGGGTGAATGGGTGACTAGTTCGCTGGATCTCAGGCAGCAGGTGGGCCTGGGATTAGCTCTCCACACTCGGGCTGTGATGATGTCACAGGCTGATTCAGCAAGCAACGGGAGGTTGAGATTCAAGTATCACCCAGAGATGAGGAAAAGCAGTGTTTCCTGACCAGTGGCTTGAGACACCTGTCAGGTTCGTTATGTTCTCCCAGGGGCTTTCCAGACTTGAAGTGGGATTGGGGTCAACTTCATTTTTTTTTTTTTAATTCCGTAAAAGTTGATAAGCTTATCAAATACAGAATGGGAGAATAAGATTGCAAGCCTTGAATTCCAGTGTGTACTTTAACATGTGTACCCCAGACCAAACACTATAAAGCATGTCTTTGTTTAAAGATTTCCTTGTTGACTAATCATTCCCTTTAATGCAATTAATTTAAAGTAAATTAAGAAGCACGCATCATTTGTGGAATGAGGAAAAGCAGGACATTGTTACAATAAAGCATTGTAGTAAAATGAACATTAAATTGCAATCCTCAATCATGTGCTGATTTAAATATTTGTATTTAAAATCATGTCATCATTTCACACTTTGCGTAGTAACATTTATCATTCCTTTTAGCCATCTAGATGCTTTGAGAACTCTATATTTGAGAGCTCTCCTGTGTCGTGAGTACATTTTTTGAAAATAGAAGCCAAGTTTTCCCAGCTTCCCTGAAAGGGAGGGTGCAGGCACGGGGCGCAGGCTCCCTGCCATTGGCGGTCCTGTGTGGGTCTCCAGTGTGGACAACAATGTCAGGAAGATGGGGCCATGAGCGAGACCCATGCAGGAGAGAGTGCAAGGGTGGCAGAGATATCCGGCCTCCAGACCAAGTAGACACAAGGGTTCGACAGCCTGTCCAGTGGCAGGGACAGCTTCTGGCTGCCCACTCTCCATGCTTGATTTCCTATCTTTCTCTCTGTCCTTGAGATTAAGCAAACAACCTCATAGTCTCTAAAGTAATGGTCTTTCTCTTAATCTCAGGAAACAAACTGGGGGTTGCTGGGGGGGTGGGGAGGAGGGATAGGGTGGCTGGGTGATGGACATTGGGGAGGGTATGTGCTCTAGTGAGTGCTGTGAATTGTGTAAGACTGATGAATCACAGACCTGTACCCCTGAAACAAATAATACATTATATGTTAATAAAAATAAAATAAAATAATGGTCTTTAAACATTTTAATTTATGTACTTTTAAAATAAATTTAATGAAGCTGGTCTTCTAAAGTGCTCAGGTGCATTTTAGGAACATTTTTTTCTAAAGTAAACATTCTGCCGTTAAGAGTGCAGGTTAATCTACCTCGCGGAAATAAACAGCAAAAGGAAAAGAAGGTTTCGAGCCAAGGTGATAAGCATGGTGCTTACAAAAGACGTACTAATTCTTATTTTAAGTGCATTATTTACAGCCGAGTTCACAATATATCTCCATCAAGTTCATCTAAGTCCAATTCTTACATAATCCAGATGACTGGCCCAGCAGAGCCGTCATTGATAAGGGATAGCGGGAGGTTTGTACCCAATTGAAAGCGGAATATGGCTCTACAATATCAGTAATCTTTTGGCCAAATAAATGAAAATTTTTTTTTCACAAGCCTCAGTGGATATTTCAGGAAATAACAGAGTGCCTCTACTTACTTTCAAGTCATTTCCCAACTTGAAGATTTAATGCTGACATGTGAGAAGTGAATGTGGGGCTTCTCATCTCCTCTTGGAAATAACGCAAGGTACTCAACTACAGGGTGGGCGAATGCCGGTGACATTGTGTAACGTACTGCTGTTCTCCAACATAGTTTTTTTTTTTTTTT
>CM053618.1:19733573-19756792 GCA_028646535.1 Procyon lotor
ATAGGAAGACAGACAGGTGGAAGGAAGAGAGGATGGGAGGGACGGAGGGAAGCGTGGATTGCCTTGCCATGACTTTGTCACCTGGATGAAAAGACTCTGCTAAACTCAATAGTTTGACCTGCTCTGCTTTGCTCTCACAGAACTCTGCCAGAAACACATTCTTTGACAATAACCAGGGGTTGGAAAAGGCAAGATCATCAAACAAAACGTGCCCTCTTTCCTGCCACTTCATTCTATAACATCCCTGAATTTAGGACATCCCAAAATATCTTGTTTCTACACTATGCCCTTATCACCACAATATGCTGAATTTCTGCCACCGCTCTGGGGTTTATTTCACTCCAGTGCAATGCTCCAAATTCAGTTCAGGAAGGGTGCTCATCACTCACTCACTCATTCACTCATTCTGTTTCAGTAAAATGGGAAATAGCAATTACGAAGAAGGGAAGCTAGAGTGGCACCTTGCTTTCAGATGCACTGGAAAGCAGATTAATCCGAAGAAGGAGAACTTTTAGAAGTCAGAAAATTGGAAATTGATTCTCTTAAAAGTCTAAGATGTGGAACTTGTTCTCCAAAGCTGGAAACTGGTGATCCATGTATGGGATCTCAGTCTGCAAGAATTGAATGCAGCCCTACAAACATGGAAACTGGTACCTCATGGGTAGAATCTGAGCCTCCAAGTCTGGAACGCGTCTTCACAAACGTGGGCTATTGTTACTTTAGGTATGACACATGGGATTTCAAGAATAGAAATTTGCTTCTCAAGAAAATTAACCTTGCCCTATTAGCAGGAAAGCTGGCATTCTATATCCAAAATCTTTATCTACAAGCTGGGAATCTGGCACTCTTTGTGTGGAAATCCATGTCTCGTCATGAAAAATGACCTAAACACTATGTCGCCTGGCGCTCTGGACACAGAAGCTGGTTTATGAGTTATGGAGGGAGGGTCCAAGGGTATGGAACCTCAACGCTATGTAAGAAATCTGAACTGCCAGGCTTGGTTTAGCATTCCTACGTGTGAATTCTGCCTTTTCATGCACATGATCTGGTCCTCCACACAAAACCTGACCTTGTAGATGTAAAACTTGGCCCTCCAAGAATGAAAGGTGACTTTCTAGGCATGGAAAGTTTCTCCCGATGTGAATTCTTGCCTCACAGGCATAGACTCTGGCTCTCTTGTTGTGGGATCTAGGTGGAGTCCCGCTAGATACGGAATTAGACCTTCTGGGCTTGCCATGAGCATGAACTCTCTCTCTCTCCCCGAGCTAGGAACTTGGCCTTCTGGGAGTGAAACCAGAACCTCATAAAATGTCATCTAGTCCACAAATGAGAAAATCCAGCCTTAAGGTTAAGCGACTTGCCCAAGTTCTGCCAATGGGTTTTCGTTGGATCCACTCCTCAAACCCAAGTCTGCAGATTTCCAGCCAGGGCTAGCTGCCGCAGACCCTTGTTCTGCTTACCGTGCTCTCTCTGCAGTGGTGCAGAAAGGGAAAGAGAACTAGACAAGAGTCGGAGTACCCTGCGTCAGCTGACAGCTCTGCCCATTTGCCTCCGTGTCCTTGGAGATTGCTCAGCCATACCGAATTTTCCCACCCTCTGTTTCATGCAAAGATGGTCCCCGAGACTGGTTCCAGCCCTGGCATTCTCTTCTCTGCCTCTATTTTGTGCTTCTGTCTATTAAGAGGCTCTTCCCCTTGTCTTCAAGCTGTGTGAGGCCCAATTAGTCTGGGGCAAACTAGGCCATCTGAGCAAGAAGCAACCTGAAGATTGGCTTTGATCGTACCCTGACCCCTCTTACCTCCTGTGGTTTCCTCCATTATTTCAGCTGCTACCCAAGGAAGATATTTTTTTACTTGGTTGGAGTTTCCCATTCAACCAGGAAAATCAAATATCATTTTAACAGACCTCGACTTTGGAAGTTAGCCCTGCAGCTGCCTGGGGCGCCTCGCGCTCTCTTCCTATTCAAAGGCCTGCCTTGTTCTCCATTTTACGACTCTGGTCTTGCCCCTTCTGTTTCAGTACCAGGGCTCGGTTGCCAGGGGACTCAGATCCGGTTGCTGCCTGCGCCTGAGCAGAGGAGAGTGGTAGGGCCAGTACACTATGGTAGGGCTGGAGGAAGTCTTTAGAGCATCCTCTGTCCTTTTCCCTAAGGGCGGCCACTTTGAACTCTTTGTCCTTCACATATCTGAAAAATAAATGTCTAATGCTTTGTGTGGATTTTTCAATTTTAGACGTCTTATTTTGTAAAATTTTAATCCCCGTGCGTTAACATACAGTGACACATTCATTTCAGGTGCAAAAATACAGTGGTTCGGCAATTCCGTATATTTCTCCGCACTCATCAAGATAATTGTATTCTTAGTCCCCATCATTTATTTCACCGATCCCCCCACCCACCTCCGCTCTGATAAACATCAGTTGTTCTCTATAGTTAACAGCTTGGTTTTTTGGGGATTTTTTGGTTTTGGTTTTGGTTTGTTTCTTTTCCTTTCCCTTTTGTTCATTTGTTTTGTTTCTTAAATTCCACACATGCGTATCTTTCTCCGACTGGCTTATTTTGCTTAGCATTAGACTCTAGCTCCATCCATGTTGCCTCCTTCCTGTGCACATGGGATACTGCTGCAGTTTAGTCCACAAGGACAAGGTTAAGGTTTTGGCCACGGAAGGCTACATGAAGTATATTCATTTACTCGTTAGAAGTGTTACTTCCAGCTCACATGTATTCTGCAATGACTTTTGAGTGACAAAGAGTGTATGGGTGCGAGAGACAACCGCCTTCTCTTGCCCTGAGGGCGTCGGCACCTACTGGCGCGGGACAGGCTTTTCTACCAATTGTCCACATCGCTGCCCTCCCACCTCTGGGTACCTGCCAGAACCGTTTCACGCAACCCTCCATCTGGGCAATAGATGACAAGCCCCTACACAAGGCCGAGGGTGACGGCAGATGGCTGTGCACCTGGGACCCCCGAGTCCCCGGGCCATGGGGCCTGGCTTTGGACTTCCCTGCTTGGCCGGCAGCTCTGGACTGTCCAGCTCATCTAGCAGGGAACTGCAAAGCTGGCCCCTCATTACAACAGCTTTTGGCCCCAGTCCACACCAAGAAGAGGCAGAGGTGTGAAACCAATGTACGTAACCCAATATCTGGAGAATTAGCCCATGCGGGGCACACAGGAGATGTGAGCCCCGCCACCTCGACTCCGTGGGATGGAGTCACATCCCCCCTCTCCACAGCGCTGCGGCCCCTCCAGAGCTTCGGCTGCCTGTGGGGGACACCTTCTCGTGACTTCTTAGTGCTGGAACCCTTCACCCTCAGGTGTCCATGGTGAGGGACCAGAGCCAGATGCTTTCTACCTCCATTTCCACACAGCAGTCATCAAAATATCTTTAAAATATATAAAAACATGATTAGTAATATTCTCTCTCTCTCTCTTTCTCTCTCTCTCTCTCTCTCTCTCGGTGCTTGCCATTGCACTTAGATTACGCCCCTAGCTCGTCCTTGGGCCTGGGAGGCCCTGCTCAGGGTGGCTGACCTGCCCCGATACTATCTCTCCAGAAACGCTCCCGACCAGCAGCGGGAACATGCCAAGCCCTCTGCCAACCTGGGGCCTCCATGCAAGCTGTTTCTCTTCCGGGGGCGGGGGGGAGCTTTTCGCCCCACACTCGGCATAGCCGGTTCCTAATTTTTCAAGTTTCACCTGAAACATCATCTTCGACACATCCCCCATGACTTCTCTGTTCCAGACAGCCCCCCAGTGCTCCCCCTTCTCTCTTCCGCCTGCTCTCTGCGCTGCTTCTCCAGGGATCTTGTCACGATTTTCCACTGGGCAGGGTTTTTGGTTGACCAGTTTATATCACGCTGCCTTAAACAGGAAGCTCCTTGAGGGAGGGACCCTGTCTGTTCCAGCCATCCAGCCTCAGGCACAGTGCAGGACATAGTAGTTGCCCAATGAACACGGGTTCAATGTCAAGTGAATAAATTCTGGGAGATGAATTCAGGCGAGAGCACTTCGGGGATAGCAGAGCTTCTTACTGAACAGCAGTCTCCAACTTTCTTGCCCACGAGGATCACCTGGGAGGTTCAAAAATCTCCATGGCAGTTAATTACATTAGAACGTCTGGGGGTGAGACCCAGCACCCACAGAGAGAGAGAGAGAGAGAGGATAGAAATAAAATCCTCCAATGATTCCAGTGGGTAGCTAAGACCCCAATGTGTTAGAGCAGAGGATCTTAAACATACAGCAGCAGCATCTGGGAACTTGTTAGAAATGCGAGGTCTCGGGTCTGACCCACACCTACTGACCCAGAAGCTCTGGCGATGAGACCCAGGAACCCACTTTAACGGGCCTTTTGGGTGGTTTCCATTCAGGCTAATGTTTGGCAGTCACCGAGGTAAGGAGTCATACGTCTTTCCTCTTCCCATCGGGTCTTCTGTTGTTGCCATCAACAGTAGGAAAGAGGGTGCTCTTTAGTAGGGTGGCCACCAGTCCAGTTTGTGGGCTACTATCCTGGTTTTAGTCCCATATTCCAGGAAACCCCTCAGTCCCCGGCAGTAGGGCAGGTGTCCCCTCACCTTCAACTCAAACACCAGATCCATCAGACAAGTTGGATACGTTGTGATGAGTGCATTAGCGGGCTTTGAAATGTTCGTTTGATCCAGTACCCGTGCGATGGCTCCCTAAGTCCTGGGCGATAGACGTGCGGCCGTCAGAAATGCCTGGTCACCATGGCTCCCACTCCAGATGTCCGCAGAAAGCAAACACTGCGCGGCTGTGCCCAGAGCCAACTCGCCAAGTGCTCTACTTGGATAATGTGCCTCCGTTTTCCAAAGGAGGGCACCAAGGCAGTTAAGGAACAATTCCTGGAGACCCATTACCACCTTCCTGGACACATAAATGCTTTGGAAGAAAGTAAATACAGAACTTTCCATCCAGTTCTCTCACCGGCAACAAAAAGTTCCCTCTGAGAGCAGTGGGAACTCACATCTTTTTTTTTCTCTTCAAAATGTATTTACTTTCAAATTTTCCAGTTAGCTGGACAGGCTGCAAGAAAGCCTTGAAATTTGGCTTCAGGTGAAAATCACAAACCTATGACCATCATCTGGTCCAGACTTCCTCTCAAATCAGCATTTACAAATGAGTTTAAAATCTGAATGTCCAAGGAAGTGAAAGAGAGAATCTCAAGCTTCCTTTTAACTCCAAGTTAACAGGAAGTCCCTGCCGTCCACCTCCTGACCCTCAGCCCACGGCCTCCCCTCCCCCTCCCTGGGGCCTGTCAGCCACACCAATGTCCAAGGCCACCAGACCTCTCCCGCTCAGACCCCCACCTTCTCAGGTAAAACTTTTCCCTGGCCCTAACTAGCAGATTCTTTTGAGATGTCACCCCCTTCTCACGACAGCCAGTATTATCTACAGCCACCGTCTTCCTTGTTTTGGAAAAGCTGCGTGAGCCCTGTCCCTAGGGTCCTTACCTCACTCTGGAGGGTGAGCACAGCCTCAAAATCTACAGCCTCCAGTTAGACCATCTCTTTTTTTCTCTCTTTCGAAGGCCTGGAACTCTCTTCTTCTTCTCCTTCTCCTTCTCCTTCTCCTTCTCCTTCTCCTTCTCCTTCTCCTTCTCCTTCTCCTTCTTCTTCTTCTTCTTCTTCTCCTCTAAAGATTTTATTTATTTGACAGCGAGAAACACAGCGAGAGAGGGAACACAAGCAGAGGGAATGGTAGTGGGAGAAGCAGGCTCCCTGCCGTGCAGAGAGCCCAATGCGCGGCTCAATCCCAGGACCCTGGGATCCTGATCTGAGCCGAAGGCAGACGCTTAACGACTGCGCCCCTCTTCTTTTTTTAAACCACCTCATTGAGATACAACTGACATCCAAAAAGTGGGACAGATTTAATGTTCTCAGCTGAAGCAGTTCGGAGAGAAGTATCCACTCACAAAGCCACCAGCACTCAAGGCCATAAACATATCCATCTTCTCTGGAAGTCCTCTCCCACCGTCTTTGTTATTATTGTTGTTATTATATTTTTGTGATAAGTATACTTTGCTAAGACCTACCTTCTTGGCCGAAGTTGAGGTACACAATACAGTCTTGCTAACTATTGTCTCAAAGTCGTAGAGTAGGTCTCTAGGTCTCCTTCATCTTGCGTGGTTGAAACTTGGTACTCTTGACTACTTACCTCCCGCTTCCTTTCCCCTCAGAACACCTTTTCTTTATATTCTCAGGCAAGAGAGTTGGCAGGACTGTATTTATGTGGTGTGCTAAGTCTGCACATGTTTATTTGCACATCTGTCATCCCGTCAGGAAAATGCCTGCTGGGCACGTGTATCCTGTATGCTCCCTCTATCCAAGAAATGGAGAGGAGCTGTCTCCCTGGACAGGCCATGAGATGTCCTTCCCCTCAGGTGGAAGGGCACCTTCCCCTCAGACAACACTCAGGTGCTTATCTCAGGGGAGACTTGGTAAACTAATACTTATAGTTACTATGCTAAATTTTTTTAATAAGGTTTTAATTTAATTTTATTTATTTGACACACAGAGAGAGATCACAAGTAGGCAGAGAGGCAGGCAGGGAGAGAGAGGGGGAAGCAGGCTCCCCGCTGAGCAGAGAGCCCGATGTGGGGTTCGATCCCAGGACCCTGAGATCATGACCTGAGCCGAAGGCAGAGGCTTTAACCCACTGAGCCACCCAGGTGCCCCTATGATGCTAAATTTTAACTCTAGAGAACTTCAACAAGTAGTATGGACTCAGAGAAAAGATAGGAACTAAGTCTGCCTGAGTAAGTGAAGGAAGGCACCATGGAGGAGGTGACTTTTGAGCTGTGTTCTAAAGGGTGAGTGGGAGTTCTCAGTGTTTTGTAATTCCTTTGTGTTCAGATTTTACTATTGATTTATAGCTTTTCATGTTTATGGAAAATTCTGTACAACCCAACCTTTCAAATTTTATTTAACAAGTTCTATGACCAAATTCTAGCTAGTGAGGGGATGACAGAAGGATGGATGATAGGCTCGCCACCCTGTGGGAGCCAACCACTGTGACAGTAACGAGCATGCCTACACATGCAATGGGTCACTTTTCAAGATTGGCCTGAGTCCTAGACTAGGAGGTACAGCTGTTTCCTTCACTGCTCTACCTATTGGTTTCAATACTGTTTTTGGCCATCAGTAGGCCCTCAGTAGGGGCTGGCTGAGTAGAGGAATTCTTGGTGTGAGGGGAAGATTTGATCTGGACATTGAAAGCAGGGCCACATTTGAACAGGCGGGAGGGGCGAGTGTCTACTCTCCTACATGGTTTTGTCTTTTTGGTGCGAAGGTTGGTATCACCAACTGAATCACAAACATCCTAGGGAGGCGGCTTTGGTTTATGCATCTCTTTTATCCAAAGGGAACTAAGGTACTTTTTTTTTTTTTTAAAGATTTATTTATTTACTTTAGAGAGAGAGAGAGGGAGAGCAAGAGTGGGAGAGGTGGAGGGAGGGAGGTCAAGACCCTGAGATCACAACCTGAGCTGAAACCATGAGTCGGACGCCTCACTGACCGTACCACCCACGTCCCCGGGGGCCTCGGTCTTCAGAAGACTTTCATATGTATTAGTTGGATTCAAAGGCAAGTTAGGATGTTAAAAGACCTTAACTGAAAAATTACAAAAATATCAGTGGTGGGAAAGGATGACTCCTTTCAAATGTTCCGTAGTCTTCCTCTACCCAAACTCTGTTTATTTGTGTGTGAGCCACATGTTAGCGGATAAACACGCACTCACTGATACATGCATATGTACAAAATGGACGCTGTCGCCCCCTGTATGGAGCTTACGGCTCTGTCGTCGAGCAGGAGAGACAAGACAGACTAATATCCTCATTTGGACTATAACTCCAAGAACTCAAAAGCACATTTGGGCAGGTTCATCTGGGCTTCTGTCCTGGAGGAAGAGAAAGATCTCGAGCTATTCTAAATAGCTGTGATGATTAAGGTTCCCTGAAAAGGTCAGAGTTTCCTAGAGTTTCTCTCTCCTCTCGTTATGTGGGCTTGCGCTGCTCAGACTTGTGTGACAGTGTCCACCGCTTGCACACGGGCTGCCTCTGGGACAGAATGGTTCTTGCTTTGCTACCGGCAGGGCTGTGGTGCTGCTACCCTGTGCTCCTCTTGTTCTGGTAACGCCAGACTGTAATGATGAAAATTCTGGAAGACCATTCCTCTGAGGTCACGTGCTCTGGAGTCCACCTAGAAAAAGCAGAAGTATGACCTGAGCAGGGGAGGTTTCAAAATTCCTTGGCCCCGCACATGGCACATGCCAGTCTGCCCTGTGAATAAGCCGGAATGAGGTGGGGTGCACAGAGCAGGATCTACGTTCCTAGATAGGAAAGAGTGAAAGTGTTAGCTGTGTGAGTCCCTAGGGGAGAAACTACCAAATGGACACAATGTATTCCAGGTTCTGGAAAATTCCACCTTGTGAGTCTAGGCTCATGTCCAATGGGAATAAAAATCTCTCTCCTATAACTGTTTGACTCTGCCAAATCTCCCTGCCCCAATTCTGGGTTCCCACAACGCCATCTCTGGGGTGTCCAATTACCCCTTTGATTTAAGGCAATTATGGCAACAGGCATTCTCTTAGAATGTACAAGAGAAGTAATGCCTCATGGAAATGATTTTCACACTTTTTTTTTTTTGTCCTAACAGAAACCCCCTTTTGTTCCTAATAATAAAACCTGCTCTGGCTGAAACAGAGGAGGGGACCTGGGCCTTCCCCTCAGGCTCACCTTTGCTGGGCTGGTCTCTGAGACGTTTGTGCAGAAGCCCCAGGATGCAGGGAACACTGTTGGAAAGGCTCTGCCATCAACCAACCAACCACACAAGCTCATTCGTGGGATGATCGGGGAAACTGGAATCTAGACTGGGGATTAGATGAAACAAAGGACTGACTGTTCGTTGTGTTAGGTGTGAGACGGTATCAGGGCTCTGTGAGAAAGTCAGTGGTATTATAGTTATGGGAGAAATGTCCTTATGTTTTAAAGGTTCCTATTTCATGATGTCTGGAATTCGCGCGAAGAATAAGTAATTACGGAAACATGAACATAATGTTACGACCTGGTGGTACTATCATAATATTCTTTCTGAAAAACGCAAAAGTGATCCTTTCGGCTGTGCCGGTCATGGGCATCACCAAAGGAAGGACGAGGTTACCCACACAGTTGTCCCCTGAGGCCTCAGAGCCAGGAGCAGGGCAGGGCCCAGAGGCCGTGGGGGGTCTCCATCGTCCCCTCCAGCCACTCATCACCCGGAGTGTTGGCAGGACACCAGAAGACACCCTGAAGCTCTCCTGAGGTAGAGGATGCACAACGTTGGTTAACATGAGGTGCTGAGCCCCAGGAACACCCTCGTTGGCCGTTGGGCCCCTCCCGCCCGTCTCCTCTGAGTCGGCAGGAGCCCCCGGGCGCCCTGCCCTCACCTGGCCCCTGAGGCCTCACAGGAAAGCTGAGTGATCACCGTGTGCCTTTTCTCCATCTCCCGGGTATCCAGGGATCCGAGGAGAGCAGCTCTCGTTATCAGGAAGCTTCCAGAGGCCCGCTGGGACCAGACGGCCCTTTCCCTTCAAAGACTGACATTCGACGGCCCTCTGGCCGGAGCTAGCACTGTTCCCGCTCCTCTTGCCTCTGCCCTCTGCTGTCGCAGCCTAGGAAGCCGACTTGTAGAGCCTGAGAGAAAAGGGCCTTGTGAAATCAAGAAGTATGGCCTCCCAAGCAGAGCATGAGGCCCCTCAGATGTCGTTGATGGGAGCTTGGCGGGGGGTTCACTTGGCTTCTGCTGAAATGCTTCCCTTTGAAATCCTTCCCACAGATATTTAGAGAATGCTTCTCTGTATCGGGGAGAACACAGGGCACTCATCAGGGTCAGAGGCCAGTAATATCTCCCAGGGACAGTGGGAACTCAAGAGGACACACTCAAGAGATTTCTGCAGCCCGGGACACATACAGGCCCTGGCCTCCGATTGCGGACCTGCGGCTGGAAGGTGACACCCTGATGCCTGGACGAGCCTGTCCCCCTGTGGCAGAGGAGAGCTGGGGGCTGGGTGGTGACACCCCGGACGGGCCGGCCCCCTGTGGAAGGAGAGCTCTGGGGGCTGGCAGGTAACTCTGCCCCTTGGTGAGGATTCCGCTCTCAGTACTCTGCTCCTTAGCTTTGCAAGGTCAGGAGCTCGGGTTGTGGGGATGTAGGCCTGTGCTAATCACACCCCCCAAGAAGCAGGGGTGCCCAAGGCCAATTGGCAAATGAGTAATGAAGAGCATGGCTGGCCAGTAACCAGGATATTCACATCTGCCTTCCAAGGCACCTATTTCCCGGAATGGAATTTATAGCCAGGACGTTGCTCGGTGAGCACAGAATCGGCCCAAAGGAGGGCGGGGGCTGAGAAGGAGGCTTTACTCGGGCTGCGGACACACAGAGGAAGAGCCCCCCTCAGACCTCCCCACACCTAGAACACCTCGAGTGGCCTCCTCACGATGCACTTCCTTCTGAACACTCCTGTGTTTGTTGGCCACATAACACCACCCGAGAGATTTCAACTCAGTTCATCTCAGTCGCTTTCCTGACACCATCTTGAGATCCTGGGGGAGGACGGGCGACAGAATGGCCATCTCAGGAGCCCCCTGTACCATTCCTAGCGTTTCCATTTTCTAATTAAAAAAACTAATCGCAGTTGAGTTGACATATCATACATTAGTTTCAGGGTGTACAAGCCCGTAGAGACAATTACATACATTATGAAATGCTGACCAGGACAAGCATAGTCACTGTGTGTCACATACAGGCGTAGTGGGGAGCGCTGCCTTCGTCTGGTGCCGTGTGATGATAACGGGTGTTAGAACAGGGCCCCCAGTGCAAATGCGACAAGGGGCAGGTAGGAGTATAAAGGAGTGAAGCAGGTCGGATAAAAGAACGCCTTCAATAGGAACTTCGGTATAAATATGCTTCTTAGTGCTCTTTGCTAAGAAAAAGTAGCACAGGTGTGACGACCCGTGGCAGCCAGTGCTCAGGGCAGTGAAGGGACCGTGGTGAGTCCTGGGGTCTCTGGCAAACTGAAGAGGGCCTGTCCCTTCCCAAAATGACCGCCGCTCAGCTCCAGCAGATGGTGGCCACGTGGGAAGGAGGTCCCAAAATGGCCAGATCTGATTTTTTTCAAGAGAAGTTGGTCATCTGGATTTTTAGGTGAAATCATCGGATTTTCAGTGATGAAATGATGGCAACCTGTTCAGACATTTTTGCAAATGTTCCGCAAACTGAACAAAATGTGCCAGGGCTAGATTCTGTCAGTCAGTTTGAAACTTCTGCCTCATATGGTTAAACGATCCCGCGATGACATGTTTTCGAAAAGGCTGGCTTTAAAAAATAAAACAGGCAGCAAAAAACAGACAGATTTTTGTCATTTTATAATGATAGGCCTTAACAAGGCTGGGGCACCTGGAGGGCGGAGTCTGTCAAGCGTATGCCTTCAGCTCAGGTCTTGATTCCCAGGATCCTGGGATCGAGCCCTGCGCTGGGCTCCCTGCTCAGCACGGAGTCTGCTGCTCTCTCTGCCCCTCACCCCTTGCTCATGCTCTAGCTCTTTCTGTCTCTCAAATAAATAAAATCTTTAAAAAAAAAAACTGAACAGGACCTTTTAGATGTTGATACGATAGATAAATACTGATAGATATTGAGGTATATTTGTTTCTCCAACTCCGCCTCATTGCATGGTCCAAAATCAGTGTCTAAAGATGACCAATGGTGTCCATTGTCAGTTGCTCATTTGGCTTCATGTTAGCCTGTGGCTTTTTCTGACCTCTCCCCAGAGTGAAAGGGTACATTTTTCTGAGGTCTCAGAGCCCAGGCCCCCATCCAGACAGCACTGGAGCTCAAGATCAGAGATAGCCTTCCCCGCTCTGGGATGTTCCCATTTCTCACCCAACTCAATTTCTTCAGATTCTCGAACTATTCAGCTCTATCCAGAAGCTGGGGTTCCTCTTCCCTGGTCAGTCTTACCTCCCGCAAGGACTTCCCTCGTTCCTGCTTTTATCCCGTGTTCATCATCCCGTGTCAAATCTGCCTCAAAGCTCATCACCCCCGGCCCCTCCCGAAGCACCTCCTGACTGCCTTCCACGCCCCCCGCCTCGCTCGCTGCTTTGACAACTTCACAGAAAGGCTAAGCCCGCACTTAGGGCCCGGCAAGGCAGAAACCAAAAAGCGAAGGAAAGCGCAGCTCTAATGAATGCATCCGGAAAGCTACAACTGCAGAATCGAGAAAGAAGCTTTTTAAATGTCAACATCCACGCGAACCTTCAGCGTTGTTTCATACTCAGTGTTTATACCTCAGTGTTACGCTCAGAAAGGCAGAACTCTCCCCTCCTCTTTTCAGGGCTCGGGGCCTCTGCTAGCATAAAGGGAATCGCTATTTTTGGACTGTTTTTATTTGTTTGTCATCGGCAGCTTTCCAGCGTCCAAAAGGAATTGGTGACAGCCTGCCATAAAAAAAGCCACATCTATGACGGGGACTGCCATGTGGCATCTGTCCCTCCCAGGCGGTGTCCCTACCCTTACCTCCGGCCAGGCGTGCTGCCAACACCGCTGAATAGACCTCCTGCTCCCAGCGTCCCTCGCGAGGCCATCCTGGGCACGGCCGCCCGAGTCATCTTCCTAAAACACACAGTGATTACATTACCTTCCTGCTTTGGGGTCATTTCCACCTGCGTGGCAGGCTGCCTAAGACATAAGCTACACTTCTGTGTGTTTCCGAGGTCGTGGGGACTCTCAGACTTTGGTGGGGAGCCTACTTCAACTGTAACCACCTGGTTCTCGTCTCCAGAGACTCTTGGCCCTTAGGACCAGGCCGAAGTCAAGAAGCCACCTTGTATTTCCAAGCAAGTCCCCGCAGCAGTCGTGGTGCCTGGAGGTCTGTGGACTACAAGCTGAGAAGTGTTTTTTTGGAAATCTGGTCAGGACCTAGGAAATGGATAAAAGTTGAGTTGAGTTGTTCTGAAATTAATTCACCTGAACTTTATCTGCCCTGAAAAGATTTTATTTCCTTTCTTAAAATATTTTGTTTATTTATGAGAGGGAGAGAGAGAAAGCACAAGCTAGAGGAAGGGCAGAGGGAGCAGCAGGCTCCCCGCTGAGCAGGGAGCTCGATTCGGGGTTCGATCCCAGGACCCCGAGATCCTGACCTGAGCCAAAGGCAGCTTAATCAACTGAGCCACCCAGGTGCTCCCGAAAGATTTTATGTCCCCATTTCCTTCCCCCCAGCATGTGGTAGTGTTGATTAGTCTCATGTGGAAGTGATTTTTAAAAATATTCAGAGAAGGAGGGGCGCCTGGGTGGCTCAGTGGGTTAAAGCCTCTGCCTCCGGCTCAGGTCATGATCTCAGGGTCCTGGGATCGAGCCCCGCATCGGGCTCTCTGCTCAATAGGGAGCCTGCTTCCCCCTCTCCTTCTTCCTGCCTCTCTGCCTACTTGTGATCTCTCTGTCAAATAAATAAATAAATAATCTCTAATAAAAATATTCAGAGAAGGAAAGAGGAGGAGGGGCATCTCAGTGGCTTTCACTGCACCCCTGGGGGGTTAGTTAGCACGGTGACACCTGGGAGACAAATGGTGTCATCTGTGACATCCGGCTGTAAGTCTGTCCCATCTCTGCTTCCCCGATCAGCATTTGCCCCTCCACTGCATAATTCCAAAAGTAGCTATAGTTTGTGGAAATATATTGTAGGCCCTAATTTTCCATCTGAATGTTCACTTTTTTTTAAAGATTTTATTTATTTATTTGACAGAGAGAGATCACAAGTAGGCAGAGAGTCAGGCAGAGGGAGAAGGGGAAGCAGGCTTTTCGCTGAGCAGAGAGCCCAACGTGGGGCTCGATCCCAGGACTCTGAGATCATGACCTGAGCCGAAGGCAGAGGCTTTAACCCACTGAGCCACCCAGGCGCCCCTGAATGTTCACTTTTTAAAAAGACAAAAGAGAGCCGGAGCCAGAAGGAGCAGCAGAGAGCAACACTGGGTATTTTCATTGAGCACTTACTATGTACTAAGCTATGGTAGGCACCACACACACATAACCTTTAATCTTCAAAATAACTTGCAAGTGGGTATTAAGTGTCCCCATTTCATAGATGAACAAAGTGCCTGCCCACCTTCCATGACATCACAGTGACTCAAGCAAGGGCAGTTAGGGGAAAAAAACAGGGCATGAAGACATAACCTCATATTCCAGACTCAAACCTTAGGCATGTTTGTCATGAAGGTCCAAATGGAGAAAGGGCCTAAAGAGGGAAGAGCTCAGTCTCCAGGCGCTTCCTAAAGGGGTAGGAAATGACCCTTCTGTCCCTAAGTGCTCGCCAACTGACTTTTTCTTGCACAGGTACCGATATCCCCCAAAAGGCCTTGAAGTGTTGGGGGCTCTGTAATCTAGTCCATTCATTACCAGCCAAAGATGAGTCATTAAAGCACCGCTTCACACCCTGATTCCGTTTAACTGGTCAGGGTTCTATGTCGCAGGAATAAAAAGCCCTCTCTGACTCAGACCACCCGTCAGCAAAATTGCTGCCAACCCAGGCTCGAGATCTCTGCTCATCTTGGGGTGTCCTCCTCACCCATACTTCTGAGCTGTCATCTTTCCGGCCACCTGGTGAGGTTTCCTGTCTGGGGTTCCCCCTACTCACCAAGTGGCTCCCAGATGTTGCTCGGCGTCTCTCCTCCCCCTCCCCCACTCACTCCTTCTCCCCTCCACTCCTCACCCCACTCCGGGTTCTCCTGTCAGAGGACTGACGCACTTGGTTGTAGGACAGGATGTCGCTCCTGCCTCCAAGCCGACATGCTGACTTCCCTGTTTGGCTTCCGAAGTCACCCTCCTGAGTGCTAGAATCTGTCACAAGGTGCCTAGCCAGAGTGCCCTCTGCTCTGTGTTCTCCAGCACATCTGGCAGTAGGAGTCTTCCATTTAATTTACTCTTCGACTTCATAAATATTCCTCCCCTGAGGATCCCTGCCCAGCCAGCTTTGGGGCCGCTGTGCTGCTCCGAGAGGCTCACACGCATACACTCACTGCCACTCTTTCCTCCTTTGCGGGCTTCCCTTCCCATGGGGGGGCCATGTCTGGGAGCTTGGGAGAAGGTCCCAGCATTTCAGGGTCTAAGCCTTGCAAATAGCCATCAGCCCCACTGGGTCTAGCCAGTAATGCTCCATGAAGGCCCTCAGCAAATAGGGCCTCCAGCCTACCATTCCAAACCCAGGCCACTCGGCCCAGATTGATAGTGGGCATCCAAATGAATCCCTTGCTGTATATATTTATTGAGTTGTACCGCTAGCACACAGTCTATGTTCTCGGAGCCCTAAATTAGGATGCCTGGTCTAAGATAAGTTTTGCAAGAAACAGACCATGTGAAATTGAGTATGTCTCAGAAAGCCTGGGACATGTGGCCTTCAGTTATTTAAGCCACACAAGACATCTGTCAGCAGCTCCCTGCACCAAGTGATACACTCACTGCTTTGGTGGGGAGGCGTGGAAAACTGAGCAGGACCAAATTCCCAGCAAGACCCATTAACCTGCCCTGTGGGGTTGGAAAGTAGACTCTTCCCTGTGGTTCAGGGCCGCGGGGGAGGGGAGCCTCAAAAGCTGGTAGGATTTGGATAAGTCAGGGCTGGGGGGTGGGGGAAACGGCGCTTTCAGGTGAGGAGGGCATCAGGACAAAGGTGCAGGGACAAAGGCAGCCATGTGGACAGGAGTTGCCATGGGAGAGCAGCCTGAGGAAAGCAGAAGCTTCGTGAACAATAACGTCAAAGGCCAGGCTTGCGAAATCTCTTACGACTTAATAAGCAGAAAACCATGTGGCTACGTGCACAGGGAAGGGTTGTGATGGGAACAGTGTGATGGGAATTGGGCAGCAGAAAAAGTGGGGTCATTTGAGGGGCCATCGGAGGCCAAGAGATCTGCTCAGGGCTATTGTACTTGGTTTGGGAGCAGCCGAACCACGTGCTCCTCGGGATCTGGAGAAGATCACCTGACTGCTGAGCCCACACACCGTGTGACATCCGTGAGCCCTGACTCAGCCCATCTCTCCCTGGCTCCAGGGTGGAGCTCTGGCCCAGTGCTCATTCTTCTCTTCAGCTCGGCCTCCACGGTGATCAAAATGAAATGAGTTCAATCTGGGCGTGAATTTAGGTCCGACCCTGGGAAGGGGACATGGGTGAGAGCTGGGGTAGGAGGCATCTTATAGAGGAGCACAGCTTCTCAGGATGAGCTCTGTCACCTCGCATTCCCACAATACCCTGCAGTCTCATCTCTCTGTGTGACGTGCTGATGTCTTCTGAGGGGCAGCTGCCAAGCCCAGCCGCTGACCGGGACTCAGGCTCAGGGTCTGTCCCCATGAAACTAATCTGGCCCATGACTTTTAATTTCTTAGCCCCCCTTGGCTCTGAATTTTCAGAATCAGGGCTCCTTCTTGGGTTAGGTAGTATTTCTCAGATGGCCTGTTTTAAATATATTATCTCCCGAGAGGGGTAATATTTAGCTTTAATGACTCAGCCTGGGTCAGGATAGGGAGGAATTGTTCCACCAAGGAATCATTAAAGAGGCATTGCAGGTACCTGAGAGCTCAACCAATCCAGCCACCCCAGCTTATGTGAGAGGAAATTGAGACCAGAGTGAAGTGGTGACCTCATCACAGCCGCAACAAACTACTGATGCAAGGGAAGAGTTGGGTTTCCCAGCTTTAGAGCCAATGATCTTTCCTGATCCATCTTTCCAGCAAGTGTTTATTGAGCACACACCATATGCCAAGGATCATGGTAAGAGCTGGGGATACTATTATCGAGGATGAGTAATAGACCCCTTGGTCATTTCATGCTGCCTACCTGTACACATTAGGGATATGAACGAGCTCCCCCCATCGCCCACCTACCAGTGGGGCACAGAATAAGGACGTGTTGATGAGTGAGAAGAGAAATAGAGAGGAACATCTCTAATGTGGACTACCATTTACCTACCCACCAGCCCAACCTGGGCAGTAAAGCCATGGGGGTCCCTGGGCTCCTGGGCATGACGTTAGCATGTGGGGGGGGGGGGCAAGAAGGATAGGAAAAAGAAGTACAGATCTCTGGAAACAGGCTTGTGAGGGCCCTGAGCACAAACCCAGCCCCCCTTGCATGTAAGCTGAAGCAGGTGGGGGGTGGGGCAGGTACATGGTCCTTCCTAAGGATTCATCTTAACACTTCTTCTCTGGGGTGGGGAAGGGGGACGGGGAAGGGGAAGGAGGAGCAAATGGCACTTGACAGTTGTCCCCCACCATCTCCCCTCCTCGAGCTCAGAAGCTATGCCTCTCCCTACTTCTGTCTCCACCCGAGGCCTTCCCCTGGGAAGGGGAAGGAGGAGCAAATGGCACTTGACAGTTGTCCCCCACCATCTCCCCTCCTCGAGCTCAGAAGCTATGCCTCTCCCTACTTCTGTCCCCACCCGAGGCCCGCTCCAACCACAGCTCCTAGCCTCAAACACTCAAGCCCACCAAGTCAGCGGGGGACCAGCCTTCTCAGAAACTAGGAAGCTATGTTGTGTGCTTGATTCTCTGGGAGTCACTACCATCATTTCATTAAATTTCAGGCAAACTTAATGGAGATCTGATAGCTACAATGAGCTTAAAAGAAAAACTAAAACTTTCTCATGAACTAATGATAGCTAATAGGAGAAGTTTCAACCATCCAGCAAAGGGAGTCAATGGTGGTGTTATTTGAGCATCATAGAGTCGTCTCCTGTTCTAAGAAGCCATGCCCAAGAGCTAAGCACGCCTTAGAGACCCAATCCCAGCACCAGTGATACCATCCAGCACTAACTCGGCCTCTCCTCCCTTGGAGCTGAGCTCTGTCCTGGGGCCGGGCAAGGGGAGCACCAGATCGTATGAAGGGTCACACATTTTTAGCTGCCTGCTATGTTTCTGGGTGCTGGGACGTCCGGGCCCTGGATGCCCTCACCTGCAACTCTCACAGCCACTTGTCAGTGGGATGTGGTCTGATAGGTTCCCAAAGAGCCTGGCCTAGTGGGTCTGTTGGAATCCTCAGTGGCACTAGAGCCACTCCCACCCTCTGCTCTCCAGAAAACCTGTCAAAAGGCAGATTATATACTATGCACATCATTTATATTCCTCTTTCTACTTTCGTGAATACTTCAAATTTTCTACAATAAAGTTGAAAAAAAAGAAGGAACATTAACAGGTAGGGATATTTCATTTACTCATTTGTGCCCATTAAATTGTGAATTTACATTCGACAAAAGTTTATTGAGCTTCTGTTATATACTAAGCACTGAGTTGGCCTTATCAGCTTTAGGGCTGAATCTTTTGCCTCACAGCAGTGGATCAGATCTCTGTGGATGAGCCCTGGGCATTTTACACTTTGATGGGGAAATTCCTACATATGGCCCGAGTGGAGAGCCACTGCCCTGAGAGGGTGATGGGGAAAAGAGCATACGGGTGGGCTTGGGTCCTGACTCTCACCTCCGATATCCATGTGAGGCTGAGAACCTCACTTGTGCCTTTGGCTTTCAGGTTGGACTTTCTTCTGGAAAATGAGAGAATGGAACTTGATAGTCTCTGAGGTCATTTTCATCGCTCCTCAGCCTCTTGGTCTGAACCAAAAAATAAGTCCCTTTCAAGTCCAGCATTCTGTGACTGTACAAGCTATTTTATGACAAGAGGAATAAGTAGAGACTTTCTGGGAGTCCCTGAAATCAACACTGACTAGTCTATCCTCCTGTCCTCTACATCCACCCCTTTTACTCATTGGCTCCCCATCAGTCTTGGAGTTAAACAGAAGACAGTGGCAACAGCAAGGCCTGTCCCTGGCTGTAAAAGATGCATTAGTCCCAGTAATGGCCCATCTTCCCCAGGCAACTTCCTCCATCTAGATGTTTATGGGACTGTGAAGCAAGGGTTACCCAGGCAGGCAGAAAGGCCAGTGCCTGATGGATGATGAGTAGGACGAGAAGGGACCAGGCATCTCTGTGAAATCCCAGCTCTGGCAATTAACTCAATGTGTTCTGAGTCCCAATCAAGAAGAGACCTCTGCAGGCCAGGCACCCAGAGGCTGTTGGATAAAAATGTCCTTATTCAGTTTCTTCTGCCCAGGTCATGGTGTGGCGTAAGAGGGACACACACCCTGCTCTTCGCTGGACAGTAATAATCCAGGAAGGATTCTGAGTTGACCCTTTTGGCCAAAATGGAAGATTATTAAGAGAAGAAATATTGTTAAATGTATATTCTAGGAAAAATTTCACTTCTCATGATAGCTCTATTCCTGTAAACACTGTGTTCAGTTGAATGTATGGAAATAGAATCATTTCTTTCTTCTTTAATTGAAGTGACACCTACCAATATTGATTTTGATTTCTCTGCATCTTAGTCTGTTAGTAATGTAGAAACTGACATTCAAATCCAAGGAAGTAAATCCTTTTTGTAAAGGATTAAATTATAGAGAACAAATCATCTCTTTTTCAAATTCTAAAATATTTTTGGTGGATGGCTTTACAAATCTTTATTATTACCTAAAGATTCAACTTTCAATTTATACAAGGTCAGTTTCCAGTGGGCACCCATAAGTCACTGTTCCCATTACTACATTGGGAAGACGGAGATACAGGAAGTATGTATGTGAGTGGTAGGTCTGTTTTGAAATGGTACTATATGCTCACCTACCAAAGGGAAGGCCAACAGATAATGCTTAAAACCCAAAACTGAAGAAATAACAATTTATGTTTGTTATTTAGAAATATGGAGGTTGATAGCAAATAAATCTAATAATGAATTTTAAAAGGCGGCCTCTGTCAAGAAGTACCATTAATCAAGTAAAAAGATCAATGACAAAACAAGAAAAAATATTTGCAATTTAAATGTCAGACAAGGGTTCATGACCAAACTATATAAAGTTTCCAAAAGAGAGAGTAAAAAGACCAACAGTCACAGAAAAATTCACTAGAGATATCAATAATCATTAGAAAAAGAAATAAGAATGGTTCTTAACAGGGACACCTTGGTGGCTCAGTCAGTTGAGCATCTAACTCTTGATTTTGGTGCAGGTCCTGAGCTCAGAGTTGTGAGACTGAGTTCTGCTCTATGGCTCTGTGCTCAGTGGGGAACTTGCTTCTGTCCCTCTCCCTCTGCCCTTTCCCCCAGCTTGCATATATATGCACTCTCTCTCTCTCTCTCTCTCTCTCTCTCCTTTCTAAAATAAAATAAATAAATCTTAAAAAAAAAGAATGGCTCTTGACATTAAGACACTCAACTGCACTCATAATAAAAGGCACACAAATTAAAACTATACTGAAATACTATTTTTATCTTATCAGATCGGCAAAAAATCCAAAATTTAAGAACACACTGTTGGCAACACTATGGGGAAATGGGCACCCTCATACATTCCTAGTGGGAATGCAACTGGTCGAGTCCCTAGAGAAGAGAATTTGGCAATATACAGTAAAACTGTTAATCCAAATATCCTTTAACCCAGCAATCTCATTTCTAGAAGCCTACAACAAAGATATATTGGCAAAGTATAGAAGGAAATATACACAGGGCAATTTATTGAAGCACTATTTGTAATAGCAAGACTGAATACAACCAAAATCCCCATTAAAGGGAATTGGATGAATAAAGTATGGTAAGTCCAAACTGGAGTGACAAGCAACTGCAAAAAGGAAAGAGGAACAACTATATTCTCCTATGAGGTTCTATTCTCTCTACTTTTGTATATGGTTAAAAATCTTTAAAAATAGAAGAAAATTATTATCTCTAGGGAGTTACAAAATAGAGCAGTTTGGGGGGACTGCCTTTTTTTCATAACCACTGTAGAATCATTGACTCCTTATACTATATACATACAAAAAGAAGTATATTTAAAAATTAAAAGTGAAGGGGACTACCATAAATACAATACTTAATGATGAAACTTTAGAAGCATTAAAGTCTCATTAAAGTCAGAAATATCAATGATGCCTGCTTTTCAACTTTGTACCAGAGTCTTAGCCCTCACAATAAGACAAGAAAAAGAAATGGACTGGGAATAAAAGACAAAGAATGATCATTGTTTGAGGACAATATTAAATGCACAGATAATCCAAAATAATTTACTTAATAAAAGTGTGTAGCAAAATTGCTGAATATAAGAGCAAGAGACAGAAATCAATATTGTTCCCATAGGCTGGCCATAACTAACAAGAAAATGTGATAAAACAAAATTCTATATATCATGGCAATGATAATAATTCTCTATTAGGTATTATGATTATTATTATTAATAATTATTAGGTATAGATAAAAGGCTCTATCAAAAGATGGGACATTAATGAAGAAAATTATAAAACATTATTGAAGGACATAAGAGTAGATCTGATTAAAATAAAAAACATGAATTCTCCCCAAATTATTCTCTAAACTCAATGCTTCCAACCAAAAGCTTAACAGAACTTTGTGGAACTAGACAAACTGATATCAATTTCACAGTTTTAACACTGTGAAAAGCATTTTGAAAAGAAGAAAAAGAGGAAGGCTTGTTTTTACCATATATTAAGGTTTATTATAAAGCCTTAGTATGTAAAATAGTGAAATATTAGAGAAGGGACAGGAAATAACCAATGGCACAAAACAGAGATCCTAGAGATAAGCTCATACATATTTTGAACTTGATATATTTATTATACAGGTGACAGTTGAGAAATGATGTACTACTCAATCAATGAAGAAATCAGTTTGCCATGTGGGGGAAAACTGACATATACACAAAATAAATTCTGGGTGGATTAAAGAACTAAATATGAAAAACAAATGTTAAGCATGTTAGAAAGAAATATAGAGGGAATATCTCTGTTCTCAAGATAGAGAACACAAAACAGAAAAGCAGAAATGATTAAGAAAAGTATTGATGACATTAAAATTTAAATTTTCTGTGTCACAAATGACCCCATAAACACAGTTAAAAGATAAGTGACAGATAGAAGAAAATATCTGGGACATACCAGTTCATATCGGAATGTATAAAGAAGTCCTACAAATCAATACAAAAAGTGATCTAGTTAAAAATTATGCAGAGAATATGAACAATCCAACGAAGAGGAAACGCAAACTACAAATAAATATATGGAAAGATACCCCCCAATAATCAGGAATCAGAAAAAATAAAAGCAAAATGAGATTCTGTTTCACACCAATCAGCTTAGTGAAAATGAAGAAGTCTGACTGTGAGGATGTCAGGAAAGTTGTGTGCAGTCAGTGGGAGAATAAATCAATACAATGAATTTAGAGATAAAAGTTAGGATATGGTCCTACCTAATTGAAAGTTCATACATTGTATGATCCAAGAGTACCAATGCCCAGCATATACTTTTGGATGTATGCCCCAGAAAATTCACACACATGAACATTATCTTATAATACATAAGGATATTCGTTGTAGCATCTTAAAAAAATAGAAAAAAAAAAACAGAGCTGGAACAAAACTCAATGATAAAAATAGGGTTCGGGATAAATAAAATGCGTTATATTCACATGTTTGAATACCATGCAGTAATCAAACTGAATGAACTAGATCTTTCCTATGTACGATCGTGGACAGATCTCAAAAATCAACTAGAATTTAAAAAGTGTGTTCTAGAGTGGTATTTCTAGTTAGAGTATCATTTATGTAATACAAAATGTTTTTAAAATGTGTGAATATACGTAATTTTAGTGAATATATCAGGGAATAAATGGGAACAAGAAGATAGAAACCAGCTCGGTGGCCCTTTATAGAAATTCAGCTGTGAAGGGGAAAGGGGGGGGGGGGGGGGGGGGGGGGGGGGGGGGGGGGGGGGTAGTATAGTGTCTGAGGAGGGTTATGACTGTTTTTTAATGGACATCACTAGAGCTTGTTTGCCTGCAGACAGGAATGAACCAGTAGAGAGACTTACAATTATCATTCGTGGAGAGCAAAATCCTCGAGAAGGTGGAGCCTGGGCTGAAACGCCCAGAGAACGCTACAGTATTTCGGGGAAAGATGGTGTTGGCACCGCTGCAGTGGGATGTAGTGCAGATGAATCTGTAGGTGTTTAGGAGGGAATCTCTAACAGGTGGTGTTAATAGCGTGGGTGGGTGGGTGACACTCTAAAGGGCATCTGGTTTGACTCAAGGGAGAGGCAAGAGGACCTCTGACCAGTGATGGACGCTGTGCTTTCCGAGGGTGGCAGACTAC
>CM053618.1:19756892-19796594 GCA_028646535.1 Procyon lotor
ATCTCTAACAGGTGGTGTTAATAGCGTGGGTGGGTGGGTGACACTCTAAAGGGCATCTGGTTTGACTCAAGGGAGAGGCAAGAGGACCTCTGACCAGTGATGGACGCTGTGCTTTCCGAGGGTGGCAGACTACACTGTCATCGCTCCCAGAGCTTCGAATCCGCTTCCGCAGAAACCCGAAAATCCGTATCGCATCTGTGCCCTGCGCACCGGTGCCTCTCCCACAGCGGGTGTCAGTCGGCCGGCTCTGGGCAAGGCCCACGGCGTGGGTTGGTCCCGCCTCGCTAGCGTACTGGTTCTGGGATCTTCTAGAGCAAGTCCCGCCACTTCTACCCCCACAGGGTGGTTACGTGCGTTTGGGGCTTTGCCCATGGACACTGCGGGGAGGCCGCAGGTGAAGACTTCTGGGGACACACATAGGAGCTCCTCCCGTGGGCCGCTCCCACCCGGCGCCCCAGGCCTCCGGGTCCAGCCCCTTCACACACACACACACACACACACACACACACACACGCACACGCGCACGCACACGTTCACACTACTGTCCCATCTCCACCACCCCTCCCTCTCCTCAAGTGTCCTCCCTTTTTCTTCCTGCCTTATGGCTCCGAGTTTCCCGCCGGTGGCTGCGCTCAGACATCGCGGCCAAGGGCTTCGTCTAGGGGCGCCACCTCGCCCACCTGGCCACCCCTACAGACTCTGGACCCTTGGAGGGCAAACAGGAAGCCTGGGGCAGGGGACACTCCCAACAGTGCTGCCAGCCTTAGGGGCCCCGCCTCCGGGAGTGACCACCCCCTACTCCCCTCGTGTGCACCTGTCTCCGGAGACAGTCTGCCCGCTCCGGGGTGCAAGCATAGATGAAGTTATCTCTCGGCAGGTCCGGGGGGTCTGACAGGCCTGTGAAGGCTTATCTTCTGCTTCTCTCACTCTCCGTCGCTGCTCTGCCCCGCTGTCCCTTCTGTCCCCCAACCCCCGCCCCCTTCCCAGCCTCTCGGTCCTCACTCCGCCCTCCTCGGCAGGAGCCAACCAGCGCAGAGGGGCCGCTGGGCTCCTGCTGCAAGCGCATAAAACCCGCTGGGTTCCAGCCCATGCGCTCCCCTCCTCCGCAAGTCAGGGCTCCCGTCTGGGCGCGGGTTCATGGGTTCGCTGGGGGAAGCCCCAGCGGGCTTCGCCACTGGCCGGGACCTCGCCACTAAGCAGGCTTAGGGACCTTCACTTTCCACTTCCAGAAAAGTTAGGAGAAAGTAAATTTGGGGTGGATTGGGAAGTGGTGGCAGCTCCCCAGGCTTCTTTACCTTCCAGAAGCCTCACACTGCACAGCCTCATTCTTCTTTTCCTGACACCCTGTCTCCCTCTCTGAGCCCTCTTTCCCTCCGCTCCTAAGCTTCCCTCCCCTTGAGTGATCAGCATCTTCTTCCTTACCTCCTTCTCTCTCCTCCTATTTCTCCCTATTTGCACCTTCTCCCTGTCATTCCCCCCTTCTCCTTTCTCGCCATCTGAAACCTTTTCCTTCCCACTCCATTTCATCCATCAAACCCCTCCGCTTGCCCCCACACTGTCCTTCCCTCCCTCTCCCCCCTCCCCAGCCCTCATGGCAAAGTCAGCCATGGATTCTGGGCCCGCCTGGGCTGCCAGCCCCACTCCCTGGGGCTCCTTGTTTGCCCCCAATGCCACCACACCCTGGCTGGGCCGGGATGAGGAACTGGCCAAGGTGGAGATTGGAGTCCTGGCCACCGTCCTGGTGCTGGCGACAGGCGGCAATCTGACCGTGCTGCTGACCCTGGGACAGCCGAGCCGCAAGCGCTCCCGCATGCACCTGTTTGTTCTGCACCTGGCCCTCACCGACCTGGGCGTGGCGCTTTTCCAGGTGCTGCCCCAGCTGCTGTGGGACATCACCTACCGCTTCCAGGGCCCCGACCTCCTCTGCCGGGCCGTCAAGTATCTGCAGGTACTCAGCATGTTCGCCTCCACCTACATGCTGCTGGCCATGACGCTGGACCGCTACCTGGCTGTTTGTCACCCGCTACGCAGCCTCCAGCAGCCCAGCCAGTCCGCCTACCCGCTCATCGTCGCCCCCTGGCTGCTGGCTGCCATCCTCAGCCTGCCTCAAGTCTTCATCTTTTCTCTGCGGGAGGTGATCCAGGGCACTGGGGTGCTGGACTGCTGGGCGCACTTCCGCGTCCCTTGGGGGCCTCGCGTCTACATCACCTGGACCACCCTGGCCATCTTTGTCCTGCCCGTGGCCATGCTCACGGCCTGCTACAGCCTCATCTACAACGAGATCTGTAAGAACCTCAAAGTCAAGACACAGGCCCGGGAGGTGGAAGGAAGGGGCTGGAGGGCGTGGGACAGGACGTCGCCATCTGGCCCAGCTGTGGCCACACGGGGGCTGCCGTCCCGAGTCAGCAGCATCAACACCATCTCCAGGGCCAAGATCCAAACGGTGAAAATGACTTTTGTCATCGTGCTGGCCTACATCGCCTGCTGGGCACCCTTCTTCAGTGTCCAGATGTGGTCCGTGTGGGACAAGAATGCCCCTGATGAAGGCAAGTGTGTGTCTGTGGGGGAGGGGGAGTGGAAAAGAGCAGGGAAGCGAGAACAGCAGACTTCCGATGGGGTTCTACAGCTTCCCAGGGCCTGGACGGTAACAGACGAGCGCGAAGGCGTTATGAAAGGCGGTGCCTGTCCCCTGAGCAAAGGGGCGGCTACAACTCTCATCCAGCCTATGGATATCTGTGAATGTCTTTTATGTAGAATTTCCATAGTTTAAATTTGGGGCACCTGATTTAAACATTTAACAATATTATGTGGCTTTAGGGAAATAGAACTGTTGGCATATTTGGCCAACCAGCTACTTGCCAGTTTCACAGATAAGCTTTAGAATCATGACGGAGTTGAAATTTTCAAATTGTCCAGGATGACAATTGGTGACCACAGCTGAGAGCTGTGTCTCTCAGCACTCTCCCCTCCTGAGCCTGGGCATGACTTTGAACTCCTTCTCAACAACCACTTTTGATTAGTTAGCTTGTTGGCGCACGATAACCCTGAAATGTCAAGTTCAACCCCTTCATTTTGCTAATGGGGAAGAGAGGCCCAGAGGGGAAAGGTGACTTGCCCAGGGCCGCACAGCCAGGGGGTGGCAAAGTCAAGGCCTGCCGTCTTTTTGTCTTTTTTCCTTCCCCCCTGCTCTGCTCATAATCCTGGATCTGGCCGTGGTGAGCAGCGGGGTCTTTCTCCTACGTGAAAACCAAAGTGGGATCTTGGGACCCTCCATGAAGACTGTGTTCCGGTGTGCACACGGGAGGTCTTACTATTGTCATTTTTCTGGGGTGAGATCGAAGGAAACCTCCTGAGCTTTAGACACTGCCAGACGTCCAGACATCTGGGGATGAGTGTATACCTGGAAGATAGGGCTGTGTGTGGGCAGCTTAGATATTGAAGAGAGTGTTCAAAGACATCCCTTCCTGCTCCCCTAGGAAGAGTAGATTTGGGGACAAGAGCAAGTCAATTCGTCTGTGTGTTTGTGAATGGGAGTGACTGGGTGCTCTGCAGTGCAAGTCACGGGCATAGCCCGGGATGTGTAATGGGTACAGCACGTAATCCCCCTTCTGGAAGCTTCCTGAGAGTTTGCTGACCAGCAGACCCAGGCTACCAGTTCCTACCAGCTCCCAGGGAATGGATGCCCCTTCCCTTGTGCTTTTGTTTCTAATCTCATTTTGCTCATCCTAGGACACATTCAGGCCAAATACTTTGCTTTTCTGGAGAGACTAAATAAGGGCCAGGCTGTTCATGAATGGAACACAACCCCACAGGAGAAGTGTGAAAACAACACCAAACCGCACGGTCCCAATTTATCCCCTCTTTTGGACATCCCTCTGGACAAGAGGCTATTTGCAAACTATCTCTTAAGCAACGAAGCAATGTATTGTTTCTAACCGACTGTAGGAAACTCAGGGAACTCCCCCCGCCTCCCCGCTCTAGTCAAGCACAGAATAAGAGAAAGAGGACTAGTGCCAAGCACATTTGGCCCTTGGTGCTTACCGGTGGCCTTCTCTGCTTTATGTCTGAGTAACGTGAGACTCAGGAAGGTGAGATAACTGGCCCACAGTGTCACTGCCAGTAAGACATGGTCCCCGGACCCGAATCGAGGTCGTTATGGCCCGAGGATTAGCCAGGACCTGGCTTGACTCTCAATGATCCAGCTTAGCCAAAGGCAGTGGGGGGAGGGGTGGAGAGTCATTTGCCCCTTCATCGAGGAACCCCCCCTAGGAGGTAGAGACCCTGCCAGCCAGTCAGTGCGGGCTTCCCTCTTGCCCGCTGTGTCACTGTCCCCCTGAGCCTGCCCCTCAGTACGGCCCTACACACCTCACCTGTGTAGTGACTTACTGCTCACCCAGGGCGTCTCTGGGCAAGGAGGGCAGGAATGACATGCTGCCTTACAAGGCAACGTGCTCTCTCTGAAAACCAGAAGCCCTTTGAGGCCCTTCTAGTTGGGCTGAGGTCCATTACTTTAAACTTACCTTCCAGGACACCCCGTTCCTTTCCAGAGCATTCCGGCCTCCTGGCCCTGTGTGTCTCGTTGGAGTCTGTCTGCTGGCCCGACTGTCCGCTGAGGTCCTGCCGGGATGCAGTCGGGGGCCGCCCTCCAGGGCTGAGAGGTGGAGGCTCTGCAGAGCCCGGCGCTCGGGCCACATCTCCAGCCCCTGCACTGGGCATGGCTCCAAGGGGGCCCAATCAAACAGCTGCTTCCTTAGGCGAAGGCACTCGTGGAACCCCCAATCCCTGGCTTAATCGAGGGAGCCGATAGGGTGAACACCACCCCCTTAGCCAAAGCAACTTGCCACATCTTCCGCAGCTCCCTGTTATTGTGAACTGGGGAGCAGACCAGAATGTAGGGAAAATGGGGGAGGCTCCGGTCGTTGTTGGTCCCTCCTCCACCTGTAGGAGGGACCAACTCACTCTGCTGCCCCCACTTCTCTGCCCTACATGGGTCAGTCCAGGCCCGGATGACCATGCTTCATGTCCTCACCCCAACGTTCTGACCCCGCATCTTCCCTTGGCTTGGGCTATAAGTAGCCACACCCCTAAAACACGCCTATGGGCCAAGGGCCCAGCAACTAGTCTCTGAAGATTTCACAGTGCTCTACAGAGTAGGCAGTTGAGCTTTCCTTTGAGTTTGTTGGCTGAAACTGCGCAAGGGTACAGGATGGCTGCCTTGGAGTCGGTGGAGCCGGCTTCACGTCCGTGCCATAACCCCTGAGACGCCTTAGAGCTCTGACCTTGCTTTCAGTGATTCCAAAGCCTCTGTGGAAGGTAGCGCAGTGTGCAACCTGGGCCACGGCCGGGACGCGGGGCGTCCCGCAGGCGGTCAGAGCCCGTCCCGGAAGCCTCCCACTGGCCTGTGGAGCTCCACACGATCTTCAGAAAGAATCTCGTGTCTGGAAGACAACTTATCAGTCTGCACGCTCCCATTTTGAGTGCCCAAGAGAGAAATGAGTTTTTCCCTGCAGGATGGTGCATTCCCTGGGTGTAATCCCTGAGGACACAGAGCAAGTATCCGTCTAGAACGAGATGGGTGGGCGCCTGCTCCGGCAGCCGCCCCTCCGTGCAGGGCGGCCGGGCTCACTGCCCTCCCAGGCCCCCAGCAGTGGCCTGGCACCGTCAGGGCTCATGTTCCCCATGCCTGAGTGACAGGAGGAGCGGCGCTGCCCCTGGGGTCAGGGAGGACAGATCCAGAGGACAGTGTGCACCTATATCTTCGACGTAAATGAGAATGGGGGTCAAAGGGGCCCGAGCTTGCCCAAGAATCACAGTTATTTTCCATTAGGTGAGGCAAGGTCTAGACTTTGAAACAAAGACACCGTCTCCTGTTTGGACTGGTCCTGTCCCTGACTCTGTTTACACCTCAGACGTCAACTTGGAACTAAGCTTAACTCCTGCCCTTACCCCATGGCTACAGGCAAGACCCAGGGACGTCCGGCTCTGGAGCTGGGGTCCCAGCTCCAAGTCCCGGCCGTGCTCCTTTCTGATTCTAGAACCCGAGGGAGTCCTTTCTCTCCCCAGGTTCTCTGCCAGGTCTCGTCCAGCTTGGTACTCCTCAGGCTTCTTGTGTTTCTCCTTTTACAGATTCAACCAACGTGGCTTTCACCATCTCCATGCTCCTGGGCAACCTCAGCAGCTGTTGCAACCCCTGGGTCTACATGGGTTTCAACAGCCACCTGCGGCCACGACCCCTGCGCCGCCTGGCCTGCTGCAGGGGACCCCGGCCCCGGCCCTGCCCGCAGCTCTCCAGCGACAGCCCCTCGGGCCGCCGCACCACACTGCTGACCCGCTCCAGCGGCCTGCCCACCCTCACGCTCAGCCCCAGACTCAGCAGGGGCCCCGGGCCCGAAGGCTCACCGAAGGACTCGGTGCAGATGGACAGCAAAGCCTCCGCTGAGACCATCGCCTTCTAGGGAACACTCGCCCGAGGGGCTTGGGGAGGGTCTCTGCCCATTTCGGCACTGGCTCTGAAAGCTGGGAGGGCCCAGGTTGGAGTTAGGGGGAGCCCACTTCGAGGCAGGGGGAGGGGCCCAGAATGGCCGCCCTACCCTTGGTGTTACTAGTGCCTCTGGTATGTGGGTGGACCCTCGTTTGCTCTCAGTCTCACACCTTGGGAATCGGGGAGAGTCAAAGCTTCTGCTTCCCTGATCCTGTGCATTCACAGGGTGCCTGCGAACCCACCCAGGTGGTCGATGTGGTACCCCAGGCCTCAGGCAGGCCTAGGACAGCGAGGGGGTCCGTAGGGGGCAAGGGCTCGGGCTGGTCTCCCGCCTTGACTGGTTGTCCCCCTCCTACCCTGAGGAGCACACACAGCGCAACCAGGAGCAGGGAGAAGTGAAAACCCGGGAGAAGGATCCTATTTCTCTACCTAGATCCTGGATTTGCTTGTTTTGTATAGTATGCCTTCTTTCCAGAAGGAAACCAAAGAAGGGGATGGGTAGGGCAGGTACACCAGCTTTGCCTGCTATGCCGGCCCATCTGCTGACGGGAGGGACTTAGTGCAGCACCCAGAGTGAGCAACAATTCCATAAATGCTAGATTTTCTTTCTCCCCCATCATTCATTTGCCTTTATAGGATGGGTGACAGGGCAAAGCAGCCCCTCAGTGGTGGGATCCCCTGGGAGGGAGCAGGTGCGAGAGGAAGGGAAGAGAAAGATGAAAATGATCACAATAAGAGTGGAAGAAGCTTCTGAGAGGCAGTGCACGCTGCTGGCTCTCCTCCCTCGCTCAAGGAACCCACACGGCGCCTTCCTGTGGGACAGCCCAGAGGAGACATCCTTATAGAAAGTATGGCTGGATCATGGCTCTGGATTTTCTTGAGGCTTTTCGCAGGTTCGCCATGAGCCATGGATGCTGTGAAGAAGTCAGCAGCCCAGGATTTGAGACTCAGCTCTGCCTTCAGTTGCCTGTGTGACCTTGGGCAGGTCCCCTTCCTTCTCTGGGTCACTGTCTTCTCACCTGTTAGGACAAAGCTGATCCACTTGGGTCATCATGTACCTTAATCTTTTCCATCTCTACCCTGTCATGACTTTCCAAGACTGGGTGTGGGGTTGCAGTAGAGCCTTTTCTAAGAACAGGCTCTAGAAGAATTGTTGGGTTTTCATGACAATGACATTTATACCCTTGGACTCAATTCTAGTGACCGTGGGTCCCACTGTGGCCATACTGTCTACTTCTATGATGCTGAAACTAGGAAAGGCAGCCACGAAGGTGGACTCTTGGACTTTGCCCTGTTCCTCCTCATTATCTCCAGCGGGATTTAGGTCATGGAGTGGCTTCTCCTCCCTGATTTTGGTTCTAATCTAAGAGATGGTGGCGGAAAGAGCATCAGTTGAAAAGTCCGGAGAACGGGGTCTTGGCTCTGCCACCACGGATGGCCACCATGGGGAGAATGCTGACTAATCCTTCATCTCTCTTGTAAGGGATCAAATAGGACTACGGGTATAAAGGAGGTTGGTAGACCCAGGAACTCTCTGCTAGAGGAAGGGGCTGCCAATCTGATTAAGAGCTCCTGAGAACAGCCCCAGCGAACAGGTTTGCTGCCCTCGGTTCCTAGGGAACGGCAGGAAATGGCTGTAACTTTGAGCTTTAAGAGGTCTCTCAGCTCTGAGAAGCCTCCTTCAGCTTCCTTAAAAGAGCATAAGCTGAGTGTTGCGAGCAAAGTGTCCCTAGCCTCCAATGGGACCCAAACCCTAATGGGACCAAGGCTCAAGGCAGATGTGAGGGCCCACGATCTCTCTTCACGGCCTTCTGTTGCCCATGTCAGTCCCTGCCGCCCAGCCGCTTCTTCCTCGTCCATCCATCCTGGTGGCTGGGCTTAGGAACCCCCACACCAGTATGAGCTGCTGAAGTTTCTCCTGCCTGCGCATGTAAGCCATCCCCCCTTCACACCACAGGTCCCGTCCTTCGTGCCCAAGTCAGTACTGGGTAAACCCTTGCTCATCGTGATGATTGGGAGGTAGGAGGGACACCAGCTTTGTACTCCAAAGACCTGGGTTGGAGTCCTGCTCTTGTCCCTCTTCTATCTGTATGATCTTGGGCAAGTCCTCTAATCTCTCTGAGCGATGGTTTCCTTGTCAACCAGAAACAATAATGCCTACCTTGTTGGAAGTGCGTGGGGGGGGGGGCGGTGGGAGGCTGTAAGACTGTAGACCGTAGAACACTCTACAGGGAAGACAATGATGGCCAGGCTCCAGACTGCACCCAGTGAGTGACCTGCTATGGAAGCATGAAAGAGGGTCTGTCGTCTGGGGTTAATCTCACTTACAGCAAACCCCAGGAGAAATAGAACCATGCTGTCTCTGGGCTGGGCACTTTGGTGAAATTTTATGCCATCCTGTGGACTGTGGAATACAGTACTTCGGTCCCTTAGAACCTACATGGGAGCAGGAGGGTAAGAGGTGGGCAGGGCAGAGAACGGCAGGAGGAGAATTGGTTGACTGGAGGTTTCTTGGAATGGTTTTTTTATGTTGCTTGGTATAGACCAGTAAGTTTCTGAACGTCCATGTCTGTGTTTTGTATGTAAATAGATCTTTTATTTATCAAGGAGCTCCAGACTCGGCTTGGGCTGCAGTAGCTCGCTCCTGGGTCAGAAGTCCAGAGATGGGGTTAAAATTGACCAATGAAAGTCCTTAATAACCAAGATATTTCTGGGCATGTTTATTTCCTAGGAGCAAGGACAACGGGATATTCAAGCTGAAATAAGATTTGCTCCCCTTGAGTGGGGTGGTGGTGGGGGAGAGAGTTTGAGGGGGTGGGGAGCGACCTTCACCCCCTGAAGAGGAAGGGTGTCATGGGGTTTGCCCTATGGGTCACAAGGTGGCAGTATGGAGCTGTCAGTGAGTCTACAGAGGCCCAGACCCGCAGGGAATGCTGGGAGAGCCCCTCGGTGGCCTCTCGGCTCTAATACCTGCTGCCTCTCCCTACAGTTCCGGAGTTTGCGCTCCTCCGTTTGACCCAGTTCTCCGGAGATAGCCTGGACACTTGCCTCTCTCTCTCTCTCTCTCTCTCTCTCTGAGCTCATGGAGAATGTATTTGTCAAGAAAGGACAAAAAACAAGGGCAAGGGGAGGGACTGAGTGTAGAAATTGTCGCCTGAAAGGATGAGTGTTTGAGAGAGCGAGTGGGACCTCGAAAACACAGAGGAACTGAAGTTCTTATAATGTGTTCCGTTTAGAGGCCGGGTCTTGGTGTAGGAGGCCTTTTGAGAGCCCCATCTGGGCCCAGAAATGCGTCCTGATCCCAGGAGCGAAAAGCCCACTGATGGTGGGTACAAAACAGCTCCTCGCCCCAGTGGGTCTTGTGGGAACACAGCATCGCACGGAGCTGGGCTGCGGTTGTCGTGGGAATTTGGATGCTGGCTCCTTTAGACCAAGACTCCGGTGATGACCAGACTGGTCACCCTCTAGAGTCCCAGTTCATTCCTGGAGTGTAATCAACCACCTACTCGTTGCCAGTAGCAGGCCAGTTTCTGCTATCTTATAAGATACAGTTGAAGAGATTTTTATCCAGGCCACACTCATGGGGGAATCCAGAGTGGGGCCACGCAGTCGTTCCTGCATGTTCCGATGACATACAGCACAGGAGAAAGTGACTTCGTTTTGCTGAACACTGAGCTCCTCAGAAGGTGATCACTAATCCAGGCGACCATTCATACAGATGTAGACAGCTGACCTTCCAAGTTCATGGAGGTAAGAAGGACGCTGTATTTCTAGCAACATGGTTAGCAATGAATTTGAGGATCACTTCAAATTGTTCACTGTCCTCAGCCATCAGCTTGTTGACCCCTAACTCTTTAGGACATGAAATCAGCCCTCCTCTTCCCTTATCCGGGCATTTGAGAAGTCATCTGCACCATCGACGGGCGATCCAATCTCTGTTAGTCACTGGGCGGTCTCACGTTCCACCCTATTTAGAGACAGCGCCCTCCAAGAATGGACGAGCACTGGCAGCGGGGGCTAATTTAGCCTCCAGCGTATATTTCTTTGCTACAAATATTATCCCTTGGAAGCCACTTGTAACAGAGTTCCTTACAGACCTTCATCAGATGGTCAGTGGCGTTCAGATCTCTGTGCTCGCCGACATCAACTGCCCGCTCCAGGGGGCCCCGGCACAGCCTCCTGTGGCTCAGGAGGGGTCAGTCCCTGGAGCATTTATGGAGAACCCGCATCGGGTCGGCGTGCTCCCGTTCCTTCTGCCTCTTCTCCCATCAACTGACTTTTCAGCCTTCTTTCTAAACTGAGGTCAGAAATCAACCTTCCCTGGGATATTTTCGCTGACGATGTCTGATCTCAACATTCCATACCCAATCTGCCATTTATATCCATTTATAAGGCCTGTTTGCATTGCCCTGTGTTCATTCCCTTCTGTCACGTGTTTGGCATAAGCGCTTGCCTGTCCCCACAACTGGGTTCTAAGTGCTCACCCACCCAGAGGCTCAAGTGTTCCTTTAATGTGTGCTTCTCTGGATTCCAGAGCCTTTCCAGAATCCTGCAGAAAGGGAGCCCCCTACCTGCGCTATTTCAGTTGTCCCCTCTCCTGGTATGGGACCTGTCTCAGCAGTGGCCCAGCCCAGCCTCCCTTGGGTGTATGATAACTCATCCCAACCTCTTCAACACACCCTTAAATTCTTTTTTTTTTTTTCTTTTTAAAAAGAGATCTATAAGAAATGGAGTTTTGTTTCTGGATACAAAGACAGTATTGCTGGTGGTGACATTGTTGGCATTTCTTCCTCATTCAGCCCCTCTAATCAATAAAATCTTTTTCCTACTAAGAAGAGCTTTTTAAGCAGATGTCTTAGTCCATTTTGGCTACTATAACAAAATGCCACAAACTGGGGGGCTTATAAACAACGGAACTTTCTTTCTCTCAGCTTTGGAGGCTGGAAGTCCAAAATCAGGGTGCCAGCACATTGGGGTAAGGGTCCTCTTCTGGGTTGAAGATGTCACATGGGTTGTATTCTCACAAAGCAAAAGGGGCTAAGGAGCTCCGTGGGGTCTTTTTGGACAAAAGCACTAATCCCATCCAGGGGAGCACCACCCTCCCCGTCTCTAATCAAACCCAGAGGTCTCACCCTTAATGTCACCACTGTGGGGGTTAGGGTTTCAACACGGGAATTTAAGGGGGCACAGACATCCGAATCGGAACAGGAGAGGAACTACAGTGATAGCCAAGAGGCAGAGGGATGCATGGACAGGCAGAACTGTGCAGCCCCAGAAACCCAAGCCAGAACCTTCAGATCGTCTTGGGGAAAAGGAGCCTGGGAAGATGAAAACCGCCCACTGCTCTCCGTACCAGGGCACGAAAGGTCGTTTGCAGCCAGCAGGTGGAGCACAGGTAATAGTCAAATCTTCTCCAAGACCTGAATGCCCCTCTGCTGGGGTTTGAATTTGGCTAGGAGAGCTCCTAGAGCGTCCCTTGTTTGAGATGCTTAGCTGTGGTGAGCAAAAAAAATTTTTTCACTTCATGTCATAATTGGCTGCTGGAAAAAGTATATCGTATATGTATCTCGTTCTCAATTTTAAAACATGTTAATTCTCTGAGATTTTGTAGAGGGCAGCTACAAACGATGACGAATTTTATCCTCCTTTCCAACAGTAATAGTCCTTACTTTTGTCAACTCTTTATTCCACTGTTGAGAACTTCTAGGGCAATGTCAGATGAAAGAAATGACAGGCTTGTGGATACTTACTCCGTTCATGATTCAGTAAAACTGCATCTAGGACCTTACGGATAGATACCACGCCGTCAGCTGATTGGACACAAACTGTTTTTCATCCAGTTAAGAAAGTGCCCTTTTATTCCTCATCAGTTTAAAACAAACGAACGAACAAACAACAGACCGGAAAAGAAGACTGCATTTTATTGGGTTGAACCGGGGGCGATTTTTTCCCCCTGGAATCACAGATCGGGCTGCTGGTTGGTAATTACCAGGGTTCTGTAAGCTTTCATTCCTCAGAAACAGGGAATTCAAAGGTTGAATGACGGGGAGCTTTCTAAGTGACCCACTTCAAGTGCTGAGGGCAGGGCAGCGCGGCTCAGCAAGATGCAGCCCTGAAGGGGGAAGCATGTCGGGTTAGGAAGAGGAAACAGACGCAGCGGCTGCCATTTTATTTAAAACTTTTAAGGGAGGTGCTTGCTGCCAAACATTAAAGAGCTCGTAGGGTCATTTAATGGTAAGATTGCCAAACAGAACTCCACTACAGCTGATCAAATTTTTTTCCCCACAGTTTTCTGTGGAGAAAGCCTTTCCCGCTTTCTCTACTGGTATCTCCACTCATTCACACTGATCCTGGAAGTTCTTCCTGACATCTGATCTGACTCTTTCTTGCCGAGTGAGCTGCAGGCCTACTCATTCTCCTATGCCTTGTTCAAAAAGAAGGGGGGGCATTCCCCTACAAAGTAAGTGTGAGAATTTCTAGAGAACGGCACCCCATGAAAGACCTCGACGTCACACGGCCACCTGAGTGTACTCCACCGGCTCTGAGTCAGCAGGCTTCGCAAAAGTCCAGAAATTGGGCTCGTGGCTTTTTGGGTTGACGTTCACATAATCTGTGGTTTCCTTGATGTTCTCGTAGTCCAGGGCAGGCTTGGTTTTTAGTCTTCCAGGGGTGGAAAAGACCACTTGTGCGTAATTTGTATCCTTCTTGGCCTTAGAAGGGAGAAAAAACAGAGACGTGGGCGTCAAGGTTCCTACCAGGGTCGGGGGGGGGACCCCAGGATGGAAATCTCACTCAAGGAGCCTCTGCTCCCCTTCAGGCTGGAAGGAGAAGAAGCCAGCTCCCAGGTGCCCTGGGTGGAGAGCAGGGAAGGGGGAGACGGGGCAGACTGCCCACCGATCGTGCCTCCTGTCTGTAGGGAATTCATGGGTTTAAGGGAACATGTGGAGACTGGATCCCAGTGAGGTCCGGACTCAAACGGACTTTGGCCCAGTGACTGGGGTACGGGGAGGAGGAGGTGACCCATTGGCACTTGCCTCTTTACAACCCTTTTGTGTGGATGATCTGTGTTGCCGTAAGCCTGCCCTCCGGCCCCATCACCCAGGGATGCTGTAAAGACTCAAGAAGCCCTCCTTCCCTGCTCCCTTGTCTGTAGCTGGAGTGGCCTGGGAGGTGCCCAGTCTTGTGCAGCAAGGACCCCAACAGCATACGAAGGGCTGAGCTCGCTAGGGGCGTCTGTTACCTGGCAGGCTGGAGACGAGCTTCCCGAGCTATCCGAGCTGTCCGAGCTGTCTGAGGATGTGTCGCTGTCGTCTAGGGAGAAATAGAAACTGTTCTTCTAAGGAGAGCCAGGGGGTGTTAGGAAGGGAAGGACACAATGGAAGGGAGGAGACAAAGGCAGGTAGAGCCCGCCTCGCCAAGCCAAGCAGGGAAGAGACATACAGAGACATACATACATACATACATACAAGACATACAGAGCCCCCCTAAAAGAGAAAGAAGGAATTGAACAAAGGAAGGGTGGGGGAGAAAGGGCCCCACCAAAATAGTCAGGAATGCGCCCAACAGTCTCGGTACCGCTGCTCTGCCCAGCTCCATCCGAATCCAGCAGCCGACCCCCGAGGGCTGGGCTGTGTTGGGAGGGGCAGGCAGGGACACGCTGACCCTGAGCGGCCCCGCAGAAACAGCTCGGCCTCCACAGTCACGGCCACAGGCTTTGCTCCAGACCCGTCACTAACTCTAGGCAGGTGACACCCCTTTTTGTGTCTGGTTTTGCTCCTGGTGAACCAAGAGGATTGGAGGACAATCTCTGAGGTCCCTGCGAACCAAAGCATCTCTGAGTCTCTGGCCGGGGCTCTAGGGCCAGGGTCCTGGCCAGGCCAGTGCCCCTTCCCTTCCACAGAAACACTGAATTCACGTGCGTGCTCTCTCTTGGTTCTCACAGAGAACTGAGCTCTTATCGGAGCGCCGGGGAAGCCTGACCACCAGATCCCTCCAACTGAAAAACTAAAATTAGAAGTTTGGAATGAACACAAATCAATCAAGAGATAAACCATGGGAAACAGTGATCTCTAGGGAGTGAGTAGACTGGGCGGTTGTCTTGCTGTGGAAGAAGCCGTTTCCCCTGGGGGAACGGTGGCCGCGTGTGCCTCCCCAGCCCTGAGAGAGGAAACAAGAGGGTGGTGTCGCTGTTGGTTCACGTGCCAGAGGGGGACTGGGATTTGAATCGTCACCAAGACTTGCATTTACTAAAACACCAGGATCCCATGGCCAGAGGCCGGCGGAGGCGGTTGACATCGTGGCTGCCCCACCGACCCGTGACATAGTATCACAAAGCCAGGAACAGACGGCCCCAAGCCCCCTCTGCAGCGGCTCGCACTGGACCAAACCTGGAAAAGAACTTAGAACCCCACAAACCCAGCGAGATGGGCCCCATGGGATAGGAAGAGCAGTTTACTGAGAAAAGTCGGCTGGCAAGGCCCTCCCCAAGGTGGGTGCAAGGAATCCTCCAGCTGGGGGTTGGGCAGAAGGGGACAGAAGAGGGCTGCAGCAGGGCGGCTCCCCAGGGGCTCGGACAGAGCAGAAAAAGCTTTAGGACAAGTTTGCCCCCTCCCCGCCCCTTTACTCACTCCTGTAACGGGGCTCAGACGCAGGGGTGCTGGTAGTCTCCTCCTTGGCAGCGAGTGGCCGATGGTGGGCAGGGCTGGGGCTCGGGTCCTGGAGCCTGGCCCCTTTCAGTAGCCGCTCCCTCTCCTTGGCTGAAAGGGACAGAGCTAGGGACAATGGTGGCAGCGCTTCAGGTCAGGCATGTGCTGTCTCTGAGCACTGCCCTCGATAGGGCAAAACATTCAGAGGGACCTCTTCAAACCTTAGCCCTCCACTCAAAACCCTGCAGCACCCCTCGCCTGGCTCAGAGTACAAGCCCAAATCCCAGCCTCCAAGGGCCTCTGTGGCCTCACTGTTCCTCCTCTCAGTTCCAGCCCCCTTGGCTCTCTACTCTTGCTGTCGCTACCAAACACCCTTCTGCCTCAGGGCCTTTGCAGGTGCGGCTCGCTTTCCTCACTTCCAGAGGTTTGTACTCAAATGTCAGCATGTCAGTGATGCTGACCAGCATCCAATACCTATCTCCTTGCCTTGCTTCATCTTCTTCCCTAGCATTCACCATAATCTAACAGGTGTATGTATTACCTGTTTATCTAGTCTGTTGAATGTGCCCCCCACCCCCATGGAATACAAGTTATAGAAGGACAGGGAATTTTGTTTTGTTCCCTGTTGTAATGAATGAATGGATGGATGGATAGCTCAAGAAGCCTTTCATTATTTATTCCCTTATTTATTTATTTTAGACTGCCTTCATTTTACCTTCCCTAAGTGGGCCATCCCAGAACACAACCTCTTATTGTCCATTGTGAATCGGTTCAAGAATTTAAGTTAATCTCTTAGTCTGGCCGCACCCCTCTGTTGGAACCCAAAGCCATTTCTTTGGGGTGAGTCCTTTGGTGGTGATGAAGAAAATTCGTCAGACCCAGGCTAAATGAGCCCACCCTCGCAAGCATTGCAGGAGCTGGTCTCTGGGTAGAAGGTCTGGGTGGTGGAAGGGCTGTGGGCCGCCATCCCCAACCGGAAATAGGTCGAGTCAGAGTGGGGATTACCCAGTAATGGGTGATCTGGCCAGTGGATCCTCAAGTAAGTATTCCAGGGGTGTTCAGGGGCTCATCTTGCTGGAGGCTCGGGGGTGGTCCCTGCAAGTGGCTAGGAGGGAAGAGAATGCAAGGGCATTTACCCATGTGCCTGCTGAGCCAGTAGCCAATGGCTGCGAAGGTGCAGGTCTGTAGGATGAGGGACACCATTGCAATCACTAACCCGTGCCAGAGCTTCATGTCTCTGTTGGGAAACGAGAAGGGTTGGAGTCAGAGGCTGCAGAGATTCTAATACAGCCACACACCCGTCCCCACCCCCAGCCAGAGACAGCCATCGGGTGATGCTGTGTGTCTCAGGGTAGGTGCCTTTGCCTCTCTGGGCAGTAAGGCACGGGCAGCCAGGGAGGGTGGTGTGCGTGCTCGGAAGCCAGCTACGCTCATCAGTCTGATTGGAAAACCACTCACTCTGTCAGCATGATGGGCTTGCAGGGTGGCCGCGGGGCGTCAATGAGGCTCGGGCTCCTCCAGGGGCAGAAGGAGGAGACGCGCGGGGCACCAGGCTGGGCACCTGCTCTGCACACAGTGCCACCCGCAGGACCGACGTGGAGAACTTCAGGAGGCGAGGCAGCTTCTAGAACTCCGGGGCTCTACACCCCAGGCCCCCTCAGGCAAACTTGGCTGCTCGGGGGTCACTGGCTTTCCTCTCCCCAGATGGTAATTTCTGAATATACAAAATAGGCAGTAAGTAACTAGTCGTTAGGTATTAGTACCCGACAGTGGGGTAGGGGTGGGGCAGGCACTCGATGCTGGCCACAGCACTGAGCCCCTACCTCTTTCATGCGGCCCCAGGGCTGAGAGATCATGAGTCCCCCTCTGATAACAAGCTTGTGGGATTCAGGCAGCAGAGGGACATGGCTGAGGTCGCACAGCTGGCACACGGCCGGGCCCAGATTTGGGTTCTAAACCCAAGCCTACATGTCCAACCACTGGTCCTGGCTCCCGGAGAGCCTGCTGCTGGAAGTGTCGAGGGTTCCACTCGTGCAAATGCAGTGGGAGAGAGTCATGGAAGAAACCAAGATCTTAAATACACACACACACGTGCACACACACTCACACGTACACCAGGCGCGGCTTTGTGGGGTTTTAGGACCAAGACTCTGGATGCTGAGTCTTCAAGCTGATTTTGATTTCAAAAATCAGCTTATGCATTTCATCAGCATGTTGCTGAATATGGTGTTTACTCTAAGACAAAGGCAGGATAATGTCAAAGCTTTTGAAAGGATACTTACGTGCTCAGCACTGAGATGGGGGCACAACCCCCTGGTGTCCTGCTGCAGACTGAAAACCTTGAACAGACTTTTACTGCCATGGAGGCTTATTTTCCCCATCAGGGTTTCCAAGAGCTAAGGGCAGGGTGGAAAGTCCTGAAAACTTTTATTTTAATTGTGGTTCTCACACAGGGACTTTCTAAGATCAGGACTTGGACCAAGAGTGGAGAGACAGAGAAGGCAGTGTTGGGTAGGAAGATGTGTGGGGTTTGCCACCAAGGCCTCTCCAGGGCTGTGGGCGTTGGCCAGTTGGAAGTTTCCAGAGAGAAAACACCACCATCTTCTTTCACACAGTGACAAGCTAGTCCTTGGCCGTGACTTCACAAGATCAAAAGTTGGAAGCAACTCATACCCAATTTATTCATCATACGTCCTTAACCCACCCGCTTCCTTATATAATAAGTTCTAGCTACTTCTCCCGAAGGCACCTAAAATTACCCTTGGTTTTCAAGTTGAATGTGTTGGGTTGCCTCATGAGCATCATGTGCTGGTAAGAAGGGGCTTCAGGGGAGCAGGAGGAAGACACAACCCAGAAAGGCAGGTGAGAAAGCTCTGCAGGAAGTTCCCAAAGTCCATAGACAACTGGGTGGAAAATCCAGTATCACCCCCCGCCCCCTACTCAGTGATCAGCAAACTCCAGAAAGAAAGCTCAGTCGAAAGTGACTTGTGCACAAAATAAAATTTGCAGAGCTGGAAATAAAACACAGAAATGATGGAGACGAAGCAAAACGGGGATTTTTCAGGAAAAAATAATGATCTTGAAGGAGGGGGCAACTTGATTGAAAAAAGGCGTAGATAATAGTTTTAATGCCTTGCTCTTGACTTATTTTGGATAAACCCTCCTAAAATTTTGACAGGTACTGATTTCTCAAGCAAATTCCAGTATTGATTTCTGGGGCAGCTGCGAAAGGGAGATGGGACTTTACCAGGAAAGCTTTGTTGAATCACGAAAGAGGTGAAAATGGCAGGAAGGGACTGGAAGTGAAAGCACTGTGTCTGGGAAGCCAACAGTGTTGCTTTAAGTTTTAAAGCCGCTCTGGTGCTTTAGTACTGATTACCTCATCTTCAGTGTCTCATTTGTCCTTAATCACAGGAATTATTCTCCTCCTTTCCTCCAAAAGAATGACCAGAAAGCCACTAAGGGCTGCGTTCTGAAACCACACTCAAATTTCAATTTTTTTAAGGCTCCTCTCTCTCCTTATTTATTAAAAATTAAACAACCAACAGACATTTGTGGTGGAATTTAAAATAAAAATAAGCAAAACATTTCACAAAATCACCCGCATTTTATTCCGTAACATCTTCTACAAATTCTCATAACTATAGGTATTCTTTCTATGTGTGCATGTAAATACACGGGTACACGTATACAATCTTTTCTAAACACGGCATCGTACTGATCGGCAGCTTTTCCTCTTCACTGAATATATCGTAAACATGTTTCCAGATCAGAAAAACCTCCATTAAAAAACTGGAGGCCCACAGGCCATATTTGGCGCCTCAGTGATTTTGTTTGATGAGGTCCTTTCGAGACTTGGATTTGAAGGCCCTAAGAAGGGAAATGTACTCTTCAGTCCCCGACTGACCCCTGAAGCCATTTGAGTGTTCTACCCTTGAGTTTTATGGCTTCATTGTGAATTACTACTATTCCTCTTTATCAGTGTTTCTCAGCACTTTTTCTGTGATCTAGTACCAACAGATCTTTCGTTGTTGTCTAGAACTCTTTCACGCTGTGCTGGACATTTTGATCTCCTGGGAGACCACTACTGTCGCAGGCTAATGCAACAACCAAAATGACCAAGAATGGCCCCACACATTTCCAAAGGCCCCACTCCGAGGCAGCAACTCTTGCTCCCCGTTGAGAATCAGTGCATTAAATCAATGTTCCATTATTTTAAAACTGATATCTTATTTTGGCTCTTTATACAAAACTATAATGCCTCTACTTCCTTCCATCGTTTTCATATATTATAAACATCTTACCAGTCAAATAACACACTGTACCTATGCCAGGATCAAGCCTAAAGTCCAGCAGATGTCAGTAAGAGTCCAAGATCTGTTCTCTTCTAACTGGGGATTATTAAACTTCTCAGTACCTCAGCCTCTGTACCTGTGAGATGGGGAGAATGACAGCCTCTGCCTCATGGAGTTCTTGGGTGGGCTCAGTGCATTGTGCTGTTTCTAAAGACCAGCATGTGGGAAGCACGCAGTGATTATGGTTGGGCACCCATGACAATTTGACTTAGTGATCTTTAGATGTGACAGTGGTGGAAAAGCACACCCTTTCAGTAGAAATCGTGCTTGGAATTTTGAATTTGGATCTGTTTCCAGGCTGGCCAGGTGCCGTGCGATACTCTGTCTGGCGCTGGGCAGCTCCCAGTCAGCTATGCGACCCCAAGGGTCAACAGCTGATACACTCACGACCCTTCTGCACCCCGACAAGCACTCTGTTGTTCACTTTCAGTGCCGGGTTCAATAAGCTACATGAGATACTCAACACTTTATTATACAATAGGTTCTGCGTCAGATGATCTTTGCCCAACTGTAGGCTAATGTTAAGTATTTTGAGCTTGTTTAAGGCGGGCTAGGTGAAGCCACGTTTGGTAGGTTAGGTAAAGTAAATGCAGTTCTGACTTCAGATGTTTTCAATTTACAACAGGATTATTGGGACCTAACCCCGTTGTAAACAGAGGAAGATCTGAAACGCTTCACCAAGATGGCGCCTAGAGTAGAATTATTAGAATCGAGCTGGTCCGTTTGAGGGAACTCAGGTGTTCATGTTGAGTATAGTTTGAAGATAAGAACTGGGACAGGATGAGGTACGAAAATGATGACAGATGTCATTATTTAAGTGGCTGATGGCCCCTAACCACAATGAACGGGTTGTTCCTTGGGGTCTAATTGTAGATTGCTGATCAGACAGTGGGCAAAAACATCTACTCATTTGCACCTCCCCCCACACACATACCAAATAACCAGGAAATGAGCAAATTAGGGTGATTAGGTTGTGAAAAAAGGGCCTGGACCATGAGAGAGTTTGCCACTGGCTCATGCCATCATCAAGATTGGGACTGTCTCACCCTCTTTCTCCTGGTGAGTTTTGACACCCGGACCAACACTAATGTAGCGTCTGGCCAGGGACTTGCCAACCACAGTCCAGCAGAGTGCTGGGAGCATTTCCTCTGTTCACCCTGGGCCTGCAGGGAAATCCCGAGACCTCCTGGGAGGCCGGGATCCCATCTTTCTGCTTCCCGTTTCTAATGATAGAGCAGCTCTCAAGGGGTCTTCAGCTGGTACAGCCCAACACTGAGGTGAAATAATGAGGACACACCGCGTTCCTGCCTGACATGCTTTCTTTGGACAGAGTCATTTTGTGAAGAGTGGTTTAAAACAAGAGCACAATAGAAGACGATTTCGATGAAAACCACATGGACTGCAATAATCAATAATTGCTATCAATATTATTAGGGCTTTAATCGATTTTTTTTTTTTTGACAGAGCAGAAGCAGGGGAAGCAGCAGGCAGAGGGAAAGGGGGAAGCAGGCTCCCCGCTGAGCAGAGCCCAAGGCAGGGTGAGGGTGGGAGTCGATCCCAGGATCCTGGGATCATGATCAGAGTGAAAGACAGAAGCCTAACTGACTGAGCCACCCAGGCGTTCCTTAAAAAGATTTTTTTTCTGCAATCTCCATTAACTTATTGTTTTTAAAATAAAAATTTTGAGCCATAGCACAGCTGAATGGTGTGGAAAGAGAACAAAGCCAAGGAGATGAGAGCCCAGCCTCTTCTCCCAGCCCTGCCACTCCCTCACTGTGGAGCTGAGACAAATAGAGTCCTTTCTAGGCCCTGGCGAATGAACGGCTGGACACTTGAAAAGTCCCCCTCAGGCTCTTTTGAGATCCAAATATTCTGCTTTTTAAAGACTGAAGTAAGGGGTTCTTGGGTGCTTCAGTCAGTTAAGTGTCTGCCTTCGGCTCAGGTCATGATCCCAGGGTCCTGAGATCCAGCCCCACATCAGGCTCCCTGCTCAGTGGGGAGCCTGCTTCTCACTCTGCCTGCTGCTCCCCCCTTGTGCTCTCCCTCCCTGTAAAATAAATTAATAAAATCTAAAAAAAAAAGACCAAAGTCAGGAAGGGGGAAGAGAAATAAATTTGGATGGGAACGGGATATTTTAAAAGAAAAAAATCTGTTTCCATTTTATAATATCATCCAGTCTCCTCCACATTACTAGACTTTTCTCCTCTAATTTAATATGCACTTTGGAACAATCAAGAAAAGGAGGAAACATAAATAAGCCAAACTCATAATGAATATAGCCACGGAAACAGAGGAGATCAAAACTTATGAGGCAACTAAGGTGGGTTTTTTTTTAATGAAATCTCAATAACATTAATGATTTCCTAGAAAAATATAAATTAGCAAAACTGATTTCATAAGACACAGGAAACTTAAAGACACCAAAATCAAAACAAAGTAACAAGAAAGACATTTGGAGGCAGCATGATATTTAGCCATGAAAAGCAGAGAACTGAAGTCAGCTTGAGTTCACATCCCCGCTCATTCCCTGCATGAGCTTGGTCTAGTTCTTGAACTCCTCAAAGCCTGTTTTCTTATCTGTATGATGGGCGCAATAACAACTGGTTCTCAGGTTTGAATAAGACAAATATAAATGATACTTGCTTCTGAGGATAACATAAGAGGAGCTACGTGAAGTAATTATTATAGCTTCTGTCACATAATATTAATAAGCATGGAATAAATGACTTCAGAAAATTAAAGCATTATTGGAATTAATCAACTCAAAATCTGTGTCCAAATAGTTTTAGGAAATGAGTTATTTTAAACTTTTGAGGAACACGTAATTTTTGTGCTATTACACAGATCTGGGGCCCCGAAAAAGGTGGAAAACTCTGCAGGATCATGTCACTTACAAATACAGAAGTAAATATAAGATAATATTAAGAAGTTACTCCAGGGACATCCAGGAAATCAACTATGACAATAATGAAAACTCACAAATATGTTGAGTATTTACATGCTCTTCTGTGCTCAGCTCTGCAAGAATAGACATGTTCCCCGTTTCCTAGACAGGACAGTAAGGCTTGGGAAGGTTGAGCCATTTTCCCTGGTTTCTCGCCCCCCCAACCCCCAGATGCTAGAAGAGCCAAATTTCAAACCAAGCTCAGCTCTCGGTCATTACAGGGAACTGCCTCTTACATAATATGAAGAGAGCACAATAGATGAAGTTTTTGAAATTATGCTCTCCGTAATATGCCAAGCACCGTCCTTTAAGTCAGATACTCGTTTCTTATTTCTTAAGTTAATAAAATAAGAATATGAGACTTATTTCTTACCATAATAAAGAATATCTCTTCTATACCAATAACCAACATCTTACCAAGTGGTAAAATGCTCTAGCAGTTATTTGAGAACAAGGATGTCTGCTGTAACCATTTAAAAAAATTAATCCTGGCAATTCTAACTCTGGGAAGTTGGAGGTTCCTCCAACCTCCGATAATAGTAAGGGTATGGAATAGCTATTGGGCAGGTTCGGTGACACTTTTGTACATATCATACCTTTTCCTTTTCTTTTTTTAAAAATTCAAGTATAATTATTATTTCCTTTTCACAGAGGGCAAAACTAAGACAAGGAGAGGTTAAGTAACTCGCTCAAGACGATGAGAAGAGTTAACAGGGCTTGGGGCCCAGGCAGGCTGGTGCTGGAACGTGAGCTGTTAACTGATACGAGAAAGCAACAAAATCATGGTTTGGGGCAAGGGCAAGTCCAATTCATCCTAATTTGCAAAAGACGTGAGTTTACGCCTAGAAATCCCCAAAGAATCCATTGAAAAAGTAGTGAAATTGATGAGAGTCCTTGAGAAAGTCCTGAGGACATGAAAATATTCTAAAATTATGGGCTTTTCTTCCTATTATATCAGCAATAACCAATTAGGAAATGGAATTGCTGGGAGGCGGGTCCGTGAAACTTAGCAGCCATCACACCAGATAGACCTGAGAATAAATTGAAGAATACTTTGAAGAAAGTCACGAAAAACCCTAAAAATTAGGGTGCCTGGCGGGCTCATTCGGTGGAGTATACAATTCTTAAGCTCAAGGTTGTAGGTGTGAGCCCACGTTGGGTGCAGAAACTTAAAATCTTTAAAAATATAAATAAGAAATTTAAAAAAAGACATGAACTAATAGACACACGATGTTTCAGCTCGGGAATTCAGCAGACTGAAAAAGATCACTCTGAAATGAATTTGTTGGTTCTGAATAACTCCAATCAAAACTACGATGAGAATTTTTTACAACTCCAGATTAAATCTAAAATTTCCCCAGGGGAGAAAATAGCAGTTGAGAAGAGCCGAAACATGTGAAAAGGAATTGTGACCAGGCAGGTTCTTGACATATCACTTTTTTTTTTTAAGATTTATTTATTTATTTGAGAGAGAGGGAGAGCACAGGGGGAACAGAGAGAGAGAGAGAGAGAAACTCGAGGAGCTCCCTCTCGCCAACCGGAGATCAGGACCCGAGCCCAAACCAAGAGTTGGTCACTCAGCCAACTGCGCCTCCCGGGTGCCCTGTGACATACCATTTTTTTAAATTTTTATTTTTTTTTTAAAGATTTTACTTATTTATTTGATAGAGAGAGAGAGAGCAAGTGAGGGAACACAAGCAGGGGGAGTGGAAGAGAGAGAAGCAGGCTTCACGCTGAGCGGGGAGCCCAGTGCAGAACTTGATCCCAGAATCCTGGGATCATGACCTGAGCCAAAGGCAGATGCCTAAGGACTGAGCCACCCAGGCGCCCCCTGACATAACACTTCTAAAGGGGGGTGTAGACTTGAAAATATTTGCTAGGATGTATAATAAATCAATCACAAAAGTGGCTCACAAGGCAGGGGGAGAAAAGGAAAGTGTCATTTAAGAAATGTCGCGCACAGAATAATGAATTTGCTACCTATAAGGAAAACAAAACATAGCTTGCATCCAGACAGGATATAACAAAATAAATTTCAAAAGAATTAAAGAAGTAAATATTTTCAAGTGGAGGCATTAAAAGTAGAAGGAAATGGATTGGATATTCACATACTCAGTGATATTTATTAAATCCCACAGGAGAGAAAACTTTCTCAGCTTATATGCGAAGAAATCAGAAAGCAAAAGGAAAGACAGATTTGATTCTAAAATATTAAAACTTCAAAAAAAAATTTCCTATGTTTAAATCAAATCAATAAAATTTAAAGGCAAATAGATAAAAACACTAGAACAAGCGTGTGCAATATGTAACTTTAAAAGGTTTTAGATTTTTATTTACAAAAATTCTTAAGAAAAAACCCTTACGTCTCCAATTGGTAAATGGGTAAAAGGCATGGAACAATTTACAAACAATCCGAATGGGCCCAAAGCTATTATTACAAGGTAGTCTTACCCACTGCTAATTATAAAAGTGAAAAGGGAAACTATCTAATTGAAAAACAAAGATTAAATAAATCATGGTGAAGGTATAGAATGGAATATTACACCGTTTTAAAATTAGATTGAGAAAAAATTAATCTGGGGAAGGAGTCTGTTCCATGAAGAAATACCATGCAGTTATGTTTAGCTACATACAAAATATATTTAAAAATATAAAAAGAATAAAAATGTGTACAAAAAAAGAAAACTTTGGGTCATTAAACTTTTTCATCTCTTGTATTAGTTTAGTAATAACCCTCAGTCACCTGATTCAGTTCACCAAATCCAGAATAGTTCATTGACAGTAATTTTGCATATCAAATACAGATTTGTTCACGAATATAAAGTTACGGAAATTAAACTGGGGATTTCATTTAAATGTACTTTGTTCAAAAAGGGGAAATAGAAGAAAATATACCTAAATGTTAACAAAACTGGGTATTGGGATTGTGGACGATGTTTTATTTAACTCTTTATACTATCTGTCATTGTCAAAGTTTTCTGCAATTAACATATCTTTTTTCTAACCAGGAAAAAAATACTTGAAGAATATTGAAACAAGCCCAGAAACTCTGAGTCCCTCAGTTAGCATAGTACTTAATTTATCTACATAAAAAATTTATTTATAATCTAAATTGTATCTTCCCATGTTAATAAAACATTGAGATATTCAGCTACATGTGTGAGTTCCTATCAAATATATATCGAGTCATCCAGGTGGGTGGTCCTGTGTGAAAGAGTCTGATGGACAGAACGAAAGAGAGAACACCATCTGAACATTCAAAAGCTCGCACTGTACTTGAAAATCCAAGACATTAATATACGAAAAATCGAAAAGCGGAAGAGATGTCACAGCAAAGCTTGATGAAGGGGTGGTATCCATAATACGCACTGTCTCGGAAGACAAATGGATTCCCACCCCGCAGAACACTCAGAGAGGAGTCCCTGAGTAGGAGCTTTGAAGAACAGGCAATGGATGAATGGAGAAGGAGGGAAAGGGCCGTCCCGCGAACGAAACGCGTCTGTCAGCCCTGGCTGCAGGGGAAGCCACTGTCTTCAACAGGGTTCCATACAGATTTGGCCACATGTAGATAAGATACTGTGGGCGAAAGCTGGATCCACTGCAAGGCAGCCTCACAAGTAAGTGAGGAGCAGGGACTTGGTGGCCAGATAGCTTGGATTTGGAATTTCAGCTCTGACCTTCCTGGCTATGACCTTTCTTTCTCCGCGCCTCAGTGTTCCATCTGAAAAATGGGGACAGCGCCTGTTTCATTTTTTGAACTCACACACCTCACAGGCTTGGTATGTGTTAGCATCATGCAAAACATTTTGCATAAATTATTATTTTTTTAATTTTAATTTTTAATTTTTTTAAAGGATGCTCTCTGCCCAATATGGGGCTTGAACTTCGGACCCCAGGTCGAGAGAGTCATGTGCTCTGCTGATGAGCCAGCCAGATGTCCCTATAAATCATCTTGTTTAATCATCAGAATAACAAAAGTACGAGGTAGCTACTATTGTTGTCCCCATTTTACATATGAGAAAATCAGACTTTGATGCCCCGCGGAGAGGACAGAATTCAAACCCAGGCTGTTTGGGGCCAGAGCCTTCACCATACAGCATACCCTATTTAAGAAGATTAGTCAAGTGCCTGCATTTAGAGGGGCTCAGCAGGGAGGGATCTTCAGAGCCAAACAGAGGATTCAACACAAACTGGCTTAACTATAAAAATGCACCCATTTCTAGAGAGCCCTGTAAGAAAACGGGGCTCACCCATGATCTTTAGATGAGAGGTATAAGCAACCCAAGATACGAAGCCATATGGTCCTGGGAAGTCCTCAGTCCTAAGCAGTCCCTGCTCCTATGACTATCGCCATTTCCACGCACCAGGGGACAGAGAAGGTCGAAATATCCAGCAGTGAGAAGTGAGGAGTGTGGCCTGCCAAATACCATGGGGAAGGGGATCACAGAGGGGTAGGGCATTACCTTTGTCCTGGGAGTCAGAAAAGTCGTCTCTAGATTCCCTTCAGCGCTGATCACCATGGCAGGGGTCTCACCCCTGGGGGCTGAGACATAATCTGGAATGAGAAATGAGAACCCGGATCAACTCTCCAGCTTGGTGGCGTTGTAAATTCAGCCACCTTGGACACGTCATTTCTTTCTTAGCCTCAGTTTCTCTGTCTAAAACGGAAGGGGGGGTGGTGTGCTAAATCAATGTGTCGTTTTAGCTCTGACGTGTCATTGTTCTAGAATTCCGCGGGTGTAACATGGACATTAACGATGAGAGACTCAAGTTAACCAAAAATAGCAACTCTGAGTTTCAACCAGATACCCCACATCTCTAGAAATACACGTTTATAAGGACAGGCAGCAGCAAGTTTTAAGAAAGAAAACAAATAATTCAAACTTTCCAATTCGTAGTCTTGGGGAAAGCATTTTTTATCAGCAATTACTTGAGATAAATGCAACCTGAATGCAACTTAATTCTAAGCCTAAATCAGCAAGTACTCGAAGTGCAAGCAACTTCAGCAGTATTCATGGATTCGTCTTTGCTGGTTCCCACAAAGCTCCGGGTGAATTGGAAGGGCCAAAGCATTCTGTTTCCTAGATTGCCCAACGAAATTTCAGAACCGCTAAACACCTTCTACAGACCATGCTCCGTTGGTGAGTGCTCTGGTGGCTCGGACCACGCCGTCCATATTTTACGCTCCACGATCCCTGGCTTAGAAACCGCGCGTAGGAGAAGCATTTTGTCACGTCCTGTACACACTGCAATTCAATCCATTTATCTAGAAGAAACACTACTTAACGTTGGGGGAGCCACTCAACGTCCCTGAGTCTCAGTTTCTACTCTGCTAGTTGGGAAGTCAAATGTCTCCCTCCTAAAGTTTATCACGGAGGGTAAGTGAGACTATGGAAACTTCCAGCACTTTTCCTGCCTCACTGTTGGGTCTCAGGGCCAGGGCTGGCTTCATAGGCCTGCCACCTACGCAGTCTACTTGGGCGATGGCCCTGGCTTGGTTTACTGCTCTGCTGTTGCCATCTCTAACCTTAATAAATTTTTAACAAGGAACCCCAGATTTTCATTTGCACTGGGTCCTGCCAATTGCACAGCCGATCCTACTCAAGGTATTGTTTTGAGTAGAGTTGCCAAAACTCAAACAGCAAGGTCAGTATACAGAGCGAGAGACAGATCGGCCCATCACCACGTGCTCCCTGAGCGTCTCCTGCACTCCCAGAGGTCAGCTCTGAGCACGCCCTTGTGCACATTCTCCAGAAGCTTTTCTTTCCCTGCCTGACTTCGGTCAAGTCACTTAACAGCTCTGTGCCTCAGTTGCCGTCACTGTAAAGAGAAGCTACTCATAGAACCAGCATCTTCAGAGTTGCTATGAGGATAAAATGAATTAGTCTATGCAAAGCTCTTAGGACAGTTCCGGGCGCGGGATAAACTCTATGTAGGGGTCATGTATCACTCTTTGCCGTTGTTCCACAACTGTCCTTGTGACGGGGTGCAGTCTCTGACTCCCACTCGTAACGTTTCAAATTGCCACCCCAGCCCCTTCCCTCCACACATGCCAGTCTTTTGCAACTCAGAACAAATCTTAAAGAAAATACTCCTGCAGGGAGACGTTCTCTGGGATGGAGTTCCCCATTGACTTCAAAAGAATCACTAATTGATAGCTCTTATGGATGGAACACTTCACTAGGCACCAAATCTACTGCTTGTCTGTTATCCTCAGAGCAACAGAAGGTGGGTGGTTGTATGCCCATTTTATAGATGGGGAAACTGAGGCTTCCACAGGTTTAGCAGAATTCTTTGGATCTAGTTCTGCCTGGATCCAAGGTCTATGCAGCTGGCAGCCGGAGCCCTGATTGCCACGGCTGTTACCGCAGACACATCTTTGGTCTCGGGAACCAGAGACTAATGTCCACCACGTACAAGCCGTTCAATCTTAGGCCCACTCCAAGCCGCATGCAACTGACTTCCACACTCTGGAATCCCAGCACACAGACAGAGAATCGCCTCTGAGACCTCTGCACCCCTGTGTTCACAGACACAAACTCCTCCAACTAATTTAAAAATCCACCTCCCCAGACAATACTCACCCTCGGGACCAGAAGCAAGGTCTGAGCCCAGCTTGCGTTTCAGCAACGTCCTGATGGAAACAGCGTCCCCACCAAACCCCCGCCCAACCCCACCCAGAAGCTTCTTGGCCATTGGAGGTCAGTTACAAATGTTTCACCATTTCCAAGGGGGCGGGGGCATGCTGCTCGGAGATCATAATCTAGCTCAGTTGCCGAGAGCCAAGTGAAGCGGCAGATAACACCTTCTATCTTTCTCTGCAGGGCTCTACCCCACTCATCTCTGCAGACAGTTTACATAGATGGAGGAGATTAGTAGTTTCCTTATCTCCATGTGAACGCACATTTAAATACCGCAAATACGCACGTAGCCTCGTAGCATGGAAAGAGCACTGGTGGAGGAGTCAAGAGGCCCGGGTTCGAGTCCCACCTCTCTCATTCACTTGCTGCATGAGTTCTGACAACCCACTTTCCCATCAGGTAACCCCTGCTCTTCCTCCAGAAAATGAAGAAGCAGGTCTCTAGATATTAGCAAAGGTCCCTTCCAGCCTGGTGCATCTTTGAATCTGTGTGTGATGTGGCCCTAGATTAAGAGATTGTGGATGGGACATCGGCAATGAATGAGGACCATTTTGCAAGGACAACTTCTTTGCTGTTAAACATTAAATGACACCAACCTAGGACCAGTTGTTGCAGTTTCTAATGATCGCACCAGGAAGGCAAGGAAGGCCAATGTAGGCTTTTGGTGGGTCTCGGGCTAAACCCCCAGGATTCAGATTTAGTAGTGAAGAAGACACAGGAGGATAAAATGATCCTGCTGTCAAACAAAGAAAGCAGAGTTTTGTAGGTCCCTGTGATGTCACCTCCCTGTTCAGGACAAGTTAATCAGTGTAGAATCATGACTTCAGAATCAGATCTATCCAGATTTAAACCCTGCTACACTACTTGGTAGCTGTGTGACTTGAGGAAAGTTGCTTAACTTCTCTGATTCTCAGTTTTTTCACTTGTAAAATTGGGTTAATAATATATACCTAATTTTTTAAAAAATCTCGTAAATTTGTTTAAAGTTAAAGAATACAAATAAATAGGCAAGACACTTAACAGAAGTTCCTTTCTGGGGTAGACAACAAATGACAGTGATCTATCTTTATATTGTCCAAAAGAAAGTTAGAAAGCCATTCCTTAGGCTGAGTCCTGCTCCGTGTTTTATGGCCCTTGATGTATCATTAGCTCACTATAGAAACACGTCGGTGGCTGGAGCTGCCGTTTTCTTTCCTCTGCATGAATTGTGTTAACAGAGAGCCCTGTGATCACTCAAGATTTAAGAACCCACAAGAGTGATTCCCTAACGGGGCTCTCCACACCCTCCCGGCTCACCTGCCAGTGTCAAATACACTCCTCTCTGCTCCCGTCTCTGTCTCGATCTCCAAGTCATCAACTCGAGCTGCCGTTAACAGGGATCAAGCCGAGTATCAACTCTGCGATTACCCTTTGACGTGAACCTGGTGTAGCTACAGCAGCAGCCAAAGCTTCCTGCAGCTCTGCGCCTCTGTGTGGACCATTCTTGGACCGGAACCTTCCATGATCCCATTCCGAGGCTCAGAGTGTTATGTCGCTATGAAGGATCTTTGAACGGGACGTATTCAGGGTCCTCTCTGTGTTCATTCTCACTAGACAGTGATGCCACCATAGAAAGTCCACTTGACTTGGACATCGTGACTTGAGGTCTGGGGCATTTGACCTCTCTGGACTGTATTTTCCTCCTACAGAACTGGAAGGAGTTTTGTTTAGATCACCCACGGCTCTGCTTTACAGAGCCAAGGAAGAATTACTGGGGGTCTCCATGTCCTGGGAGGCCAGGACTCTGCGTGCCCCTGTACTTTAGCGGGTTGGTGGCACGGAGAAGAGAGGGAATAAAGTCAAGTCTCCGTTACACGTGCCCAGGGTTCGCCAGCAACTCACGCACAGACACCTGCCGAAGGTGAGCTGAGGAGTCACCCACAAAGGCACTTAGGCTGCTCCTGCCCCGAGGCCACTAGGAATATATCCCTCACGCGGTCCCCCGTCCAGGGCGCATCTGCCGAGCCCTACATGACATGACCCTCCTCTCTCTGCTTTGAGCTCGACAGACTCCAGCCCCAAAGGCAGGATCTGAGAGGAGATTAGAACAGTGATAAATGAAGTTATAACATCTCTAACAGCAACAGGAAGCTATTTTTGATAGTTTATCACCTGCTGGAGCGGCTGATGGACGTCGATAAAACACTTTCCCCTACCCTCCCTGGGGTTCATAAGACCGCATTCCTTCCAAAGCCCTTTCCCCCCCCCCCTGTGCAGTGCCGCCAACGGCCGCGGGATACAGGGTGTCCCAGAGAACACAGCTACTCTCTGCAGGAGAAACTATTTTCCCTCTCCATCTTTCAGGGTGGAAAATGGTGTGTCAACAGGAGTAGGGATATTCTGGCGAAGGGAAAACACCTTGCTCACTATGCCATCACCCTAATACATTTCCCCTCACTACTTCCCCTGCACACTCACTTTTTAAAAATTCTTTTCCCAATTGTTTTCCACATTAGAACAAAGGAGCTTTTAAAACCCACAGTTCTGGTTATGTCACCCTCTGCTAAAAACTCTCCTGCAGCTTCCCATCGCACTTAGGATGAAATCCAAGATTCTGAACAAGATCCATAAGGCCCCCACCAGCAGGCAGCTGCCCACCCTTTTAAAGCTGCATGTCGAGTATCTTGCTTGCTCTTCTCTCTTCACCCTCTTCCGGGCCCCCTCCAACCTCAGGGTGTCCGCTCAAGAGAGTCTCTCGGTGCCTAAACGATTTTCACGGTATTTTTAAAAAGATTTTATTTTTAAGTAATCTCTACACCCAATGTGGGGCTTGAATTCACAACCCTGAGATCTTTCCAGTGTTTTTACTATTGCAGATAACACCGTCGCCATCATGGATAATTTTGTACACACAAATTTTTTTTCCCCCTTAGTTCAGACTATTTCCTTAGGATTAAGTTCTAGAAGTGAATATCTAAGTTCAAGGAAAGTGCACTTATGGTTCTTGCAGCATATTGACCTTCTGCCTTCAGAAGATATGTTCCACTAGCAGTATTTGAGCGTGTCCATTTATCTACAATCTGGAGAGCAATGAATTATCGTTTTTCAGTAATGATAGAGTATTACTGCCACAAGGGTTTTATTTTTTTCAAATCTGTTCATCATTGGTAATAAAATGTTTTACTATTTATTGAGCCCCAGCAACTGTACCAGTTGCTTCCTGTATACTAATTCATTTAATCCTCACAACAAAGTTACATGGAGGATCCTGCTTTAAAATAAAGAAACTGAAAACTGGGGAGATTCTCAAATTCAGGATCGTCTTAAGGAGCAGAACCAGGATTCACATTCACATCTTTTCTGATTTCAAAATCCATTTGCTTTATGCAATATTTGTGTGCCTTCTGTATGCCCTAATGGACTTTGTGCATCAGTGAGGAGGTCAGCATGCCACAGGCAGGATGCAGAGCACAGCCCTGCGTTCACACGACTGCACATACGGAGCACCCAGCCCCAGGCCTTTCCAGGGTCACCGGTCCACAGCCAGGAGCTTCCTGCCCCCAGCACCCCCCCCACCCTGCCCTCCCTTCCAGCTGAAACTTTTTTTTTTGATTGATGGTCTCATTCCAAAACCCGAAGCTCAACTTCAGGGACAGTTGCCCTAAAATGCCCACCTTATAGAGTTGTTCCAGAATCAATGAGTCCACATGAAGTACTCTGAGTGACAAAACACTCTGCAAATGTGAGGCTGTATTATTTTTCTCCCCTCTGCTTTCTAAAAGATTTATTTATTATTTATTTTAGAGAGAAAGAGCTTGTGGGAGCAGGGGAGGGGAAGAGGGAGAGGAAGAGAATCTCAAGCAGACTCCCCGATGGCCGCGGAGCCCCGACCTGGGACTCGATCCCAGGCTGTATCATCTTTCAAAAATAACATACGAGGAAACGGACAGTGACAGCTACTGGGAGCTGGGGTGATGCAAATTGTTCTAAAATTGATTGTGGTACTAGATGCACATCTCTGTGGATATACTAAAAACCGCATGCGTATTAACCAGTGAATTACAACTAACTATGTTGACTAGTTATAACTCCCTTATAATATAATATAATATATTATATATATATTATATATATAATATAATATATATATAATTATATATATATTATAATTATATTATAATATAAGATATGCATGTGAATTCTAGCTCAATAGAGCTGCTACTAAAAAAGAGTTATAGAAAAAATTGAGGGCTTTCCTACGATGGCCACTGTGTTATTCTTTCCCAAATGGTTCCGCCACTCATTCATTCCGCGGGTATTTCTTGACGGTCTGTGATGCGCCTGGCCCCGTGCCAAGCACTTGGGATACAGAGTGAAGAAGACAGACGTGGTCCTCATCCCCACATGATTGGGATCCTAGACGTCAGAGAAGAAATCACACAAAAGGGGGCGCCTGAGTGGCTTAGTTGGTTAGGTGTCCGACTCTTGATTTCAGCTCAGGTCATCATCCCAGGACCTCAGGATCTTGAGATTGAGCCCTGAGCCCGCTTAAGATTCTTTCTCACCCTTTCCCTCTGCCCCTCCTCGCTCAAAAAATAAAAATAAATATATAAATAAATAAAAAGAAATCACACAAAGGTGTGATGAATGAATGAACGAATGAATGGAAAGTTAAAAGGAGGCAGGGAACAGACAGCCTAGGAGCTCATAACAGTCTTTGGTTAGAGAAGCCCTAGCTTCTGTCTGCAGTTAGAGAAGCAAGCAGATGTTCCTGAAGCCTTAGGGAGTAAAGGGAGAGGACAAAGGTCCTGGGAGAGAGACCCGAGGGGCTCCAATATCAGAGGACAGGTGGAGCCTGACCAGGAGATCCCAAAAGCCTGGGAAAGACATAGCAGGAATAGGACAGAAGTGCATGGACACCAGGCATCAAGGAGCATCCTTCTCATGTGTTGGGGCCCCCAGCTGTCCATCCCACTTCCCTTGTGCAATCAAGATTGCCCCAGCTCGTGTGTTTCCAGGGGGTGCTGATGAATTTACTAGATCTAGTTTTCAACATCCCATGCCCAGGAACATATTTTCGGAGTATATTAGAAGAACACACTATTTCTGCAAAACCTGAAATACATCCTTTTCTAAAAACAAGAATCCTTTGGAAATGAAAGACATTCCTCTGCACTCATCGGTTTTGTTAAGTTTGGACCTTTGTACGTTGTGTTCTTTCCTTCATCTGGGCTAGCCTACCTTGCACACAAATTTTCTTCCACTGTTTTGTGACTTTGTTAGCTCCCCACTCAGATCATCAGCTCCTAAGGAAGTGAAAAATTGGGAGTCATGTGATTTATTTATTTGCTGCGTTCCTGTTTATGAGGAGATGCTGCTGCTGAATGATATTTGAGGCATTTTCAGAACAAAAAAACACGTGTTAATGGATAATGGCCAGTCCCTTCTCATGATGGCAACCGAGTCCTGCTGACCTAGTTCACTCAACTAATCAATGAGAAACAACTTCTGATAACATAATCAATTGTACTAACCCATTGGTAATTCTTCACATTTTCTACAGCATTTTTGGTTTATAAAATATTTTCATGTAACGTCATCAGAAAGCACCTGGTGAAGGACCTATTGTTATTTCCATTTTACAGATGAGAAAGCCTGGACTTAGGGAAATTGGTTTATTTGGCAAAGGTTGAGCACAGTAAGCAAAGGGCTGAGACTGAGAGCTGACAGTGGTGACCCAAGGGGGTGGTGCAGGTCGCCATGGGAGCTGTCCATCCCTGAAGCAGGCATTAAGGAGTGCATTGTCTGTAGAGGATTTTAAAACAATTAAACTAAATGTAGTCTATTTTTTATTATCACCATGAGCCAGTAATTCTACATAATGTCAGAGATAAAATACCCCTCCCTGCTGGGCATTAGGAAGCTGGCTTTTTCTATCCTCTCATAGAAACATTAAGAGAGGATGTAAGCCTCGTGTCCAGTCAGAGAGAGATTTCTCTTAGAACTTGGCAAAGTATTTCATGTTCCAAATCCCTGTCCTCGTTAAAACAGATGCATTTTCTTTGACGGTTTTCAGACTCTTGCAGGATTATGCTTTTCCAGAAGAAAGAACAGTTGCCACAATATCTAGAAGCTACTCAACCTACTTAACAGAATTTCCCAAGAATCTTCTAGAAGATCGGCATCCATTCACTCACTCAGCAAAATGCTCTGAGCAGCTCCTCGGAGAGGGGCAGGAGCCATGGGTGCGGGTGGAGGGCAAAGAGAGGAAGGTTGCTGAGTTGTGGACAGCTTCTTCTGAGGATGAGCTGGAGGACTTAGTCTTACTGCCCAAGACCTGGGCCTTCTTGGAGCACATAACTCACTTGCCCTCCAGGCTTTAGCTGGAGATATCCAGAATTCTCCCATCCAGACCAGGAAGGGCAGCCGTTTGCTCCAAAGTCACAAAGGTTGATTTAGTATTGGAGTCCCAGCTGTTAGCCCAGACCTGGGAGGTTTCCTGGAACCTGGAATTCTCAGCACTAAAACTAGGAGAGTCCCCAGCAAATTGGGATGGTTGGTCATCCTTCCTCCCAGTTGCTAAGATTTCTTAATTACTATTAAGCGTTCATTTTACTGATGTTAGAATCACCATGGGTCCCAAGATTGGGGCAGAGAAAGCCCGAGCAATATCTTCAGATAGAGGTCTGTAGGAGCCAGCACCAAGGCGGGCTCGCCATGAGCTCCAGGAAGACCCTAGAGTAGGATTTCTTAAGAACAGAGGCACTGAGGGATAATTGTAGTTGGGGGGAGGGGCAATGCATCATAGGATGTTTCACGGTATCCTATCCTCTACCCAATGTATGCCGCTAACACACACACCCCACCTCATTGTAACCATCAAAAATGTCTCCGGATACTTTCAAACGTCCCCTGGAAGGGGGTGTGAACTTTCTCCCAGCTGAGAGCTCCTACCATAGAGAGACGTCTCTTGCGGCTTCACTACAAACTTGGAGCTGTTGTCACAGACCAAGGCTGGTAGAGGGGGTGTCCCGGCTTCAGGCTGGGCAGTCACCCCATTTGCCACCATGAAAATCTAATGGCTACTCTGCACCCTCCCTGGGCAGAAGCAGAGTTAGCCTGGTCCCTGGGGTCCCTCTGTGACAGTGCCACCTGGGCAGGGGTCCCCTTATACCAGCTCCTCCCACAGGTGCTTCAAGGAACGCTCCCGTCCTATGGGATGCTCCTTGGGGGAATGAAAGGGAGTTTAAAGAATACTACATGGTCACTCACAGAATACATTACATATTGAAGGCTCTGAGAAGTCTTGCAATAAAGAATCCTGTTTAAATTTTACAGCCCAGATTGATGTAACGGTCAATCTACCCATTAAGATGTAAAAACCACTGGCTCAATATTCTAGCTGCAGGTTCTTTGGAAACTCTGGGGTCCGCCCCGAGATTTCTGAGAATTTACAGAGGGTTTGTGTTCTCACTTCCAGCTTGGAGTTCAGCCTCCCCCAACTTGTCCAACTCATTCATATAGCACCTTTTACCACTTCCCTCTTATTTCTGCTCTGTGCTGACCAAGATGCATATTTCAGTCCCCTTTTCCCTTCCCCAAAATACCTGCACCAGGCATTGGTGTGTTCAGCAGGCTTTCCTGAGGTCTGCAGTGGTAGAAGTCTCTTATGTGACTTTAGCCTCCCCTTCCCCTCAAAACTTTCCCCATTATCCCCCTAACTCATGATTCTCCCAGCCTCCTCCCCCCCAAGCCAACTCGTTCTCACTTTATTGCACAAAAATCTTGGCCTTAGACTTTCTCTTGTACCTTCAAAGCCTTGTTAATGGGTGACCGCATACTGTACTATAAAAACTATGACACTTTTGCGTGAAAGGCGGCCTCGTAATAATGACGCTGGGGTAGCAGGTGTGTACTAGGAAAGTCCCCGGCACACTGGGGCACGTGATAAACATACCATCTCTGCTAAAACAAAGGGCTGTCTGCTCCTGGACTTGCCCTTGATTGACACAGAAAAGGTGACAGACGGTTGGAAATGTTGGTGCTTCCTCTCTACCTCCTCCACCCCTCCTCTTTCCCTGTGAATGCAATGGAGCCATAGAAAATGGTGTTATTGACGTGAACCGGGCCACCACCCCCATCCCAGAAGACAAGCCGTGGCTTTCATGAGCTTTGGTTTTAAGTGAAAATGTCTTTTTCTCCACTGCTCTTTGCTTATTCATTATTTCCCAAACTTATTTGGTCCCAGATCTCATTTAATCTCTCCATCCCTACATCAATTAATGTCTCCCATAACTCAAAGGACACACTATGGGGGACCCTGAGCTCAGAGGCAGGGAGGACTATCTTGCCACTTAAACCATCTTCGGTGACAGGATTAGGGTGACATGGATTAGGGTGACATGAAGATCAGGCCTGAGGTTCAGGGGCCAGCGAGGAGAATGCTGGAGATCAATAGAGAAGAGGAATGGGAGTGTAGAGAGTGGTACATACAGCCAGAGGCATAATCCCTCCCAAACCAGGCTGCTCCGAACTAACATTCCATGGAAGATGCTGTGGGAAATGCTGCCTCGGGTCCCTGATTCCCAAACTCAGGTGCTGATTTGTTGCATGAACCTCATCTCCTCACACTATTTCCCCTCCACTCCAAACACACTCGCCTCCTTGTTATTCTTTGACCATGTAAGGCGTACTTTCACCCCAGGGCCTTTGCATTTGCTATTCCTTCTTCCCAGAATGTTCTTCCCCATTTACCATCACTTCCTTTAGGTCAAGTCATGGTGAGGCTTCCCCTGGTCATCCAGTGCCAACTGCTCCCCCGGCCTTCCCTACCTTCCAAGCTCTGCTTAATTCTTCTCCATAGCATCCGGCCTCATCTGAGAGTTTGTGTATTGCTCATTTGTTCATTGACTCTTTCCCCCTCCTAGAAGGTCAGCTCTATGAGGACAAGGTTTTGTCTCTCAGGGTTACAACCAGATTCCAGAGTCTACAACGTGGTGAGGTTTAATATGTGTTTTTAAATGAAGAAAAGAAGGAGAGACTCAACTGTAAGTCCAGACATCTCCCCAAGTTCCCACAGAGCTGTCCCTACTCGGTGGTGACATGCAGCCCATTTCTGCCAGACAGTCCTCACACACTCCTTTCCCGGGGAGGGGGGGCTCCCCGCTGGCGGGCACTCACCAGGCCTCGCTCCCTCTGTAAGAAGCATTTCGCATGTCTCTGCTGCCCCCCCACACTTGCTATACTGCCTAGCGGTTCCGTTGGGCAGATGAACAAGGTAGGTAACCATTCACGTCTCCACAGACACCAACAGGGTGTTAATTCTTGACAAGGCAGCATAAGAGAGGCCCAGTCCAGAAGCTGCGCCCTGAATGGTATGAGCCCTGCCTCAAGAAGGGCAAGAGCTAGAGAAGTCTTCTCTGTTGGCCCGTATGTCACAGGAAGCGGCTTCCGGGGCTGGGGTGGCCGGGACCAGCATCCCTGCCTCTCGTACGCCGCTCCCTTCCGTTAGAACCGCACTTTGTTTCCAATAAATTAGAAGAAATACCCGGCCACTTACAGCCATTAGAATATGTTTTATGCGTATTTCTAAGTAGACACACACACACACACACACACACACACCCCATCCAAAGCACAAGCCGACTCAGGATCCAGCTGGGGCTCAGGTCTGACTCTCCACCCGAAGCATCTCGCTGGCCTCCCATCAGTGGAATACGATAGAGGCATATTCCACACGGTCCGGAGACGGCTTCCGAGTGCGATCGAAAGGGGGCACGTTGGCATAGACAGCAAAGTCATCCTCCTTCCAGGGAGCCAGGCTGATCACGTTGGAGTAGATGGCATCAGCATGGCAGGAAAGCTCCTTCAGAGACAGGATGCCAGTTAGAGCCCGACCTCCAGGCACCAGAGACTTCCATAGATGATACCAGCCACTGGCCCCCTGCAGGACTGCAGGTGGAGGACTGCGTTTTTGCCGAGCAAACTTGGGTTTCCTTCTAACTTCAAAAACATTTCTTTTTGGGCTGTTTTCTGCCTCACCCCCACTACCTCCTGTATGCGGTCCTACATAGGAAACAGCACGGGGTTGTGGCAGAGGAGACAGGACACTCCTCTAGATACAAAGACTATATCCTTACCGAAGTTTTATGGAGAAAGTTGGTCTGGTGCCTGGGTTGTTTCTTAAAAAGTCCTAGAAAAAATGAATAAATTCAGAGTCAGCATGAGTGGACATAGTAACCATCTCGACTTGGTTGTTTGCTGGACTTTGGCTCGAGCTTTGAAATGCACAATTTGCTGTTTTGAACCCTCAGGGCTCCTGAGAGGAAGCCCAGTGCCCGGACTGAGGTGGGAGAGCGTGCATTCTTGGAACACTTCCTAATCTGCGTTATTATTTAGATGAGGTTACGTGGCATCAATATTTGTTTTAGTTGATGCTATAAACCGTAAGTATACATGCAGATTGCTTCTGTATGACTCTCGACATGAAGAATTTGAACCGTAAAGAAATCTGTTGCTCTGTGCAGTCTCTGAACAGCAGCCTCCAGAGCTCCCCCAACCCAACCATCCCCCACGACTGCCACCCACCCCCCCGAGAGAGACACCACCATCTCCACTCCCGCCCCCATTCCAGGGCCAGCGTGTCCGACTCACTCTC
>CM053618.1:19796694-19815258 GCA_028646535.1 Procyon lotor
AGTCTACGGTCATTTGTCAGAGCAGTCCGAAAGGACTCACAGCGTACATGCCAATGAGCTCTACAGGATATCAACAAAATAGCAGCTACCATCTACTGGGGACTTAATACATGCCAGGCACATTCATTATCTTATTCAATCTTCATAACTAGACAATGAACTAGGAACAACTGTTAGTAAAGAAACCAGTTCGGACAGAGATCACACTTGCTCAAGGTCTGCGAACTAGTAAGTGGCAGCATTCGGACTTGAACCCACATCTCTCTGACTTTAAATTGTGTGTGTATGCATGGTACACTTTGCTCTCTTTGTGAGGTTATTTCACTCTCAAGTTCTCCCCCCTTACAAAGCATTGAGGGATACCAGATATGACAGGATGTCCAGAAAAAAGATAACCAGAATAAGGCAGATGAGGGGTACCCAGAGAGCGGGGATCATGCGGTGGGGTTGGCAGGGGTCAGGACCCTGGAAAGTTAGCTGATACTGGGTGGAGGTAGCAGGTGAAGGGGCACGTGCCCCCCAATGTTTATAACACCAATGTCCACAATAGCCAAACTATGGAGAGAGCCAGATGTCCATCGACAGATAAATGGATAAAGAAGATGTAGGAGATAGATAGATAGATAGATAGATAGATAGATAGATAGATAGATAGATAGATAGATCTGTGTCTCCATCTACTTGTATCTATCTATGTACCTGTATCTGTATCTATCTATAACTATCTATAACTATCTATCCATCTATCTACTATCGATCATGGAATACTACTCAGCCATCAAAAAAATGAAATCTTGCCATTTACAATGACGTGGATGGAACTAGAGGGTATCACGTGAGAGCCTTCCCAGACTCGGGGGGAGGGGGAGGGGTGGTGCTATTCTCCGCACTGTGAAAACGTTTCTCCTGCATCAAGGGATGGAGACACCAAGTGCATCCCCTCTCTAGACACAGTCCGTCTCCGGATTCTCAGAGTTAGAAGGAATCTTCGAACACACACCGTCAAACCCTCCCACTGTGCACATGAGAAGCTTCCGCAAAGCTCTCTTTGTGTGCACTCACGTCCCTCCACTTCCTTCCCCCGTAAAGTGGGGTGGTGCAGTGCTGCCCCAAGGGCAGGCGGCTCCTCTCCAGACGCACCTCGGGAGCCGGCTTGTCAGACGCCCAAAGGCAGACATTGTCACTCAGGTTGGGAGAAGGGAACCTAAGGCATCCCCAGGGCGACCTGATGCCCACAGATGATAAATAGCACCTAGGAGTGGACCCACTGAGAATCCCAGCCTCCTGGGGCCCTCAGGCCAAATAGAATTGCGTCAGGCACCTTAATGGTCCACTTCCTCTCTGCCTTTCTTTCTGTCCCCTTCTGAGTAAGATAATTGACCTCACCAAGTTTCTCTTTGACAAGCTCCTGCCCACCTTCCGAGTGAGGGGTAGGGAGGGGATCTGGAAACCAGATCTTTCCAGTGCCCGTGGCACCGACACCGAAGATGAGGAACCAAGTCGTAGGCCTTGATGTGGGAGGAATAGGGTGGGGGGTGAGAAGTCACACGTAAGCCTGGAGTCGTGAGGGGGAGCCAGGGGCACCAGCTGGGGGAGGCTGGCTGGGATAGAGCACCCTCGTTTATGATGAGGAGGAGGACAGACAGCAGAGGGTCAAGAAGGCAAGGACGTACCTGGGAAGGCAGAGGAGGGTCAGTGGGGGGTGAGGAGAACGAGCACGAAAGAGCCTCAGCTCTAGGGTCTCGGGGCACTTCCTAACTGTGTGATCTTAGGACAGTCACTGAGCCTCATTTTCTTCATCTGTGAAATGGGCATAGTAAGAATATCTTCTCCCCAGCGTTGAGAACTAAGTGGTCAGACTACGATTTAACAGTAAACGATAGCCCCTTGGCCTTGGGCTGGTTTTCAGCTGGTCTTACCAGAGCAGAGCTGTGGAGTGGGCTCGTCCAAGAAGGCATTGCCGCTGGCTCGGGCGTTCTGGAACCTACAGTTGGTGCAATTCATTTCACCAGGAAGCTCACCCAGGCTGTTCCTGTGCCGGGTCCTGAGGGTCGTAGGACAGGTGGTCTCCTTCAGCTGGAAACAGAGTTTCTCAGAGGTATTTGGGAGCAGCTGGCAGACATGGAACCCCCGGGAACTGGCCCCTCTCCTCTCCATGTTTCTCATTCCACCACGGGAGCCTGTGGGGAGGGGGGGACACGAGCATCTCACCGCCGGAGGGGAGGCCCTCCAAGAGCATCACGAGAGCCTTTCTCTCCGAAGCAAAGCATCTCTAGATAGCCCTTCCACAAGCATGCGGCCTGTCGTGGACCCCCAGCCTGTCGTGGACCCCTGGCCTCTCCCTGTCACGTCACCCTCCAAACTACTGGGGGATGAATTTACCTCGCTCTTGTATTTGGTTCTTGACTGCTGTCCGTCTCTCATCACAGCACAAGCGCCTCGGGAACCCTGACCTGTTTCCACCACCCCTCCAGCCCCAGCGCCTCCAGCAGGCCTTGCCTATGCACCGCAGCGCCCCCACAGGTATCTGTCCAAGGGACAAGTGAAAGCCAGAGACGGCTCTCTAGCACCCGGAGCCGGGCCACGCAGCCTCTACTGATCGCGGGTGGCAGATCTGTACCTTTTGAAAGGAAGATTTGATTAGATTTGATTAGAAACAGCCCCGAGTCCCTCCGAAGCAACCAAACCGAGTGATAAAGTGGAGATAGGGGTGTGACAAAGTTGGTGATAAAGTGGGAAACACTGATCTGGGAAATAGGGGAGCACTGAGAGGGGTGTCCCGGAGGCCCGCGCTGGAGGACGCCCTTCCTGGGCACAGGGTGGAGTCAGAGAGACGAGGGCCGCCGGGCACCATTGCAGCCGCTCACCCCTGTTCAGGGTGTGACGTAAGGATGCAGGTATGTTTAAGACCAAATAAAAGAAGATCTGTCCCCTTCAGTATGTTAATACAAAATGGTTTTAGTATTATTTTTAGTTAAATTAAATAGTTAAAAATGTTCCCGGCGGGCACCTGGGTGACTCAGTTGGTTGAGCGTCTGCCTTCAGCTCACGATCCTAGGATCCTGAGATCAAGTCCTGCAATGGGCTCCTTGCTCAGCGAGGGGCCTGCTTCTCCCTCTCCCTCTGCCTGCTGCTCCCCCTGCTTATCCTCTCTCTTTCTCTGTCAAATAAATAAATAAAATCTTAAAAAAAAAACATTCTTGGTTTTCATCGCTAAAATGGAAACTATAAATAGACATAAGTTACATAGACAATAGCTCTTTGGGTTCCTTTTTTTTTTTTTTAAAGATTTTTATTTATTTATGTGACAGAGAGAGAGATCACAAATAGGCAGAGAGGCAGGAGGAGAGAGAGGAGAAAGCAGGCTCCCTGCTGAGCAGAGAGCCCAATGCGGGGCTCGATCCCAGGACCCTGAGATCATGACCTGAGCCAAAGGCAGAGACTTTAACCCACTGAGCCACTCAGGCGCCCCTCTTTGGGTTCCTTAATAATGTTTGAAAGTGTAAAGGGACCCTGAGACAAAAAGTTTGAACTTCTGGTCTGGGGACTCGTGGTGTATCATCACCAAAGAGTGGGAGAGGGGCATTTCTGTAAGGGGTGCAAACCACAAGCCACGAGAGAGTCAGACCTGGCTGTTCTTAAAAGGCAGTTTATGTTAAGGACAGAATCTCTTGGAAGAGAAAACTCCCAAGCCTCCTGGCTGACAATGCGGCAGTTGTGTAGACGGCCCTGCCAGAGTGGGTGGAGCCCAGGGGTGGGGGAAACACGGCTCTGAAGTCCGGGAATTCTGGAGAGGAAGAAGAAGAAATTCTGAAATTCCCAGGGTCACCTGCCCTGCCCCGAACCCTTCCTCGCTGGCTGCTCTGCCTGAAATTCCAAGGCGGTGTCTCATTCCCTTAGTCAATAGGCAAATTCACTCCAACACAATACCAAGCGTCATTCGAGCTGATACAAACGTGTAAATAACTTTATGGTTGTTTAGATAGATTAGAGGTTGCACTGTTATTAATAAAACAATGGTAGGAGTGGGGTGGTTGAGTGGGAGGGAATAGGCATGCAGTAATATAGGAGACCAAAAAATATTACCTAAATAAACGGTAAGAGCCATGCCTGGACTCAGGAGGGCAGAGGGCCACCAACAGAAGGACTTAATCGAGCTGATTCCGGGCAGAGTTAGGCCCTGGAGCAGAGAGTGTGCTCCCAGCTCCCCCTCCTCCCCCCCCCCCCCGGCATCAGAGCTAGGGACCCCAACAGCTGCAACCAAAGGCAGATGTGGGTCAGTGTGAAAGTGCCGTACGACAAACGGTCCTCGGATCCGAGAGGAAGGACAGTTCATTTCCAGCTTGGGTGACAAGGCAAGGCTGGTGTGGGGCCGGGGGAGGTGGCATTAGTGCTGGGGCCGGACAATGGCAAGATCACTGGGCAGTGCTAGGAGCACGGATGTACCAGGGAGCTACGAGCAACACAGGAAAGAAAAGGCGCGCTGGACCCCTGAGACGGGAGGGAAGCTGTCGCCTCGGATAGTGGAAGGAAGGAGGGACAGAACTTGGGAGGACGGGGTGCAGGGAAGACAGTTCACAACCCGGATTTCAAGCGCCACGCTTGGACCAAGGTCATGTCTGATTTGATTTATCTGCCCCGACGCTGGGCCAGCACCTGGAACCAAACCGGCCTCAGTGAGTGCTTGACAAAGGGCTGGAAAGTTGGACACATTCCTTTTCCCCCTGGACGGCCACAGACGTGCTGCTGTCATCATGCGGGGTCAGCAGAGCGGACAGGGGCCAGAGGAGGGGGCGATGGGGGTGGATATTTAAGCATGTTTCCTCCTAGTTTCCTTTGAGGTAAATATTCTCACCGTTTCTGGGACTTTACTGTTGTTTTCAGGTTGTTTTTGCAAAATTTCATTTCTCAGAAGAGAAACCCTGTGTGTTCTTGAGGTTTGTGACAAGGCCATTTATTGGTTGGAGGTTGCTTTAAAGATCTTTAGGCTTTCAGTTTGCACGGTGGCTTATCCGCAAGCCTCAGACAATTGCCTTAGCATTTGCTTCCTAAGAAAATCAGAATGTCAGCTTCTTGGCTGATCTTACTCTCATTTGTAGATGGGGTGACTAAGGTTTCTCAGGGAGAAGTGAGTGAATTGCCCAACATCACAGCAAACAGCGTGAGCAGCATCTGAACACAGGTCTCACTATCCTGTAGCCGCCTTGCATTTCCTATACAGGCTGTTTCTATGCATATGGGAGCACTGTATTCCCTGTAATGGCCACATAAACATCTAGAGTAGTCAAGGGCGGTTGTTCAAGTTGTTTATTGCTCAAGGGCATGGTATCTAAGAGAACTCTCTGCTTCATAAACATCATTATTATTTTGAATTTTTTTCACATTTTTATTTAACTGCTAATTCCAAAGGTAGGTGGCATCTGCTATGTGTGTATGTGTGTATATATATTTACACACATACACACACACTATATATATATATATATTATATATATATACATTATATATATATAATGTATGTGTAAATATATATATATTTATTATATATATTTTTTCTTTTTCTTTTTTTTTTAAGGTTTATTTACTTACTTGAGAGAGAGAGCACAGAGGAAGAGGAAAGGGGAGAGGGAGAGGGAGAGAGAATCCCAACCACACTCTGCACCGAGCACAGAGCCTAAACCAGCCATCGATCTCATGACCCCGAGATCAGGACCTGAGCAGAAACCAAGAATCTGCCGCTCAACCAACTGCCCCAGGTGGTTTATATTCTTATTAATTTTTTGGCAGGTAACAAAAATAAAGTCTTATCTAACCAAATCCATTTATTATAAGTTTCTGACACATGGAAATAAAGACTTTTTCTAACAGTGTTGACCTGTACTGGCTTCTCACTATGAAGAGAATGAGTTGCTAAAGTAACTCGCTGATTTAAGACATCTGCATTAACGAATGCTTCCGAACAAGGGGCCGCTTTTCCAACTGCTGTTTTGATTTTTACCTAAATTAAAAAAAAAAAAAAAAATCCTCTATTAGTATCAGTGTATTGGGTAAATTTGAAATTTTGCACTAAAATTCGTACGGCTGCCTGATTGATAGTTCGGAGCTCCGAATGATAATCTATCGGCTTTTCACTATGCCATAACTCACGTTTGTAGCAATTAATGTTCATTTACCATTGTGTCTCCATAAAATAATTACTTTAATGATTATTTTTAATATTTAATTTCTTTTTAACATTAGTATCTTGATTCTTAATATTATTATTTTAATTTTAATTATCATATCAATAGCACAGCTATGGCTTATGGGTTGTTAAAGGAAATTTCTTCAAGATAAAAATGAACTGCAGTTAAATTTCATAGTTCGCTACATACTATTTTTTTTATTTTTAATTTTTTTTTTAATTTTTTTTTTTTTTTTTGCGACGGCCGGGTATGGGCCCGACGCTCCAGCGCCATCCATTTTCAAGGCTAGTTGATTCGGCAGGTGAGTTGTTACCATACTATTTTTTTTAAGTTACAAATACCAAAATTAAAGACTAGGTTCATATGCTGCTTTTCCTAAGTTAGTGGAGTGGAAAAAAAAAAGGGATTGATTGACAAACAGAAAATGAAAAGCTTGGGGCACCTGGGTGGCTCAGTGGGTTAAAGCCTCTCTCTTTAGCTCAGGTCATGATCTCAGGGTCCTGGGACCGAGCCCCGCATCATCGCATCATCGGACTCTCTGCTCAGCAGGGAGCCTGCCTCCCCCTCTCTCTCTGCCTGCCTCTCTGCCTACTTGTGATCTCTCTCTCTCTCTGTCAAATAAATAAATAAAATCTTGAAAAGAAAAGAAAGTGAAAAGCTGCCTATAGAAGAAATGAAATTATTTGAATTGTTGAATAAATATGGGCAGAAAGAGGCAAAAGTAAAAAAAAATAATAATAACAATAAAAGAGCACCATGCTGTTGGTTAGTGAATCTGTCACAGAAATGTGAGCAGGATGTGAAATTACCTTTTAGTTCCATGGTAAACCATAACTGATGGATTGCAAGAACAATTGGGAATTTAGGAAAAAATGCAAAGAACCCAAACACATGACACAGAGTTTGAATATGAATCTAAAGAAATTATAGCCTCTTGACATTGATAACAACTTCTCCAAAATAAAAAATTCTAGAAAAGGGAAAGCAGAGACTCATCTTAACCGTAAATCCTAAGACCAGCCGTGTCTCATGAATCCTTTCACACTGCCCTATTGCCCAGTCTCCGGCACTGAGAGATGTCTGGACAAAGACATGCAAATGGTCAGGTACATACATCTGTAAAGAAGTTCTAGCTCAGTCATAAGCAAAGCAGTTAAATTAAAACAATTTAAAACCTTTTTTTTTTTTTTTTTAAGAAGGAAAATCCTCAGTCCTAGCAAATGTTCTGGGGATGGCACACTCTGGCAGGAAGTCAGTTGTTAGAATCTTTGTGAGGGGAAATTCAGGGTGTAGATCAGAAGGCCCTACAGATGACCCTATTTCTTTGGCCCAGCAACTTCACTTAGAGGAATTTATCCTGAGGAAATAGCCAAGGATGTGTGTTGTTCAAAAAGAAAACCGCAGACCCAGAATAGTGTCCCTTTGCCACATCACCAAACAGGGACTTGAAGCCTACTCTAAATGCAGTTTCCACCTCCCCCAGAAATCTAGTCTTAACTGGTCAGTTTTCTGGTCAGGACCAAGGAGACAATCTGTCACATCGGCTCTCTCCATCCCCCAAAGGAAGATCAACTAATCTACCCTTTAATACTCTTTTGTCCCCAAATGAAAGTGACCTCTCCTGAACTCATTTACTTTTCACTTTATGACTTCCTTGTCCTGCCTTTAAAAACCTTTCCCTTTCTGTAGCCCTTTGGAGCCCCTCTACTTGCTGGAGGGGATGCTGCCCAGTTTATGAATCATTGAATAAAGCTAATTAGATCTTCAGATTTACTCAGTTGAAATGTGTGTGTGTGTGTGTGTGTGTGTGTGTGTGTGTGAAAGGGGAGGGGAGGGGGGAGGGAGAGAGAGCAGGAGGGAGGGGCAGAGGCAGAGGGACAGAATCTTATGCAGGTTCCATGCCTGTTCCGCACACAGGAAACAATCCCACTACCCTGAGATCATGACCTGAGCTGAAATCAAGAGTGAGCCTCCCAGGCACCCCTTGAATTTTGTTTTTTAATGTTATGCAAACATTTGGGTGTCAGACTATGACTGCTAAGTCATTTACAACAGCAGCAGTTGAGAAACATCTTTAATACCAAGAAATGATGGATTGTAGGACACCCATAAAGTGAAATAACATTTAACCATTAAAGTCATCTATGAAAACTCATTTATTGACGAGGTAGGATGCTCACAGGCTAGCGTCAAGTCAATAAAAGACAGATAACCCAACAGAATGTCAAATATGCTCCATTAAATACGCCCCATGGTCGGTATAGGTGTGCCCTGTGTATCCTTCCTTCCCCACTTGGCCATCTTTCCGTGTCCACATCAGAAAAAGGTAAATACCCAAATGTTAGTAATAATTATTTCAAGGTGGTGAGGTGCCTGGTGAGTTTCATATTCTTCTTTCTTACTTCTGTGTTTTCCGATTCTTCTGCAGTGAGCGTTTCCCGTGTTAAAAGAGAGCAAGAAAGAGGAGAGGAGAAAAAAGAGACTGAGGGAGGGCAGGGTGGGGAGAGAGCTGACCTCCCCCCATCACGCTGGAGATGAAGGGGCAGTGGTCCTCCAAGAAAGGAGGGAATCAGGATAAGGAGAGGCAGCCGGTGTGAGGGGCTTGAGTCAAGAACCCTAAGCGGCCAGTTCCGACGGAACAGAAGCATTGGAAAGGGAAGATCGTTTTTAGCAAGTATTCAGGGTGAATGGGATTGCCAGAAGCAGCCTGGGCTACTTGAAGCTGACTGTGAACCCGGTGCCTGGAGGAGAAAAAAAAGTTCTCCTTTCGACAACCCCTGGGTTTCTCCTTCTGCTCACAGAGCATCTCCCCTTCTTGCCTCTGACGAAGCCCGGGCTGCCCCTGCCGCTCTGACCTCTTTCTGGTCCCACCCACTTTTAATGGTGGTCAGGGAAGCAGCTTTGCAACGAACCTGGGTGGTTGGTTGTTTTTGTTTGTTTATTTTTGCCGTGAATCGATTTTGATAAGTGATGAGCGAGGGCTGGACGATCTCCACGTTCCCGAGATCCTGTTTTAAAACGCATTTCAGTAAATGTCACCTTAATCAGGGGCACCCAGGGCCTGAGCTTCATTGGAGTCCCCTTTTTTTTATTAACATATTATTGGAGTCACTTTATATTTAGCTCACTTTGAAATTCAGAGCTGCCTACAGAGTAGATGTTAAATCAGTATTTGTCAGAGAGTAAGATGGCCACTGTGAAAGAGGGAGCAGGAGAGCGTGGCTGGTGGCTCGGGAACAAGGACTGCCCGGCTTCATCCCAGATCCTCCCGCCTCCCCCCCTCCAGTCTGACCCACCCCTCCATCACCCGCCAGACACCAGACGTGCCTGCCGGTTTTCCTTGGTCTTCTCCTATTAGTGCCGCTAGTAGAAAGGCAGTGTGGGATCACCCAGAGGGAGGAGGAGCATCTGACCTTGACCTTGTCCCTTGGAAGCCTTCCAAGCCTGCCCAGAGCACCATCAGCCACCACCCGCACCAAAACAGTGCTCCTTCCACACACCCGTTCCCCCTTCCCTCTCTCATCTCCATCCTCGCCCAGCATTACCCCTGGGCAGCACTACCAAGCCTGCTCGGTCGGGATCTCAAGACTTGCATCTAAACAGGGATGTCACTTTGCCCTGCTGAATGAACATGAATGCACCTCACTCCCTTCTGTGGGTTAGACAATGCAGGCACTTCCAGAAGCTCTAGGAGCTGGGGAGAGCCCCGAGGATAACAAATCAGCAAAGGGCTGGCTCCTCACCGCATCCTGTTTATTCAGCATCTGTTGAGGGCCTACAGTGTGCTCCCTGCCTTGGAAGGCTCTTGACCCAGCTAAAAGCACACATAAGTTTCCCTCAGCGGTTTCTGAAAGTGCCACACCGTACCCTGGGATAATGACATGTCCTGATAGCCATGTTAATGGTGAACCTTGTTATTTTTCCCTTTTTTTTTCTTTTTTTGAGATGTAGTCTGAAGGTTGTGATCTTGTAGGGGGATATAGATAACCAGCTTTAGCAAAGCAGAACAACATCATTGTCTTTTTCTTCCCATCAAAGCTGCTGCCTACAAGGTTAGCTTGACCTACAGTTTCTTTACTTATGTATTTTCACAGAAAAAAAAATTAATTTGAGGGTAACATGTATCTTGATCATCTCCATTGCTGACATGTTAAAAGACTTTTTTTTTAAAGATTTTATTTATTTATTTATTTATTTGAAAGAGAAAGAGAGCATAAGCAGGAAGGAGGGGGCAGAGAGAGAGAAGGAGAAGCAGGCTCCCTGATGAGCAGGGAGCCTGATGCGGGGCTCAATCCCAGGACCCTGAGATCATGACCTGTGCTGAAAGCAGACGCTTAACCAACTGAGCCACCTAGGTGCCCCAACAGGTTGAAAGATCTTCAAAAGAGTTTATTTTCCAGAAGTAACTTAACAGGGCTTTTGTTCATATGAAATGTTTTCCTCCTTTTATTTGCAGCTACCCAGTTTTGAGCAACAGTCCTTGATTAGTTAGTAGTCATGGAATATGTTGAATAACAGGAACTTGCTGCTAATAAGCACACTCAAGAAAGTAAGAGGTTCAAAACCCCAAATAGCCAATGCAATCTTGAGAAAGGAGGATGAAGCTGGAGGTATCACAATTGCAAACTTCAAGATACACTACCAAGCTGTAGTGATCAAAATAGTACGGGACCAGCACAAAAGTAGACAATGGAACAGAATGCAGAGTCCAGGAATAAACCAACACTCACGTTGTCAGTTAATCTATGACCTGGGATGCAAGAATATACATTGGGGAAAGTCTCTTCCTCAACAAGTGGTGTTGGGAAAACTGGACAGCAACATGCAGAAGAATGAAACTGGACCACTTTCCTACAGCACACACAAAACTAAACTCAAAATAGTTTAAAGACCTAAATAGGAGACCTGAAACCACAAAACTCTTAGAAGAAAATGTAGGCAATAACTTCTTTGACATCAGCTGTAGGAACATTTTTTCTAGATATGTCTCTTCGGGTAAGGAAAGCAAAAGCAAAAATAAACTATTGAGACTACACCAAAATTAAAAACTTTTGCACATCAAAGACAATGTACTGAATAGGAGAAGATATTTGCAAATGATATATCTGATAAAGGGTCTAACATCTAAAACATATAAAGAACTTATGCAACTCAACAGCAAAAAAAAAGAAATAAAGGAAGAGTGAGAGAAAGTGAGAGAGAAAGAAAAGAAAAGAAAAAGAAAGAATCTGATTAAAAATGGACAGAGGACTTGAATAGACATTTTTCCAAAGGAAACATACAGATGGCCAACAGACACGTGAAAAGATTCTTTTTTTTTTTTAAGATTTTATTTATTTATTTGACACAGAGAGAGACCAAAAACAGGCAGAGAGGCAGGCAGAGAGAGGAGAAAGCAGGCTCCCTCCTGAGCAGAGAGCCTGATGCGGGCCTCGATCCTAGGACCCTGAGACCACGACCTGAGCCGAAGGCAGAGGCTTTAACCCACTGAGCCACCCAGGTGCCCTCGTGAAAAGATTCTTAACATCACTCATCATCAGGGAAATGCAAATCAAAACCACAGTGAGATACCACCTCACACTTGTTGGAATGACCAGAATCAAAATGACCAGAAACAGTAAGTGCTGGCAAAGACCAAAAAGGAACCCTCATACACTATTGGTGGGAAAGCAAACTGGAGCAGCCACTTCAGGAAACAGTATGGAGGTTCCCCAAATGTTAAAAATAGAAAGATCCTATGATTCAGTAATTCCACTACTGGGTATTTGCCCAAAGAAAATGAAAGCAGCATATGAGAAAGATAAATGCAGAGGATATGTTTATTGCAGGATATAAAATATGTTTATTGTAGGATATACAATAACAAAGATATGGAAGCAACCCATAGATGAAAGGCTAAAGAAGAGATGGTATATAAACACAATGGAATATTACTCAGCCATAAAAAATGAGGTCTTGCCATTTGCAACAACACGGATGGACCCAGAGGGTATAAAGGTAAGTAAAATAAGTCAGACAGAGAAAGACAAATACCATATGATTTCATTGATATGTGGAATTTAAGAAACAAAATAAAGGAACAAAGAAAAAAGAGGCAAATAATTAAAAAAAAAAAAAGATTCTTAAATACAGAGAACAAACTGGTGGTTGCCAAAGGGGAAGTGGATGGGGCGATGGGTGAAATAGATGAAGGGGATTAAGAGGTACAAACTTGAAGTTACAAAATAAATAAGTCACAGAGATGAAAAGTACATCATAGGAACTATAGTCAATAAGATTGTAATAATATTGTTTCCTGACAGACGGTGACTCCGTTCAGTATGGAGTAATGTATAGAATTGCTGGATCATTATATATATATAATTATATTATATTGTTGGATTCATTGTATACCTGAAACTAATATGACTGTATGTTAATAACACTTCAATGAAAAACATTCTATATCAGGTGATAATATTCCTCAAACGTGAGAATAAAATAAATGTATTTTCAGATAAATAAAAACAGGCAGAAATCATTGCCAGATGTGTTAAGGGAAATGATATAAGGTAGAATTCAGAAAGAGCCAACCAGGAAGGTAACAAAATGTATATGTAAATAGAAACACAACTTTAAAATAATGCCGAATGCTCAGAATCAAACAGACCACGATCTCATAAAATTCAGTTAATGAAATTAATAACAACAAAAAAGAAACAGGCTTTCAAAACCTTACTAACAGTTCTGTATGTCCCTTTCTCCAACCCCCTCTACCCCCCTACCACACACCCCCCCATGCTTTTGAGCACAGAGCCAAGTTTCGAAGGGATTTAGATTAAGGGTATATTCCTGGACCCATTTCTTTTAACATCAGGGCCTCACAAACTGACAGCAAATTAATGTATGGCTTTGCCAAGTTGGAGAGATAAAAATCACTCTTCACCCTGACACTTAGATTGACCCTCCAGAGACTGGCGACAAGAAATGGCAAAACTATCTGTAAAATTAATCTTCATAGGCCTTGTTCTCAGCCATCAGTGTGCTTTGGATCAAGAGGTTTGAGCTGGGCTTGAGCCAGGGCTGGAGGAGCTTCAGGAGCTTAACTGCCTACAGTAGATGATCAGAGCTGCAACCAGGAGATCCCTGGGACTTTGCTTGCTCTTTACATTCAATTTCAGTGAGGGGACCTGCTGTCAGAGTCCTAAAGAGAGCACTCCTGAGGGCATCCCAGCTTTGATGTCACTCTTCTAAAATGGCTTTTCAGGGAGGAGTAATAAGCAGGCTTATGAAGAGACTTGGTCCTCCTCAACCATCTGCTAAACAGATGAGGATTTCTAGTCATTGGAGCAATGATACCAGATCAGAATTTCCAAGGCATGCAGCAGTATGTATGAAATGGCTCTGGAAAACATTAACTGCATGGCAGTGATCTTTGAAAATGAACTTGAGGTTTCCTGCCCACCCACACAACATGGACTCCCTTCTCTGGAATTTGGTTTCCAGCACATCAACAGAAATCTTGACATAAGGAAATAACAGGTTATTAGATTGTTTAAAAAAAATTTCTTAAGTTAGAAAAAAATTTCTCAACTCTAGGTGTAATCCATGAGGATTAAGCAACAAGAGCAGTCTCATTTGGTTTCCCCAGCCAACAGGTTTAGAATCATAAATGGTAAAGGTCCTCTTTGTTCTCAGAGGTAGAAGCTAAACATCCTAGGCCACTTAGTTACACTGGGGCCATGCCAGGACTAGAATGTTCCCAGGTGTTCTGAGAACCAGCCCTGGGATTGTTCCTTGCACAATCTAGAAATCGATGATAAAGAATAAATCATCCAGGGTCTCCCTAATGATTTCCTTTTGTGTGCAGGCATAATAGGACCTACAAATAAGGGGGGGGGATCCACTGTGGACTCTATTTCAAATATGCAAAAATAAAGCCACGTGCTAGGAGTCAGGGGGGTGGGGGGGAACTGGCCTTCTGAGCCAGGCACATCAGGTTCTGACCCTGTGCTTCTTTCTAGGTGGGCCATCTTGGTCCAGTTATCAGAGCTCTTTGAGCCTCAGTTTCCTTATCTGAAAAAATTAAATAATGCCTACCTCTCAGAGCTGCCATGAAAATAAATTAAGCTGGTGTTTAAAAAAAGTTAGTCCCCTTCCTATTTGCTGCCACCCAAATTCCTTTATCCTAGAACAAAGGGTATGATTATAGATTACATGGTATAAGCAATGCATTTGCTAAAGTGTAATCAGTGATTCAACAAGTATAAAATACACAGGAGATCTTACTCTGACCAATAAAAGATTCTGAGGCCTTTATATGCCCAGGTCGGAGGGCATCTCTAGTCTGATCAGAGAGCTGAGAAAGAGAAGCGTAGGACAAAAGTCAGGGCAGCAGAGATGAGACACATCCAAGAGAAATGTAACAGAAGTCACATATGAATTGAAAATGTTATAATAGCCACATTTTAAAAAGCAAAAAGAAACAGAGGACACTAATCTTAATAGTATATTTCATTAACCCAATATATCCCAAAAATGACTATTTCAACCTGTATCGATGTAAAAATTATTGGAATCGTTTTCGTTTTCTTTTCCTATCAAGCCCTCGAGATCAGTGTGCATTTTACACCTGCATCACATCTCAGCTCGGACTAGCCCTGTCTCGGGTATTCACTGTCTCGGACCCAGCGAGTGTAGACAAATCCCCAAGTGCCAGCCACTGTGCTGGGTTTCAGAGGACCGGAAGGTCTAGACTAGGGCACGGCTGCTGCCCTCAAGGTGCTCACCGTCTAGTTTGGGATCGAGGACACAAGGACCCATACGTCTGTCACAACAATATACATCTGCCCGCAGGTTCCCAAACTGCTCATCATAAAGCATTAAGCCTGCAGCTCCGTCCTTTTCCTATAAACCGTTAGATGAACCCCAACCACAAGGACAAAATTCCTCTCCATTATTTGTCAGCCGACGCATCCGATGAGGGGATTGAGGGTGTATCATGGCACCCTAGGGAGCAGTGTAAGGAGAGGGGGTACCTCGCTCTCATCCCGTTAAGCCGCACAGTGTCTACACTCTACAAAGGGCGCACCAGGATTCCAGACAAGTAGGAGAGAAACTGAAAGTGAACTCTGAGCATCCACGGAACCACTTACCTGACTCAGAAGAGCAGTATCAGCCACGGGAAGAGCCTTCCATCTCGGAGAGGCAGCTGCTCTCACTGCAGCAGCTCTCCTCCACCCTACCCCACCCTCTCTCCCCGGCCCCTCCCTTGAGAGCCTCTTCATTTCCTCCACCGCCTGGCTGGGCTCAGAGGGAGACTCACACCCCCCGAAATCAAGCCAATGGTGGTGCGGCTGGCGAAGTTATCTCCAGGCTGTGCAGGTGTGCGCCTCAGCAAAACCACAAACTGAGATTTGCTTTAGATTCCTTAGCATTCATTTGGAAACACTTTCTCCCTTTCTGCGTCTTCTCCCAGGCCCACACCCTGAGTTCCTTCTTTATTCCTGCTGGGACCAGGCGTCTGCTTGGCTCCGTCGAAAGACCATGGACCCCTGATCTCAGGGTTGGGATTTGGAGCCCTACATTGGGTGTAGAGATTACTAAAAATAAACTTAAAAAAAATCCCTCCAGAGAAACTAATTCATACTAAGGAGTTAGTGACTCCATGAGCCTTCTTTCCCTGGGTATTTGTATTTTTAAAAGCCCAAGAAAATAGCTATGATTTGTTGAGAGCTTTCGAGGTGCTAGGCACTGGGCTGACAGGGGAATGCTCTGCGGGGAAAGTGAACAATGGTGGGATTCCAAGCAGGGTGACACCAGGTGGAACAGAGGTGTCTTTTCCTTTTCTTTTCTTTTCTTTTCTTTTCTTTTCTTTCTTTTCTTTTCTTTTCTTTTCTTTTCTTTTCTTTTCTTTTCTTTTCTTTTCTTTTCTTTTCTTTTCTTTTCTCTTCTTTTCTTTTCTCTTCTTTTCTTTTCTTTTTTTAAGGATTTTATTTATTTCACAGAGAGAGAGAGAGAGAGAGACAGTGAGAGAGGGAACGCAAGCAGGAGGAGCGGCAGGCAGAGGAGAAGCAGGCTTCCCACCCAACAAGGAGCTCCATGTGGGACTGGATCCCAGGACCCTGGGACCGAGACCTGAGCTGAAGGCAGAGCCTTAACTGAGCCCCCCAGGCGCCCCCAGAGGTAGCTTTTAAAAGCATACTCTGTAGATAACTCCTGTGGAACTTTACCCGTAGGGAATATCACTGGAGGATTAAAAGGCTTGTGCTGCTTTCTCCTTTAACTTTTAGATTTTAGAGCCATCTTCATTATTTATGGAGTGGGGGGTAGAAGGACTAAATTGGTTTGTTTTCCTTCACTCGGTCATTTAATAAGTGTTTGAATGCCTACTCTGAGCCAGACATTGGGCTGGGTGCTGGGGGGACAGCAACGATCCAGGCCACCAGAGCCCTGCTCTCGGGGAGCTCACAACACAGTGGGGACACCGGCAACAAATACAACATGCACAGCGGGCGAGGGGGCGTCAGGGAGAAAACCAGAGTTCGGTGGTGGTTCTTCCAGTCTGGATGGCTGAGGGGTTCCCTGGGGAGGAGGTAATGGGGTTTCCTGCATGCCCACCGGGCTCCTTCCAGGCTTCTTCAGCTCAGTCTCTCCCCTCACCCACCTGGGGCTCATTCTCTCCCCTCACCCACCTGTGGGCTTCAGAACACAGCTCTGGGGCCTCTCCTCCTCCCCATCCCCCACTCTCCCTGGGTATCCTCAGCCCATTTAATGACTTTCACCACTTTCTACAGGCTGGCGTCTCCCAAATTTATAACTTCAGCTTCAACAAGTCTTAAGAGAGCACAAGACCCACACACTCACGCGTCAATCTGGGATCACCTCTGGGAAGTCTACGAGCATCTCAAAAGAATTTATCCAAAACAGAATTTGATTCTCCACCTCTCCCAACCTGTGTCCACTCCCCTGATCCTGTCCTCAGGAAAGAACACCATTATCCCTCCCCATCAAGAGCTCATACCCAAAGTTTAGGAATCATTAATTTTTTTTTTTTTTTGCATTTAAAATGTTTTTGAATAGGTCACTGTGGTAGGCAGAACAGTGGCCCCCCCAAAGATGTCCACGTTCTAATCCCTGGAATCTGTGACTATGTGAATTTCATGGCTAACCCGAATGAAATCAAGGACCTCTAGATGGGGAGATTATCCTTGATTACCTGGGGTGACGGGACTGGATCTAATCCCCCGAGTGCTGAAAAGGTAACTTTCCTCCACTATGGTCAAAGGGGGATGAGTCTATGGGAGAGTGCTCAGAGAGATGCAATCCCGCTGGCTTTCAACATGGAGGAAGGGACCACAATCTGAGGCATATAGACAGCTTCTAGAAGCCAGAAAAGGCAAGGAAATGAATTTTCCCCTAAAGCCTCCAGAGAGGAATGCAGCCCTGCAGACACATTTATTTTAACACAGTGAGACCCAGGTTGGTCCCTCTCACCTGAGGAGCCATGAGAATAATAAGAGAATAAGAGAATAAATTGTCACTGTTTTAAACCACTGCGTTTGTGGTAATTTCCTACAGCAGCAAAAGAAAACTATTAAAGGAATATAGTCACATGAAAACTAATGAAGTAATATAGTCAATGACTCAAAATTCAAACAGTACAAAACGGTACCCAACAAGCCTCCTCTCCCCGCCCAGCCCACCTAGTTCCCTTCGAGAAAGTACCCGAGGCTACAGGTTCTTGGTAAATCCTACCAGAGATATTTTATGCCTAAGGAAGCAAAAGGGACTATAAACCTTCTTCCTCTTCTGTTTTCTACGAACAGTAGCCTACCGCACACAATGTTACATGCTTTTTAACCCAACTACGTAGACTAGAGGTTCTTCTTTGGAGTTTTTCATTATTTTGTGATGGTTCCACAGCCCTCCACCTTCAGCACCTTCAGCTGTACCAGAATCATTCAGCTCATCTTCCAGACCCCCTCTTTCCAAGTTGTCCCAACACAAACAATGTTTGATGAATAAATAGCCTGGACCCAACAGCATTTCGCACAAGTCGAACCGTGTCTGTGGGACAAATTCCCAGACTCGTTCTTTTTTTTTTTTTTTTTTTTATTAACATATAATTTATTATTTGCCCCAGGGTACATGTCTGTGAATCGTCAGGCTTACACATTTCACAGCACTTAACAGCACATACACAATGTTCACCCTATCCCTACCCACCCACACCTCCCCCCCACCCACCCCCCACCCCAGCCACCCTTAGTTCGTTTCTTGAGTCTAGGAGTCTCTTATGGTTTGTCTCCCTCCCCATCCCTTCCTGTTTCATTTCTCTCCCCCAACCCCCCAAATTCCCGCCTTGCCTCTCCAATTCTTCATATCAGAGAGATTGTGT
>CM053618.1:19815758-19854057 GCA_028646535.1 Procyon lotor
ATAGGGATTGCATTAAATGTGTAGATTGCTTTAGGTAGAATAGACATTTTCACAATATTTGTTCTTCCAATCCATGAGCATGGGATGTTTTTCCATTTTTTGGTGTCTTCCTCAATTTCTTTCATGAGCACTTTGTAGTTTTCTCCCAAGAAGGATCGTTCTTGATCCTTCCTTTTGCCGTCCCCATCCAACTCAGGATCAGGGCCTGTGGGTTCTATCTCTGGAACGAATCTAAGCTCACCACGCTTTCCCGGTGTTCCATCCCCACTCCAGTCCAAGCACTGTCACCCCCTGCCACCACCCCCCAGCGCATGCATGTGAGAGTTCGGTGTGGAAGGCCTTCTGTTTCCTGACCTTGCCTCCCGCCCTTGGGAAAGGAAAACTCTTCTGGAGCCTTGGATTTCTTGTCTCCGAAAAACTTCAGTGAGACTCGGGGTCCCGATTTTTGTAAATGAGTGGTGTTTACCAAGACTCTGGGGCTCCCTTCGGAGACTCTCTGATCTGAGAAGCTTGTTAAACCAGAAAGGAAGATCAGACAGGTATCTGGGCGTCCTGGAATAGACCTGATCTTCACTGCTTCTCTAGTGTGTGTCTTCCCTCTGGTGGGTTTCCAAGGCCTTTAATGGACTAGGAATGAGACAAGCGTTTTTAGAAATGGAGACAAACACACTTTACAAAGATCCGGAGATTAAAGTGCCCCCTTTTTTACTATACAGCCTCAGCCCAAATCCTACCCTGGGGGCACTCGCAGAAGTTCAGGCTGGAGCCGGTCCTGAGGCCAGCAGAGCTAGTAAGGGCAGGAAAAAAATCAGGAGCCCCGTTGACTGAGCACCTCCCCACCCCATATCCCCTCCCCAGGCCACTAGAAGGCTGCAAACAAAAACCCACAGGGATAATGAAGGAAAGGCATCAGATTTCTGTCACAGTTGCCGAAATGTACTCTCTCTTCCCCTTATAATAAAATTTTAATCAGGTATTTCTCGCACACTCACTGTACACCATCCATTTCCCCAGATGCTTTTCTTAGTCTTCATAACAAACCCACTGTACAGATAAAGAAACTAAGGGTCAGAGAACATTTTCACTTCCTAGCCTTTATTTATTTATTTTGCATTTCCCAGCCTTTCAATAGTCGAGCCCCTGATCATACGAGAAGAACTAGGACAGACAGACAGAAGTCTTGATCACTTTCGTGAAACGTTAAAAGACACAGGAGGACGGTGGTCGACACAACGTATTTCGGGAGTTAATACGTACAGTAACGTATGTATAGACTACAGACGGCAGTGAGAGTTGTGAAAGATCGCGGATTCGTGGAGAGACTCTGGGTTTAAGCCCGGAGCCGTCATTACCAGCTGTGTGACCTTGGACAAATCCCTTCACCTCTCCAGGACTACTGACCTCATGGGATTGTTGGGAGAATTGCATGAGTGAGGATTTTTAAAGCACTTCGCATGGTGGATGGCATAGAACGAGCCCTAGTCCATGCCCGGCACCGGTCCTGGTCCATATGGTGTAGCCAGGGCCCCAGGATTAAGCCGTAACTGGGTGTCAAGCACTGGTCTGATTGGCACCTAGAAAGCCCTCCTCCTGAGGACAAGCTCATCAGATCATTGCTCTAATCAGAGCAATCTGATGATCCCGAACAACCCCAATATCACACCTCCCCCAAATCCTGCTTTGCCTGCTTCCAAAGCCTGGGCTCAGTAACGAGCAGAGAAGCGGACCCCGTCAGCGGGCCGTCCTGCCCTCTGGCAAGCCTGGGCCAGGAAGCGCCCTCCCTGCTCTCAGGTACAAGGACAAGTGCAAGGGCACAACGGGCAGCATTCAGGCGAGAAACGCCCCAGTGCCTGTGTCCTCTGCAGGGCATACGGCAATCATTCCTGGTCGGAGAGGCGCTTTCCCAGAATAGGGTTGACAGTGGTTTGGGAAATGACTCACATGAGCTGAATTCTTGACCTGGCAAGATGCGGGAGACATCGGATCCTTCTATTTTCCAGTTGCATGAAAACAAGAGTCTTTGCCAAACCAAAGCAGATGAAGCCACCGGGAAAAGCACGTCTTTGTGTCAGGAGCTCTTTTTCAGCAACGAGCAAAAAATCACCTTAAATTTTAGTTTTCAGAAGTCATCGTCTGGGTCAGGGGTAACTAGCAGAGGGGACGTGGGGGGATTTTTGCACCTGTCAGCAGTACAGTAATGATCCTTGCTGAGAGGCTCCTTGAAGGCAAAATAGGAAATATTTGCCAAAAAGAATCAATGACAAGATCTCTCATTACACCGCCTGCCACCCTGCACACACCCTTCTCTCTTCTTACAGTTAAAAGTCAAATTTTCCATCACGCAGAAAATTCTTTTCTCTCCTCCTTTTCCCCTCTCCTCCTCCCTCCCATCCTCTCTCTTGGTCTTTCTCTTCCAGGAAAAAATTCTCGAACGTCAGAACCTCAGGATCATCCAATACAGATCTTTGAAGATACAATACAGAAGCTTTGAAGTCAGACAAACCTGAGTTTGAATGCCAATTACAGCACCTCAAGCAAATTGCTTAAACCCTCTGTGCCTCAGTTGTCTCATCCTTAAAGTGGGCTTTAAAATAATACATACTGGCTAGGATTGGTGTAAGCATAGAATGAGCTAATGCTCCCAAGGTCCTTAGCTCAGAGCCTGGCCCTTAGTCTGTGCCCTCAGAATATTCCTTGTTGTTGTTACTCAGTCCACCGTCTTCATGGTAGAGACAAGGAAACTAGATTCAGAGAAAAGTGATTTATTCGAGGTCATGTGGCCAGTTAGTGGCAGAGCCAACGCTAGACCTAGGCATCCCAGCCCCAGCCCTCTTTCTACTGTACCATGCAAAGCATCGCTGACTTTCCTTCATTCATCAGCTTCGAGCAGAAATGAGGTTGGGACATTTTCCCATGAACGTTGGTCACGTTCGTGCTGAGCGGGCAACGTCGCCAGAGCCAGGGCCCCAAGCATCTCAGATTCCTGGCTGCCCTCCCGTCAGGAGCCAGCTGAGCACGGCGGAGAGGCAGCTGCTTGTGTCTTCCACAGACACACTCTGTCTCCAGAGCCCTGATAAAGCTGATTTCCACAGAGCACTGAGAAACCGTCCTCTTGTTACTAATTTATCTTCTGAAGCTGAAGCTCCAGAAACGAGAAGTTGATTGGACGGTGTCACACCAAGAGCTTTCAAATGTTCTGGAAATGGACAAAAGCTCTGCATCCGACCAGCCGCCAACCCACACCCCTGAGGATCTGTCTTCCCAAAGACCTTCTCCCAGGGCTGAAGTACAGGATCACTGCCCATCCTATGGCCTGTTTTTGCCGCATGGTATTATTTCACCCCAAATGCTCTTCCCTCTCTCTTCTTCAAGGACACACACACCCCCTCCAACAAGCACATATCCAAGGGCCTTTTTTTTTTTTAAAGTAGGCTCCACGCCCAGCATGGAGCCCAATACAGGGCTTGAACTCATGACCCTGAATCAAGATCTGAGCTGAGATCAAGAGTCAGAGGCTTAACCAACTGAGCCACCCAGGTACCCTCAAGGGCTTTTGTCCCCAAATCATCCGCAGCGATATTTGGTTCTAGCCTTGGAGGCTCCCCTAATCTGCCACCAGGGGAGATGAGCTTCCTGTTGTCTCCAGAGAGAACAGAACCCATTCGTTCTGACAAACGTCTCTGTCCTCCTGCCTCAAACCTGCGTCAAACTTTCCAAAACCCAGCCAGACCCTGCGGCCCCACCTGTAGCGGAAAGATCCCTGGACCGGGAAGGAGAAGGTCTGGGTGCCAACCCTAGCTCTGCCCCTAAGGGAAACACACACTCCTGGGGCTGTCACTCTGCCTCTCTGTGCCTCAGCGTCCTCCTCTGCTATGGGAGGGGGCTTGCCCTAGTGGCAAGGGGAAGTGTCCTGTGCAAGGATTTTATAGTGCAGCTCTTCAGTCGGATGACACAGTACAGTTTCTCAAGTGCTTCCATGTAGCGTATTTTGTGGTTTTAATCCTCCCTAAAACTCAACAACGTATGTCGGGTGTTTGGCAGATAACGACTCCAGAGTACCTAGTGGTCAGGCAATTATGGGCGAACCATGACTGAGCAAAATGTCAAAGCGAATTATTTCAACGTCTAGCCTCTTCTGGCTCAGGCTGCCCTCCTGGCGGTAGACAGACATCCGTCCCCAGTGAAGGTCAAAGACAACTGTCAAGTGGGTAAATGTTGAAGACGCTTTGTGCCCTTGGGGTCAATGCTTCAAGAGGCCAGGCTGTTCTCTAAGTCCCTTTGATGTCCTTTTAAGCATTTTTAGAGCCCAAGGCAGCACTCCACTTAGCTCCAAACTCCAAGCTTGTCTACTGCTTGGGCCCCTCAGATGGAAAGCAGAGCCCAGGGCGGCAGCTAAAACACTGCTGAGGTCGTTGGCTCGTCAGAGCAAAGGTGCCCCGAACCCTGGTTCTCTGCCTTCGCTCCCGAGCCTCGAAGGCCTCGGTTCAGGGTGTCCCATATACTTGGATCCTGGTCCGGGTCAGGGGAACGTGCTCCTCCCCATGACCCTCCACCCTCGCTCAAGGTGATAAAGCCCAGCCTCTGTTTAGGAAGTGGGACGGCCATAGGGATGGGTTCGTAGCAATAGCTAATCATGCTGGGGTGACTAAGCACGGAGCCCCCCACCCCGGCCCCTACTCCAGGAACAGACCGAAGCTCCTGCTGACCTTGGACACTGTTAGGCACTGAACTGTAGCCCCCAAAATCCTTATGCTGAGGTCTTAACCTCCAGGACCTCAGAATGTGACACGAGAGACACGGGCCTCTAAAGAGGTCATTATGTTAAAACGGAGTCTTTACGGTGGGCCCCAATCCAACATGACATATAAGGAGAGGAGATGAAGACGCAGACACACACAGAAGGAAGAGGGCAGGCAGCCATCCCTACAGGTCAAGGAAAGAGGCCTCAGGAAAAATCCAACCCTGTCTGTACCTTCATCTTGGACTTCTAGCTTCCAGAACCCAGAGAGAATAACTTTCTGTTAAGCCACCCAATCTGGGGTAAGTTGTTACGGCTGCCCTAGCAAACTAATATGGGCGCCGCTCCAGAATCATGGCCTATCCCGCCAACCCGGCCCCACCACGCGCAGTCCCTCCTCCCCACCCAGGCAGCCTCCGTGTTCTCCAAATCGCCCTCCACCTGCAGCCCCACATTCATCAAGTCCCTGGGGTTCAAAAAACTAGCTTCACAGCCCAATCTCCCATGTCGGGGGCTTGAGGAGCGCTAGTCTCTGCCTCAGAGTGGATGGAGGGAGAGTCAACCGCCCCTGAGGCTCCTGAGGGAATGAGGAGAGAAGAGGAAACATGGGGAAAACAACCTGATTGGCATTCTGAGTTTGAACCGGTCCCACAGGTGACGACTGGGCTTCCAGTCCCCGGGGGGCCCTCAGCCAGACCCCAGAGGGTAACACGCGAGCGGACGGGCCCCGGTGTCCGGGGCACAGGGCTTTCTCAAGTCACGATCACAGGGTTCCTCAGGGCCGGGGGAGGACACCCAAATTTCTGGGAGAAGGTGAAGTTGCACCGCTGTCCTCGGAGGGTGCACAGACCCCCAAGTCCCAGCCCAGACCCATGGAGCCCCCACCCCTGCCCCTGCAGGAGGGTGAGGGCAGCTGAGGGGCGGAAGAGAAACGCCCTGCCCTCCACGATCTGTTTGTTCTGGGCCTGGCTATTGACGCAAGAGGCCTTATCGTTGGGTCCTCAGGCTGGGCTGGGCAGAGCAGATCGGAGAGTTAGGGCGATTCGCCCCCGCTGGCCTGCAGACTGGAGAAAGGAGAGGGGGCAAGGAAGAAGCTGCCGGCAGGGGCTACGATGAAGACCCTCATTCTCGTGCTGCTGGTGCTGCTGGACTGGGGGCTGGCTCAGCAACGGCTCCACAGGTGAGGTCGCGTCCCTGGCACCGCGTCCAGCGGGGGCCACTGCCTGCCCGCGAGCTTAGGGCTGCCCCGGGAGAGGAAAGCCAACTGGGAGATGAGGAGAAACTGAGGGCTGGGGAATGTGGCCATCTCGTGTTGGCCTTGACCCCCGGCCCACGACAAGCCATCCCTCTGCCCCCACCTCTGATGGAGCTGCCTGCCCACCACGGGGAGAGAGCAGGAACCTGCAGCTGTGGCCGGGAGCTCAGAGGACCGAGTACTTGCCCAAGGGACCAACTGTGGCTGAGCCCAGGAGTCTTTCTGTCCCTTTAAATCAGCCCTTGTGAGGTTCAGGCACAGCTGCGGGCTGTTTTCCTAGACCACCCCAAAGAGCTCATCTCTGAGAGGGAGGGCCACTTCAAGTCTAAGATTCTAAGACTCTGCAGGAACAGAGACAAGACTGATGGGCTGGGGCAGAGAGGGCATGAATTCTGGCCAAACTGTGGCCAATTCTGGCAGCTCTGCGGCCTTGCAGATCTTCTGCTGTGTAATTTCCCAGCTTACCTCTGGAAAAATGGGGTGGGCAGAGGGGAGGGTTTGAGGCAGAACTGGACCTCTGTCTCACATGGGCTTTGTCCTCAGGGTGCCCCTCAGGAGGCGTCAGTCCCTCCGCAAGAAGCTGCGGGCAAAGGGCCAGCTCTCTGAGTTCTGGAAATCCCAGAATCTGGATATGATCCAGTTCACTGAGTCCTGCACGATGAACCAGGATGCCAACGAGCCCCTCATCAACTACTTGGATGTGAGGCACTTCTGGGGCAGGGGCTGGGAAGGGCAGCAGGGGGAGGGCAGGAGGGAGGGGGGGAGGATGGCTTGGCCTCTGGGCATGGCTGGGGTCCGCTCAGCAACACCGAAGGCCAGGGTGGATTTCTCCTCTAGAATAACCCATAGGGACTAATCCCCTGCGTCCCCGTGGACTTGACCGAGCAAGTTCCAATGCGTCCAAATGTGCAGAGTTCTCTGCAAAAATAAAGGGCTCCCAAACCAAAGGGCCCTGCTCCTCTGTGTCCTTGGCCAAATGATGTAACTTTCACCAGCTTCCCTTCCCTGATTGTAGAACAAAGGCATTACTGCCTCCTCTGCCTTGCTCACAAAGCGATTATGAGAAATAATTCAAATGAGAGCTAAAGAAGTAGTAGGGGTGGGAGACTTGATTTGATTTCCCCCCTTGGATCCCTTTGCTCCTTCTGCCTTCTGTTGCCGCTCCCCAGGCTCTGTCAGCTCCGGTCTGTGCTAGCCCAGGGATAGCCCAGGCTCCGGTCCCGGAGAACTCTCCTGAGGCCCCCTGGGGAGCACCTTCCCCTCTCCCACCCCCCCACACTCTGCACCCTTCCCTCTCTCCCCTGTAGATGGAATACTTCGGCACCATCTCCATCGGCTCCCCACCGCAAAACTTCACGGTCATCTTTGACACGGGCTCCTCCAACCTCTGGGTCCCCTCTGTGTACTGCACCAGCCCGGCCTGTAGTAAGTAGGGCCAGGAGCCCCAGCAAGGAATGGCAGCCAGTGTCTGGCACTCTGGGGGAGGGGGCTTGGCTTCCAGAAACTGGCATGCGTGCCACGCCAGCTACCCCTCTCCACCTCCGAGTCTGCCCTGGGACTGCCCATGGTAGAAACATGTCCGGGCCGGGGCAAGAGCTAAAATTTGACTGCTGTCCAAGCTAGCAACTTTCATACAGACCAGAATTAATAGGAGAAAACTCAGCCACCGAAAATACAAACTCAATACAAGTCTTTGAATACACAATGACTCACTCTCTTTGGAACACCCAAAAGAATGTTGGTGGGTGGGGGATGGTTCCATTCAAATGGCTGTTTCTGGGCAGGTAGGTGGGTTGGGTTCCAAGACTGCCTATTCACCTGCTTCAGGAGGGCTTGGTGGCCTCTCCCAGGATATCAGAGGTGGGGCTGGTGGGGCACAATGTAGGCGTGGGTCCGTTGGGCTGGAGGTAACCCAGGCATCTTTGTTAGCGTTGGAAAGGGAGGAGCTAAAGAAAGATGTCTGAATCTATGCTGAATAAGTTCTAGAGACACGATGTCTCAGAAAACCTCAAGATCTGGTGTCTATAGGTTGAGCAAGAAATTGAGAGTCATTGCCCAGAATGGCATTTGTTTATCCCCGGGTTTCTTTTGAATGCCAGGCTTTGACCCACACTAGTTGACAGAGACTTCTGCTGGCGTCTGACACATGACGCTTATCTCAGTGTGTCTCATGAGGTCACTGTGGGTGGTCATGTTTGCCCAGAGATGACTAGTTGGTCCTCGATTAGGCCACCGCATGTGGCCCATGTAACCTACAAGTAACTCACTAAGGTGGGCCATGGCCAACCTTTCTAGAGGCCTCCACTCAATCTTGGAAGTTGAGGGCCGAGGTCTTGCATCTGTGGGGTATCAGGGCAGGAAGAAGGGAGCGAGCTGGGGGCAGCCGCAGCATCCTTGCTTTTCCAGAGACACACCCCAGATTCTACCCTTCCCAGTCCAGCACATACAGCACCCTGGGGAGTCATTTCTCCATTCAGTATGGGACCGGGAGCTTGTCTGGAATCCTCGGAGCTGACCAAGTCTATGTAAGTACCGTTCCTTCGTCACTTCTCTTTTGGCCAGAAACTTGGGCATTGTTTTCAGAGCCATTAGGGAAACACATTCAGATCTGCCTCAAGAAGAGGGGGAAACAAGAAGCTGGCTTCCAGGGAAAGGGAGAAGCCCGGTCAGGTGGGAGTAGCCCTCCCTGCTTGAGATCACGGCAGCGGGCTAGTCTGCTCAGGGTGCGGGGTTCTAGAGTGGCAGCAAGGACAAATTCCACAGAGAAACAGTGCACAGGGAATGAGTTAAGGCAGGAGGAGGAGGAGGAGGAGGAGGAGCAGGAGGAGGAAGAGGAGGAAGAGGAGGAGGAGAAGGAGAAGGAGAAGAAGGAGAATGATCAAAGTTACTTTCAGTGCAATAAGGCAAGAAAAAAGAAACTAAGGGCATTAAGATTGTAAAGGAAGAAACTATATTGTCATTATTCACATTTGACAAGATTCTATATGTAAAAAGTCCAAAAATATCTACAGACCATTGGGTTTAATAATTTTTTAGCAAAGTTGCTAAGTACTAGATTAACATTTGTGTTTCTGAATATCAGGAATAACAAATGGAAAATAGATCTCAAAGACGTTTATGATAACATCAGAAACATCAAATACCTACAAGTAAATTTAACCAAAAAATGTGCAAGATCTCCACTCTAAAAACTGCAAAACATTATTGAATGAAATTAAGGAAGAGCCACATAAATTGAAAATGGCTCAGTATTTCATGACTCAGTATAATAGACAAGTCAAATTTTTTTTCAAATCAATCTATATATCTAATGTCACCTCAGTCAAAACCATAGTGATTTTTATTAGAAATTGATGAGCTAATTATAAAATGTATGTGGATACATAATACACCAAGACAATCTAGAGGAAGGAAAACACTATGAATATCAAGACCTATTTTAAAGCTATAGTGGTTGAGACAGTGTGGTATTGGCACAAGATCAGCAAATGGACAAATGGAACAAAATGGAAAATTCAGAAACTACTCTGAATTCTGTTGAATTCACTGCATGAATTCACTGCCTGAACTCACTGCATGAAACTGAAGTGGAGGAAATGAGAGTGTATTTATTAAATATGGTGCGAGGTCCTTTGGATAGCCATATAGTTAAAAAAAAATCTTGACTCTGACCTCACACATTATCAAACTTCCAATACATTGTAGATGTTGCACCTCCAGTCATGTGTCCAACAGAAGTGGGCACGTGTGGTCACCGAAGGACACGTCCAAGCAGGACTGTTAGCGATAGTCTGGACTGGAAACAACCCAAATACCCTGCACTGGTAGAAGGCATAATGACGGTGTATTCACACCATGGGATACTAATGACAATTAAAGAAATTACAATGTAGTATATGGAAGCCAGCAGCTGAGGGCTTTCGAGGAAAGGTACAACAATTAGCAGGAGCTCGCTGACCAGGGTGAGTTTGTGAAAACTCACCGAGCTATACACTTAGGATTTCTGTATTAAACTTCAATTTTTAAAAAAAAGTTTACATAAAAAACAAATAATAAGGGCATGAGAACGTGGTGAAATCACTGTGCTCATTTAATCAAGGAAAGTTGGGTGGGGGAGGAATTCGCTTCAGACCAGAGGGAGAATCCATGAATCTAAGACTCTGTACCAAAGGTCTCCTGTGCCGTTCTCTTTCGGGCTTTCTCCCATCAGGTGGAAGGACTGGTTGTGGTCGGCCAGCAATTTGGAGAGAGTGTCACGGAGCCCGGCCAGACCTTTGTGAACGCAGAGTTCGATGGAATTCTGGGCCTGGGCTACCCCTCCTTGGCTGTGGGAGGGGTGACCCCCGTGTTTGACAACATGATGGCACAGAACCTGGTGGACATACCCATGTTCTCTGTGTACATGAGCAGGTAGGCCCGTCAAGCCCACCGAGGTGAAGGTCAGTTACAACCACAGGGAGATAACATGGTGCAGCCAAAGGAGCATGAGACTTAGCAATCTGACGCCTGCTGGATCTCTTGCTTGACCTTCTACCAGATGTGTGACCTTGGGCTTGCCCTCTCTGGGTATCGAGGAAATGGGGTTTGCCTCACTTTGTAAAAGCTGAGTGGTCCCTGGCCCCTCTCGCCTGGGATCCTGAAAGGGTCATCTCACCTTCATCCCCACGTAGGACAGAGATTTCTGACCTTTCTGACTCCTCCCCTGTGTGATCAGGCCTCAGCTTACCCTGTTTTCTCCTAAGCCCCTGTCCCTTGTTCGTCACTTCCACACGGAGAGTCTTGACTTTCCTTTATTCAACTGCATGGCTGAAGTTGGGCCCAGCCCAGGCAGAACTGGGAGCAAGAGGGCAGCTTGCCCAGACCCCTCTGCCGCCCCCCTGCAGAGCTTCCTGCTCCCTTCCAACCCAGAAAGACAGGGGGGGATGGGGAGGATGGGAAAGAGCTAAGGCTTTGCATCTGGCTGACCTGGACTGAAGCCCCAAGTCTCAGTTTCCTCAAATGGGCACAAGGTTGATACATGAAACAAATGGGATGAAGCAGGTAAAATTCTTTTCTCAGGTCCCTGCACAAAGGCCATGGACAAAGGACAGTTCTTGACCCCACCTCCCTAAATCCGCTCTCCTAAGATGCCCACAGTACCTGGTTCTTTTTCCCTTTACCACTTGCCTCACGGTGCCCTGAGTTTTATATTTTTCTGATCCTTTTCCTCCTAAAAGTGAATCAGTTTCATGTCCTATTTCCCCAGAATCCTGTTAGGTGCCTGATCATAGTCTGAAAAATCAGCACCAAGAGAAATTAATAAATTTTCCAGCTCTAGTAAGTCATGTTGCATACCCAATGAGGCTCCCTTAACTTAACTTGACACGATGAATCATACGGAAACTCCAGGTACCACCAAAACAATAGTGGGAAACATACTTAGGGGAAAAGGCTTCTGGGGCCCATAAGTCACGTGATGTGTACACACACCCCAATGGTCCTACCCTTGGTTCTGCATGAGTTCTACATGTCCGGAGCAGCTGTCCACATCTACCTCCTCCCTAGCCCCTTTATCCAAGAAGCAAGCAGACGTTCACAAATGATCAAGCAGAGCTATTTCTATATTTCTATCCTTTTGTCCAAAAAGACCCAGATTAACCAACTTACAGTAACTGGGAGCCCTGGCCTCAGAGCCCAGGCTGATATTTCTGCCTGTCTAGATACTTGGGGTACGTGACCAGCCTGTTCCCAGGCTATCCCAGGGGCCCTTCCCCAACCGTCTGCCTTTCTTTCCGTGTAGTGACCCAGAAGGCGGTGCGGGGAGCGAACTCATTTTCGGAGGCTATGACCACTCCCATTTTTCTGGGAATCTGAACTGGGTCCCCGTCACCAAGCAAGGCTACTGGCAGATTGCCCTGGATGCGTGAGTATTCTCCCCAAAGCAGTTACGGCACGAGGCAGAAACTCAAGACGGGCGCAAGGCAAATCAGGTTCAGGGAATTGACCTGAATCAGCGAACCGGTCCCGGGAGAGGAGCCGGGGGCTCGCCGCGTGAGGCTGGAAGTGTGGAGGTGCTGAGCAAAAGGTGCAGGGGGGCCGCAGTTGCCAGGGCAACAGGCACACACGTCTCGGCTTCCCTCCTGGTCCACGTGCTGCGCCCTCAAGCCGACAGACAATAAATGCAAACCCTCCCAATTACCCGGGGCTCATTTCACGTTAATTCACAGGTAGGGCCAGGGGTGGGAGACACGGGGTACAAGGGTGAACTGGACTCAACTTAGCCTCACAAAGCATGTCCAGAAGATCATACACACACACACACACACACACACACACACACATCCCACTACCAGTGTGAAGTGGTCGGTAGTCAGTGGTCCACAAGACGGGCCACCAAAGTAACCCAGCAGACAGGGCAGGACAGGTCCTATCTGAAGAACTCTTCAAGCAGGGGTTTCCTGGAGGAGGTGACACGGACTGGGCCTTGACCTACATACATGCAGACGTGCGTGTGCGCGTGTGTGTGCGTGTGTGTGTGTGTATGTGGGCATCAAGCAATCGGACGTGGGACCAGATGCCTGTCCCATACCGAGCTCTGTGTCAGATAATGCAGGAATTTAAAGAAATGCAGTTCGCGCTTCAATTCTGCCAAGAACCTGCTTCTGCGAGGTGAGGGCCTGTGCCAGCCCCGAGGGAAGGCGCGGCGGAAAGCCGCAGGGCTCACTGTCTACTGAGGGTTTTTCAAGCCAGAGGGGCTTACCCACTTCTGGGTCATGATCTCATCTTAGGGGATCATGACGTACATTTTTAATGAAATGGAATAAAATGGAAAATATCAGAGTGCATTTCACATGCTTAGGTTAAGCCCCGTTTCGTGAAATTTTTATTTCACGAGCGTGTGTGTGTGTGTGTGTGTGTCTGTGTGTGTGTACCGGGTCCAGAAGTAAATGTATTTCCTGCCATGGATCCCAGTCACAGAAAAACTGAGAAATAGTGATGAGTGAGACAGTCCAAGCGGATATCATTACTGCGTATTTGAGAGCCCAGCAGAGGAGGGAAGGCGCTGGGGAGCCTGGGGAACTTCAGGGCTGAGGGGCAGGGGGACCGATGGGTGGGGGCGGGGGCCAAGGGTTGGCTGACAACATTTTCTGTGTCCTCAGAATCCAGGTGGGAGGCGTGGTGATGTTCTGCTCCGAGGGCTGCCAGGCCATCGTGGACACGGGGACTTCCCTCATCACAGGCCCCTCGGACAAAATCAAACAGCTCCAGAAAGCCATCGGGGCAGAACCCATGGACGGAGAAGTCAGTGCCTGCTGGGGGAGGGAGGAGGCAGGGGCGGGAGAGTGGGAAGGCCTCTGACTGGGTCCTCTGTGTCGTGTTTCAGTATGGGGTGGAGTGTGCCAACCTCAACGTCATGCCGGATGTCACCTTCACCATTAATGGTGTCTCCTACACCCTCCAACCAACTGCCTATACCCTGCTGGTAAGAACTGTTTCCTTATTCTGCAATCAGAGGGCCACCCCACGAGCCCACCACTTCCTCTTTTCAGTCGTCTGCACTCAGGCTGCGCTTACCCCAAGCCCCCCTCCCAACCCCTCCTGCAGCGTTCCCTCTAGAGCGGCCAGAGCTGCAGCGGTGGGCGGCCGGCCAGGCTGGCTCTGCCCCAGTGCCCACCCTGCCACGAAGCCGCAGCACGCCTCCGACAAGCCATTTAGTGACATGTTGTGACATCACAACACGTAGGGCTTTTCAACGGACTAGGTTTAACCCCTCAAACACCCAGTAAGATTGGATGTTATCATCCCATTCTGTGGATGAGGATATCGAGACCCAGAAAGTTAAGAGGCTCAAGACAGGAGCTGCTTGGGGAGGAGGAACGGAATGAGGTTGTATCTTCTCCCACTCGGGTTAACGTTCTCCTCAGACAAGAAAATGTCTATTATTGGGGCACCTGGGTGGCTCAGTGGGTTAAGCCTCTGCCTTCAGCTTAGGTCATGATCTTAGGGTCCTGGGGTCGAGCCCCATATCCGGCTCTCTGCTCAGCAGGGAGCCTGCTTTAAAAAAAAAAAAAAAGAAAGAAAGAAAATGTCTATTATTGCCATAGATTCCGAAGTTTGTAGGGTGAAGTAGAATTCCCCCAGAAAGGGAATTCCTGGAAGGAATCTGTGATCGCTTCACGCCACAGTTGGCCCAATATCACAGGCGGTCCTTTGGTGACACTCAACGCACTGACTCTACCGGAGAGTCACCCAAGGCCCCAGGGTGATTGCGTCAGGGTGGGGCTGCTAAGGTTCAGGGGCCTTTAGGGACTCCCCCACCCCCCACACCTTGATCTCCATTAACCCCCTCCCCAGCCGCCGAGCATAAACAGTGCGAGTGAAAGCCAATGTTCTTTTAAAGTCTTTATTTAAATTTCAGTTAGTTAACACGCAAAGCCATATTAGTTTCAGGTGTACAAAATGGCGGTTCACCAGTTGCATACCGCACCCGGTGCTCGTCACAAGGGCCATTCCTTCGTCCCCATCACCTGTCTCGCCCATCCCCCCACCCACCTCCCCTCTGGTCACCATCAGTCTGTGCTCCATAGTTACGAGTCTGTTTTTTAGTTCACCTCTCTTTCTCTCTCTCCTTTCCCCTTTGCCCATTTGTTTTCTTTCTTAAATTCCACATGTGAATGGGATCATGTGGTATTTGTCTTTCTCTGACTTATTTCGCTTAGCAATATACTCTCTAGCTCCATTCACAACATTGCAAATGGCAAGACTTCATTCTTTTTATGACTGAGTAATATTCATCTGTTTCTATCTATCTCCCACGTTTCCTTCATCCATTCATCAGTCTGTGGACACTTGGGCTGTTTCGGTTAACTTGGCTATTGTCCATTATGGATAATGCTGCCGTAAATACTGGGGTGCGTGTATCCCTCTGAATTAGTATTTTTGTATTCTTTGGATAAATACTCAGTAGTGCAATTGCATAAAAATCCCAGAAGAGAACACAGACAATAACCTCTTTAACACTGGCCATAGCAACTTCTTTCTAGATACGTCTCCTGAGACAAGGGGGGAGAAAGCAAAAATAAACTATTGGGAACTCATCAAAATAAAAAGTTTCTGCATGGTGAAGGAAACCATCAACAAATCTAAAAGGCAATCTAAAGAATGGGAGAAAATATTTGCAAACGACATCAAATAAAGTGTTAGTATCCAAAATATATAAAGAACTTATAAAACTCAACACCCAAAAGACAAATAATCCAATTAAAATGAGCGGAAGGCACAAATAGACATTTCTCCAAAGAAATCATCCAGTTGGCCAACAGACACATGAAAAGATGCTCAACATCACGGATCAAGGGAAACACAAATCAAAATTACAATGAGATATCACTTCTCACATATCAGAATGGCTAAAATCAACAAGGCAAGGAACAATAGGTATTGGAGAGGATACAGAGAAAAGGGAATCTTCTTGCACTGATGGTGGGAATGCAAACTGGTGCAGCCACTCTAGAAAACAGGATGGAAGGTCCTCAAATAGGACTAGCCTATAATCCAGCAATTGCACTACTAAGAAAACAAGTATTTTGCTTTATGAGACTGACGCGCTACCTACTGCGCTAACGAGGCACCTAGTATTTTGCTTTAAAATACGGCTTCGTGTCAAGCCCCCTAAGCTTCTCCAACAAAGGGATTCTGGAACTGCCACTATGAACACCACCCTGGGGACAAGTGAGACACTAACTGTGCCAAGCTCATCCGCCTATACGCCCACTGGCACTCCGGTACCCCCATACTCTCCTACTTGCACCCTATGTGAGTCCTTCCCTACGTGCAGCATGCTGCCCTTGTTCTTTCCCGCCAGCAGATTTCAATCCGAGCTCCCTCAGTCTGCCTAGGATGCTGGAACAGCATCGCATGGTTATCCCCTTCCTCTCCAGAAGGTGCTTTAGGCCCACTGCACACTTCCCAGACCCTCTTCAGCAGCCTCAAATCTCAAACGGTTGTTGGAAAGACCACACCTGCCCCGCCCCCAAGTGGACCCCAAGTCTTTGCCAAACTGGAAAGTAAGTTTGGGGGAAGTAACACTCTTTCCACAGGACGCTGGATGCCCACTTGCCTTGTTCTTCCCCAGAACATCAAGAAAACAGTCATGTAATTTCTCTCTCTTAAAAAATGAAGTTGAGCTTTGCTGGAAACTAAAGAAACTGGAATTTAAGCCAAGATTTTCCAAAGCCAACCCTTTTGCTCTTGCAATCATGCAACAAGGTTTCACTTTTTCCAGTTGTAAAATGAGAGGCAGGGGGCATGTATAAACAGTTCTTAAAACTGTAGAATTTAGAAGCCCAGGTCCACATATATGAAACTATATGGACACTTTGCTGAGCAAACAAGTGGAGGTGTATAGAGTGGGAGGAAGAATCAATGAGCCAACGCTGTAACTGTCCAAGGCCATTCGGTACAGTCACCACCACTACCACACAGTACAGCCCTCCTACTTCCCTTTCCTCCCTCTATGTCACTTACACCTTCTCTCCCACCCCAGGATTTTGTGGATGGAATGGAGTTCTGCAGCAGCGGCTTTCAAGGGCTTGACATCCAGCCTCCCGCTGGGCCCCTCTGGATCCTGGGTGATGTCTTCATTAGGCAGTTTTATGCGGTCTTCGATCGTGGGAATAACCGTGTTGGGCTGGCCCCGGCAGTCCCCTAAGTCATGGCCTTGTGCCTGTGCCCACCTACCTGACACCCCTTGGAAATCCAGCTGTGCCCGTTAGATTGGGGCACCTTCACGGCTGTCAAAAAGTCATTTTCAGAGCTGCAACTTGAATTAGGTCCAAAGAGAGCATAAGAACACACACACACACACACACACACACACACACACACACACACACACTGACACTTCACGTACACCTCACATACACCCGCATGCACACCACCTCCACTGCCATCATGACGGAAGCATTAAGTTGTACACTCATACTTTTTATTGCTTGTTGCTAACATTTCCCTTTGGAAATCTCCAGACCTGTACACAAGCAGAGATTACAGCATAATAAAGCTCCATGCACCGCGCCCCAGACCCTTCATAATTCACCTGCACCTGGCCAGGCCTGTTTTATCGGTACCCACCACCCCTCCCCTCCCCAGCCCACTTGCCTGCATTATCCCGAAGTAAATTCCTAGCATCACATCATGAATCATCACATCCAAGATTTATCCATAAATCCCTGTAATACTCTTACATAGGCAATCGGTGTTCGAATGTTCCCCATTGTCTGGGAAATGTTGGGTCATTTTTATTGGTGACTTGTGTGTATCAGGATGCAACTAAAATTCATATTTGAACTGTCTCTACGTCTCTTTCCATGTGTGGAGTGGACCGCATTCTGGATTTTGCGGGTTAAAAGCCTAAGATGTCAGGCGACGTGGTTCTCAGAGTCCATCTTTCCTACAAAATGGCAGTGGGCTCTAGAGCCGGTTTTGTGGCCAGAATGTTTCATCCACAGTGCTGGGCACTCCCCCTAGCAGCCCCTCAGGAGGCAGATCATGCATGGAACCTCTTTGTTTACAAGGTTAGGACGGACGAGCGGGTTCGGGAGCTGTCGGGTTCACACATCCCTTCATGACCGATTTCCTTCAAGATTTTACCCAATGCTTTCAGCAACCACTAATTATCATTGCTGAGATCCATGCTATTGTTAGGGCCACAAAACAGAGATTTTTTTTCCCCCCTAATTCTATTTTTTTCCTCCTGTGTTTTTTGGCCAGAGTTGTTCTACTTAAAAAAAAAAAAAAAAATGTGTTCATCAACTATTTGCTTACTATTAGGTATAGTTCACACAAGAAAGGCAAGCTTACCTGACTTTTTCCCTTTATTTACCGGCTTTCAGAAAAGTGAGTGTGTTTCAACTTATTGCAATCTTTTCAATATTGAAAACAACACATACTTAGCCAGCAGGTGCCCCTTCAGGGTAGTTTCTGTAACTTTTGACTTGACCCCAATATGAAAAGATGTTCCAGGCCCAATCCCATGGAGTCCTCGTTCCTGGTTGTGTGCTCTTAAGTTTGTTGTGAATGAAAATATTTCAGAATGTGCAAGGAGAAGGTATGGGGAGAGAGGGGCTCTGAATGAGCCCACTTTTGCTATAGGGCCCCAGGGCCCATCCTGAGGGAGCTGACACATAAATCCGGGTCCGCAGTGCATCCTGGTGGGATAGTGCGAACTATTCTGGTGGAATCTACTGTCACCCGGAACAATATGTCTTGCTTTTCCTTCCTTTTGCTCTTGCTTTTTGCAAAACGGAAGTATCTTCAGGGGTTTTCTTATTATAAAATATGTGAATGCCCTCAATGATCCTCACCCTCAAAGATAAGCATTATTATTAATTTGAAGTTGTTTTTGCAGATTTTGTATATATAGAGATAGCCATAGGTAAGGAATTGTTTTTTTCCTACAAAAAAAGGAATCATAGGGGCACCTGGGTGACTCGATCGGTTAAGCATCTGCCTTCAGCTCAGGTCATGATCCCAGGGTCCTGGGGTCGAGCCCCGCATCCGGCTCTCTGCCCACGGAGGAGCCTGCTTCTCCCTCTGCCTCTGCTGCTTGTGTTCTTGCTTTCGCGTGCTCTCTCTCAAATGAATAAACGAAAAATCTTTTAAAAATCGGAGGTTTTTAAAAATCGGAGGGGGGTGATGCTACACACACTTGGTTTGAACTCCTTGTGTGACAGGTTCCCCACCGGCACAGACAACTCCTGCCGTGGGACATCTGCATGGTGTCCGTTTATTGACCAAATCCTCTCTTAATGAACATTAGATTCATCTGGGTTTAATTCAACCCAATCCCATAAATATTTATTTTGTACCAGGCACTAAGTGAGTTACTCTCAGAGCGGTAGGACAGATCCCGGCTGTCACTTTTGGCACAGAGGTCATGGAAAACACACCAGGCTTGCATTTGAACTTGAACCTGGATTTGCATTTGTGCCCCACCCCGATCACTTTGGTGACCTTGGCTAGTGACTTCATGTGTCTGAGATGTCCACCTCACAGAGCTATGGGTTTACTGGGATGGAAGCACTTAGCTCATCATGTTAGTTCCCCTCCCCCTTTAAATATGAGGTCAAGGTGATCCCAGCTTCACACACACACACACACACACACACACACACACACACACACACTTTTTTGGTTTTGTTGATTCTTTCTTTTTTTTTTTTTTACTAATTTATTACTTCCAGAGTTAATTCAGAACAGCCGGATCCAAATAAACTATCAAAGCAATGTACTAGAACAGTTAACATCACAGGCTCCAGAGTCACACAGGTCTGGGCTTGATTCCTGACACAAGCTGTGGGAACTCTGAACCTCAGTTTCTTCATTTGTAAAATGGGCAGAACAGTAACCATCTCATGGGTTTATTGTGAGGATCCAACAGCTACAATGTACATGTGTAAACACTCATCACCCAGGGACCAGACCCACACTCAGCATGGGTGAATCTCACACAGAGTAGAAGGGCCTAGAGTAAAAAATCTTTATGACTCCTCTAAAACAAAGCCCCCAAGAGCCGTGTGGGAGGCCACCAGCACATAGTATCCCAGCAGGCTTTCTCTGTAAAAGGGGTCCCCGCACAGTGGGCTCCCCTGATGAATTGCATGTGCGGCCAGGTCCCTGTGGGTCCCAGAGCCTGAGTGCCGGAAGCCTGGGGTAGGAGGGCAGCGCTGGCTCGGTGCCCGCAGGAAGTGAGAGCAGGCCAGAAGCTGCCAAGAGCCAGTTCTGCTCTGAGCACACTCGTCTCTCGAGGCAGAAGTGATGCTTTCCATCCGTGTGGACTAAACTCTGCTGGTCCGGCACCTACTTAGCCCTATTAGCTGCTGTGGGCTTCCCAAACCTGACCTTTGCTCTTCGTGACCTTCACATCCGTGGTGTTACCGCTGAAACTCAGGTCCTTGTCCCGTGTCCCATGTCTGGTCCTAGGTCACAAACCTCTCAGAGATAGGCCAAGAGCTTTGGGTAAGCTTCGCTGCACCCTGGGAATCTGTTAAAGGATGTGTAGTCAATTCCCCAGGGCTGCTGTGAAACAGTGCCATAAACAGGGTGGCTTAAAGCTATAGGAATGGACTGCCTCACAGTTCTGGAAGCTAGACATCCACGATCGAGGGCTCAACAGGGCTGTTATCTCTCTGAAACCCATTGAGGAGAATCTCCTTGCCTGTCCCAAGCTTCGGGTGACAGCTGACAGTCCCTCGCCTTCCTTGTCTTATTGCCGCGACACTTTGGTCTCTGCCTCGCTGTCCCCTGTGCGTCTGTCTCTGTGGCTCTTCTCTTCTAAGAGCATGAGTTATGGGGCTCACTGGAGCAGAGAGGCCGTTAGCCTCATCTCATCTCAACTTAACTAATTGCATCTTTCAAAACCCTCTTTCTAAGGTCATTCTGAGGGACTAGGGCTTAAGACTTCAACCTGTATTTGGGGGAAACACAATTCAGCCTGTAACAGATGCATCACTAACCAACTGCTCTTACGTTTTTATTTTCGGCTTATCAAAGTCCTTTCTGGAGCTTTTGGTATGTTGTTTTTTTGCCTTTTCTTCTTTGTTTTCCCCCTCAAAAAAAAAAAAATCTGTAAATTAGAGCAGGTTTTATTACCCTGTTCTCTAAATGAGGAAATTGGAGTGAGGAAATAATGAAATGATTTGTCAAAAGTAGTAGTGAAAGTAGAATCCACATCTCCAGGCCCCTCACCCCTGTTTCTAATTTTTTTTAAAGATTTCATTTACTTATTTGCCAGAGAGAGTGTATATGCACAAGCAGGGGGAGAGACAGGCAGAGGGGGAAACAGGTTCCCCACTGAGCAAGGAGTCTGATGCGGGACTCGATCCCAGGACCCTGGGATCATGACCTGAGCTGAAGGCAGATGCTTCACCGACTCAGCCAGCCAGGTGCCCCCCTTTGCTTCTAATGTATACCCCCTTCCCCAAGCCCAGGTATCTGTAAGTTCAGGATGTCTCCGGGGCAAGGATGACAGGTAGACTTTGGTCAGTCCCCCCAGTAATATTTACCTTTTAAAATAAAAACACTGGGGCACCTGGGTGGCTCAGTGAGTTAAGCCTCTGCCTTCAGCCCAGGTCATGATCTCAGGGTCCTGGGATCGAGCCCCACATCGGGCTCTCTGCTCAGCAGGAAGCCTGCTTCCCTCTCTCTCTCTGACTGCCTCTCTGCCTACTTGTGATCTCTCTGTGTCAAATAAATAAATAAAATCTTAAAAAATAAATAAATAAAAATAAAACAAAATAAAATAAAAACACATTTGCTGCCGACAAGTCCTTAGTTGCTGATCCCAAGAGGCTCCAGACAGCCTGTCTGCCCCTCTATGGAAATAAGACCGCGCTGAGAGGATTCCAGGGAACGTGCTCTGCCTGGCTGGGCATCACCTCCTTTGAGGAGTCATCCCTCTGCTGCTCCGTGTGAGGCTGGTGGGCCGGCAGGCCTGTCGTCAGCACCCACGTTCCCGGCACAGGCCTCAGTCAGCCCACCTGACTCTCTCTCTCTCCTGGGAGCTGGATGTTGAGAGGGCCCCAGAGGGAGGACGGGTGTCGGGGCCTGGCAGTGCACACAGAGAGGTAGCCCCCGAGTCCCCGGTGCCGAGACCATCCCGGCTACCCTGTGTCTGTCCTTCCCAAGGCCCTGTTGACCCTCTCTTCCTGCTGCTTCTGTTGTTCTCGGCTGAGGAGCTCTGGCACGTGCACCCGCCATAGTGGTGTGACCAGATGACCGTCCCGCCGTGAGAGTCAGAGGTCTCGGGACTGTGAAGCCTGATCCCTTCTCTAAGCAAAGCTTGGGGGCAGGGCTCAGCCACGGGCCAGGCGGCTCATCCAGAAGAACTTGGGCCCGTGGGGATGGCAAGGGGAGAGGAGACATGTGGGAACTTACTCCCGGACCACAAACCTGGGGTGCATGAAAGACACGCAAGGTCAGGCCTCAGGACCAGAATGGGCTTCTATTCCTCAGCTTCCACACCCACCTCTTGCTTTTTCAACACCTGTCAGGTTACGACGTTACACCAACTTCTGTAACAGATAAACTCCCGAATCGCTGTGTCTCGACACAATAGAAGTTTCTCTCTCACATGAACCATCCGGGTGAAGAGTCGCACAACTCAAGAATGGGGATCCCTTCTGTCTCGTGGTTCCCACAGCCCTAGGACCTCAGAGTCATTCTTTGTGTCCCACAGACAAGGAGGGTGGCCGATCCCACTAACACACCAGATCTGAAGGAGGCTAAGGTGTAGGAGGGTATTTCCCCTACATCTGTTCAACTTGAGCTCCTTGAGGGCAAGATCTCTGGTTCATCGTTCTATCCACCGGCTTAACGGTAATCCCTGGCCACACGTTATCTGCAGGGTGGCCTGACGTGTGCAGGGCCTGAATGAACGCCAGTGGTCTCTGCCTCTGTAGGCCGGCGGCTGGGATCTTTTTCTTTCTCCTGCTCCTTAAATGTGAGCGCATTTCTAGTTCCTTCCTCTCTCTCATCTCTCTCTCCCATTCACCTGGCGCCTCCCGCAACGGGTCTGAGCTGAGGACACAACCCCCATGTCGACCTTTCCAAGCAGATGGTTTGCAAATCTCTGACCTTTTCCGAAGTGAAGTCTTCGATCTTCAGTTCCCGCCCTGCGCTGTCTAACCGGAGTCTGGCCCTCTCACGCCCTCCTGTACCCCGCACGTATTTACGGAACCCTATCCTGGTCCAGGTTCCCTAGTGGGGAATTTTTTTTTTTCATTCTTAAGTCAGAAGCTTCTATTTAACATTTTATTGGGAAGTTCAATGCGAAGGAAGCAAGAGCGGGCAAAAGGAAGCGAGGAAGGGAAAGAAGGGAAGTAAGTACAAAAAGGTGACTTTGCCAAGCCGACTCCACATTTGCAGCAAGCACATTTGCTGCTCGGTTCCCCATTGCCACAAGCCCTTGGGGACCGGGTGCAGCTCAGAGCTGACCTGTAACCAGGTGGCGGGGTGACAGGTGAGCGTGAACTCTCTGCGGGCTTCTGCTTTCTCCTGTCCCTGTTGGTCAGAGCCTAGCCCGTGGGCATGGAGTCCCTGCACTTCTGATGTGTCTGGCCTCCCCAGGAGACTGCTGGGGGGGCAGGGTCTCCAGCCCAGATGCGGCCCGGTGTCTGCTTCTCCTGCCTTGGCGACCTGCTTGCAGGCTTCGTGACCTGTGGTGGCAGCGCTCGTGGATTTGAGACCAGGAAAACGGCAGGAGCCATCACCAGAATTGCTCTGGCGGGAAGTGAGATGAGGGGCTGGGGCCAGGTGGGGTGAGGGGGTCAGGGCCGAGCACGGAGCATGCGCCAGGCACTACGCCGTGGTCTGGGGACAAAAGCGCGAACAAGACAGGGAGAGTCCCCCCGGAAGACCTACACTGGTGCCACAGAGATGTCCTGCTGGCATCTCAACCTCAGTTTAGACAAAACAGAAGCTCCCATATCCCCTTCCGATGTCACTGTTTCTGACCTCAGCAAGGGCATCAGCGTCCCCTTGGTTCCGCAGGCTCAGGGAGCAGAGCCTGAGATCATCCCTCCATCTGCCCCGCGCTCCTTCCTACTCTCGCAGCACGTCTCCCCTGGTAATTAAGATTTACTGAGAGCTCGGGGTGCCTTCGTGGCTCAGTCAGTTAAATATCTGACTCTGGATATTAGATCACGATCTCAGGGTCGTGGGATCGAGCCCTACATCAGGCTCTGTGCTGGGTGTGAAATCTGCTTGGGATTCTCTCTCCCTCCCCCGCTCACATGCTCACTCTTTCTCTCTCTCAAAAAATAAGTAAATAAAATCTATTAAAAAAATATTTGCTGAGCCCTAACTGCCAGGATTGAGCAAAGGAAGGGTGTCCTGCTGCCCACTGACCACTTAGTGCCCGGTTCAGGGCGGGCCGGGCGGGAGGGCCCCGTAGCGGCTGTTGAATGACCCAATGGTCAGGGATTAAATCTTCAGGCCATGTTGGTTCTTGGTTTGTTTTTTGTTTTGTTTTGTTTTTTAAGATTTTATTTATTTATTTGACTCAGAGAGAGAGAGATCACAAGTAGGCAGAGAGGCAGGCAGAGGGAGAGGGGGAAGCAGACTTCCCACCGAGCAGGGAGCCCAAGGAGGGTCTCCGTCCCAGGACCCCAGAATCATGACCTGAGCCGAAGGCAGACACTTCACCAACTGAGCCACCCAGGCGCCCTGCCATGTTGGTTCCGCCATAAAACTGCCCGTCCGATGTGTTTCCTTGTCCCCACATCCCCGGTCGTTACCCTCACCAGGTGCACTTCAAGACCACCCTGATGCTCTGATTCTGGTCTCTCTTCCTTCCAGACGCACTTCTGAAACCCAGCTGGGCACCCACGCCCAACTCCCCGGGGGTCCCACTGCACACTGACGCAATCCAAGCTGATCTGAAGGCTCTCTAGAACCGTGCCTCAGTTTGACCTCCTGTCCTCCCCTCACAACTATTTCACTCTGGGTCAAACCGAACCATCCATCCCCATTTTCTCACTCACACGCTTTTGCCCCAAGGACTCCTTCTGTGCTGTTCACCAGAGGAGCGGTTTCCCCCCAAATCATCCCTTTTACAATTGTCAGCATTCTGGTGAAGAAAGTTTAGACATGGTGCCAGGAGAAACTGGATTGAAATCGCTGTCCTGCGGGTGCTCAGCCCTGACTCGGAGCCCCCTCTGCACTCTCTCTCCTACAAGCAGACTCTCGGCACCTCCCCCCTCCATCTATGTGGAACTTGACTCCCTCCTCTGCTTATCACGATCGGCACATGTTCATATCCTGTCCATCCTTCAGGCTCCAATTCCAACCCCTCCTGTCCACAAAGCCTTCTCCTCCTCCGGATCCTCTAAATCCCCACAACCCCGTAGCTACATTTCTTAAAGCATTATTTGTACCGTGTCTTACTTCCACTGATTAAGTGCAAGTATCTATCTCATGTCCCCCAAAGGGCTGGACATACTCAGATGATTGGATGAATGCAAGCAAGAGGGAAAGAAGAAAGGAAGTTCGATGAAGGCAGAGTCAGGGCCACCCCTGCAGGGGAGAGGCTGGTCACCGCTTTCCACTGCGGCATGTGTCAGAGGAAGAGAAGAGAAGTTGCTGACCCTCGATCCATGTGGACAGAAGTGGGAACTAAAGCCTGATGGCGGCTTTCACAGGTGTTAAATTCTGCGAACTTAACAGTTCTGCGAACATCCCATAAAAATCTAAGTTTCAGTCCTGTGTTCAGAGACTGTAGGGACAAGGTAAGGGGAGTTCACTTCCCCTCCCTGAAAGCACCCACGGCGGCAGACCCTGTGGTTGGCGACTTCTACGTGTTCTCGGCAAGAGGCTCGCATATGCCTCCTCGTCTACAGGGGCTCATCCCCATTCCCTCCCCCCCCCTCACACACACACACACATTCATTGAAAACCTGGTCTCAGGAATTCTATTCCAAAAATCAATATGGCACTGCATGTTAACCAACTAAAATTTAAATTGAAGAAAAAGAAAAGGAAAAATAGAAAAAATAAAACCCAGCCTCAGAAAAGTAGAAGAATGTAGGGCGGGGAGGGGCAAGTGGGATCGTGAGCACAAATGAGGTCCTACACCAGCGGTCACCCCGAGGGTGGGTGGGTGCACCCTTTCCCGGGCAAACAAAGCAGAATATGATGGGTAAATGTGCTCTGGAGTTTTTCCAGCATGGTGCCTCCTATCCACTAGCGAGCTTTAGGGAGGTCTGTGTGCCCGCCCTCCAGGCCCAGAACAAGGGGCTGAGCTTCAGCGGGAGCTTTTTTCCCCCTGAAAACTCCTTACCCAGGCCTGTCGCTGGCGCTGCGTGTGGCCAGGTGTGGGGTTCAAGGGTACTGGCTCCGCCTCTGGGGAACGCCAGCCCAGCTGACCGGACAGACACAGACAGCACCAATGAGGCGGGGCCAGAGGCTCAACGGACCCAAGGAGGAATGGGCTGAGTGAGGATCGCGAAACTGAGGGACAACGCACGGCCCATCTGGGAAGGAACGTGGGGACAGAGGGCGGGCATCGAATGTGTTGCAAGCCTTAAGGAGAGCCCTGGGGAGCTGGGAACCCATTCAATGCTGGCTTGTGTAAACTCACTTTACTCCCCTTTCATCTGCCAGCCTTCCTTACTCAGGGCCTGCCTGGCTCCAGAGCCCCAAGGGGTACCGGACTCAGCCGCTCTAACAGCGCTGAAAATTACCGTAGTCTCTCTAAGTACTTCAGGTGGAGACACGTGCCTTCCTCTGAGAGCCCAGGGAGATGTCAGGACTTGCCTCCCTGCCCTGAGACCGGTGTGTGCTGTGTGCGTGTGTGTGCGTATGTGTGTGCGTGTCTGCGCACGTGTGTGTGTGTCCGGTGGCAAGGTGGAGCGATGCGGTGGACGGATGGCATTAGGGTAAGGACAAGGCGTGAGGACCGGAACGTCTTCCTGCCAGGCTGGTGGTGGGACCGAGTCTGCTGCACATGGCAATCCAATCCTTCCACAAACAAAAGGTCCCCTTCCTGGGGGGCTCCCAGCTGCCCTGGCAGAGGTTCCTAAACCAGCCAGAAGGTCTGCAGGGTGCCCACACACTTGCGTGTTTCCCTGCAGACTCCGACCCACAGGCTCCCGCACTCAGCCTTCCACTCCTCGTTCCTCCCCCTCCCACCCCCGGGGGCCAGGCTCCTGTAAACCCAGTTCTCACGGGGCCCACCCCATCGAGCGAGCTCTGAAGCCGGGCTTCCCATTCCACCCCACCCCCTCCACCCACACAGCTGAGCTCACCCGGGGCGGCCTCTTTTGCAACTTTCCCAAGTCTGTGCCTGAGAGGGAGAGGAGGAAAACAGAAGGAAGTCGCTGGGTCTCAACAAGCTGTTCTGATCCAAAGCCTTTTTCCTTTGAACCGGCTGAGATCTTTGCTCTGAGAGGAGACCCCCGGACTCAGAGAGAACGCCACCTGCCCTCGGAGGCCGGATGCTAAGCAGCCACAGCTCTAAGCGCCCTGGAAGTTCTTTTCGGTTCTTCTGTCTGTCCCAGCAACCCCCAGAGGTACTGGGGTTTTGGGGAGGGGTGGCGGGGAGGGGAGGCAAGGCACACAAGGATGAGGCTTAGAATCTGGCAGCCGCAGGGCTTAGATCCAACCCAGAGACACCCCCCCCCCCACCCCACGCCAGAGAAACATCTCAGGCAACGCCTCGAGCCAGGCAGAAAGGACTTCCCCGCCCAGGGGAAGGAGCTGGGGCCCGGCTCAGGGCTCTGCACGGGCCAACGGTCTCAGCCGGAGGACGCAGCTGCTGGCTCAGCAGAGGAGGGCCAGCTAACGCCCTGGGTCGCCTTGCCACCTCAACAGGGCACCTTCTTGGGTGGAACCTGCTGGCCAAAGGGTGTCATCGGGGATGGAGGAGCTCCTAGAGTAGGAAAGTGCCCTTCTTGTTCTAAATCATGAGTATGTCTCCCAGCACAGCTCCGCGATGCTAAGCAAGCAATGAACAGAGCTGGACAGATCTGGATTCTAGTCTCAGCTTGCCACTAACTGGTTGCTCTTGACTCAGGAGCCCACTGGATCGTGCTGGCATTTTGTAATCTGCCAAGTGCCCTGTAATTGTTAGGCATTATGCATTAATAGAAATAATTTCTTTGAGCTTGTCAGTCGACGCCCCATCACACAAGTCCCATAGAAATAGTGACTTATCTATAGCCTCAGATCTACACGGTGCTGATGCCTGGTATGTGCTGGATGGATGGACAGTTGGACGAATGGATGAATGGATGGGTAGATAGATGGAAATGAATGAATGACTATTTATTGAAGATTCATTATTCCCAGCGTGGGTTAGGCTCTGTGGAGGGATACAAAAGTAGGAGGCCGTGTCCTGTCCTCTGGGCACTGATAGTCTGCTTAGGGTGACGGGACTAATACTTCCAAAGAACTTAAAGAACCCGAGAAAGTGCTGAGCCTCCTGAAACCAGGGCTATGGGTACACTTGCTGGAGGGAGCGAGTCTAGACATGCTGAGATTTAGGAGGGTAAGGCAGAGTCATGAGCCTTCCCTCAAGGCAATAAAGCTTTTCACTCCATAGGTAGCTTCTTATCAAAGACAAGCTTTATTCCCATGATCGTAAATCCCATTATTTTTAAGGCTGATATATTTATCGTTTTCCAAGATGTGGGAGCAGGGAGGGGAGGCACTGAAAGTGGGGTAAGGTAGCAGGAGCAAGGTGGGGAGACTGCCTGCTTCCGAATTCCCATCTGTCCCTGTTCCCTCGTCTCCTAGTCGGGAGAAATGACGCCCTACCCAACACCAGCGAGGTGGGAGATTGAAATTGGGTCCTGGTTGGGGCCAGCGGGGTAGGAAGAGAAGGGAAGTGGGAGGGCGAGAGCAGAGCAGATCCAAGAGCTCTTGTAAGACTGGCCCCAAGCCCTAAGGCTGTTGGGGCGGGAGGGGGCGTGGGGTGGGCATCAACCCAGTCTTTCTTGCGCCCCAGGGACGGGCCCCAGGAACTTGGGGGGGCGGGAAGGCCAGGGCTCTAGGCTTAGAAGGGGTGCCAGGCGAGAAGGGGAGGGTTAGTCACGTGCAGTGGAGAGTGAGTCACCTGCACACTCTGCTCAGGGTGCACCAGGGCTGGAGGCAGGGCCCCGCCTTCCAAGCCTGCTTTTTCCCTGTTATTTAAGAGGGGAACGTGATGAGTCAGCCTGACCTCTAGGAGGATGCCCAGGTTTGAAACATCCGAGGCAGCTGAGTGAGTGGGAGGAGGCTCAAAAGGACAGCTATTGCCAAACTCCGGCCAAGGGCAGAGCCCAGAGGACTCTGGGGAAGCCCAGAGGAAGGGACTTGCACCACCGTCTGAAATCTGCACATGCCTCCTTGGTGAGCCCGGCCAGTGTCTCCGCCGAGCCGCCTTCCCTCACCAGTGACACAGTCCTGGTCACCCTCCTGTTGCTGCTAGGTCTCCCGGGTGCAAGGACCAGGCTATTGGAAAAAGCCAGCCCAGCAAATTCTGTCCTTCTGAGAGTGGGGTAGGGGATCTGCAGTGGCAGGATACTTTCAGGGCAAATCCACAGAAGGGGACTGGGGTGGGGGTGGAGGGAAGGGAGCTCAGAGTCAAAGGCAAGGTGAGTCACAAGGGTCTGGAGAAGAAAGGACTCAAGAAAGGCTCAAGGAGTAGACTTGAAACCTCAGAAGGCCTGGCCTGTGACAGAGGGATGAGCATGTTTTATGTGACCCCAGGAGAAACCCGCTAGTAGAGGGAAGAAGTTCTATGGGGGCAGGTCTAGCTCCATCTCGCCATGATGTGGTCGAGATGGCTCAAGCACTGGGCGGGGGGGTTGGACTAGATCATCTCTGAGGTCCCTCCTACAGCGTGCTGGGGCAGGGTCCACACCAGTGACTTGAAATCAGCCATGGTGGGAGTGTCTACACCACGGAAAGTAATAGGTGCTACAATTCCATTCTCTGCCACCAACCCCCCCCCCCGCATCCCATGCAACTGGTAACCATTTATTTGGGTCTTCCCCCATTGGGGGAGCCTGTGGTGCTCTAAGAAATGAGCCGTGTCACCCTGCAGGATAAGCCAAGGCCATGAGCCATGTCCGTTTTACCCACGAGGGAACACACTCACCAAGGTCAAGCAATTCACCCAAGGTCACGAGTGTGTGGAGAACTCTGACTCCAAAACTCGTGATCAGTCCCTGATACCGGGGATTTATCTTGTCGGGAAGTCACACTCAGATGACTCTGGGCCATCCACCCAGAAATGTTAAGGTTTTATATTTGATATTGTTTAATTACCATAACACCGGAGGCTTGTGTAACAAATTTGAAAACAAGATGCACATAAAATAAAACAAGCGTTCCCAGCTTCTCATGCACTCTCCCCAGCTCCTGTTAGTCATTTAGAGTGTATCTCTCCGCAGCTTTCTGTGTGTACGGGACAAGCACAGATGGAGTACTAAATATATGGTCAAGACACGGGAGGCGGTTTTTATACCACTGAGATTGTGGTATACAAAATGTTCAGGGATGTTCTTTTTTACTTAAATAGGAATCATATTTTCTACTTCATTACTTCACTCTTTTTAAAACCGCCTAGTATTCCAAAGCATGAATGGATCATGATTTAGGAGAGCATCTCTTTTCGACGGAGACTGGGTCACAGCAGTATCCTCGAGCAATCATCTTTGTACAGATATGTTTGCGCACACGTGTGTTTCTGCAGGATAGATTTCTAAAATTAGAACCTGCGGCATTACATTTCGCCATTGTCAAATTTCCCTCTAAAATAGGCCGTGCTAGTCACAGTCTACCAACAATATCCAATAGCGTATCCCCTATACATTTGCCGACACTCAATGTTACCATCAATCTTTTCCATTTTCCCCATTCTCTGGCAGGTAAAAAAAAAAAAAAAAAGTAGTTTTAAATTTTGTAGGTCTCTAATAATCAGTAAGCTTGAGTACTCTGTCAGAGCTTACTACTTATGTTCACAAGACTTCTGTTGGTTGCTCATTCATATCCCTTGCCCACTTTTATGCGGTGTATTACCTTTGATTATCTGTACGGTGCTTGCCAGGCAGTGCGTATAGAGTCTGTTACGCACGCCTGCTGTCTACCTCCCCTGCCCTCACCCCCGACCACCCTGTTGTTAGCATCCCAACTCCACTGCCCCACGTCCAGCCCACGCCACCCAGCGCTGAGCCTCTACGACAGGGGCACCAAGCGGCCGCTGTGTGATCCTTGTTCAGGCTTACGGAAGACAGTAGAATGAGCAGGTAGGCCCGGATTCAAATCCCAGCTCCCCTTCCAGGTCCTACCGCTTACAGGCCGTGTTTTTAGAGAGAAACTACCTCCCGTCTCTAAACATCTGTTTCTTCAGTGGTAAGATAGAAACCAATCGGTCCCACAGGCTCCTTCTGTGTGCTGACAGGAGTCATAAGGTCACAGGTCATTTCTCGAACCTTTGATTTGGGCCAGTAAATGTATTACAATGGTGCGTTCTCTCATTCAACCTCGCCACGAGATGCACACTTGCATTTGCATGTTCACAGAGTCCTCCGCGCAGTGCCGGGCGAACAGCGTGTCGTGTGAGCACAGCCGACTCCAACATGGGGACATGGCCCCGTCACAGCGTGTGACCCCGTTGCCCCCCACGTCAGCATGCCGAGTCTTGACCCTGGTGGTCACTCCCCACCCGACAGCTCTCGGTCCGTAGACCGGTCCCCTCCGCTCCCATTTGTACCTCTTGTCAGTACGACTGCTTTTCTCTCCATCCCCCCCACCTCCGCTAGGGTTTTGTCGGGGTGCACCACACCCGAGCCCAGCGCCCCAGATCCCACGCACACAGATTCTAGGGGTCCAAACTCGAGAGGTCAGGAGGCAACATGGCGGAGGAGCCTTCTCTGGCCTTTGGTTCAAACCCTGGCTCGTCCCCGTTCTACCTGAATGGCCTCGGACGAGTTGTGAATGACTTGGCTCCTCTGGTCTCAGGTCCTCATCACACAAGACTCTTGGAGGGCTGCCAGGCTCCAAGAGAACGCAGAGCGGCCCCTGCAGGTGCTCTGCTGGTGCTCATTCCTTTCCCACTTGTCCCTGCCTCCCTGAGGTTCTGACCCCCTAAGGCACTGCATTATCTCTGAAGCTAAGTCAGCCTCTTGTACCAAAGCCTTTAGGACAGAGCTCACCGTGGCTCCCACTCCCACTCCCCTTCCAGGCTCATAACTGATGCTTGGAGACATGCCGCCTTCCAGCGGCTTCTGAGCCATTTCTCCCTTGGGTGGTTTCCCTGTGGGCGGTGACACCCATGACAAAATGCCACCCTAATACCTGGAATTATCTTCCTCTGCCTGTCTGCAGCATAGGGAATGTTTACTAAACGAATGAAGGAATGAATGGACAGAATCCTTGGTCTGATCCCCGTGACCCTCTTAAAACTTACTTCTTCTCCCTGCTTTCCTCTCTCCATACCCTTCACCTCACCCTTCCCTGAAGCAAACCATCCACCTTCTCCATTCACCTGTTGCCAGAGCTTTGATTGCTTCATCCCCTCCCTCTGAAGTATCGCCCCTTGACCACAAGTTTCTTGTGGGTCCTTGTTTCTTCAGGGCCCAGGTGGATTGCCGGCTTCTCACTCCGGCCCCATATTCCCACAGAAGTTTCTCTGTGCTCCTGTTGGGATGTTTCATGCCTTCTCTCTGGTGTAATCCCTCAGCCCTGTGCTTTCTCCCATGATGACTCCCTAGTCGGGGGGGTCCTACCTGTTCCATGTTCTTGCTCCTCCCCGTGTCTAGTGCAGGGCTTTGCAATAGGGGACACGTAGTTCTTTTTGGAATGACTGTCACGGATCGCCAGGACCTGTCACCCGCCAGGCCAGCCCAGCCCTCCTGGGTTATGACAGAAGGTCCAGTGACACCAACTCTGGCTCTGGGGACAAGCAGCTCTGGGCAGAGCCTCAAATCACCCTTGGGCCATGACACGGCTCCTAGAAGGACACCAACAGCCCTCAGCCTCTGGGGGCCTTTGTTTTAGCTTTGCACTCACTAGGCGCCCCCCGCAAGGCTCTTGTGGCCAGTGAGTTACAGCCGCAGTGGATAAAGTGTGTTTCCACCAGAAGGGACCATGAGCCTTTGGGGCCCAGCTTGGTCCCACTCTGCTTGGAGAGCCCAGACTGAGAGAGCAGAAGTAACTGGCACAGCGCCCCACAGTGGCAAAGTGAGAGAATGAGAACCAAGGTCTCAGGACATTGTGGCAGAGCTATTTCCGAGTGGGGGAGGGGGAGGACTCAGGAAACTCTTGACACCTCAGCCAGGCTTAGTCAGATCCAGGTTTGCTCAGTATGCCCACCGAGTACGTCCAAGGACAGGAGACTCAGGAGCTGGGAACTGTGTTTGCGTAAGTGCGCCTGCAGGGGTGGCGCCCAGAGGGCCAGTTAGGCAACCCCCCTGCGACAGTTTTGCTGCAGCTTGTTAAAAAAATGATATGCATGTCTAGAGAAAACGTACACGCTCACATACGTGTATTTCTTTTACAGGAACAATACCTGTTTGCCACGTTTGTTATTAAAAAAAGGAACATACTAAAAAGCACAGAGAACACATGTTAAGTTGTGTAATTTCCTACCACCCAGAATTAACCACTTAAATTTGTTGTATATTCCTTTCTAGACCTTTATGCGAGGAGGAACTCGTGTTCATAATAGTTGGCGTGGTATCATATACACAGTTTAGTGTCTTCTTTCATTTAGACCTTAGAAGGGGCACCTGGGGGCTCAGTCGGCTGGGCACCTGCCTTCAGCTCAGGTCATGACCTCGGGGTCCTAAGATGGAACCTGTGGTGGGCTCCCTGCTCAGCAGGGAGTCTGCTTCTCCCTCTGCCCTTCCCCCTGCTCATGCTCTCTGTCTCCCTCTCCCTCTTCCTCTCTCTCTCTCTCTTGCTCTCTCTAATAAATAAAGTCTAAAAAAAATCTTTAGACTCTATGGCATCAGCATTTTCCCACATTAACATATTCTCGAAAACTCCACATTAATAGTTCATTGCATGCCATGATTTATTTACCCGCTTCCTTGTTGTTGAATGTTTATAAATAATACTGCAAAGAACATTCTTTGCAAAGAATCTTTGCCTGCATTTCAGATTATTTCCTTGGGACAGATTCCTAGAAATGGAGGGCAGAAACCTTTTAAAGGCTGTCAATAGTTGTTGCCAAGTAGCTTTCCAGAAACATGTACCAACTATACCCCCACCAGCTGCATTGGAGAAGAGCCTTTTGATTCTGTGATTGCAGCAACACCTCGGGCTGGGGGAGGGGGACTCTCCCATCCAAAGCCTCCCAAGCAGTCCTGACAATGGACCCCTTGTCCTGCCCCCATCTCCTCTTCCCACACTGCCCTCCATCCCTGGCTCCGGGCTTGACTGTCCTCGAGGCCTCTGTTCAGTCCCGTCCGGTGTTCTTGGCACTCCAGGCTGCCTGCAAGAGCAGGGTTGGTAGAGCTGAAGGGTAAGCGATGTGCCTGTCCTGTGGGGCCACCACACTCCAGCCTTGGGGAGGCCCCAAAAGGAAGTTGGTGGGGGGAGCCTAAGAGTTGCTGATCATCCCTCTTTTTTGGAGAACCACCCCACCTGAGTCTGGGCCCAGAGCAGTGATCTGCACATCAAGGAAGGGAAAGCAGAGGCCACCCTCAGCAACAACGGCTGCAGGGGACTCTGACCAGTATGAGGCCGACTTCTGTTTCCCTACAGGCTCTGAAGTCCCTCCATGAATCCCCGGAAGAAGGTGGACCTGAAGCTCATCATCGTCGGAGCCCTGGGGTAAGCCAAGATCGGCTCCAGGTGTGGGGGTTGGGAAGTGGCCCCTACTGGGAAGGGCAGGGGAAGGGCAGGGAGAACTCCTGAATATTCCCCACCCTACCATGGGTCCCTCTCTGATTCAGAGTGGCACCAGGGAGGACATCCCACCCCCAGGATGAGAGAGAGCTCAGATGAGCAAAAGAGCCTGAGAGTTGGGCTTCCTGGTTTCTGGTAGTTTGGATGGCTCCTGGCTTCTAGAGTCCATTCCCTAGAAGCCCTTGCTGCTCGCTGTGGTCCCTGGACTGTAATGTTGGAAATTCAGAATCCCGGAGAGATGGCAGCAGGAGGGGCATGGCAAGATCTGAGGACGGTCTGGATGTGTGTGTGTGTGTGTGTGTGTGTGTGTGTGTGTGTGTGTGTGTTGTTCACATGTGTCTGAGGGTTTGTCCTCAGCGTAGGAAAGACGTCCCTCCTCCACCAATATGTGCACAAGACATTTTATGAGGACTACCAGACCACGCTGGGGGCCAGCATCCTCTCCAAGATTATCATCCTGGACGACACGACTCTGAAGCTGCAGGTGAGCCGCGCGGCCTTCCCTGGCCCACACTCATAGCTGAGAATCACCCCACATTCCCGAGCTAGCCACTCGCACAGCGGTGTGCGCCGGGAGCTACAAAGGTCGGGAGCAGAGGTCAGCAAACTTCAACTCATGTCCCCAACGTGGTCCACCACCTGTTTCTGTAAATCGAGTTTTGTTGGAACACAGCCGCGTCCACTGTCGCCTTACGGTCTCCGGCTGCTTTCCCGCTACAGGAGAAGCGCGCGGTTGCAACACACAGGGTGTTGTGTTGGTTCTAGGTTCTGCAAAGCCTAAAATATTTACAGTGTGGCCCTTTAAGAAAAAAATTGCTGATCCCTGATCTGGGGGGAGGAAAAAAAAGGACAAATCCAGGCGTTGGGAGGCCCTGCTCCTAGTCTCAGGTTCCCTGGAAATCTTGGTATTTTTGCCTTGAGCAAGGCACTCCCAAGGTCCAAAACTAACGGAGGAGAATAACTGTGCCTCACCCCAATGAGCCAGGGGAGATGTGAGAGCTCAGGTGATGGGGTGAAGATGCTCTAGTATCCGCATCCGTGGGCGACAGGGTGAAGATGCCCATGCGCGGAAGGACCCCAGCATCTGTACCAGGCTGTCTGCCTCCTACTTAGGAACCTTTGACATTTTGTGGCCCAGTAGGGCCTACCTCCAGGCACTCATGACAGCGCGATGTGCTCTTCCCCCTCCAGATCTGGGACACGGGCGGCCAGGAGCGCTTTCGCTCCATGGTGTCCACCTTCTACAAAGGCTCCGATGGCTGCATCCTGGCTTTCGACGTCACCGACCTAGAGTCCTTTGAAGCGTTGGATACCTGGCGGGGTGATGTTCTGGCCAAAACCACTCCAATGGAGCCATCCTACCCCATGGTGGTGCTGGGAAACAAGATCGATCTCGCAGACCGGCAGGTACCGTCCATGCTTGCGCTCAGTCACCGAACACTGTGTGAGCACCTGCTGTGTGCCAGGCCCCGTGGTAGGCCCCGCACACACCAGAGCTGAATCAGACACAGTCATCTCAAGAATCTCGCAGTCTAGCCGTGGATACAGAGACGCTACAAGATGATTATGATACATGCAATGATAGCGATAGACCTTGGATATTATTTGGGGACCAGAGTGAAAGGGCATCTACTCAAGCCCAGAATAGAGAAAGAGCTTCTGAGGTGAGGTAGGTTCCAGGCTGAAGAACCAGCATGAGCAAAGGCAAGAAATAGCGTGATGGGAGCTGAGAAGGGAAAGCAATTATGTCTAGAGACAGGAAGTGGACGAATTAAAGCATCAGAGGGAGGCAGGTGGAATTTGAATTAACCTGTAGAATAGTATTTCTACCCAGGGTCAGGCAGCGGATTGCAGTTGTAAATTCTCAACTCTGTAAGTTTTCTGGGAAAGTTAGTAATATAAATTTTTATTGGCATGAGCGTATCCTAGATTATCTGGCTAATCACACGCCAGTCGGTCCCCTTACGGTCTGGTGTTTACTGCTGTAGGTGTTTACTGCTGTAGTGGAATTGATTGGAGCTCTTTCCTTATTGTGTACTAATGAGGTAACAATAGAGGTAGACTTAATTTATAAAAGATGCTCTTGTGCCAGATGAAGCCTAAATGACACCGAAAAGAGCCATTTGAACAAGGTTGCTTTAGTGTTTCAAACAGAGAAAAGAAACGGGGAACCGAGCAGAGTCATCTTTGAGCTCTATTTTCACAATGGTTCAACAGAGAAAAGGATGGAACTGAGGCATCATTTGGATGAATGGACAGACAGACGGATGGGTTGGATGGATGGGTGGATGGATAGATAATACTCCCAGCGAAGGTACCCCCATCATTAAGAAGAGCCTCTTGTTCAGAAAGAGATGAGTTTAGATGTGCTGATTTTAAGGAGCTTGTAGAACTACTAATTGGAGATGACAGTAGGCTATAGAATACACAGGAATAAAACTTCAAAGGAGATGCCGGTGTTGGAAATAGAAATCTAGGCAACTTCGGTTCTATGGTCACTTCAGTTTTCAAATTTAGTGTCAATTCTCTAATTGCAAACATCCAGTCTCAGGTAACAGTCAAAGTCCCAAGTTCGCTGCAAGGCAAGGGGTCTCCCTTCCCTCTTCCCACTTAGGGCAGTTAGAGGTGAGAACACTACGGTCTAGGTGGGGGAGATGGCCCTTTGCATCTCATTGCCAACTTTGTGTGTCCCTGCTTCCTCCCGTCCGCTGGATAATTCTGGTTTCAGATCCTGTCAGAAATGAAGCAAGAGGGAGAAGTCAGGAGAGCAGGAAAATCCTTGCTCGATGGGTACTGGCACGAGACAGTCCTACTCTGGTCCTCACAGGTGTTTCAAGTTGCCTCTTCCATCGGTCACCTTTGGGTCCTTAAGTGGCCTCCACGGGAAGCATGTACTGCCCCTCCCATGACAAGCATCTTGCATTTTCCTCCTCTCTCTCTCATCTCCTGATTTTTCATCCTCCACGCCAAACTGGGAGCACCGGCTCGTGCAGGCCATCCTCCTGAGGGGACTTACACGGCTCCAGGCTGGCTAGCTCCCCACGGAGCCCCCGGCTCCTGCACAAGGCTCGCCCTGCAGCTCGGGCTCCCTTGTGGGGGCAAGAGGGATTCGTTCTCCTGGCCGTCTGTTCTCTCTCAGCCCTGGTGCCTTTTGCCTTAAATCCCTCGGGGGCCGTATCTACCAAACTCCAGGGCCCAGATGCTAAGCTTTTCAAGGGGCCTCCTTGTAGCCTTCTTGGGGCAGAGGTGAGGCTTTACCCTGTTCTCCCTCTTGTGGGAGGGCAAGGCGTATACCCACCACACAGCTATTTCCAAAGAAATCCTTTCTAATCCTCCTTTCAATCCTTTTATATCCACGCTGTGGGTTTTAGAGTCATCTTAACAACTTCCTGGTCATGAACTTTTGGAAATGGGCCAGCTCCCGGGGTGGTCTGTCTCCTAACCCACTTTATGTCTGACATCCACCCAAATTGTAGCTCCTCTGCCCAAACTTCCGTTGTAAAATCCTGCTTCATGAGCCTGCAGGTCATGGACGGGGAGGTTGAAGGATTCCAGGCCTGAGAGTCTGATTTTTTTCTCAGCGAAATCAGAGGCATCGGCTTCTATTGAGCAGGAGGAGGAAGGGAACCAAGTAGAAATCTCAGGAATCATGGCGAAGCTTTGCCGGTTGCCCTGGAGAGAAGTCAAGGCCAAAGAGGAGGACTGGTGGGTGATGCTAGAGGCTCAGCTAGAGGGGGAGACCAGCAGTCGGGGTTGGCACCTGCGTGGGGTTTTTCTCCAGTGGCCACATGTGGGCTGAGAGCCAGGAGCGAGGGACCTAGGACTGAGGTGTTTCCAGACAAGAGTAGCTGAAGGGTAGAGATGTGGGGGGAAGGACACGCCACCAGGGCAAGGAGAGCGTCCGGAGAGGCTTGAAGGAGCTGCCAGCAACT
>CM053618.1:19860127-19873512 GCA_028646535.1 Procyon lotor
CTTTCCTTGGCCCCCTGGAGCCAAGAAATGACTTGTCTATGTGCAGTGGACCGAAAAGAGGCACAGAGAGAGAGAGAGAGAGCTAGGGAGAGGGAAAGGGAAGAAAGAGAGGCCCAGAGCCCTGGCGGACACCCCACCCCCAGACTCAACTGTCCCCCGGGGAAAGGACAGCAGACAAGGCAGTCCAGGCCGCGGAGGAGGTGAGGGGGGAGGGGAGGATAGGTTGGGGGGGAGTGTCATCTGTGTCCTGAGCTTTCAAGACAGGTGCCATCCCCCTTCCCACCTCCCCCCACCCCCAGGGAGCGCCTCTGTGCCTCTCACCACCTCCCTCCACCTGTATGAAGCTCGTCCCCCTCCGTGCTATTATCTCCTACAGTTGCTCCTAAACGACAACACCCCCAGGGGCCCGCCCAGCACTTGAGCCCCTTCTGGCTGAGGTGGCTTGCCTGAGGATTAGCTCCTCTTTGGAGAGCCCACAATAGCCCTCCACAGCTTTTGTGCCTCTGTTTGCTGCAAATATTAAAGCTCTCTCCTGAAACCCATTACAGGCAGCGGGGACAAAGGCTTTCCACGGCTCCCCGGACAGAGCCAGTGCCAGGATGTTCCTGCCTATGTACCTGCCGCCTCACCTGCCGCTTCTTCTCCAGTTACCCCCCGAGGGAAATAACCCACATTCGTGTAGGACATCTCCGTGCAGGGGCAGTGGGAGGCGGATGCAAGGGTGCCCCCACCCCGCTTGCCCAGCAGAGAAGAAGTGGGGGCTGGGCACGGGGGGGGGAGGGTGCACAGGCAGTTGGGAGACGGAAGGATTTGGGGTGAGTGAGCTTCAGGTGGAGCTGAGGACACAGCAGCAGGGGCACCAAGTGCTCCTTTGCCATCAGGCCTTCCCAAATGCTGCTACCCCTGCCTGGAACATTCCTCCCTTCCACTTATCAGCCTAATTTTCCAAGGCTAGTTTTCTTCATCCCTCTGGTCTCAGATAAGACTTTGCCTCCTCACCTCCTCCAGGAAGCCATCTTTGCTTCTCAAATGTAGGTGTCCCTCCTCAGTGCTCGAACCTGGGAATATAACCACTGGTTCAGAGTCCGTTTCCCTGCCCCTCTGACACCCCAGCCCCTAGCAAACAGGAGCGGGTCCCCACGGCACCCACGCACGGCACAGCTCCCGGAGCATGGCGGGGAATATGGTTGAACAAATGGATGGGTGAATGAATTCGGCAGATGTGGGCCATGCCTGGGCCTTGAGTCTTCAGAATTCCGACCAAAGTGATGTGGAGTCAGGAAGGGACCTGGGGAGGGGAAGGACCAAGAATCTCTCACAGTCTTCTCTGGAGGCTTCTGTCTAGTGACTATTACAGGGCTAAGAGTCTAGCAACTGTAGGATTGGTAGGGCACGTCTCTGATCCTGGCCTCCTCCACACACACACACCCCAAGCCTCAGTCCCTTCTTCTGGCAAATGGGAAGAACAACATTGGGAAGATGGAGAGAATGTTCTGGAAATGGCCAAGAAGTTAACGCATGAGCTGTTACGTGGGGAGATGTGAAGGACCTTGGCTCAGGGCAAGGGGGCCATCTCAGGAGGGGCAACGGGGTTCTTCAGGCAGGACGTGGAAGTTCCAGCGGGCACCCCGCTGCCACCTGTCACAGGAGCCCGGCGGAGACATGGGGGTCCTGCTTCCAGGTCTGAAGGCCGAGTCTGCCAGTCTATGTCTCTAGGACCAGGAACCCCAGGAGGAAACCAGGCCTGAAAGCCCTGGCCCGTCCCTTCCCGCCCTTTCACTCTCATGGTTACCGAAAGCAAAAAAGCCTGGGCAGATGGGGGCCCAATCCAACCACTCGGGGCCCAAGTTACCCATTCCTCCCTGCCTCGACGCCTTCTCCCATAAAACAGAAGCAATAGCAGGGCTGCCTCCCAGGGCCGCCAAGAAGCTTAGATGAGACGATTAAAAGACTTAGCAGAGCTGCCTGCACCTCAGATCTGCTCAAGGAGGACAAGCCACTGTTCCAGCCTGTCCCCGAACTCAGCCTCGCCTCTGTTTGGGGAAGGACACAGATCATCCTCCCATTTAACAGAAGGAGAAAACCCAGAGAGGTTCCGGAACTTACCGCGAGTTACTCATGACTCAGGAAGGGGAGTTGGACAGACCCAGGGTGCCCCAGTTTCTACTCCCATTTCCTTGTGGTTTTGGACTTGAATCATTCTCTCATTACTTCATGCGTACAAGCCCAGGCCACCCCAGGAGGCAGCAACAGAGGTTTCTCCTGTGTCCCTCTTAACCCCTCAGCCGTGCTGGGCTGTAGAAACCCTCAGAAACTAAATAGAGGGGAGGCTGACAGACGGCAAGGCAGAAGGAGCTCCCTGATCGCCCAGGATCCCCAGGGATCCTGAGGATGCCAGCACCGGCAGGGGTGCCTGGGTGGCCCAGGTATCCAGCTGTGGGGAGCAGCACCCCAGTGACTCTGGCAGCCCCCATGGGGATGGGGGGGACACTCAGGAAGATCCCTGGCAGGCCTGGCTGGGGGCACTGGTTCGGAGGCAGGAGTTTCCCCGAGGGGACCATCAGAGGCTTGCCCACAGGCCCTGGAGTCGGGGCTCCTATGGCAATGGGGCCCCATGCTTGAAAGCTGACCGCCAGTCCAGCTCTCTCGATGTTTCCCCGCAGGATCACTAAGGCAATGGCCGGGGGACAGGCCCAGGGAGGAGAGTGACGCCACAGAAAGGCACTTCAGCCCCCCAGCACCATCTCCTGCGCCCACCAGGATCCCCGCACATCCTCCACTCCTCCCCCCTCCCGCTTTGGGGATCCAAACCCCGCCAGTGTCTCTGGGCAAAAACCACACCTCTGCGAGCCGCAGCCACCCAGGTTGGCCCTGGGCGGATGCGAGGACAAAGGCTTTCCAGGCAGAAGGGACTCTCCACCTGAACTTCCGCTCAGAAGGACAGAAATCAGACCCTTGATCGTTCTCTTCCCTGTATTGAGCAAGTGGCGGGCATACAGTAGACACTAAACAGTATCTGAGGCAAACAGATGGATGGACTGTCCTCAGAAAACACCAGGACAGAAGCTCCCACAGCCTTCGTCCCGGACCCGTGTGAGCACCTCACAGGTCCCTTCCGGCCGTCTCACCTCGGTCCTTTCTTGTTTAATCTCTGATTGTTAGGTCAAGAGTCTAATAAATAAGCCTCTCCAAGTTCTTGGATGGCGATAAGACGCCCCCTCAGCCTTTGCTGGAATAAGTAACCCTAAAAATATCTTTCATCACTTCCTTGGCTCTCTTGGCCCACCTCCAAGCCCTTCCTCACATTTCCTCCTTGGACCTGAACCTGAGCATTCCTGGCTGCCTCGGCCGAAGAGAGCTCTCCTGTGAAGAAGCCCGAGGTGGGGGTGGGGACCGGGAGGTGAGAGCAATTTTCCACTTGAAGGGCCTCCAGCCAGGGGACGGCCTTCCCGCCTGGGTTTCTAAAACTCTGCTCATTCAACCGGTCTTATCTCACTGCTACCAACCCAGACTCCTTCCTGGCATCCTGGGAGATTAGTCCCTCCAGCAGGGTACATGTGATGACCTCATGCCGGGCCTCTTGGCTCCTGACCTTCAGTTCCTCAGAACTCTTCGAGAGAGCCTGTCAGAATGCAGATTCCTGAGCCCCAGCCTCAAAAATTCCGATCCCAAGGTTCTGGCTTAAGGCCCAACCCGCTTGACCTTACCAGCGTCCCAGGGGCTGCCGGTCTAGAACCGTGCCCCCAGAGCCCCTCTCCTAGGAGGCCAGAGGGTGGGATGGGAGGTGGATGGCTCCGGCAAGGAAGCAAAGAGTTGGTCTTGCTGCCCACAAGGGATGGGAGGCAGACGGGGAGGTGGGGCAGGTCAGCAGCCAGGATCTGGGATCCAGCCACTATGGGAAAGTGAAACCCTCTCCCACCATCCCCCAGCTTAGGGCCCAGGGTAGCAAGAGGCCAGAGAGGGAGAGGCAGACAAGCCCTAGAGAAGAAAGACATGACACGGCCTGGCCGGACAGCTCCCGTAGTGACAAAGGTCTCCCTGGGTCCCAGGGCAACGAACAGGCCCAGACCCACTGGCATCCTGGGAGATTAGTCCCTCCAGCAGGGGACTGAGGACCACTTAACGTTAAGACCCTGGTTAACGGGGACATCTGACTGCTGGACCAGGGGACGAGGGCCAGGCGATGGTCCAGCTCCGCCCTGCGGGAAAGGTCCCTCCGTGACCTATAAGGTTGTCCAGCTGTCCCTCCAGTCTCTGCCTCTGTCCTTCGGGAGTCCTTCCAACAGCCCGGCTCAAGGCTCTTGGGCTTCCCTCAGCCTAAAGACGAGAAGAAGACACCCCCCCATTGCCCCTTCACTCCGTCCTGTCCGGGGACCCCTCCACAGTCCTGCACTCGGACACCCAGATTCAGCCAGGCTCTGTGCGAACTTGCTGCCCCCTGTCGCACATCAGGGAGCCCCAGCGGGTCCCCGGGAGCATGGTGCTCAGGACTTGGAGCGGGAGGCCTTTCCGCCCAGGAATCTTGGCTCTGCCGCTAAGAAGCAGTGTGACCTGGGGCAGGATCCCGGCGTTTCTGAGCACTGGTTTCTTTGTCTGTAAATGGGGCCCAGAGCGCCCTTGAGAATCAGACCACGAGATAAACTGTTGGGAGGAGGCTAGTGTGAACCACTCACTTTGAATGTGATCCGAGTTCATACCGTGGGCCTTTCCAGGGAACCAACAAAAGGAACCATGTATTCAGCTTCTCTGGGGCTCAAGGAGGTGACTTCCAAATAAAGATGTCCTCGCCAGTGCTCCTTGGGAGGCATCTGGCACTCTCTGGAAAAGGAGTGCTTGATCCATCAAATATGTGCGCGCTCTGTTGCCCAGACATCGGCCGCTCAGCCTCAGCCTGGCCGGACTTGTCCCAGGCCTTCAGACACCCTCCCCCTGTAAACCCGAATCCTAAGCAACCCCAAAGCCTGCAGGCTCTGGCCCGCACTGAGTTCCATCAGGTCCCCAGACCAGGTCGCCTGCCAGCCTTCTTTCTCCCTCCGCAGACTCCACCCTCCCCAAGGGCAGACTCTGGGATTTGCCTGTTTTGTTTTGTTTCGAAGATTTTGACGGAGAGACAGACGTTGAGAGAGGGAATGTGAGCAGAGGGGAGTGGGAGAGGGAGAAGAGGGCTTCCCTTCGCCTGTTTAACCCCAACCTCAAATGATCAGGTTTCAAAGAATCCAAATGTCATGAAAGACACATCGCACATGAAAGCCATCCCCGAGCCGGTCCCTCTCCGGGGACTCGGAAGCTAGCAGAGGATTCTGCAGCATCAGTTGAGGTCAATGTGACCCAGCCCAGAAATTCAGGACCGGAGGGGGCGGGGGCGTTCTAGTTGGGGTCCTGCCAGTGGCAGCGTTCATTGCTCCTATTCCGCCAGCTTTAGTGAGAGACGCACCCCCGCCCCGGCCGCCGCCGCCGCCCCCAGCAGTGCTGGTCACTAGCAGACACCTTTCTGCCCATAGTCAGATGATAGTATGAGGAACTAGGATATTTTGCAATACTTTTTACTTTCCAGAGCATGTTGAATGTTAGAGCTGGAAGGAGAGTTAGAGACCACATCCCCCTCCCACCGCCACTTTACAGATGAGGAAACAGGAAATGACCTGCCCAAGGTCACCTTGGGTGACAGGGGCAGAGCTAGAGTCCAGATTTCCTGCTCTTACTCTGAACCCCCCTGGGACGGACAGGATAAAGGGCTGGGGAAAAATTACCAGGTGCTTAGCAATCATCTTTCATCGAGTCTTCTGTAACCTGTGAGGCAGGTGTTCTTAGCAGCGTTTTAATTTTATTCTTACGGAAGGGGGCTCAGCTGGGTGGGTCCACCTGCCTGAAGCCGCACAGCTAGCAGATCCGGAGCTCTGCCGCCGGGAAGCCAGTTACGGCAAGCTCTGTCAGAGACCTGAGCTCTTTGTGTTTATCTGGGCTCGAGGGAAAAGGGCCCTTTGCCTCCTGGGTGTGAACAGGAGAGCCGTTTGTGGTGGGAGGTAGGAGGAAATCTCACTTCATAAACTCTTACCCTCACAACGTCCTGAGGGGATTGTTCCCACGATTACACAATTCCTGTAGACTAGCGGCAGCTCTTGAGACCAGGTAACTTGGAGATCTTCTGTTCTTGGGTGGTTGCCTCCCTCGGTAGCCCTCCACCTTCATCATATAAAAGTCCCATGGTGGGGACAGCTGCTGTGACCTAGAACTTACTCATTCACTCACTCATTCAACAAACACGTATGGAGTGCCGGTCATGGGTCAGGCAGTGTGTGAGACCCTGAGAATGCCAAAGTGAATAGGACAGCCCAGCAGAGCCATGGGGGCTGTGGTCCATCCTGACCCCCGTCTCTTGACCAATAACCTAGATTCGAATTGGAGAGACACACATGTCAACAAGGAATTGATTGTTCATCGTGCTAGGTGCTGTGATAAGGCTTGCAGAGGCTCGAGGAGCCCAGGGAGAGGCACCTGGTTCCAGCTGGCATGTGACAAAAGGAAAAAGTGGGCTGAGTTCAGAAGGATGTACAGATGTGAGCCCAGCAAAAGAGAAGCAAGGGCATTCCAAGAGGCAAGTGCAGATAGCATGAGCAAAGGTGTGGGAGAACCATGTAGCGGGGAATGAATAAACTGCACCTGCTTAGAGAAAGATCTGGAAGGGTGTACACTCAGCTGCTAAGGCTGGTTATCTCAGGAAAATTAGATTATGGAGGCTTTTGCTTTCTTATTTGCACATTACTATTTTGTGTGAAACTTTTGCAGTGAGCAAGAATTATTTTCATAAGCAGAAAAAAAATAATACACAAAGAAAGAGTGTTCTGCATACGATGGAACTTTAAGAAGCATGGTGTTTGTGGAGCATGAAATTGGACAGGGAAATGCAGGGAGCTGTCAAAAGTCCCCAGGGCCTGGAGAAGCAGTGGGTCTGACTCCAGCCCCCAGGCAGTGGCGGGAGTGCTCATTAATTGGGTGAGTCCTTTCTCGAGCTGCCACAGGGCAGCCCAGGGAAAATGTCCATCAACTTGAGCTGATGTATTCCAGGGAGTAAGCACATCTTTGGGGTTCTGGTGCCCCCCCCAGCTAAAGATCCCACTTTCCGTTAGGTTGAGACCAGGCTGGGGTGAAGCTGAGAGGTGGTTTCACTGGCATCATGAAAGGGCCCCAGGCTCCTAATCAGGGTGTTTCTCTTGGCCCCATCTCTGCTCCACCAACCCACTCCCCGCCTGAACCTGGGCTAGACCAGGGAAGGACAAAGTGCCTGAAGTTCTCTGAAGGTCGTTTACAAGATATATATATTTTTTTTTCTCAAAGGAGAAAACTCCTGTGAAAGGCCAAAAAGATAAAAATATATATATGTATATATTTTTGAATATATATATTTTTTGAAAAATATATATATTTTTTATCTTTTTGACCTTTCAAAGGAGTTTTCTACAGATATCACTTTTTTTAAACACCCTCAATATTAGTAGGAGCTTCCTCTATTTGTCCTTCGACAGACAAGGAAGAAGCAACTTTCAAGCTATAATTCAGATAAATCAATCAAACAACGCACACATTTACAGTGGGGACTGTAGAAAGTGCGATTTGAGGGGCACCAACAATGTCCCCAGTCCCGAAAGCCTTCTTCACTGTTGCTTAAAATTTTATTTTAGAGCTAGGCACTTCTCACCCTCTTCCTACAGATTTTTTTTTCTTTTTTCTTTTTTTTCACCTACTACAAATGCCCTGGAAAGGAAAGGCTGGGAGGAGTCAGATCCCCATAACTTAACTCAGGTTTCCTCTATGGGGATCACAGACTAAGATGGTATCATCGGTTCCATTGCTTAATGAGCTCAGAGAGGAGCTGGGGGTGCCTGGGGACAGGGGGCTGCGGGGAGGCGTCCAGCCCACTGGGTACCCTCTCCACCAACCAACTCCTGATAAAAGGACCAATTTGGATTTCCCTTCAGGTTCAGCAGGATCAACTTAGAGTGACTGTTTAGGTCCCTTGGACTCTATTACCCATTTCCCATTTCCCACCAGTGCCTACAATATCTTTGCTGAAGTTTGTCTCTCTCAACCTAGGATGTGTGCGGGCCGGAGCACCCCGGAGAACTCTGAGCCACCAGAAATCTTGACACAATCCTCAAGCTGGCTTTGACTCAGAGATCTGGCGGGTTTTGGGGGTGGGGTGATCTCATATTATGAATAAACCTGAACATAGTCTATAGTGGGATGGCTCACTCAGAGGCACTTTTGAGGAAATGTGCAATTCTTCAATGACACCTTTGAAACTGTTCATCTGGTCTACCCACTTCCCGAATTTTTGTCATTTGGGGTTTTCTGACAGCTTCCTTGGAGTCTTTCAGAAACATACCCTTCCACCCCTCCTCCCTGTTTCTGCTGGCACAGCATTACTTTTCTATCATCCAAGTTTTAAGCCTTCGGTGCTAGATCTCTGGGTTGATCCTAATAATGACTAAAAACCTAGGATAGTTTTCTTTTTTTTTGAGAAACCTGGCACCCCCTGAGCACCGCTGAGTTAGCTGGGGACATGGTCCAGGGCTCCCTGTCCTTAGGGAGCCTCCGTGGAAGTCAGAGAGGCAGAGGGTTGGGAAGCCTATCGCGGCCCCATTGGGAGATAAAAGCGGGAACAAGTCAATACCCAAGGGAGGCAGCGACTCCATGGAAGGCGGTCCAGTTACAGTGTAACCAGCTATCAGTTATGGTGTGTAAATGACTGGTTATCAGATCCTTCTGGGTCGGGGGAGGGGTGGTGGAGGGCTTGGAGAAGGCAGAGCCCTCAGTGCACCACTGAGTGGGAAGAGGATACGAAATGGGGGACAGGGGAGGGCAGTTCACAGCAGAGAGGAGGGGGTGCTGAGGAGCCTCGCACACCCACAGACCTCCGGGGGCTCAGCCCTGTTTAGGTGGTCAAGGACAAACAGAGTGGGCGTGCTGAGCTGTTGACCATGCCCTTGTAAACACAGCTTCCCTGCATGGAACGATTAGATTTGGAGACACGGTTTCGGGTGGTTTAAAAAAAAAAAAAAAAAGACTGATTTTATATAAAGTAGACTCTTTCCCAGAGAATGTGGAGTCATTTTGCTGAGGGAGAGAATACTTCCCACGCGTACTTATTGTATGATTTCCATTATATGAATCAAGTTATAGAACAGGTAAAAGGAATCCGTGGTAGAAAAGTATCAGGGCAGCTGTTGGGTGGGGGTGGGGTTGGATTTATGGGGAAGGGGCCTAAGGGAACTTTCTGGAGCCATCACTGAATTCTGTATCTTGATAGGGGTTTGAACCGCACGAGTGTTCATACCGCACTTGAGATCCACACACCGTCACCTGTAAGACTTAAAAGAATTGACCGAAGAATATTGAACTCTTATTAATGCTGATACTGGAGTACCGGCTACGTGGGTAGTCAGGTCTGCACCTCACTTTAAAATGCACCCCGGGCCGGTTGGCTAACTGTCCGCCTTCAGCTCAGGTCGCGATCCCAGGGTCCTTTGAGGAGCCTGCTTCTCCCTATCCCTCTCCCCGCTCATTCTCTCTCTCTCTCTCTCAAATAAATGAATAAAATCTTTAAACAAACAAACAAACAAACAAACAAATAAATAAATAAATAAATAAATAAAATGCATCCACAAATATGAGGGGCTGATGGGTGGATAGAGGGATGGAGAGCTGGATAGACAGGGGATAAAGCGCATTTCTCGAAATGCTAACGGTGGAGTCTAGGCGGTGGGTCTGCGGTGCTCGCTGCCCCGTATGTTTACAGTTTTCAGAACAGAACATGGGTATAAGGACAATCCAGTCATCAGGATATCATCCTACTTCCTTAGGACTTCCTCCACCCCTCTCCCAGGGCCTTGGCTCATTCCACTTGGTAGATTCTGGCTGAGCAGGGAGACAAGTCACCTTTCGTAGTGCTCATCACCAGGCTCCCCTCCTGCTCGGTGGCCAGAGTTCCTGTGCCTAGGCGGACCCAGTGCCCTGCGACCATTCCAGCTGTCGCCGGCTCGCTGGACACAGGGAAATGCTGCATCCCATAGACTCCTCACCTTCTCTCTGTTCTAAAGACCAAAGAATCCTGCTTCCAGGAAAACTTTTTGGCCAGCAGGCAAGAAGCCCCTCACTGCTGAATTCCAAACCCAGAATCCCTCTTTCTCTCCCATCCCCAAGCACAGAAATAAGTAAGGGGTATTTCTCTGCATCTCTTACTTTGTTCTTTTATTGCTTTTCTTTCTGCCTGGGCTTGGATCACCCACAGGGACTGCAGCGGCCTCTGGGCAAGTCCAGTTTAAGGGTCTCGACCACTCCCACCCTTACCCTCATGATAAGGGGTAAGGGAGAGGGACGAACATTCCTTTCATGTTTATAAAGGCTACCATACTTCTTTCGGAAGATTTCACATTGTTCAGTCTCTGATCTAATGTTCTTACCCCCAGAAAGTTCTCCTCTTTGTCTAACCTAAGTCCCGTGTGCTGCTTTTCTATAGAAGCTAAAGGGCTGTGGGGCCTAGGGTCTGTGGCTCTCAACATGTGCGTGTTCTCGTGTCAGGTGCACAGGGTTGTGTTTGTATAATTGGTGGGGCAGCATGATCAGGGGCACTGAGGTTAAACCAACCTTTCTTCCCCACTGGCCCCTTATCCTGCGCTCCACCCAAGCACCAAGTATGGCTGGGCCGCTCAAGGTGAAAGAGCAAGTCCCCCTCCCCCCCAGTCTCCCCAGGCTGAGGACTTCTCTCCAATGACACTTCCCAGGGGCAGCCTAGAGCGGTCGGCCCCAGGTGGGCCCATCTGGGGGCAGCAGCACCAGGAAGCCTCTTCCTCCCCAGACCCCAGCTTCCCTGGACAAGACGACTGGGCCCACAGACCAATTCACCTTGTGGTCTTGGAGTAAGAGCAGGAATCGGATGGGAACAGGGCACGTGGGAAGAACACCAAAACCTCTGCTTGGTCGGGGGGATGACAGGCATGCGGTTCCCATTTGTAGAAGAAGAAATCAAGGCCTGGGCTGGTTCGGCGGCTCAGCGAAGTCTACACAAGACCTTCTTTTCAACACTACCTTTAATGCCTAACACTTCCTGAGCCTAAGTCAAAACACATGGCTGTTCAGCCCGGCAAAAAGCACTGAAGGGAGAACACAAGGCTAGAAATCAGGAACCCTGAGGTCTGGTGCAAGCCTGGGCCTCTCCCAGCTCTGAGTGGGAAACTGATCCTCAGTCTCCACAAAGGGGAGATGGGAATGAGCAGCCCCACCCCCACCACAGGACGTGGCCAGCAATTAGATAACCCATGTGAAAGCGCCCTGGACACCAAGTGTTCTGCAAATACAAGGAGTCATTAAAGCATTATTTTTTCTTGACCTCCCTTAGTAGCACAACTTTATACATCACCTGCTTGCTAGTCCCAGGGAGAACATCAAGGACAGCCTAGAAGTTATCACCCCTCGGGGTGCTTTCCTGACCCTAAAGACCCCCTACACCTTCCCCCGTCTTCTCAAGCAGGAGGGCTGAGCCCTCACCCCAGGAGGCACACCTTCACTGTGGGCATCCATCACGAAAATTCTACTCTTAGAGGTGCACGGGGCTGGGCATCCCAGCTGACCCGAAACTGAGATCCAGAGCATGGGTGTATCTGATGAGCCGGTGAAACAGAGGCCCTCCAGACCACTCTTCACAGGAGAGGAAGAATCCCAGTGGTCAACTCTTTGGAACAGGGAAGGAGAACCCAGGACACGGGTCTCTACCGCCCCTTTGCCAGGCCATTGTCATCATGCACGATGGAAGCCGGGTCCTCAGCGTGGCAAGAGGAGGGAAGAGCATGGCCAAGGCATGCCCAACCCTTTAAGGCCAGACCTGGAAGTGGTTCACCTCATTCTACATTCCACGGCCGAGGGCTCGGTCCCATGGCCACACCTCCTTGTGAGGAGAGCCGGGGAATGGGGTCCAGCCTCCCTCCAGGTGCCTCATGGTCATACTGTCCCTGACGGTAGATAGTTAGCAGTCTACCACAGCACCCCTGGGGCAGGGCCAATGCAGTGTGACCGAGGAGAAGCCACCACCCATGCTTCTGTGTGACACGTGACAAGGGTGCCGCTTACTGTGTGCACTGAGTCCTCGAGGATTGGAGCCCCAGGAGGCAGCCGTGCAGAATTCTCAGAGCGGGGCCCTCTCTCCATGACTGGTGGACAATAGACAGTAAGAATGAGTTTGGAGCGGAGAAACCTACCCAGAGACCCCCGGAGCCTCCCGAGCCATGGGAGACTGCAGCCAAGGAGGGGGCTCGGGCTCTGAGTCAGAGGGAGAGGGCACAGGGTGGCAAGCTGTGGGCAGGTCACCATAACCAGAGCTCACCAGCTGCTGGGGTGTGGCTGCGACTGAAGCCCTCTTCGGAACCCGTGGACCTCCACGGTGCAGGGCTGAAACCGCAGTAAATGACCGTTCTTCTAATTGCGTGGGCAGACCCCAGGATGGGGGCACTCAGTCAACGGTAAGCATCTGTGTTGGTATGCAGAACACATTTTGGTCTGAGAAGGACACTGCAGAAGCCAAACACCCAAATCCTATGCTGCAGGAAGGTAGCTTTCTGCAAACCATTAGAGCCAAATCCCTAACAGCACATGGTCAAGTGCCTAGCTTCGGTTATCACCGGAGAGCGCTGGCAGGAGTGTGGGTGCAATCAGAGCGAGCAAGGCCGGCTTCATGGAGGAGGTGTGACTTGAGCTGAAGGACTCAGACAACTGGGAAGGGAAGGGAGAACATTTCAAGCTGGCTGGGAGAGGGCAGAAGAGAAAGGACAGTGTTGGGGGAGTGGGGACTCTGGAAAATGCCATTGCTTTCCACACATTGCCTTGTTTAATCCGTCCAGTGTCTCTGTGAGGTAGGTGCTGTTATTACCCACATTTTGTGAATGAGGAAACTGAGAGCTCGGAAAAGTTCAGTAACTTGCCTATAAGCACACAGCTCGTAGCCAGGGAGCCGGGGCCAATCCCACGTCTGCTCTGAGCCTCCTGGCCGGGACCAGCGGCGGCATCGGCACTTCCCGGGCAAACCTGCCTCGGCCCTTGGCCAAGGGCCCTGATGGTCACACCACGGGCTGATGAGCCCCTGCGGCTTCGGAGCTCCCTGCTCAGTGGCGAGGTCTGGGTCCCGCCCACAAGCCTGGCGCCCTGCCTGCCCCCTGAAGATGTCTTTGGTGGGAATCATAGCCAACGAATGTCCCAGCAGGACGAGACAAGCTAAATGCTCAAGAGGCTCCCAGGGAACAATGCTGCTCTGTGAGTAGCCCAGGCTGGAGCCCAGCCCTGGAGGGCGGACAGGAACTGGCCCCCGCCAAGCGAAGTGTCCCCAGGACTCCCAGAAC
>CM053618.1:19873612-19898523 GCA_028646535.1 Procyon lotor
TGGAGCTCAGGGACCCTGAATCCTGTGTCCGTCCCAGGCCACAGCCCCGGCCTGGTCCCAGGCCATCCCCGGAATGGACAAGCCCCTTCTCTAGGGCAAAAAACCCATCCTTGACCACGCTCCCACCTCTGCCTAAGCCCTTTATGAGTAGCACGGGACAGAGAAAGTGAGGAGAGGGAGGAATCAGGAGGCTAAGTGCCTTGACCTTGGAAGGTGGAAAAACAAGAAAAAGCCAGCAAGAGGAGGTTAATTGGGGGGAGGGGCAGTGCTAAATTCCCGGACTTGTCCCCCCAAACAGCCCCTGGGAAAAAACACATGGCAGACACCCTTCCCTCCACCTGCCCTCGAACTGAGGGCGGCTCTACCTCCCAGGCTCTGTCCCTGCAAAGGCTGCCACGCCTACTGTGAGTGTGACCCAAGAGAGGCGAGTTTACCCCTCAGGCAGGAGGTTCCCAGGACCTGGAGGGTGAATGGGCTCCCCGGCCCAGCAGACAGCCCGCTGCCTCAGGACCAGGTGGGGACGGGGGTGAGGAAGGAGCTTGCCCCGAGTCCCGTTCCCTCTTACAGAAGCACCCCGCTTTTGTCCAGCCCTCACACCGCAGATGCTCACACTCACCCAGAGGCAAAGGGGGGCAGAGGGGCCCGGGGCTCCAAAGTCTGGGTGCAGGAGACGCTGTGATGGTTTCACTCTACCATAGCAGCTCAAAAGAAGAAGAGAAGAGCCTTCCCAAATTCATTCTGTCAACTGGCTGCCTCCCGAGAGGCCGACGGCAAGACCTGTGAGTGGAGCTCAGCACTCCCGGTTTGCTGGTTCCCCGGGACCAGGGCACAAGGAGCATTCACCGTGCAGGGGTTGGGAGTGTGCCCGCGGCCGGGGTGTGGCTGAAGCCGTGGGGTATCAGAGCCGACAGAGAGAAACAACGGCTGTGGGCTGTGCCGTGCACAGTCCTCTGGGGGTGTGTGTGTGCCCAACAGAAAGGACCCTGCCTGACGAAAGCACTTCATTTTTGCCAGGTGACCCCTTTTACAGATGAACAAACTGAGCCTCAGACAGGTTCGGACTTGGCCCGAGGTCACATGACTAGCAAACCCCACATCCCTACCTCGATGCCTCCCAAGGGCATGCAACACCGTCCCTGATAAGGAGCTGCGAGGGAGATGACACCCAGCAAGACCTACAACACCCCCACTTCTGCTAGCGGGGTTCAGAGAGCACCACTGCGGCGCTCGGAGACCACAGGCCTGTGTGGTCCGGGCAGCCTGGGAGGAGGAAAGGGATGCACTGGGCTGGGTGGCGGGAGACAGGTACCTTCCTCTCTTCCTCTGTCCTGGAGAATGTGAACTAGGAAAGGAGACGTAGTTTTCTTATCACTTTCCCAAGGTCACAAAGCAACACCTTGGGGCCCAGTTCTCTTGCTGCCCTAGCTAGACCCTAGAGACAGGATGAGGCCCTGGAACCCTCACTCAGCAAGGCCCAGCTTCTCCAGCTACCTCAGGTCTCCCCACACTGGGGGTCTCGGGCCTCTACACCACCCCCTCTTAGGGGCAGCCCCGACACCCGGGTGAGTATATGCCCGGCTTAAGGCCCCAAAGCAGAATCACAGAATTACAGCCAGGAGGCTGTCAGTCAACGTTAATAACCTGGAACTGCGCCGCCCCCCACCTTCGGCCCTACCCCCGGCATGCCTGGGGCGGCGGGATCCGCCTCCAGCACCCTCGCCCAGCCCGCTTGTTTCTGGTTCTGAGCAGAATCTTTTCCTCTGTCTGGAAGCTGCAGGACTGGCCCACCCAGGGACTGCATCCGCCGGCTCTCAGGCCCCAACACGCAGACTCGCTTCCCCCAAACCCCAGCCTTAACAAGATTGGCGTTCGGGGATCAAGGTCGTCCCTCAGGTGCCCACCTCAGAAGAACAGCATGTCTCTGGCTAACAACTGAGCGATACCGAGAATGGGGACCAGGAGAGGGGTCCCCAAGTAATCCCCGGTTCCCTCTGTGGGCAGAGAACCTGCTTTGTGCTTCAGAGCCAGGCTGGAGTCTTGGGGCGAGCACCAACTTCAAGTGCCAGCCACTGCCTCTCTGAGTGACCTTGGGCAAGGCCCTCCCATCTCTGGGGCCTCAGGCTTCTCATCTGTGACACTGGGAGATGACTCCGAGGAACGTTCTATGGGTCTGTGACACTCCCCTTACTCTGACCTTGGATGCCTGGGGTTCTTGGCCAATTCCAATCTGACCCTCTCCAAAGAGCCCTTATCCCCCACACTTCAGAGCCCACAGCTAGGGTCTTTCCAACACCTGTGCCCCGGCGGTCATCAGATGTACTCTGAGAAGCCCTCCACCTGCTCCCTTCAGACTTGACCTCCCAAGGACTGGCTCGCGTGGGTCTGGTGTCCCCAGCACCAAGCACGGTGCCAGGCACATGGCAGGAGCTCACATTCCCTGAGCTGAGAGACCAGACGCAGGCTGGCCTCCCCATACTCACCCCCCTCCCAGCTCCTAACCAGCCCTCCATGCTCCCAACTGGGAGACAGAGCCCCCGGCTTCTCTGCAGAGAGCGGTGAGAATTCACTGTTCCTTGGGTTTCTCCACAGCCCGCCCAGTTCCCATGCACTTGTGAAACTGGTCACCGCGAAGGCACCTTGCCACTGCAGGGCAGGGTGGTAAAGATTTTTCTGTCCCCAGCCTTGAGGTGTTTGTTTAAGTCACTGCCCAAAACATGATCCTGCCCACACCTTTGGTACAGGTCCTGCACGGAGCACCCTTGCAAGAGGTCAGCAGGCGCAGACGAGACCAGAGGCCCAAGAATGGACAGAGTTGGCAGAATTAGCCTCCTTCTTGAGGGGTTTAGCCACAGTTTGCTCATCTGAAATCTTAACTGGACCAGCTCAAGAGTGAGGTGTGTCAGGAGGGTAATTTGTGAATGCTTTGGCTTTATCTGCGTAACTCAGTAAATCTCCAAAGCCTGTTTGGTTTGAGTGAGTGTGTGTATACGTGTGTGTGTGTGTGTGTGTGTGTGTTGAGAGGTGTTGAACAACAGGGCTGGAGGGGGACAACCAAGCTCGGGGTCAGAGGGAAACACAGAAATAGGCTTATAGCAGAGAACCTTGAATGGGCTCACAAGTCAGTGGGCTTGGGGACGAGCTGGGAACCCCTTCTAAAAATAGTATTTCCAGAGGTACCCCCCCATCCCACCTCCTCACAGAAGCAGGCACCCGGGGGTTTAGAGCTCAGGTCTCCAGGCTCCAGCCTCGACAGGCCCCCTGTGGCACTCCCACTTCCCCACCAGCGGAAGTCTGTCCTGACTTCTTTTCCCCGACCCCTCAAGGGCAGAGCCTGGTGCCCTGGCTCTGCTCTCCCACCACACTCCATGTTCTGAATGATGGTGTTCTCCTCGTCTCCCTGTCCTCCCCACCGGAGCGAGAGCTTTTAGGGGATGAGGTTGTGTCTAATTTATCTCAGTATTCCCAGAACTGGATAAGGAGTTTTAAGTGAATGAATGAGAAGGAATGAATGAACGGATGAACACAGCTTCCAATCCTAGAGGTGGAGGTGAGGTCGCTTGCTGGCAGAGGACTATCGATTCTGCCCCAGAGAGACATGAAGGCGGGGTGCTCACCTGCTTTCGCTGTGAAAACAATGATTTCACAAACCTCAGGGCTGAGCTGCTTGGGGAGCAAAACAGTAGGTGTTTTTTTGTTTTGTTTTGTTTTTTTGGTTTTTGGTTTTGGGGTTTTTTTTGCTCCTCCCTCTGTTTCTGAGTCTGTCTCTTTTTCTCTGTACTTTTACTGCGGCCATCCGCCTGTCTTTCCATGTCTTTGTTTTCTCCCCGCCAGCCCTCCCTCTGTCCCACGGTTTAACTCCAGCCACGATACCCCTAACATGCCCTTTTGAGCCCCTGGGGCTCCTCCCCCTCCTGTCTTCTGCTCATCTGACCTCTGGTCAGGCTTCCTCCTTCCTGGGTTTCCCACCCATAACCAGTCCCCAGATTCTGAGACCTCTATCCAGCTCCCTTGGCGACTTCGTAGAAAACCCTAGGTTCATCTATCCTTCCCATCCTGATTAGACAAGATCTGCTTATCCTGAATTTCACCAAAACAGCAGGAGAGGGGTCAGGAGAGGACACCCAACAAATTCTCAGCCCAGAACCTATTCTGGAGGCCCCAGCCATCTTTATCCAGGTTACTTTTGGAGATAAACCTATAAGGGAAACTAAAAATGTCTAAAAGGTGGGGTCTTGTATAAGGTCTCATTCCTAGCTTTGCAGGTTCAAACATAAAAGTGATACAGTGGACTAAGCATAATATCCAGGCTTGATTCCTTCTTTTCCTTCCAGATCTTTGTGACCTAATGACAAGGTATTTCACTTGAGTCAACCTCAGATTCCTCAACCGAAAAATGAGAGCAACATGCCTATATGACATGATTGTTATGAGAATTAAACCAGATGACCTATGCGAAAGCCAAATGTTACAATGGAAAGTCAATCAGACTCAGGGGAGGCTGACTCATATTAACAAAACTCACACTAGACCAACTGATAGACCAGTATGTCCATGGGTCATTTAAAACCACAACAAAAACAACAACAACAACAACAACAACCACAACAACAAATGTACCTGCAGGCAGCCCAGATGCTCTTGTCAGTCGGGCGATGCATTCTCTGTTCTGAAAGAACCAAATTCCAACCAAAAGTTGCCCTGCCAGGCCTAGTGTCCCAGGAAGGGATCTTGGTAGCCACTGTCACCCTGGCTGTGGGAGAGCCTGACGCCATATCTGCTTTCTAGGAATTGCCTGCCCAAAATTTAGAACAGGTCAAGGTACGCATGCCACTGGACAATGCTGGAGGGACCCAGATGGAGCGCTGTGTCCTGGCTCTCCTTTGCTTAAAGACTCTGTCAGACAGTCCTTCCCTTATTCTGTAAATCTGCTCTGACCTCCTACTAAGTGCAGGCTCGGGGCCAGGTAGTAGGGATAGCAAAGTGAACAAAGTGAACTCTGCCCTACTTATGGAGTTCCAAGTCTTTGGAGAAACACTGATAACTGAAGGCACAATTAGCAGCCATTGTGATCCGTGTGTCGTTGCCATGGCGAAGCAAGGGGCATCATGGGAAGCTGGCAGCTCAGCCAGTGTGGGAGCCTGGGGAAGGGCTTCTTGAGGAAGGGTGCACGCACACACACCATCCTTCCTTCATCACGTGGCAGGGTGGCTTGCATACTGGCTCTCCGCAGTCATGTCCGGGGCCCTGGCTACACCCTGACAACTCTCGGTGACCTCTGCCGTTTCTCTAGTCCCCACGGGCAATGCATCTATAAACTCTCCCTGGGGTTGGGCTCACAGACAACTCATTCTTCCGTTCATTCAACAAATATTTATTGAGTCCCTATTATATGAAACTAGCTCATTTTGCCTTCCCAGGGGGATTTTCATGCTGACCTCCAGGCAGGCCTTACTGAAGCATTCAGCACTGGTTTCAGCCCACCTCAGAGCCTCCGTTTTCTTCTGGAGAGACGGGAGGACAATTCAGGACCAGAGCTGACCCCAGGTGTCCCAAGGAAAGGAGCTCTTGGCCTCTGGGGCGGGGATGGGGCGGGGGGACACTGCCTCCGGAGATATATCAAGAGATTCCCCCAGCCCTCCTATCTACCCTCTCTGAGGCTCTCCCACAGTGCTCAGTGGGCCTGGGGTGGGCAGGAGCTCTAGCCGAGCAGGCAGGTGGCAGCCTGAGCAGAGCCCTGACCAGGCAGACAGTAATTCCTGGGAGTGACAGAGGCCTAGGATTTAGAAATCCGCCCGCCTCCCAGTCACCTTGCATATAATTGTGGTAAATCCCGTTTCTTGAGCCCCTTTACCTGATCCCAAGCCCCCTTTTCCCCCTGCACCCCACCTGGCAAGTTAGGCGGGCAAGGCATACCTTCTCCCGTGGCTCCGGCAGGCAGACCAAGGTGCGGAGCTGAGGAGTGCCTTAAGGTTGGGGACAAAACCGGGAACCAGACCTCCAGCCCCAAACGTCCCGCGGGCCCTCAGGGCCTCCCAGCCACAGCTCGTCCCCTCGCTCAGGGGTGCCCAGAGGTCTACTGTCCCCCCCGCCACCCACCAGGCTCTCCCTTCTTCAAAGCAAGCAGCCCCAGGACCCCACCCTTCGGGTGGCCTCAATGGGTTCCATTGTCCAGGAGGATCTCTGGCTTGACCCCAGCCCTCTGAGCAGCAGGACAGCAGGCTCAGAGAGGGGTCTGCCCTGTCCCTCCTCAGCCTCCACTGGCCGCCCTGGGGGAGCCTGTGGGGCAGGGGCCCAGCTGAATGTGACCTATTGTCTTCGGGGTGGATTTAGGAAGTGCCAAGCTCCCATCAAACAGCTCTGCTCCTCAGGTAAAACAAAAAAAGGGCTGTTCATTTAGGAACTTTTCCCCCTTATCTCCTTTTCCTATCTCCTCAGGCTTAGCTATGGTGTAGTGTTCAAAACCACTTCCCCTCGGAGCCAATCAGAAGCCGGGGCTCACCCCGTGGCCCTGAGGTAAAGTTATTTATAAACGCCTCCCTGGATTATTTGAGCAGAGCCCTTTTGCACACCTCGGAACACCTTTCGGCTCCCCGCTCCCCGGACACACCTGCAGCCCTGCCCAGCCGGCTCTTCTCACCCACTGGTAAGCGCCCCTCCCCGGGGCTCTCCCTGGGGGCTGGGGGTCATCCCTTGAAGAGGGTGGGCAGCCGGGACACGGGGAAGGGGGCTGACAGGAACCCACCGGTCCCAGGGGTGGGCTGTTGGTCAACCTGAGCTCACGTGGGAAGGCCGCCGTGGCCCCCCGGCCTGGAAGCAGCCCCCGGCCCTTCACCTCTGAGGGGCCCCCCGGGTCCCCCTTTCCGTGGAAGGACCTCAGCTGCAGGGCAGGAGGCTGAGCGGGGCTGGTAGGATGGGAGCTCCCATGGAGGAGGTCTGTCAGACCCCAAAACAGAGTGAGAGGAAACAGCTAGCTCCTTTCCAAGGGCCGCTTTCCTTCGCAAAGGAAAGAACAAAAATATTGGCTCTTCCTCGGAGCACCAGCCTTTGAAGTCGCTGGCTGCACCTTTCCCCTCTTTTTGAGTCTTGGAAGCAAAAAGCTCTTCATGCTTGGCTCACCGGCCTGCTCTGTGCGGCCGTCTCCCCCGCCCTTTGCCCCCCAGATGTTCTCTTTTACTCACTTGCCTCTCCACCGGCTCAGGGCACCTGTATGGGCGGCGTGGAATCCCATTTGTCCCCAGGAATCCTAAGAGGTGGGAGATGGAAGGAAGGGAACCAGAGCTTAGGAGAGGGTCGGCAAGGGCACAGCTCCATCAGTCGGGGGGACAGGACCCAGGGGACCTGGGGTCCCAGGCAAATGCTTCAGCACAAGAGGGTCTGGGTGAGGATGGTGTGGGCCATCTCCACCAGCTCCCCGCCTCCCAACTTCTCATCCTGAGCTGTGAGGGGTCCCAAGTCACCCTCAGTCAGTCCCCCGCGGGGACCTGGTGAGGTCCCCAATCTAGGTCAGGCAAGTCTTTCCTCTTTCTAGCATGAATTCCCCACTTACACTCGGCCCCATTGGGTCTGAGCCCCCAGAGGAAGACCCGTGTTCAGAGTGTGCTCCTCAGGGTGGGAGAGTGCCCCGAGGAGGGCAAACCATGTGAGGGCTATCCCCCGCCTCCCTGGATGGCTTCACTCACACAGACTCCCCCAGAGCCTCACCATCCTCCCCACTTCCTCTTCACACCCCGAGCCCCACGGTCCTGATGTCAAGAGCCTGGCAAAGCCCTCCTCGGGCAGCACGGAGACCAACACGTGTGTCTCCCCTGTCACCATAATGGCCTCTTCCGGGCACTTCCCAGGCCTGGAAGACTGTCCTAAATGCTCATCTGTATAAATCCCTGGGGGCAGAGAAGGACTCCTTCTTATCTCTTGATGTCCAGAGTCTTCCCAGAGACTGGCACACAATCAGTGTTTAGAGTGTGTGTTGAACTGAACCAAACCACCAGGGTCTGACGCCAGCAAGCTTCTTGAGGGACCACTTCAGTGCTGACCAAGCTCTGGATTCCTTGACCGGGACCAGTGGGGTTCTTCACTGGTCTCCTTGCCCACTTGCCCACTCCCAAGTAAGACTAACCCTCCTCTCCATGCAGACTTCTAGGACTCTACTTAAAGTGTCTGTTTCAGGGAGCCCGTGACCTTGGTCAGGTCTCCCTGCTGGAAAGTGCTTTTCAGAGTCTGACCTCAATCCCTTTTGCTGGAGCTTGTTTTCTTCAGCCCAGCACCCATCCCCGTCCCCAGCAGAAGAGCAGAGGACGGTGGGTACAGAGGGGAGGAGTGGGATTTGGGGGGTGGTAGCCATGAATCTCTCCACTGCGAGGGTACCAGTCCCTGGAAGAGCCAGAGGGCAGGAAGGCCACTCGGGGACATCTCATCTTCCCCTTCAAGTGACTGATGAGGAAATTACGCCAGGGTGAAATTTGCCCAAGAAACATGGGGGCAATAGAAATTAAAGGATATCGGTAAAAATGCCTCGGAGACCCACAGCCTCTATACCCTCATCTCTCCTGCCAGGGACACAGCCCCCCGCTGAGACGCCAAGCCTACTTGCCCACCCCCAGCTCCCACCCCACCCACCAGCCACTCAGAGATGGCTCCTTCCCTGGGGGTCCCACCCTGCATGAGGCAGGAAGCAAGAAGCAGCGAAAATGAAGGGGAAACCTCAAAGTGACCTTTCCTTTCCCCAGAACACAGCGACTGCCCAGGTCGGGACAAGTGATAAGAATGCCAGGGTGCGCTGGCCATGCCAGCGGGGGCTGCTCCCGTGCCTGCTCCCGTGCCTGGCACAGGTGTCCGTCCAAGAACCCCCAATGCCACCCCCACCCCTCCCCCGACACACACACAGCGGGACCGAGGAGGAAGTCAGCCTGGGCCACAGTGACAGGATAACCTCCAGATCTGACCAAAACCCCACAGACGGTTTTTGGCCTCCCTGCTCCCTAGATGTCCCGCCCTCATGTAAAGAGATGTTCTGCTTTTCTTCTCACCAGTTCTGGGCAATTTGAGAGGGGCAAGGGCATGAAGAGGGGAGAGGGGTGGCCTGGTTGTGCCTGCAGGGGCACATAGGACAAGAAAGGCCCAGAAAGGCAGAACGACCTGCCCAAGGTTACAGAGAGAGGAAGAGAATCCTCCAGAGTGATCAAAGCAATAATAATAATAACACGCTCAGAATCTGTTGTACACTCACGCAGGCACCGTTCCAAGCCTTTCTACGCATTAACTCGGGCACCGTGCCCAAGCCCATCTCTGCCCACAGTTTTCTACAGATGTAGACAGACCTAGTCAGAAATACTCCTGGGAAGAGATACCTGTGGGCTTTCTTTTGTATCAATTCACTGCAGGGGGGAATTAGGCTCCTGATGAGGGGCCCAGAGAAGCCCAGGAGGAGGTCTACTCGGCCCATAGCCCCCCACACACACCGAGTCTATCTCCCCTTTGTTCCCCACCAGCTCCTTAGCTCCACAAAACCCCTGAATCCCCCTTGCCCCAGATGTGACCCCATTTCCCTGCCAAGCCTTGGAAATTGTCCACACACCCACCTCTCCCACCCCTCTGCCCGCCCTTTCCTTCGGGCCCTCTACTTCCCTTAAGCCCTGCAGCTTGCCCCCGCAACCAGGTCTCTCCAGTAAAATCGGGGGACCGCCCCTCCTTCCCTGCACAGAGGGGGAGGCGACGGGGCACCCTTTTGTTCCTCAATATTGTCACACGGCACCTGCTATTTATCCCTGAGCCAGTGGGGGAGGGGAGGTGCAGAGGGGCTGACACTGTTTGACGAGAGGCCGGGCTCCTTGCTACACACCTATGGCAATAGAACCCTCGACTTTTTTCAGTGAGGCTGACATCACTCGGCAGGGCCGTGTTTGTTTAACCAGGGATCAAGTCTTCACGTCCCCTACACCTCTCCCTTTCTTGCTCCCTCTTTCACCCTCCCACCCCTAATCTAGCATTGTAGGAGCCCTCTCCGGGGGTCCCCGGGAGCCCCTTCCCTCTCCAGAACCCCAGAGCTCGGCCACAAGAGCCTGGCCTCTCCCATCCCCCTCTCCCCCTCAGCCCACAGATCTGGCCGGGGATGAAGCAACCCCCCTCCTAAGCCCCACCCCACCTCAACCCTACTCTCAGAATTAGGAAGTGGGACGGGGCCACCTCCTAACTGGAGCTGGGGCAGCTCCCGCAGCTGTAGATTCACCACTCGGTCTGTCATTGTCCTGGGAAAGCCAAGGGCGCGAAGCCAGCATCAGAGCCCCTGCCGAGCTCTGGAGAAGAGGCAGAACCCGGGAATTCTGTCTTACCGGCTGGGGTGTTCCAAAAGGGGGCCAATGAAGGGACAACCCCCAGAGAGCAAGAGCAGGGTCATCCCTAGAAGGTCGGGGACCCAACAGGAGCAGCTAAGATGGAGTCCAAGGCCCCAGTTCGAATCCTCATACCACCCCCCACTAAGACTCAGTTTCTTTATCAACAAAACAAGAGGATTGGACTGGCCTCGGAGTAAGTTCTCTTCTAGACAAAAGTTCTGGAGTCGGGCTGGGTTCATCTTCTTTTGTGTAGTACAAAGTCAGGATTGGGAGAGCTCACAGAGCCTTCTCGCTTTCAACACCCTATTTCTAGAATGAAACGGGCAGAGCATATGGGACTGGACAGATTTTGCATTCCAGTAAAGCAAGGGAGCTCTTTCTCCCCGGTTAGCCTGTGTAAGCGGGAACTCCCCTAGCATCCGGTCCCCATCTGTAGGAAGGCTGCCACTGGGGCAGAAATAGTCCTGAGTCATCCCACTCCCAGAAGGATTTCCACCACCACCGCCCCCTTGCCTCCCTCCCTTCCCTGGAAGTGACAGCCAGGAATAGCCAAAGCCAACATGGGCTGGAGGGGCTCACATAAAGGGAGGTCAGAGGAGAAAAAGAGATCCTAGGCCAGGATGGTCAGGAAAGGCTTCATAGAAGAGGAAGAGGAGGAGGAGGAGGAAGAGGGCAAGGCAAAGAGGAGAGGGAGCGGAGGGGAGGAGGAGGAACATAAGCAGGTCTTAAGGATGGGTTGGTCTAGGGAGGCAGAATGAGTCAGGGCATCACAGGTAAGGAGGAAAGTGTGGACAGAGCACAGGGGGAAAATGGAGCCGAGCCTGTCTGTGGGTGCTGAGTGGTGCCGGGGACCCAGCCAGCGATTCTACCAACTCCACCAAAACAGGGCCAGATGGTGAAAGAACAAATGTGCCAAAAGAAGGAGTTGGGGTTTGATCCTCCTGGAAGTGAGGAGGCTGAGGGTTTCTGATGAGGGGGTGTAGGCTGGAGCTGGGGATATCAGTCAAAGACTAATGCAACAGTCCAGGTGTGAGATAAGAGCTGAGGGGGTGAGGGACGGGAGGGACACTGGAAAGAAATAGCAATGAGATTTGGTGAACAGCTGAAGGTGGAGGCCGGGGTGGGCAGGGACAGATGTGGGGGTGGCCCGGGTGACGGGGAGGAAGGTCCCACTGAGGAAATGGAGAAGTGAGGGGGCGCTGGGTTAGCAGGGCTCCGTGGAATCAGATGTTAACCTCCTCCCCCACCAACACACTACTAGAACTTAGAACCTTCCAGAGCAGCCTGGGAAGGGGCTTCAGGGGCCCCCACCACCTGCCAGGGGCACGGAGGCAAGATGTCCCATCACCCCCTCTTCCAAGGGGCACTTCCTAGGTGCTCTCTCTTCAGATCAGCTCCCCTTGAGCATCTTGGCTATTCCTTTGCAAACAGTCTGTTTGGTGACCAGGAACAGACCCTTTCCTCCAAACCAAGTTCAAGTCCTCCAAGTTCCTCCAAACCCTTTCCTCCACGAGTCCTTCTCCCGACCTGGGCTGCAGCTCTGGTACCTCTGGACGGTCATGCCCCTCACTGATCGCTCCCAGAGGGCCAGCCAGGGAAGCCACTGGAAAGCTAGAGCCTTGAAGCCCTCGGAGAGGGTGGGGAGGAGAAAGAGGAGCAAGGGCACCCGCCTCACTGGAGGGTGAAGGGCTGGACGTCTCTGCATAGTCTCTTCTAAGACGAAGGAAGCACCCTCCCATCTTAATAAGAGTAATCGTCGCTGTTACCCTTTACTGGGTGCCTGGGAAGCCCGGCCGCTTCACACACACGGTCTCGTTTCATCCTCGTGACAATCACCCGGGAATGTTATTTTCCCCCATTTACTGCTGAAGAAACTGAATCTCTGATCCCAGCTCATTCTGGTTCTAAGGCCTGTGCTGGTTTTCCTTATGCCACTCTGTCTCTCGCCTCTCGCTTCTCCCACTGAAACGTCTCCCATGCCATTGCTCTTACTCATTTCTGCCCATGTCTTCTCCAAAACACCATTTATTGATTCATTCGGCAAGCATTTGGTGAGTACGTATGGAGCGCCTGGCGAGGGGCTGGGCTTAGGCCCTGCAGGCGGGCTCACACCCCCCTCCCAGTTGGATATCACACTGGGGGTTTGCCAGGCATCTAGCCTTTGCTTTTAGGTTTGTTTTTTGTTTTTTTGGAGTTTTTTTATATTTTATTTATTTGAGAGAGAGAGAGAGAGAGAGCATGAGCAGAGGCGAGGGACAGAGGGACGGGGGGAAAAGGCTCCCCGATGAGCAGGGAGCCCAATGCGGGGCTCGACCCCAGGACCCTGGGGTCATGACCTGAGCTGAAGGCAGATGCTCAACTGACTGAGCCACCCAGGCGCCCCTGCTTATAGGTTCTGATGGGCTTTGGGGTCCCACGACCAAATGAATGGAATGCACCAGCCCAAACTTCATCAGCTTGGGTACAATCTTACCGATGATAGCAACTCACATTTGCCTCGTTTTTTGGTACATTTTAAATATCCCTTTCTTGCCCATAACTCATCTGATGCTCACAGCCCTGTGAGATAGACATGTTACTCCCATGTTATTGACGAGGAATCCGAGGCTCAGAGGGGCGATGTCTGTCCCCCCACCAGTAAAGCCAGGACCAGAAGCCAGGTTTCTGGGCCCTTAGTTAATGTACTTTCCATCTCTCTGCCATGTTCTCTTCCACAAAAGGCATCCACCAGCCTGCTCCCCTCCGACAACCCCTAGGCACCCAGGTTCCCCAGAGGAAGCCGAGGGATGTCCCTAACCCCATGAGTGGTTTCTCACTTTCAACCCCATTTCCAATCTTTTGCCAAACTGGCCACAGTCACTTACACTCCCCAGCTCCTTCCTTCAACCCTGCCCCACCCCTTCCCTCTCCCTCCTTCCTCCAAGGTCCTCCCAGGGGGTTCTCCCAGCCGCCAGGAGCAGGGGACAGGAGGAGGGACCAGTCGTTGTAGGAGGGAGAGGGGATGGTTCCCACAGGGAGCTCCTCTGGGCCTCAGGGGCCCTGGCGCTCAGCTCTGCCCTGCTCAGCTCCTGGAACATCAGCAAGGTTGCGCAAAAAGCAAGGAGGAGAGAAACACCAGTACACAAGGGTGGGGGAAAGGTTAGGCACAGGAAGCCGTGGGAGAGCGAGCCAGCCGGTTCAGACCATCCTGATTTCCCCAAATGCTCCATTATCCCCCTGGGAAAACCTGTTGGTGAAGTCCTAGGTGTCTCTTTCAAGAAGGGTCCCCCTGAGGTCACCTCAGCCATCCCCCTGCCTCCGGGCAGGCCGTTTTCTCGATTTCCCCCAAGCCGAATGGCTGAATGGAATGAGCCTTTCTGCCGGGACAACTGGGGTCTGGGGAGGGCACCCTGAGGGCTTGTGGGGGCCCCAGGGGCCGGGGCTGGGGGCGGGGGACAGGACCAACGGGCTGATATCCAGCTGTGACTCCTGCGCTTGCACTACCACCTCCTCTTTGCCTGGTGTGCGGCGGGGGTGACGGTGACGTCACAGGGGTGGCGTGCCAGCCACGTGCTGGGAGCCAAGCAAAACAGCCAGGGCAAGCGTGTGCCTCATCAGTGCCTGGGAAGGAAGGCCACCAAAAGAAGTGAGTCTGGTGGAAGGACCTGGAAGCGGGAAGGGAGGCACCTTGCTGGGTGGGGGCGGGGAAAGCCAGAATAAAAGCCTGCCGTGGCCCGAACTGGAGAGAGAAAAGGCCCGAGCTGGTGCTGGCCAGAGATGCCCCTTGTCTCTCCCTCCTCTGCCTCTCCCAAAGCTTGTCAATGCCCCAGACATGAGCCAGCCCAGGCCCCGCTACGTGGTAGACCGAGCCGCATACTCTCTCACCGTCTTCGATGATGAGTTTGAGAAGAAGGACCGGACGTACCCACTGGGAGAGAAACTCCGCCATGCCTTCAGGTAACATGGCCCAGAGCCCAGACGCCCCTTTGTGCTGCTCCCCACCAAAATCCCTTCTGCGCTGGGGTATGGCGCCTGTACCAGTAGGGCTGAAACAGGGCTGGGCGAAGCCCCAGGGAGGGGAGGTCTGGAACCCTGACTTTAAGATCCTACAACCTCTCCTGGACTGACACCCACACCTGGGCTCAGGGAGACTAGCAGCCACAGTTCCAGAAGAGCCGTAGGGCATCTCCAATCCCCGGCATGAGGTCCTGCCACACTCTCCGTCCGCTCAAGTCTCTCCTAGGTTCTGAAGGGAGCTCTAGATGGCCGTGCTACCCCAGGGGCGTGTGGGGGCGTCAGGGCCCTTCCTTTAATGTCCTGTTCCCTCCTGACCAAGACAAATCTGAAGCCACCACCACTGCATGCCCTTTGTCCTCTTTCCTGCCTAGATGTTCCTTCCTTCTCCTGATCCAGAGAAGACCCAAAGGCAGCCCCTAAATTCCTGGGCTTTCCTAAAGCGAACCTACCAGGATCCTTCCAGACCCCTGGGCTCTTTCCACTGTCAGATCTCTGGGACTGTGTTGGGGGGCAGCCGAACCTCACTTCCAATGTGGTGGGGGCTTCACGAGATAATGTGCTCATCCTGCAGAAACCTGAGGCTATGAGCTTCACCTTCCGTCTTCCTACACTCCTGGCAGACCTTGCTCAGTCCTGGCTGTGGGCTGGCTGGCTCTTCCTCACGCCCCCGGGGAAACAGCTGATTCAGTTACCTGGATTGAGGTCACTGGCAAAGGCTGAAGTGGAGATGCGGGTGGAACTGGTTTGGGCTGGGGGAATCACCCGCTGGAGTCTTCACTGCAAGCCCCGGTCCAACCCTGCTTCTCCCGGGAGGCTCCTTCCCACCAGGCTAAGCCCAAGCCTTGGGTGTTCCATGTGCAGGCACCGTACCCACAGCGGGGCCCCTCGGGCAGGAGGGCTTTGCCAGCCTTGGTTCCCAAACAGTTGAAGTTCGGGTTGTTTTTATGCTGCAGGCTTGAGGGTGTCTGCCGTTGGCCAAAAGGAGTAAACTATGAAGTGATAGAGGGAACTAACAATTCCCATGAGGCTGGCACTGAGACTTAGACAGTGCCTGACACACAGAAGGTGCTCCAATAAATATTTGTTCAATGAATGAATGAATGGCTAGAAAGCTACTCCGTCTGTCCACTTTCCTCTTGGCCACTAAAGCTTCTGTGGGTGTTTGGCATCTGTTTCCAGCCCTTCTCTCAGGCCTCGGATTGCCTTGCCCGACATACGGCAGGCTCGCCGTAAGGCCGGCTTGATGTGACCCCCAGGGGGCTTGTGCGTCTTCCCCTAGTCAGCTCTCTATTTGCGAGTCTAGGTTTCCCTCCCACAAACGAACTTAAGCGAGTTCCTACAGGGCTGGTTCTTCCTTAAGACAAAGCTTTAGAGATGCTTTAAGCTATTTGCCACCCACCCAATGCCCTGTCCACGATCCCAAGGATGGGAGAGGCAGCCATCCGCCCCCAGAGGGTGTTGGTGGTGATGGCCTTCCCAGAGTGGCGGTTGGGACCAAAAGTCTGTCCAGGCTCTACACAGGGTACAAAGCGTTGTCTGTGTTGATTTTAGTCTTGTGTGCCATCCAGGGGACCCAGGATCAGGGAAACTATTGTTGAACAACAGCAAAGAGCAGGAATTGGTGCCGGCAAGGAAAGGAGTCCTAATCAGAGCAGGCCAGTGAGTCACCAAACGGGCCCCGAGTATTTGAGTTCCCTCAAATGGGAGAAGAAAAGCAAATGCCTCCCACCTCTTTCCAGTCATCAATCCACGAGCTGTCACCTTGCGTGGTAGGCCCTTGTTCCTACCACTCCTGATTTTCTATGAAAAGACCTCCAGGTGTTCAACAAACAGAGAAGGAATCAACTTTCCCCACTCTGCATTGACAAACGAACTGCTCCCCGATTCTTTCCACCCCCCCAATGAATTAGCAGTGGGAAGAGCTCCAGCATCAGTCATCACACACGAGGGACAGTGAGTCAGCAGAGGCATACCCTGCAGGGACAATGGAGCCTTCTTTGGGGGGCAGTGCTAAGCAAGATGGCGGCAGCTCACCCTTTCAATCATCCATTCATTCAGTTACTCTGCAAATATTTACTAAGCACCCCAACATGAGGTACGAGATACACAAGATGGACAAGAGAGCCAGATTTTTGGCCACAGAGGGGTTTGTTGTCTAGTGAGAGTGAGAGATGAAAAGCAAGTAATTACAACCCTGTGTGTCCGCTAAGCTGCAAGAGCCCAGACCTGGGGGCCCAGCCTGTGTTCCATCAGACTGGAGAAAGGCCATCTGAGATGGGGGGTGGACCCCACAGCTTGGAAGGCTGAGTGACCCCAAATCCGTGCCTTTACACCAAGTCGTGTGGATGTCCCAGATGAGCAGCCAGCTGTGGAAGACGCCCAGCTAGAGCCCAGGGCGTGGACGGCTCTCTAAAGAAAGCCCCCGCCTCTTCTTCTCCGCGTCCCCGACGTATGGACAGCATGGGTGCTCACTGAATGTTGAATGAATTCTGAATGAATGAGTGGACAAATGAATGACCAAGAAAAGGACCTTGTAATCCCTCCCCAACTCGGAGTCTCCAAACCATGCCGTGCCGACTGGAAGCCTGCCTTTTCCCCTACAGGTGCTCCTCGGCTAAGATCAAAGCTGTGTTGTTTGGGCTGCTCCCCGTGCTCTCCTGGCTCCCCAAGTACAAGATCAAAGACTACATCATCCCCGACCTGCTGGGCGGACTCAGTGGTGGATCCATCCAGGTCCCACAAGGTGAGGGGTCGGTGCCCAACATGGGCTTGGCCTGCCGCTCCCCCCACTCCCGGCCCCCACCCCGTGACCTCCACAACCCAGCCCTACCCCTGAGACCGAAATCTCTTTGTCTTCTGCAGGCATGGCATTTGCTCTGCTGGCCAACCTTCCTGCCGTCAACGGCCTCTACTCTTCCTTCTTCCCCCTCCTCACCTACTTCTTCCTGGGGGGTATACACCAGATGGTGCCAGGTAAGGCCTCTCCCCTCTCAGTGGGCAAAGTGGCCTGGACCCCGAGGACAGGGGGCACGGCAGAGGGGTTTCTGTTTCCCCTCTGCATTCTCCTAGAGCAGGTACCAGTTGGTCCCAAAGGGGCTATCATTGTGAGCGTCACTCTCAGGTCCCTTGAGACCTTAGAGAAACTGGGGAGCTGCTGTGAGCTCGGTTAGCATTCCCTGCTCTGTCCCCCTCCTCAGGATGCAGGGAGCACTCCAGTGGACCAGGGTATACTATGTGCCCTAAAGGGCCAAACAGAACAGACATGAGAAACTGCTGGTCCCTGCAGGGACACTTGGCGCTCTCTGGTGCTAAGTGACGGGGAGACAAGGGGCCTGGTCCCAAGGCCTGTTTCTGGGTAGGCATTGCTTGTGTTTCCAAGCTCATTTCTTCATGCGCCCAATGACATCATACTAGCAGCCGCAGCGAAAGCGTCTTGCAAGTACAGGTTACATGGAGTGGTTGTCGTTTCACTAGAGAGGAACGTTGGCGGTGGGAGGACCCATCCTTCCGGGGGCAGGGAAGCTCCGCTGGGCCCCTCTCTCTTGTCCAGGGCTATGGTCCAAACCTCTGACTCGCTGGCTGGGTGGGCATCGCAGGTACCTTTGCCGTTATCAGCATCCTGGTGGGTAACATCTGTCTGCAGCTGGCCCCAGAGTCGAAGTTCTGGGTCTTCAACAATGCCACCAACAAGAGCTACGTGGACACGGCGGCCATGGAGGCCGAGAGGCTGCACGTGTCAGCAACACTGGCCTGCCTGACGGCCATCATCCAGGTGAGGGGACAGCCACGTCCCTGCCAAGGGCCCAGCCTCGGGAGAGCATCTTCCAGCCTGCCCCTTGCCTCCAAAGCTCAGTTGTTGACACTGAAGCTGATTCGGGGTTCTACCTACTCCCACTTCCCCATTCCTGGGCCCACAAAAGACCTCAAAAAATCCGTGTCTCTCTTCACCTGCCTCCCACAGGTCCCTGAGACCAGCATCTGCCCCAGTAAAACTGTCCCGAGTCCCGGACTGTCCGGAAGGCTCACAGCCTCTCCCCGCCACCCTCTCCAATGCCCACCCCAGCGCTAGCACAGTCGTCCTCGCTCTCTGACATCCCTCATCCCCCTCCAGCCCCCTCGGCCCCGGGCCACGGCCTCACTTGGGCCACATGAATTGCACAAATCTCTAAGACCTCTGCTAGGTTGTGTTTTTTGGGGGGGGGGGTTGTTTTGAGATTTTATTTATTTGAGAAAGAGAGAGAGCATGAGCAGCAGGGAGGAACAGAGGGAGAAAGAGAAGCAGACTCCCCACTGAGCAGGGAGCCCGATGTGGGGCTCGATCCCTAGACCTTGAGATCATGACCTGAGCCGAAGGCAGACGCTGAACTGACTGAGCCCCTGTGCAAGGTTTTATGAAGGGAAACACTGCCTGGCGGGGCGCAAGATCAGGAAGCCACCTCAGAAGACACCTTTAATTAGTCCGTTCTTTCAGTTAATGTTTCTGGTTGCTTCGCTGTGCCAGGAGCTGGGCTAGGCCTTAGGGGAAAGATAAGCAGAGAAGGGGCCCCGTTCCCGAGGAGCTCCCACCCCCGCAGAGGAAGTAGCCATATTGACAGATAAACTCCTGAGCTGGGAGATAAGCTGCATAATAGAGCTATGTTCAAAGGGTGTGGGAACAGCCCAGAGAGTCAGGGAAGGCCTCGCCTCAGAGAGGAGGTGACATTTGACCTGAGTCTTAAAGGATGAGTAGAGGTTGGCCTGGAACCAAATGAATGAGGCACAGAAGGACAGTCTAGGGAGAGGGAATACACCGCAAAGCATGGAGGCCTGAGAGTGCGCACTGAGCAGGGAATGACGAGGCACGAAGCTTGGGGTGGCTGGGCAGCTTTTGGGGGATAGACCAGAGAAGAGGCTGGAAATGGAGGCGGAGGCTAGACAATGAAGGCCAAGGTCTGGCCCCCACGCAGCAGCCGTGGGTGGGATTGGCCGTCCGTGAGGTCATTCGGGCCCTGGAGAATAGAAGAAAAGTGGGAAGTGGATTAGAAGGATCAAGGCAGGGGGCCTGTCAGGAGGCCCCGTCAGGAGATTCTGCAGAGGCCCGGGCAAGACTCCAAGGGCCTAGGCCAGGGTGGCGGCCACCAAGAGGGCCCCTGCGATGGGGCAGACTTACGGAACGTTTGGCCAGGGGCATTGAAGGGCTTGGTGGTGGGCTGGATGTGGGGGTGAGGGAGGGTGACCCCCAAGTTTTTGGTTAGCCCACTGGGTGGGTGGTGGTGCCATCTACTGAAAGAGGAAGGACCTCTCCGGGGAAGGACCCGGTTTATTCTTCAGATAAGACAAACGAAGCCAGAGAGAGGGAGCGACGAAGAGGCCCGTGCCCCAAAAGCAGACTCGGCGTCCGCCAGCACAATAAAGAGCCAGACCCGGTCACAAAGGGCTCATTTCCCTGCTGCACAGAACTCCAGCCTGGGTTTGGGTCCGGCGGGTGTGGGCCGACCCCTCTCGTTCATCCTCCCACCCCTATCTCTCTTGTCTCAGATGGGCCTGGGCTTCGTGCAGTTCGGCTTTGTGGCTATCTACCTCTCCGAGTCCTTCATCCGGGGCTTCATGACGGCGGCCGGCCTGCAGATCCTGATCTCGGTGCTCAAGTACATCTTTGGATTGACCATCCCTTCCTACGCGGGCCCGGGGTCCATCGTCTTCGTGAGTCTAGAAGCACACCCCTGCGGATGGGGAGGGGCCCGAGCAGGGACAGAGCCGGGTTACTGTTTGAAGAAATTGTGAGCTCCTCCTTGCAAGATGTTGGCAAGCAAGCGCTGGCTGACCCTTGGTTCCAAGCAGATCCTCTGGGGGCTCTCACTTTGGCAGCAAGGGTGAAGCACATGACCTCGAGGCCTCACTGAGGTTCTCTATGGTTAATCCCTGCAGAAAAGCTGCTGGTCGCTCTCCCTCAGTTCCCTGAAGCCGTGGCTCAAGCCCTCCTTGCCTGGGAAGTCCTTCCTTATGTCTGATCCCCAACCCTCTTCCTTGAGCTCAGATTCTCTCTAGAAGAAGAGAGAAAGAGAATCAGCATTCCCTCCCCGGCGTGAGCTCCCAGCGAGCCCTTTGGGAGAGGGGGGTGGAAGATGGGGAGCTGTGGGTGACCAAGGTCTGAATTCTGCTTTGGGCCCTCCGTTCACACTGGTGACATCCTTCCACTGGGTTAGACACCCAAGGGTGGGGATAGTACGGGAGGAAGAGGTGGGAGCCCATGAGCATGACACTCTCTCCCCAGACCTTCATTGACATTTGCAAAAACCTCCCCCACACCAACATCGCCTCGCTCATCTTCGCCCTCATCAGCGGCGTCTTCCTGGTGCTGGTGAAGGAACTCAATGCTCGCTACATGCACAGGATCCGCTTCCCCATCCCTACAGAGATGATCGTGGTAAGGACCCAACCCAGGGAGAAATGGAGTTCAGCTCCGGCCAAAGCCAAGGGAGCCCCTACTGACCTTCGCCTCCCCCTCCGCTGGCAGCCAGTAGGATCAGAGGTTGGGTGATTCCATTCCATCCCCCTGTGCGTGGCTCCCACTCTTCCTGCTCCTTGGGTTGTTCCCCTTCCAGGAGGCAGGGGAATGGGATTTGGGGTCCCCAGAGAAAAGGGAGGCTTGGGAGAGACCCCTGCCCTGCCAGTCACCATTCTGCATTTCGGGGTTTGCAGGTGGTGGTGGCGACAGCTATCTCTGGGGGCTGTAAGATGCCCCAGAAGTATCACATGCAGATCGTGGGAGAGATCCAACATGGGTGAGTACGGGTGCTCAGGAAGCTTGCCTACCCCCCACCAATACCTCCCCATGAAGGCCTAGACTCAGAGACCCAGAGAAGACAACCTTGATGAGAAAGCATGGTAGACTCTGTGATGCCAACCAAATGGGAATGATTTCTGTTACTTATTATGGAAGCGAGCCATGCAATCAGCCAATGCTAGCTGTGTTATGAACAGTGACTCTTATCCGCCACACAGCCCCCTAAAAGTCTCATTTGCTGGGTGCTGCCAAAGCAAAACCTCTCTGATCAGCCCTTTCCCGGCTCTTCGCCTGCTCTAATGTGTTGGCTCCTTTCCTCTGCATGGAAAGGAAGCTATTAGCCTCAACACAACACGTATGGAGCATCGACTCTGTGCCAGGCCCCACGCGGGGCCCTGGAGGGGAAGGGCTGGAGCAGAGGCTGGAAGGGGAGAGGGTGGGGAGCTGGGGGGCATTGGGGGTCTGTGGACTAGTGAGCACAGAGTCCAGAACCTGGGCATGAACACACGAGGCCCCACCACTTCCTGGCTCTGGGACCCCGGACGAGTGATATTCTACGTCTTGGTTTCTGCTTTGTCGATGGGGGTAATGGCAGCTGCCCCGCAGGGTCGTACTGAGGATGTAGACTTGGGCACGTGGTGGGGCCTGGCTGGTGCCCATGGGTTGAGGAAGGACTTGCCCTCCCTCTTCTCACATGTCCGGGCCCTGCCTCCTCTCTGGCTCCCTGGCAGGTTCCCCACTCCCGTGTTGCCTGTGGTTTCCCAGTGGAAGGACATGATGGGCACGGCCTTCTCACTGGCCATCGTGGGCTATGTCATCAACCTGGCCATGGGCCGGACCCTGGCCAACAAGCATGGCTATGATGTGGATTCTAACCAGGTAGGTCCAGCCACTGCCGACGGGCCGGGTCCCACAGAGGCCTGGCGACAAGTACCGTGGGGCTCTCGGGGCTGCAGTGAGCAAGGTGCCCACTGGGGAGCAGGAGGGGCTCCGACCACAGGAGGCTGACTTCTGCTTGGTTGGGAGTGTGTGGCCTTCTAGCCGTAAGGTCATTCTCAAGTCCAAGGCCCAACATGCGGCGTGCACGGATGACAGTGTTTGGTCTCTACCTGCTGCTGACCCCCCACGGCCCCAGCCTCTGATCCTGCCCCTGTCCCCATAGGAGATGATCGCCCTGGGCTGCAGTAACTTCTTTGGCTCCTTCTTTAAAATCCACGTCATTTGCTGTGCCCTCTCTGTCACTCTGGCTGTGGATGGAGCGGGAGGAAAGTCCCAGGTGAGTGCTATATCAGGGGAGTTGGGGGGAGAGGTGAGACGGGAACAAAACCGTTGCCCCAGAGAAACCCTGGGCACCTGCAAGCCGGGCCAGCTGCTTCTCCGACCTTCCTCTGCCCTCATCGGTCTCCACTCCACCAAAGGCATCTGTTGGAAATAAGTCAAGAGCGAGAATCTCACGCCCATGCCCTGTTCCCAACTCTTTCTCGGAACAGGTGGCAAGCCTGTGTGTGTCCCTGGTCGTGATGATCACCATGCTGGTCCTGGGGTCCTATCTGTACCCTCTCCCCAAGGTAAGAGTGCAGGGGGAGAGCGGAGGCTGAGGGGAGGTTCCAGTGGGAACAATCCCTAGGTGTCTACAAAGTGCCGACGTGGTCACGCTGTGTCCCCATCACAACCTGTGAAGCAGACAACACAGGTTTTACTTTCCTCCTTTTATAGGTGAGGGAAACTGAGGCTGAGGAAGTCTAAGTGATCTGTGGTGATGTAGCTCATAAGTGCAGGGCTGGTCCCCAACTCCAGCCTTCTGACCTCAGGGTCAGTCCCACCGTCAGCGTTTACAAGTGCTTAGGAGTGTCTGACTCAGAAGGCTCTGGGCGCCGGGGGGCTGGGAGGTGGGCAGGAGGGGAGGCGCGGGGAAGGGCCAGCAGGGGCCCCACGGCCTAGCACCGGCTCTCTCCAGCCCGAAGATGGGGTGCGGAGATCTGGGGGCTCTGCCAGCAGAGATGTTCTAAAACGGCAGCTCTGTCCTGTGGGACACTAGGGTCGGGGGTGCGTCGGATGGGAGGGAAGAAGGGGACCCCCAGGTGAGAAAGAACGATGTTCTGCTTCTCCAGTCTGTGCTAGGAGCTCTGATAGCTGTCAACCTCAAGAACTCCCTCCGACAGCTCGCTGACCCCTACTACCTGTGGAAGAAGAGCAAGCTGGACTGTGTAGGTCTCGGGGGGCCTCTGGGTACCCCTCCAGGCCCCTGCCCCCTCCTCCAACCCCACAGCCCCGTTAGCTCTTTCTGTCTGTGATCCCTTTGCTCTGCTGCCCCCTCATTTGCAGACCCAGCTGCTAAGAGCCCAGGTTTTGGAGTGAGACGTCCTAGGCTCACATCCTAACTCAACCGTTCACGGGCCCTATGGCTTGGCCCTAAACCTGCAAGTCCCCAGCAAGTCCCTTAACTTCTCTGAGTCTTGGCTTTCTCATCTGAGAAATGGGTATCTTATACTCTCTACCCACCCCTAGGGGTGTTAATGAAGAAATGAGACAATACAAGTAAAAAGCATGTTGTCTGAATTGTATCCTGGGTCCAGTGAAACTAGCTATGGTTATTTTTGTGATCTATAGTTCCAAAAAAAGCAAAAAGAAATAGTTTTAAGAAACAACAACAACCCTGGAACCTAAAGCCAGCGTATCAGGATCTTGAGTAAGTTGCCAGTGCTCTTTCCTCATCTGTGATGGGGATGACAGTCATGGCTTCATCACACACTGATTCCGAGGATTAAATGAGATCATACGGGAAAGCACCGGGCAGCCACGCAACGCTCAGCAATCATGACTGTTATGATTAGTCACGGTCCCAACGCGTCTCACGTTGGACAATAGTTATTAAGGTTACTGAGTACTGACAACTCCGACAGCCGTCGCCATTTAAGCTCCACCGTAACTTATGAGAGAGGATTTACTGACCTCCTTTCAAGATGATGAAATCAAGGGATGCCTGGCTGACTCAGTCGGAGGAGCGTGCAACCCTTGATCTCCAAGTTGTGAGTTCGAGACCCACGTTGGGTATAGAGATGACTTAGATAACTAAAACTTAAAAAACAAAAAGATGAGGAAACCAAGGCTCAGAGAGGTTACGAAACTTGTCAAAGGCCCCAAAGGCCAGGAGTGGTAAGTGGTCGAGTCAGGATAGGAACCCAGATCGTAAACAGGCAAACAAACCTCTGCGTGGTAACTTCTCCTGGGGTTGTCTGCATGGTACCTGAGGAAAATCCTTAAAGCCAGAGAAGTGAGCAGTCCATCCAGGGTCCCCCAATGAGTGATGAGGATAGGGGAAAATAATGTTCTAATTCCCACCCTAATGATCCGCTTTTACCACATCGCTACGATCTCCCCGCCATGACATAGTCCCTGATATTTGCATTGTGTTTGGGCTCTGGTTTGAGCCTCACTGTTCTCTACAGGAATGTAGGCACATTTGTTTCCTTTAGAGGAGTTTGGGAGACTGTAAAGGACAATCAAGGGGGCAACATCCAAACGGCATCCAACCCTGCCCCCCCCACACAGCCAGACCCCAGGCCGGTAGGCTAGGAAGACCGCTGAGCCTCTGTCGGGCGTACAAGGCCTCCCGGTGGGGGGGTGGGGGGGTGGGGGGAGGAGGGGTGGGTTCAGGTTTGTGGACTGAGCACTGGGTGCCCATCACTAGGGTAGGACCTGTAAGTGTCTGAGCTCTTTGATCCTTTCATGAAACAGGTGTCATTACTCCCCTTTTGTGGATCAGGCCCACTAGGCTCCCATTACTAGTAAGTGGGAGAACAGAACTTTGAACCCGG
>CM053618.1:19905184-19916595 GCA_028646535.1 Procyon lotor
ACAGCCCCAGCTACTGGGACTTAGAGCAGGTGAGCCGAGGGGCAGCGGGTATGGGGTGGGGGGCCAGGAGCGGGAAGGAGACAATCCCAAGCCCAAGGTGTCCACTGGGCTCTCTCCCCACCGAGGCAAAGCCGACCCGTCAAAGCCCACAGCGTTGTTGTCTCACCTCTCTTGTAAGAGCAGACCCTACTTCTTCTCACTCCCTGAAAGGCGTCACGGGGGGAAGGGAGAGACACTGGACGAGGTTCTCCAAAACTGACGTCTGTTCTTAACTCTGCGCCGCATCCGCACATGATCTGAGACGGACACACAACACACGGGCCCCCCGTTTCTATCACCGTAGAGTAGGGGAGATGCGGGGGACGCTGGCCCCGTCTACCTTACAGGATCCGTGAGGGATTCACGGATGCAACAGACATGCGATGACCGCTTGCCTGGCGCGGTTCCAGGGTGGGCACACAGTGGTGAGACCCCTGCCCTCAGGAAACGTGTACTTGGGGAGGGTCAGATGAACTGGAAGAGTACAGTGTTATCGCCCACAGACAGCCCCTTAGTGCTCGTGGCCACGCAGGGGGGAGGCGTCAGCGTCCCCACAGGGCCCTGTCGTCCCGACGGGGAAGCCAGCACCGCCCCACTGCCCTGACTTACAGGAAACCCAGATGACCGGCTGGACAGGAGTCTGGCTTTGGGCCTGGGAGTCACATCTCACTTTGTACCTCTTCTCGTTGCTTTTGGGCTCAGGTTCCATGTCCTCGAAAAGGTCTCTGGGAGTGCTGATGGCCTGTGGGAGACATTTGGAAAGGGAGCCGGGGCTACAAAGACTTGGCAGGCTGATTTCCTGGCTCCCGTGGAATCTCCAGCACATTCCAAACACCTTGGCTAGGCCCCCAAATAGCTTATCAGAACAAGAAGGGACTTTAGAGCTTGTCTGATCTCCCCCCCACCCACATGTCAGCTAACAAAGAAAGAGAAGCTGAAGAGGAGGAGGGACGCGTGGAGGCCACAGAGCCTACCGAGGTGACTCTGAGTAGGTTCCAAGCATCTTCTGTGGTCACCTCTGTACCAGTTCACCTCTTGGGCGGAGGCCGCCTCTCCCCCATTCACGCACACACTCACACTCACGAACCCTTCCTCGGGAAGCTCTCTCCGGCCAGGGGCTCCTAGGGTCACCTCATGGTTGCTACCACTGTGAACTCAGCAGGTCTAACGCCCTCCCTTCCCCTCCCCTGTCCTTCTGTGGCCCTACAGGAGATGTTCGGGAGTATGTTCCACACAGAGACCCTGACTGCCCTGTGAGGGCCCAGCCACCCCCCACGCTGCCTCCAGAGCACGTGGCATCTGAGACTCCCAAAAAGAACGAGCCTGGGGTCATGAGGAGTGGTGGGTAGAAGAGAGCACATCCACCAGGACCTCAGCTCCTCCCTACCATCCCCCTCCTCCTCCTCGTCTCTCCTTCCCCGGCCTGCCTCCTGGCATCTCTAGAGCCAGCCAACCTCAGCAGCAAGGAGAACCAGCTTGTCACCCTCCTGCTGACGCTCAGGGCCCTGGCCAGAAGGAGAAAGCCTACTGCTCACCCCATGATGCCCACCCATGCCCTGCCCAAGGCAGCTGATGGGACCCCCACCGTACCCTGACTGCAGCCTTTAAGAATGAGCCAAGAACAGAAGGGAAAGTACGCCCCTGTTGACCTAGTGTGCAAAGGCTCCTGGGCCTGAACAGTGTGGTGACAGGTGATGTCAAGCCATCACGGGACACGGGGACGAACTTGCTTAGGACTCGATGGCTTACCCCCTCCAGCTGCCCCTGTCCCCTGCCAGGGACAACTGTGTGCTCCTGGGACCACATGCTCCCTAAGACCCCGGCACCTCGGTCTTGATGACTGCGCCTCCTTCCTCCTCATCTCAAGGCTGCCAGGAGCTCCGCTGCTATTCAGCACCTCAGACTCAAGCCTGGGGGGTGGCCAGGGCCCTGGGGCCACCAGAGCTACCTCCCCAGGGGCAGCCCACCAACAAAGCGGTCCCCAGCCTCGGAAACATGATCTCTCCCCACTGCCTTCAGGTGGTGCTCCGTTCCACTTGAGCCCCGGGGGTGGGAAGGGATCCAAAAAGGACAGGGTGGGCAGCCACCAGAGTCGTCAGGCAACCTAGTAACAGATGCCAGTTATTCTGCATAAAAGCTTTCGGGGATCCTTTCTTGTACTAGAGACTTGGGGGGGGTGTACTAGGGCCAACCAAGAGCCAGCTGATGGGACCTGAGCCCTGACAGTCCCCTTGATTTCAGAAATGCCTCCCCCGCTTAGGAAGTCGGCTTCGTGCTTTCTTACTTGGCTAAGAGCCAATGATTTTAACTCTCCCTTATCAGCTTGGGGCCTGGATCCTACAGCCAGGCAGGGGAGGAAGCCCCCCAAGAGCCAGTGGCATCCTCCAAGTGGGTGCAGAACATGGCAAGGGGCTGATCCAGATTGGGTCTTCCTCCGCGGGCTTCCTTAACAAACTCAGGACCTGAAGTCATCTTCTAGGACGATGAGAAGAGGGGTATGTTCTGCATGGATGTGAGGGGTTAATATCTCTACAGAAGAACTCTACTGTTGACTTGAAAATAAATAGATGGCATGTGCAAGTATTTGGGGAAATTTCCACGGAAGTGCCCAGAAAACCTTTTGGTCTTTCCCCCGCTGCTTCTTCCAAGCTCCTTCCACTCAACGACCCTGCCCAACAGGATGGGCTGGCCCAACCTGAAAAAAAAAGTCCCTATTCCTAACTTCAGCCTGACCTGTGTCGTGTGTCTGTGTGTTCAGTGAGCTGGTCAGCTAGCAAGTCTTCTTAGAGTTAAAGGAGAGGGTGCCGGCAAAGAGCCAACAGATTCTTGGCCTATGAGCATTGCTCCTCTGTGATTTCATTATGCCATCTGGCTGCCAATGGAACTCAAGACTTGGAAGGCGGAAGACAATGTTATCTGGGATTCACCGTGCCCAGCACCCGAAGTGCCAAATTCCAGGAGGACAAGAATTTCAGCCAATAACAACTCATCCTCCCCTACTCCACCTCCTTCAGAGTCCAACTCAGGCCCAGGAGGTGGGGAAAGGTCACAGAGCCTCAGGACATCCCGAGCAGAGGTGTCCTTTGAACCAAGTGTCCGGACGGTGGAGGTAAAACTGGAAACACATGGGGTAGAGGGAGACATTGACGGAAACCTCAGTACTGGAAGATTTTGAAAAGAACACAAGCAAAGTCAAACAGGCCACTCTCTGGACATGACTGAGGCAGGAAAGGGAGGGCAAGATAGTGACATAATCCAGAATTTCAATACTTTTGAATGTTCTTAGTGATACTGACCTGTGACGATGGGACCCCCGGGGAAACCCGGGACTCGCAATGTTTGTGTAATTTATTTAATTTAATCAGCATTCTCCTTTTGTTCATTTTGGTAATAAAGTGGTTTTGAAATGTGAACGAATGCATGTGTTTGGTTGGTTTTATATCAAGGCAAAGCAAGTCACCTCCAGAATAGGCTGTCCTTTGCTTTGCGCTGTCCTGGAGGGAAATGAGGCACTAAAAGCCATCCACCAATACAGTGGAAGATTTCAGGACGTTTCTCTCACTGTTGGTAAATCAAATGGATGGGAAAAAAAAAAAAGTAGTATGATATGAAAGAGTTAAACAACAAAGTTAACAATCTTGATCTGGTGGATGTGTGTTAAACTGTACATACAATTAAAATTCGTGCTTCCTGAGTACACATAACATATTTACAGAAGCTGATCATTCTGGGCTCTAAATCATTCTCAACAAATTTTGAAGAAGAGGAGTTTCCACAGGCAAGGACCACAATGCATTGAAGCTAAAAATCAATTACAAAAAGATAACTTGCACCCAAAAAAGGATGCCTTTAGAATTAAAAAAAAAAACTTCCAAATAACCCAGAGTCAAAAAAGAGATCATATGGAAAACTGAAAACATTGAGACTTAAATAAGAATGTAAATACTATGTATCAAAACTGTGAGGGGAGGGGAACCTGGCTGGTTCAGTCCCTTAAGCGTCTGCCTTCAGCTCAGGTTATGATCCCAGGGTCCTGGAATGGATTCCCACCTTGGGCTCCTTGCCCTGCAAGGAGCCTACTTCTCCCTCTGCCTGCCACTCCCCCTGCTTGTGTGCTCGCTCTCTCTCTCTCTCTCTCTCTCTCTGTCAAATAAATAAAATCTTAAAAAAAAACAAAAAAAAACCCTGCAGGGAGGGGCATCTGGCTGGCTCAGTCAATAGAGCATGCAATCCTTGATCTCCCAGTTGTTCAAGCCCCACACTGGGTGTAGATATTACTTAAAAATAAAATCTCCAGGGGCGCCTGGGTGGCTCAGTCGTTAAGCGTCTGCCTTCAGCTCGGGTCATGATCCCAGGGTCCTGGGATCGAGCCCCGCATCAGGCTCCCTGCTCCGCGGAAAGCCTGCTTCTCCCGCTACCATTCCCTCTGCTTGTGTTCCCTCTCATGCTGTGTTTCTCTCTGTCAAATAAATAAAATCTTTAAATAAATAAATAGATAAATAAATAAATAAAATCTCCAAAAACAGAAAAGAAAAAAGTTGACAATGAACCAGATATTCGACTGTGGGCGTTAGAAAAGGAAAGCATATAAACTCAAAGACAGGAAAAGAGATAGTAAAGACAGTATAGCTCACTGAACTATTACTGTAAGCTATGCACTCTTCCAAGTGCTTTACACGTAATAACTCAATTAATCCTCCCAGCAACACTAAGGGGTACAGACTATTATCATCCCCGTTTCGTGGATGAGGAAACTAAAACTCAGAAAGGTGTTCTGTTGTGTTGTTTTTTTAAGATTTTTATTTATTTATTTGAGAAGGAGGGAGGTCGAGCACAAGCTGGGGCTGGGAGGCTCAGAGGCAGACGGAGAAGTAGGCTCCTGGCTCAGCATGGAGCCGGAGGACGAGGTGCTCCATCCCAGGACCTGGAGATCAGGACCTTCGCTGAAGGCACACACTCAACCAACTGAACCACCTAGGCGCCCCCAGAAAGGTTTTAAGTAAGTTTCCCACTCAACACAACTCTATGACCATGAAGGAGCTTAAGATTTCAACCCAAGGGGCACCTGGGTGGCACAGTCGGTTAAGCATCTGCCTTCAGCTCAGGTCATGATCCCAGGGTCCCAAGCTACAGCCCGCATCAAGCTCCCTGTTCAGCAGGAAGCCTGGGAGAGGAAGTCTCCCTCTCCCCCTGCTTGTGTTCCCTCTCTTGCTGCCAAATAAATAAATAAAATCTTAAAAAAAAAAAATTTCAACCCAAGCAATCTGGTTCCAGAGCTTCAGCTCTTAACTACTACAAAGCTGAAAACTTAAGTGAAATTAATAAATTGCTAATAAAATATAATTTACCAAAATGGAATAAAAAAAATGGTATTAAGTCTGAAAGTCCTCCAGCCATTAAGTAAAACACAGAAAACACCAGGCTCAAATTACTTTATTTTTTAGAATTGTTAGAAAAATATATTGTTTCTGGTCCAATTTCATATATATATATATATATATTTCAGAGAATGCAAAAAAAAAAGGGAAGAAAGTCACGCCTTTAATAGTTGAAATTTAGTAGAACTAAGTCTCTCTCTCTCTCTCTCTCTCTCTCTCTCTCTCTCTCTCTCGGAAAGTAATCCAAAGGTAGATAAGCCAGAGCTGGGATAGTCATGAGGCTCCCCAAGGACTGGGGCTACTTCCAGTTCAGCTCTCTGCCCTCCCTTGGTGTAGAACTCACCATCGTGGTCCAACACGGTTGCTAGAGCTATCCATCACATCTGAGCATGGAGGGAGGGATTTAAGAAGAGTGTGTCCATAAAAACACCTCCTTGCATCACATGCAACACTTTGGCTTACGTTCCATTCTCCAAATGTAGTCACATGGCAAAACCCAGCTGCCAGGGGCTGGGAAATGTGGTCTTGCAGCTGAATATTCACCCGTTGAGCCCAAACTCAGGATTCTTGCTACTTAGAAAGAAGAGGAATGGGTACTGGGGTCAGCTAGAAATCTCTACCATTTTGTCTGAGCTTTCCAAGGCTACTATGCACTTGATACTGAATCCAAAAAAAGACATTATTAGAGAGAAAAGCTACAGGCCAAAATCAAATTCATAAACAGAGTTGCAGAATCCAGCAGTGGGTTTATCTAAGTAATGGTTTTTCCCAGGGTGGTTTACATTTTTTTAATTTATTAATGTGACTCACTGCATTAACAGACGGAGGGAAAAATGTGTTCTGCCTGATGTGGAGACATGTTTTGAAGCTATAATAATTAAGTTAGTACATTAGCATAGAAATAAACAAAGAAACCAATGCAAAAACAAATAGCCCAATGACAGGCCCTTTCAAATATGAAAACTTAGTAAAATGACAGAGCTGGCCCTGCAAATCTCTGAAGACAGGGTAGACTAAAGAACATTGTTGGGAAAATTGGTTATCTCATTGGGAAAAAAATAAAGTTGGACTCTGATCTTATACCACTTACCAAAAAAGTCAATTCCAGATGGATTAAGAACTTTACTGTAAAAGTTTAAACCTTTTAAAAGATAACGTACTGAAATATATTTATGACCCGGAACTAGAGACTTACTAAATAATGAACAAAAAGTACTACTGATTTTTTTTTTAAATGATAAATTCACCTACATGAAAATTAAGACTTTAGTTCATCCAAAGACCATAATGTGAGCTCCTGGGTGGCTCAGTCATTAGGCATCTGTCTTTGGCTCAGGTCATGATCCCAGAGTCCTGGGATGGAGCCCCACATCAGGCTCCCTGCTCGGCAGGAGACCTGCTTCTCCCTCTCCCACTCCCCCTGCTTATATTTCTTCTCTCGCTGTCTCTGTCACATAAATAAATAAAATTAAAAAAAAAAAGACCATAGTGTGAAAATACATGCCACAAACGGATAGAAATATTGCAACGTAAGTATAACTGACAAAATATTAGTGTGTAATGTATAGAAACTCCTAAAAGCCAGTAAGACAAATGACTCAAAATAAAAATGGGCAAAAGAGGGCACCTGAGTGGGTCAGTGGGTTAAAGCCTCTGCCTTTGGCTCAGGTCATGATCTTAGGGTCCTGGGATCAAGCCCCACATTGGGTTCTCTGCTCAACGGGGAGCCTGCTTCCACCCCCCCGCCTACTTGTGATCTCTCTCTCTCTCTGTGAAATAAATAAATAAAAGCTTTAAATAAAATAAAATAAATGGGCAAAAGACAGATAATCATTTTACTGAGAAAACAAGAATATCAAATAAGCATCTGAGAAGATGCTTAAAGTCCTTACTAAATTGGAAGTACAAACTGATACCACAATGAGATATCATTTTCCAGCCACTAAATGGGCAAAATTAAAATGTCTGAAATGCCAAGCGCTGGTCAGAATATGCAGAATATGAAGCAACAGGAACTCATATACTAAGCACAGCTGACTGAGGGGAATATGAACTAGTCCAATTGCATTGGAAAATAATTCAGCATTATCCTATAAAGCTGAACATTCGCATATAATACAACCCAACATTTCCACTGCTAGATGGAAACCTCCGAGACTCTCTTTCCCCTGTGGCTCAGGACACACGAACAATCAGCGTTTATGTATTTGCAGAATGCTGATTGTAGTACGCATTGATTGTATGGACTGATTGCAGAATGCAGGGACAGGCATAGTGAATGTGAAGAGCCTGCAGCTAGATAAAATAGTCCAGAGAAATCCCGCAAGCCCCTGGCAGAGTGAAAAAAGACTATAAAAGCATGTTGTCACTTTTATAAAAGCAAGCAAAACCAAACTCTCTTCCTCTCTCTCTTTCTCCTAATCATATACATGGTAGAATGATTTAAAGCACACTCAGACACACACCATTTCAGGTAGTGGTTACCTAGAGCAGGGAATGGAAGAAGAGGGGCACTAGGATCCACATACACCCTTAACATTATTGATCTTTGTAGTCATGTTATTTGCTTTAAACATTCATTGCATAGAGTATCAAACGTTACATGGTAAGAGAATTTAAAGAATATTTAAATTCAGGGATGTGCTTTTAATATAAGCTAAAGGAAAGAAGCAAAATATAGAACTTTGTATATAGTAGGCATCTGTTTCATTTTAAAACAGACACACATTGGAAACACCTAAATTGAAGAGATTTGGGGCAGTAGCTCTATGTAGTCGAGCGTTATGAGTGTAGAGAAAGCATGGGGGTTGGAAGCATGCAGAAAAAAAGGGAGGGTTTAAAATCATTTGTGATCTACTGAAAAGAGATCATATTAAACCAAATAAATATATTTCTTCTCCCTCTTTCTTTGTCCTCTGAAATGACTGCAGTGGTCGTCCTTATTTAGTCAGCCCAACTCCCACCACCCCATCCCTCCTACCCCCCCACCCCCGCCCTGTTTGGTTTAATTGACCCCCCACCTTGGGAGGTCTTTCAGGGAAACAGAGCTAGATCTCCCAAATGCACTTGGATCTTGTGTTTGAGAAAAACCAACAACCCAGTACCAGATGCAAGTCACATAAAAGTGTCCCCAAAACACAGGTATGTCCTTTTCATCTTCCCCTTCTTGCCTTAACACTGAGTAATGCTCTCTTTAAGTGTGTACCAAACCTGAATGGATTTCTGCCACCTAACGTCTTTCTAACACATTACTTCAAAACTCTAATTTTGTTTCTAACGCATTACTTCGAAAATCTAATTTGTCTCTAGGTATGTCTTGTTAACACCTGAAAAACATATATTTTATTGGGACACTGCAGTCTGTTAGGCCTTGAGAGTTTTGCAACAATTCTTTTGCTGCACGTCACCATGTCTTTGACTCCTTTACGGCTTGCTTTGATGACCACGCATGCGGTCTTGCCTGTTGTATCATATCTACACACAGTAAATTATTTTTCCACGTGTGTGACATGTCTGAGGTCTTGAAGTTTTTAATAAAAAGCATGCCAGTATGAATACAAGCAGTTGATTTTAGTAACATTGGACTTTTTTTGGTAAGGTTTTATCTATCCATTCCAAAGAGAGAGAGCAGGGGAAGGAGCAGAGGGAGATAACAAGCAAACTCCACCCTGAGGGAGGAGCACAACCCAGGGCTGATCCCAGGACCCCAAGATCATGACCTGACCCGAAACCAAGCGGTGCACGTTTAACTGACTGAGTCACCCAGGTGCCCCAGTAACATTGGACTTTTCTTAAAGTTCATTAAGAGGAGGTTTGAAGTAGAAATGTGTTCACTAGCCAAATAGAGGGGAGGAGGGTCCAGATGAAATGGTCAAAGGTCAAATGTCAAGACAATGAAGAGTCATCAACTGCCCTAGCCTAATTCTAGAACTGAGGGGATTTGGGAAGTGAGAGCACACACCTCTCATCCCCAGGTTCCGTCCTTCTCTGAGCTTGTCCGCTATCCCTACTCCTCTGGCCTGTCGTCAGTGTTGTTCATTTATGCTATCAAGAGGAAAATGGGTGTAAGGCTCCTGTACCTGGCCTAATGAAATTTGCTGGCAGCTTTAGCCACTTGTTACTTGTGGGGTGATTTCCTTTGTGCTCAGAGTGACGTAATTCTAATTCCTTACATTGTTTTGTATGGAGAGGCACTTTATCTGTGTTTTAGCAGCTAACAGTTCCTCTATATCCTTTATCATTTTTCCTAACTTTTGTTTCCTTTTTAAGTTATGCATGGAGGGGCGCCTGGGTGGCTCAGTGGGTTAAAGCTCTGCCTTCAGCTCAGGTCATGATCTCAGGGTCCTGGGATCGAGCCCCGCATTGGGCTCTCTGCTCAGCAGGGAGCCTGCCTCCCCCTCTCTCTCTGCCTACTTGTGATCTCTCTCTCTCTCTGTCAAATAAATAAAATATTTTTTTAAAATAAATAAATAAATTATTCATAGAGTTTTGTGTGTGTGTGAAATTAAAGCCTTTATTAACCTTGTAAAAAAAATAAAAATAAAAAAGACATACACCTTATATGTGAGTATTTGAGGGCATAAAAAAAAGTTGAATAACACATCAAAATATTACGAGTGACTATCTCTGGAAAATGATTTTTTATTTTTGATATAAGACTTTAAAATTTTAAAAGGTGACACTGTTATGCCCAGATTTTGAAATCCCCAGACCACCTAATCCCCTCTATTCTGTGGCTAGTGAACACGTTTCTACTTCAAACCTCTTAATGAACTTTAAGAAAAGTCCAATGTTACTGGGGTGCCTGGGTGACTCAGTCAGTTAAACGTGCACCGCTTGGTTTCTGGTCGAGCCAAGTCCGATGCAAAAGCAAAAGAGCCTTATTAGAGCTAGCTGGAGCTCAGTCTCCTACACTCACTGACGCAGGGGCGTGATGTAGAGAAAGACCGAGTTTCAAAAAGCGCCGCAGTTTTATAGAGGCCAGTGGCCAATGAGATTGTAACACACACAGAAAGTTGCATAGTAATGTTAGGCCACACACAGGTGGCCAATTGAATTACAATTTGCCCTATAGTAGCTATTTGAACTAGCCTATCACTCTGGTCAGAATTGGCACGCAAGTTACCATCCTGTGGCCGTTAGGGGTTCCACATTCCTATCGGCTAACTCAAACTAGCTCAAGGGCCGGCTGGGCAATGTTCTGACATTCTGTGACCTTTCTCAGGAGCTGGTCATGTAAGGGTTATACACAAGATGGCGGGCGTAGCACAAAATGGAGTTAGCCTTGCTCTGCTCTTTCAACACATCAAAATATATGTATGACCTTGAAATAGAGAAAGATTTATTAAGCAAGAAAACAAAAAGGACTAACCGTGTAAGAAGCATGATTTTTCTTTATATTTTCTTGTATTCTCCAAAGAATTCACGAGGGCCTAAATGTGTATTAATCTTAAAATCATAAAAATTTTGAAGTTGGGTGCCTGGGTGGCTCAGTTGGTTAAGCGTCCCGGGACGGAGCTCTGCGTTCAAGTCCACATTCAGCAGGAAGCCTGCTTTTCCCTCTACCTCTGCGATCTCTCTCACTCTCTCTCAAATAAATTAAAATCTTTGAAAAAATTTTTGAAGTTTGGTAGAAATTAAGCAACTTGGTATTAAAAATTCTACCAATGTTCACACTTTTTTTTTAAGGTTTATTCATTTATTTTAGGGGGAAGGACAGAAAGGGAGAGGGAGAATCCCCAGTGAGCATAGGGCTTGAGTCCACAACCGTGAGATCATGACCCAAACCAAAACCAGACACCCCCAATGTTTACACTTTTAAAAACTTACTTCAAATCTATTCTAGATCTTAGACTGGGTGGTGAATATAGAAATGTTCATTATATCATTCTTTATATCTTTTGGTATGTGTGAAATGTTTCATAATACTGTTTTTAGATTGCTATTGAAAAGTAAATATATGATTGTAGTTCTGTGTTTGGGATGATGATGATG
>CM053618.1:19916695-19945533 GCA_028646535.1 Procyon lotor
GCTGTCAAATAAATAAAATCTTAAAAAAAAAAACAAAAAAAAAAAACAAAAAAAAACAAAAAAAAAAAAAAAACGCTTTGTTGATAGAGGAATACTGTTTGAATTTCAGATTAAATAAAGTCAAGGGGCTGGAAAGCTCCCCCACCAAATGGTAATCAAGTTCTAAACTTCAGAATTGAGAAGCAGATTAAGATCTGATAAGCTTTGCTGATCTTATTTTGCCTTTCCGCCCCCCCCCCCCCCCCCGCTTTAATTGGCTTGTCATATAGCAAGGGATTTCCGAGAATCTCAAAGCAGATCAAGGGAACTTTCAGACCCACCGTTTACCCGAAGGCCTCACTTGTGCTCTACTTCTGCCGGCCCCAGACGCAGAAACCACCACTCCCAAAAGGCCCTGCGGCCCTGGGCGGAGCCGTCCCGTCGATTGGTTGTTCCTCAGCCCCGGGCAAGCGACGATTGGTCAGGTCTGGGGATGGGGTGGGGCTAAGGCAGTTGCGGGAATTGCAGCTGTGACAGGAGGACAAACACTCCAGCTTGGTAGTTAAGGTCCAAACTCCAGCTGCAGACCGGAGGGAAGCATGGTTCCGCGGTGCGTTTGCGTGCTGGCTCTGGCGGCTCTGCTGCTGCTAGGTACCTCCATAGTCTCCAGATCGAAGGGCCTGGAGGGCCAGGAGCATCAGAGGGCGCCGCAAATCCCTTCTCAGTTCAGCCCTGACGAGCGCTTCGCGATGAAGGAAGCGCTGAAAGGTGAGCCTGGTCCCCTGCGCCCAGCTACGCCCAGATACAGGCCCCTCTCGGACCAGCCCGTGCCGCCCCACGCCCGCCGCAGAGGGTCCGTTCCTGGGACTGGAGCTCCACCACACTCCCCAGACCAGCCCTAGCCCGAGTCCCAGCACCGGGCTTGGGGACGCCACTCTTGCCCCAGACCCGGCTTCTGGGGGACTCCGGTGGTCCCTGCCTTGTCGGGAATCTTCCCCCAGCTTCCACCATCGCCCCTGCGGCCGTGGCCGTCACCCAGCCTTACCCCCTGCTTTTCCTCAGTATTGAAATAGCTTTTCTTTGTACTCTTAACCTTAGAAAGTTTTCACTTCTCTTAAATCTCTGTGTTATCTCAAGATAAGACTAAATTATCTTAATTTTATCTACAGTTGTGGGAAATTGAAGCTGAGGTCAATTAAATGACCTTCCCCGGGGACCCCACAGCAAGGAGTGAGCCCTGGGTGATAACATCCCTCTCTCCCCTGTAGGATCCACCCACCTCCAAAGGCTGCGGAAAAGGGGTGTGAGATGTTCCAAATTTCCAAGAGGAAAGGTTCTGTTGAGGACTAGGGATAATGAAATCCTCCCCGCTGGGCTTAGCTCCAGTCTTTTCCCTTTCATTAAATAATGGATTAAAAGAAACTGCCTACATAAACATGTGCAGGCAGATGCAGGGACCCAGTGCTAACCCCCGTGATTGAAGATAAATTGTCCATGTGCCTGAACGATTGGTCTGGAGGCAGAGCTGCACAAATAGTTCTCTGAAAGCCAGCCGGCAGCTGCTCACCCCAGAGTCTTTTTCACCTAGAAGAAAGCAAAAGCTTTCTTATTTAAAGAACCCAAAGCAGGGATCTTATAACCACATGGCTCTGTGACCTACATCTTCTTGTGTGGGATATGTGGCGGGCCGTGATGCAGGGTAGATCCTTAATAAAACTGATGACAAGAGGTAAGCTTGTCTTTCCAAGGCCCTCTCTTGATAAACACACTCCCTGCCTAGGTGCATTTGTACTTCCCGCTGTGTTTTGGGACAGCTAATTAAATATTCTCATAACTTACTGCATTTTCCCCTCCCACAGGTGTTTCATGTAATAATGGATCTCTTTAAAGTGTAAAGCCTTCAGGGCCCAAAGGGATAAGCCTAATAGCAATTTAAGAACTGAGACATCTGGGTAAAGTGGATGAGATGATTTAGGGCTGAGGAGTTCATTTGGGAGCTTCTAAATTTGCCTCTTCCCAGGCATCACATGCCCAAAAAGCTGGCCTTGGCTGAAAGATCAGAGACTCTGTGTGAGCCAGTCCATGAGAAATAAATCTACACTCTGCACACAAAGCCTCCTTCATCTAGAGAACCAGGATAGTGGCTTCTCTGGTTCATCAGAGGGATGATGGTTTCAGAGGCAGAGTGAGGCTTAGAAGCAATTTATAGCAGCTTCCCATTTCCAAAATCTACTCCTGTCCACCTCCCCCTACCTCACCCCCATCTTGGACTTTATTTTCCTTTTTTTTTTTTTTTTAACTCTTTTTATTATTATTATAAAAGTTTCAGGTGTACAGCTTTGTAATTTGACATCTGTATACAATGAATATGAATAGACCATTTTAAATTCAGCCTGAACTCAGCACTTAACAGCACGTTAGGCACAGTTCTGAGCACTTTACAAGTGTTAAGTCATTTGGTCCTCACAACAGCCCCAGACGTAGGTCTTAATGCCCAACAGAAGGAAAAGAAAACTGAGGCAGAAAGAGATTCAGGAGTGTGCTTGAGTGGCTGAGCCTGGCAGTGCACAGCGGAGGAAATGCAAACAGCCCCACGAAGAGATGCTCAGCTGCCTTGGAGGTCAGGGAACTGAAAATGCAAACACCAACAGCATTTCCTCTTTTATTCACCCATAGGGCAAACTTTGCAAAAGGCAGGCAGCGTGTGGGTTCTGGCACTCACATGCCCTGCTGGTGGGAACAGGAATTGCTCCAAACTTCTGGGGAAACAATTTAGCAGAATTTATTGGTGTTTAGTAATGTACCATATCTTTATCCGTTCATACATTGATGGATACTCCTTTTGTTTTCTTATATTGGCTATTGTAAATAATGCTATCGTGAACATAGGACTGTTTCTTTTAAGTACCATATTAGTCTACGGGTGCCTGGGTGGTTCAGTCAGTTAAGCGTCTGCCTTCAGCTCAGGTCATGATCCCAGGGTCCTGGGATTGAGCCCCGAATCAGACTCCCTCTCCCTCTGCCTCTCCCTTTGCTCATGCATGTGCTCTCTCTCTTTCTCTTTCTGTGTCAAATAAATTTTAAAACAACAACAAAAAAAACCCTGTTAGTCTAAAAAAAACTGGAAGATGTGGGGGTTTTTTTCCCCCCAAATACATTTATTTTATTTTTTCAGTGTTACAAGATTAATTGTTCATGCACCGCACCCAGTGCTCCATGCAATACGTGCCCTCCTCAATACCCATCACCAGGTTCACCCAAACCCCCACCCCCTTCCCCTCCAAAACCCTCAGTTTGTTGCTCAGAGTCCACAATCTCTCATGGTTCATCACCCCCTCCGATTTCCCCCCATTCACCCTTCCTTTCCTTCTTACAATGCCCTCCATGTTTTTCCTTATGCCCCACACGTAAGTGAGACCATAAGATAATTGACTCTCTCAGCTTGACTTATTTCACTCTGCATAATCTCTCCCAGTCCCGTCCATATTGATACAAAAGTTGGATATTCATCCTTTCTGATGGAGGCATAACATTCCATTGTGTATATGGACCATATCTTCTTTATCCGTTAGTCTTTTGAAGGGCATCTTGATTCTTTCCAGTTTGGTGATTGTGGTCATTGCTGCTGTGAACATTGGGGTACATGTGGCCCTTCTTTGTACTGTTTAAATCCCAGTTCTGCTGCTTATTTCAGGACAGTCCTAAGTAGCTCGCCTAACCCCTCTAAACGTGTTTTCCCACCTTCACATTAGAGAAAACAGAGGTGCCTACCTCATAGCATCGTTCTGCCCTCCACACTGAGATCCTGAATGCAGAAAACTCTCTGCACCGAGAGCTGTGGGAAAACCCTTGGTTGTTATCATCCGTAATCTCCCATCTCTGTCTGCCCCCGACAGGTGCCATCCAGATTCCAACAGTGTCCTTCAGCCCCGAGAACCTGAACACAACAGCCCTGGCCCAGTTTGGAGAATATATTCGGACCGGTCAGCCTCAAGCTCTGGAACGGGGTGGGGGGCAGGGGGCGGGGTGTTGGGCTGCAGAATGGCAAACAGTTCTTTTACAAGGTGATGAAGAAGTTTCTTCTGTTACCTACCAGAGGAAAAATTGCTGTGGGCGTGTTTTGAGTTTACACACTGTGGGGAGGAATAGAAGCTCCCCGGGAGTCAGGATGGAGACAGGGCAGAGACTATAGATTTGTTTGGCCTTTGAAAAGCTAAAGCACATAGCTGTAGGGTTGGAGTTTGAACTCTCCCGATCTTTGCCCTAAATATGTCACGGTCAATAAATATGATGTAATCAAAAGGTGGGACAAGGAAAGGAAATAAAAGGCACAGCATAAGGAATATAGTCCATGATATTCTCATAGCCATGTGTCAGGACAGATGGTAGCTACGCGTGTGGTGAATACGGCATAATATATAAACTTATCGAATCAGTGAGTCGTATACTGAAAACTAAGGGAACGTTTGTGTCACTATACTCAGATTAAAAAAGAAAAAAAAAAGCATTCCTTCTTCCCATGCAAGTTTCCAGAAACTCTACCCTGTGCTCCTCCCACCCCTACCTCCATGCACACACCCACACACCCCTGCACACACTCCACCTACCCGGCCCTTCCCCACGTTTTTTTTTTAAAGATTTTATTTATTTATTTCACAGAGAGAGGGAGATCACAAGTAGGCAGAGAGGCAGGTGGAGAGAGAGGAGGAAACAGGCTCCCTGCTGAGCAGAGAGCCTGATGCGGGGCTTGATCCCAGGACCCTGAGATCATGACCCCAGGACCCTGATGACCTGAGCCGAAGGCAGAGGCTTTAACCCACTGAGCCACCCAGGCGCCCCCCTTCCCCAGATTCTTTGCTGACTCATTTCCGAGCTTCGAGGCCGTCGACAACTTTGAGCTGCCCTATCAGCCCCTCACCCCCATGTGATCTAGAGCAGGGATGGGTCAAGAAGAAAAAGGACGCTTGGAACTCCCCAGTCCCCATATGGAAAGGTCCTAGAGAGTAGTGAGACCCCCTTTCTAAATCAGAGAAAAAAAACCAGCCCCTCCAAAGCTGTCAGGGCTAGGAGGAGCCAGCCCGGGTGTAGAGCGAGTACCCCATCTCTAACATGGTCTGTAACCCAAGTAACCGACCCTGAGAACATGCACACCTGTGCACAGGAGTGCGGCCTCATGCTAGACAGAGCAGTCTCCTCTCCATATGCCACACGCAGTAGGAATACTATTTTTCAAGTAAAAAAAAGGTTTTTTTTTTTTAATATAAGGGTCATGTTTGGTTCCAAGTAATTTGGATATTGGGGACTGTTGTATTTGAAATTGAACACACTCCTTGTCTCTATAGCCTGGTAGCAAATCCTTGTGATAACATATCACGGATCCCATCAAGCCAGAGCTTCCTCTGTCAGCTGTCAACACGATGGAATCTGGATGTGCCCCTTATTATATAGTAGTAGCACATTAAAATATAAGGCAGAGGAATTTTAGAGCTTGTCCGGGCAAATCAGGAATCACACTGGCTTTGTTCCAGAAGGCTTCCTACAGGACGCTGCATGTTCTTAGAAAGGGGGGCCCAGGGCAGACGTTTTCTATGAAGTGGTAGGAAAACCAAAAGAAAGTGTTAAATCTGGCTTTCTGTCTCCCTGCTCTTCATCCCTTTGTCCCCAGTCTTTCCGACCGTTTTCAAAACCAGCTTTGTCCAGCACGAAGTCATAGGACAGTATAGCCACCTGTTCACTGTCCGAGGCTCGGACCCCAGCTTGCAGCCCTACATGCTGATGGCACACAGTGACGTGGTGCCCGCCCCTGACGACGGCTGGGAGGTGCCCCCGTTCTCTGGCTTGGAGCGTGATGGCTTCATCCACGGCCGAGGCACACTGGACAACAAGAACTCTTTGATGGTCTGAAATGCTTTGTTCCCTCTGTCTGGGAGCCCTAAAGACTCCCTCAGGGTGGGCACGCTCAGCTGACCCCTGGGAGGCAGGAGGTTGTGGTGGAAAGAACCTGGGTTCCAGCCATCGTTTGGTCACTGTCCTTTTCTGGGTCTTGGTTTCTCAACTGTGAAACAAGGACTGGAGTAGATGATCTCCAGGGACCCTTTCAGCTCTGAATTGATACATCTATGCTTTTCTCCAGCTGGTAAAGGAGCTAAGCTTCCTCACCTCCCATCCCCTGGGACCACTTGAATTTGTTCTCTTTAAAGAGAGTGTCCGATGCTGGCCCCAGCAGCGCTGACGCAGGCAGCTGAATGCCACCGATGCCCTGATTCTCCCTCCTGCCTTCTGCTTCTCCTCCCCAGGCAAGCCTGCAGGCTCTGGAGCTCCTGCTGAATAGAAACTACATCCCCCGAAGATCTTTCTTCATTACTCTGGGCCATGATGAAGAGGTGAGCCTCCTCACTCTATAAACCATCTCTAGGACCTCTCTTGGGGGTGCATTTCATCATCCTGGTCCAGTTTGCGCCCCAGCTGCAGGGTCTCCAGAATATGGTGTGGGGATTTGCCAACTCCTCTGGGTATCTACGTGCCAGAACTATCTAAGGCGCTGGACCAAAACGCAGATTCCCCGGACCCTGTGCTAGATCCGAATTTGTTTTTAAAACACTTTAATTTTTAGAGCAGTTTTAGATTCACAGCAAAATCGAGAAGGTACAGAGACTTCCTTATAGCCACACAACACACGCACAGCCTCCCCCACCGTCAGCATCCCCAACAGAGGGGTATTTGTTACAACTGATGAACCTATATTGATACGTCATAATTACCCAAAGCCCTAGTTTACATTGGGGTTTACTCTTGGTGTCCGTTCTATCGGCTTGGTCAGTTATACAGTGATTCGGGTCCACCATTATAGTTTCATGCAGAGTAGTTTCACTGCCCTAAAAATCCTCCGTGCTCCACCTATTCATCCTTCTCTCCCTCCCCCAATTCCTGAAAACCATGGATTTTTTTTTTTTTTACTGTCTCCATAGTTTTGCCTTTTCCAGAACGTCCTATAGTTGGACTCATCCAGTATAGAGCCTTTTCAAATCAGCTCTTTCATTTAGTGATAGGCATAGAGCTGAATTTTTGAACAAACTCCCTGGTGATATCTAAGGCAGGTAGGTGTTCCATCAGTGACACTTTGAGAAACATGGGTGTGATAGGAAGAGAACCAACAGGGAGCAAGGAATCAGTGTGTTATTTCCAGTGATGTCACCTACTTTGACCCTGGGCCAGTCACTCCATTCTGTGGGTCCCAGTCTCTTCATCTGGAAAATGAGGGCAGCCTGGCTGTCCAGCTGTGACATTCCAGGGTCTTGGGAAGCAGGATTGTCTAGGCCCCTTACCCCCTCTCCCTGCTCCCCAGGAAGGAGACTGGGTGGAGAGGTTCTAGAGCCCCCAGCTATGTTGACTGGATCTCCAATGGCTACTGGAGGTCTGACTGAGAAGGACTGTGACCATGGGTTCAATGTCTGCAGGTGTCAGGGCAGAACGGGGCTCAGAAGATCTCAGCCCTGCTACAGGCAAGGGGTGTCAAGCTAGCCTTCATTGTGGACGAGGGTAGCTTCATCTTTGATGGTTTCATTCCCCAACTCAAGAAGCCCTTTGCCATGTGAGTAAAGTACCCCACCCCCTTCCTTGGAAGGTGTTCTCACCCCATTTAAGATGACCCCAGCCTCGTGTCTGTAAGTCTTACTGAGGCATCTCCCTACTTTACTCCTCTGGCCCTGAACGTCCACCAGGTTTGGGCTCCCCCTTCCCTTTCTCCTCTAGTGGTCAGTTTTTTTAAGCAACATGAATCCAGTGTCCTAGACCACCAGACCACTGTGCGGGCAGACCTCTGGGCCCATGGGATAACTCAGGGTGGGAGGAAGTCAGGAGGGCCCTCTCTGATCCTCTCCTGCAGGATTGCAGTCTCAGAGAAGGGTTCGATTAACCTCAGGCTGCAAGTAAACATGAGTCCAGGCCACTCCTCAGCTCCCCCAAAGGAGACGAGCATCGGCATCCTTGCAGCCGCTGTCAGCCGGTAAGCAGCACGGACCCCGCTCCCTTGCCAGACTCTGGAAGACCTGGTACTTTCCCACTTTGGGAAGAATGGGAAGATTTGGAAGAAGCTAAGCTTCCTGCCCCGGAACTGGGCTGAGAAGCTATGGTGGGGGCCGCGGGGAGGGCAGAGGCCTGAGTACCCAGGCAGGGATTAGAGGTCAGAAAAGGATCTCTCTACCCATATTGCAAGCAAGAACTGGCCCATAAAAGCCAGGGCAGGACCTAAGGGCAGCGGGCTGTGGGTGTGCACAGCAGGGTCTTTCACAGCAAAAACCCTCTAGGGTTTTCTCAGCAAAGTGGGAAGAAGTATATTAACTCAGTTAAGTACAAAACTGATTACCGACATTTAAGGCTCTGTGCCCAGGGGTGGGCACACAGCCATGGAAAGAAACAGGCCGTCCCTTTCCTCAAGGAACTCACGGTTAGCCACAGAAGCTGAGAATTCTGCTACAGTGTGGTGGGTGACATGAGAGTCGGGGTACCTGCTTGGACTTGGTAGACAGGGACAGCTTCTGCTGATGGACTAGAGGTGGTCCCATTTGTGCGTTGAGGTCTCCAAACAAGGGGATCGGTGAAGGTGACAGAAGGGGCATGGGACACCTCCTGGCCAGACATGTTGAAAAATCTTAGCTCCCTCCTTCTTCCCTTTGCTGGGCTTCAACTGGGGCTGGGGAGGTCTTGAGAACCCCATTTGTCTTCCAGCCTGGAGCAGACACCAATGCCAAATATGTTTGGCAGCGGGCCACTGAAAATGACGTTGCAGGAACTGGCAAACGAGGTGGGAAAAGGCGTCTCCTGTGCTCCTGGTCGGCTGTGGAAGAGGAAGGAAAGGGTGGCAGAAAAGTAGCTTCCAGAGTAGTAGAGGGGCCCACTGCTGGCCGGCGCTGTGCACGTGCTCACCTATTTTCAGCCAGAGGCTAAGCCAAGACGCAAGGATCTGACTCTTCCCAGGGGTGTCGGTGCTTCTCTGAGACCCTAAGACCTGACACACCCAGGCACCCTTTGGGAACTGGTGCCCACTTGTCCTCACTGGAGGCTACCGCTGAGGGCGCTCGAGGCAGATCTAAAGCAGGGAGAGACCCAGGCCTCGGGTCAGGGACCCCGTTGCGCTGACCCCTCTGAAATCCTGCTGATGTGGTTCTTTCCCTTTCAGTTCCCCTTCCCTGCCAATATTATCTTGAGCAACCTATGGCTATTTGGGCCCCTTGTAAGCAGGTAAAGTTTTATCTTTCCTTCTTTCTCATTCCCCAGCCCAAACCTACCCAGTCCCCTCTCCTAGGCTTAATTGGGCCTGACTAATCTAATCATCCCTTTGCCACCGGAACTACTTCGAATTCATATATAGGATGTCGAATTCATATATAGGATGTCCCTCCTAGTCCTAAAGATCTCTGAGAGTCAGGAAAGTGTGTGATCTTCCAACCCATTCTTTCTCCACGCTGGAAAGGTCTTCCTAATGTCTGACCTTCGTCCTTTCGCTATAGGTATATGGAGAGGAATTACATAACCAATGCGATGGTCAGGACCACTGCGGCTCTCACCATGTTCAATGCAGGAGTCAAGGTAACATCTCCCGGGTCCTACCCTACACCTTTTCTTCATTGGCCACTCACCTCTCCATCCTTTGGCTTTATCTCCCGGCCCCTTCTTCCTCTTCTGATTTGAACAGTAGGAACAGTTAGAACAATAGGAAGGCCCAAGGCTGAACTGTGCAGTGGTACCAGTTGGATAAGCCTCAAAAGGAAGTGTTGTAGCTGAGGGCCACAAGCCCTCTGAAATTGCTGGCCAGATTTTGTGTATGTGTATTTTAGGGGGTATCCGTGGCCTCTCTCAGATTCCTTGGGTCCGTACCCCTTCATAAAAACAACAACCACCCATACTGGTTTGAAGGGAAGTTATTGGGAGTTTTTGTGAACGGTACTCATTTAGCATGTTAAATATTTACCTAGCATTTTGGTCAGGCAGACTAAAGGTTCTTATCTTTCTACCATCAAGGGTCTTTTGATGGTAGAAAGACCTACCATCTTTTTAGGTGGTCTTTTTCCACCTAACAGATTTAATGCACGATTCATGTATTTTACCCTCTTGCTACCCTGAGTCAAAAGAGAAACTCACCCACCACTTACAAAGTCTGTGATGACATTTGTGATATATGACACCTGAAGGCAAATATTAGTCATTTCCCAAAACACACCAAGTGCTGGGTAATCTGAAGAGACTTCAGTTTTCTATGAAGTTCACTCGTCGAAATAAATTTCGAGTGAATGATTACTTTGATAGATTTTTCTTTTCCAAGAACTACTTTTTGGCAAACTGGTCTACTTCCAGTTGGATTGGCCATGAAGGGGCGTCTCTGTTTAAAGGAACAAGCCACAGCCACCCTGGGGAGCCTGGGCCTAGGCCCTTCTGAAGTCTTGGGAGAAGCCAGACCAGTCCAGTTACTACCAGCGACCCCAGCACTACCTTAAGGCAGGCCTTCCTCTAGCTCACTGGGTGGCCTTGTGGAGCTCTGGTCCCCTGAGCCAATGGCTAATTTGTAACAGCCCAGCTCTCCTGCCTCTACTCTAGTGATTTTTTTTGCACCAAACCAGTTCAAAGAAAGATTCAGAGTCAGGGAGTCTGTTCTCTCAAGGCCTCTGAGGAAAAAATCCACTCAGAGTCTAACTCCTTTCTCCAGTTAGTCTTGGGTTCTTCCCGGGTGGGCAGAGAACAGAGTCACATTTTGCAGTTAGATGTGGGAAACCACTGTCATCGCCGCCTTTGGGGGTCATGCACAGCGTGATGGGGGCCTGCAGCAGCTCAGGGCGTCCTGTCCTAAGTGACCACTAGCTGTGGCAGGGACAGCCCAGGTGCCCTGGGAAGAGAGCATGCGTGGAAGACCACCCACAGTCCTGCTCGGGGCCAAGAGAGCGAGGTCTGTGTGGTCCCGGAGAAAACAGTCTTGGACTGAGCAGCTCTCTGTGACCCCCCCTCCACGACGAAGAAGCGTGGAGGTCTGGCCTAACGCAGAGACACCTCTGTAGCTCTGAACATAACCACTTGTCAGGGGCCCCAGGAAGACAAGGGGCCCACCAAAAATGGAGCCCTGCACCTTTCAATCAAATCGGCTTCCTCTTTCTCTGCTGGTGGTAGTCGGCCTTTCCTGGGCCGGGGGACATGTGTGGCTCAGGCCAGGGTTTGTGGTTCTCTCTCCAGGTGAATGTCATCCCCCCGGTGGCCCAGGCTATAGTCAACTTCCGGATTGACCCTTCACAGACCGTCCAGGAGGTACGTGGCTTCCAATCCTGGCCACCAGTTCGGTATGGGGACGTGTGGTGCTCAGGATCTGGCTATAGCTGGCGTTCCCAGGGCTGGCCAGCTACCAGTTTTCAACCAACATTGGTTGGTTTATTCAATAGCATTTGTTCAGCCTTCTCTAGAGGCTTCCAGGAAGCTGGCTGGGATGGAGACCTCTGGGTCAGGGGGAACTTGGAGTCTGATAAATGGTAACAATAGTAGCAGACACATCCCACAGTCTCGCTTGGTGTGTGGCACTGTTCTGAGGTATATGCATGCTCATTTAATGCCCATGACCACCCTATGGTCATCCTTATTTAAACAGGGAAACTGAAGCACAGATCAAAAGGGCAAGTAAGTGACATACCCAAGATGATGCACCTAAGGGTCTAGCTCCAGAACCACACCACCAGACCAGGATCAAAACGATTTGGGATGAAAAAATTCCTGAAGGACCAGTGCAGAGAAGGGGACTTTCACCACCTCTGGGGATCTAGAAAATACTTTCCGACCCCTAGAAATTTGAGCTGTCATACAAAAGACAAATAGGACTTAGCTAGAAGCCGGGCGTTCAGAGTTAGGCTAAAAGTAAAGTAAGGCTGAAGAGGAGGACAGCCCGGGCGGAAGTGGCAGGTAGCAAAAATGGAGTTGGAGGTGGGGCTCAGGACCATGCGTGCCGTGGACAGCGGGAACTGTCAGACGTCTTGGAATGGGGTCGTGATGTCCTCGCATGTGCTTCTGGGGAGATGGCACTGGTGGCAATGCAGAGGAGGTGGGTACAGAGGAAGAGATGGTTGGGAAGCTGCGACAGCCTCTCAGGTGGTGGCCAGAGCGGCGGTGATGGGGCGGAAAAGGCTGGGCTCAGCAGAACATGAGTCCCGAGTACGGGGAGACAGGAGGGTGGGACGGTGGGACGGCTCCCAGGGTTTCAACCTGCCTAGTGGGCCAAGTGCTGATGCCTTTAACCAAGATGGAGAGTTCAGGACATAGAGCACGTTGGGAGAGAAGTATGATGGTTGAGAAGCTTGAGAAGCTTATAAATTATAACTAGGCAATTATAAGTACCTCGGGTCTGGAGAGAGAATGAGCTAGAGATACAGGCTGGAGTGTCATCAACATAAATGAAACCTCTAGAGACAATACAATCCCATAGGAAGGATGTATAAAATTAGAAGTAAAGAGGATTGAGGACAGAGCCTGACAGTGGCCTGCTGGAAACATCAATTTTAAAGGATTAAAAAAAAATTGTAAATAAATAAATAAAAACGATTAAAACCTGTGTGTAATTGCAAGCTGTGCTGAGCACTATGACGAAGAGGGCCCAGGTGCTAGTGGAGAGCATCACAGGGAACGAGACCGCGCGTGGGGTCAGGCAAGGCTTCCCCGGGGAGGTGACACGTGAGCTGAAAGATACAGGCCTGAGTAGCCGTCGGGCAGAACGTTTGGCATCTTCAGGAAAGCCTAGCTTATTTAAACAGCAGGTTGAGCTAAAAAAAAGAGTTCTAAAGGCAAATCTAATCCTTCAAAAAATGATCTCAAGAGGCGGCCCGACAACTATGAAATGACTAGTACGTTCCAGAATTAAGCAGACTTAGGGGCAGGTGGTGGTCCCTGAGTCACTGGTGCAGATCCTCGAGGGTCAGCCACACTTGGACCTCTGTGGTCCTTTGTCCCTACATTCTTCGCCCTGGAGAGTTTTGTTTGTCCTCACACAGGGTGGGAGGCAAACCCCTCCCCACAGGGGGAAGGGGAATGGATTGATGGCCAGCCTGGCGTCACCCAGCATTCGGGGGAAGCTGGGACCGGTGTGAGCCCTGGACTCTGGGGCTTTTCATCGAGTGCCAACCTTTGTCCTCTCCCTAGAGGATCATGGGGCCAGGAAATCACTGAATTCCCCCCATTGAACTTCTTTCTACCAGTTTTTTTCCAGCCTTGTTCCAACTCCATGCCCTTTCCAAGGGCTGTTTTCCACCAGCTGGGGCTTTCATCTCCCCAGCTTCTGGCACTCTTCCCTCCTCCCTGGTCCCCCACCAGAGTGGCCTTCCTTTCCGGTCTGTCTCATGAAATCCCTGGAATCCCTGGGCGCATCCAGCCCACCTCCCCAGTGAGAAATGGAAAGCGTCCGGCATCTGAAGGCACGCAGCACCCTTTTGGCCTGTCCTCCCCGCCCCACCCCCTTTGTCCACGTATCAGGCTCCATCCCCAGACACTGCTGGTCTGAAGGCCAAGGGTGCGGGGCCTTGCTAGACCTTCTTCTAAGCACTTGGGAGAACGGTGGGCATGACAGCCAAGATTCCCATCCTGATGGCACCGATGTTCCAGTGGGGAAGGGACAGCAATGCACAAGTGATCAAATACATGACCAAGTTGGTTGTTTAGGAGGCAAGTACCATAAAGAAAACCTCAGGCTGTTGTGTCACCCAGTGACTGTGGGGTGGGGTTGGAACAGAGAGTCCGTCCTCAGAGGTGACACCCACCCTGGAATACGGAACAGAGACCTGGGAACCGCCTCCAGGCAGCAAGGGCACAGGCCTGTAATTCCACCAGAGGTGAAGTGCTGCTGATCTGGCTCGGAGATACTGCACCCCGCAGAGGATATAAAATACGTAAAACAAAAAAGGGAGAGGGGCGAGATGCTACGGGAAGCCGTATCTGAGTTCCTCATAAAGAAGACGTTCAGAACCGAGTGGCTCTAAGGCAGGGGCGACGGTAACACTGATGGCGAGCCTTCCACCGTGGGAGCATTGGAGTAGCGCGCACAGCCCTCTTACCATCAGGTGCTACTGTTACCCTTACGTTAACAGGGGCCTCAGGAGCTTGCCCGAGGTCGCCCGGCTCGAAGTGGCCAGCCATGGCACAAAGTTGGGTGTCACTCCTCAGTTTGTGTGCACGCCCCTCTCGCAGCTCAGATCGTCTCCTCTCCATCCGTTTCATGTCCTTCCTTCAAATTCTGTCTCAAAGCCCACACCACCAAGGAATCCGTCCTAATGAACACCATCCTCTCGCGGGCGCTGCCCTGCACCAGCTCCGCCCGTGGGTGCTTTGGAAGCCGTCCAGATCATTCCTGTGACGTCAGAGACCAGGCTCACATACCCAGCCCAGCCACGCTATTGTCCTGGACAAGTTACTTCGTGAGCCAAGTCCTACTCTTTCCATCGGTTCACTCTTTTCAATTTCTTGTATGTATCGAGCATCCCTTGCCTGCTTTTTATGTTCCTGGTCCTGAAAACACAGCAATGCGGCGGCCCCTCCTCTTGCATCAGGACTGGGCCTAAGAGTTAGTGGGAGATCGGAGCCCCTGTGGCCTCTCACAGAGGTGGGGGTCCCATCTGTGTGCCCTCTTCAGTTTCCAGGAATGTTCAGGTAATTTGGGCCAGGGGTCAGCAGGCATAGTCCCAACCCACCTTAATAGGGGATGACTGGGAACCTCCCTGGCGGTTGAAGACACATCCGGACTGTGTACTAATTCACGTACTAGAGAATTTAGGACAGAAGTGCCGGAGTCAAAATAAGCTCTGATAAGTAAGTTGTCCCCGACCACCCCCAAACTAATCCAACAGCAGGGGATTTGGTTTGGCTCAGTGGTGGTTTCTAGGCCAGAAATAGGACCCTCATTCCTTTCCAGACTCAGCTCCCCAGAAGTCCCAGCTTCTAGGGGACACTGCCATAAAAAGGGGTACTCTTGAGATAATGCCCCCCATGCGGGTGAGCCTCAGCTACGGGACACCCCTCTTTCTAGGGCAGAGGTAGTTCAAAGATCAGATGGGACAAGACTGGAGCTGGGGCTTTCCCTGGGTGGTGGGGTGGGCTGGGGGGGGGGCCTCCCCAAGCCAGCCTCCCAGTCCATTCTCCCATGTCTCCCTGTGACCTGATGCTCAGGGTCTGGTCTACGTCCTGCCTGGGACCAGGACTTGCGGTAGATTCAGCTCCAGTTGTTTCAGATTGAATTTTCTAGGAGCTTCCTCAGGTTCCTTCCTGAGGAAAGGAGGCAGAGAGAAAACTTGAATTCCAGTCCCCCAACTCCTGACTTTTTGTCTGTGTTGAGCTCATCTTCCTGACTGCAGTGCAGCTGGTTACAAACAGGAAGCAGGGATGCCCGGGGAGAAGGAAGAGAAGTGTGTGACCCTTTCCTCAACTGTCTGAGATTCCCCGGTTGAAGTGAGGTCATCACATCTGTCACCCTGCCTCAAGATGGTCGCGTTCCCCTTTCTGCCGTGTCTTCTGCCTGCCACCCGGCCCCTGACTCACAGCCCAACAGGAAGGACAAGCGATTTCCTAATTTCCCTACACCCTGCCTGCCTCGTGGCCATAAGGCAAAGCCCCCGCACATTTAACCTCAGTCCACCATGCTGTAGACTGCTTGCCAGGAAGACGCAACTCTTCCAGCTCCCACAGCCAGCCCGCTGAAAGAAATTGACGTCGCAGCACAAAAATGGGCTCCCCTGTAAACCCCGAGGCTCTGCCTTACAGCAGAGAAATCAGAGCTATTTCAGTTCATGTGGTACTTGGAGAGCAGCTAGTAAGAACTCAAACTCCCTCTCCGTGCTCCCTCAAGGTCCTCGACCTCGTCAAGAACATTGTGGCTGACGACCGGGTCCAGTTCCACGTGTTGACTGCCTCTGACCCCCTTCCCATCAGCCCCTCTGATCCTCAGGCCTTGGGCTACCAGCTGCTGCGGCAGACCCTGCAGTCCATCTTCCCGGAAGTCAGCACTGTCGTCCCAGGTAACCACTTCATCAGCTGCGGCGGGAGGGGGAGGGGGCTGGAACGGCTTCCTCTCTGATGTCTCCTGCCCCACCTCCACCCCAGCTGTTCAGCCTGGAAACATCTGGCTGCTTCCCCTCGTGATGAGATTGGAACTGTATTTTCCCCTCAGAGTGGAAGTCAGAAAGCAAACAGGAAAAGAGCAGAAACAATAAATTAGGTCAGTCGTGCCCGGGGCCTAGCTTAGCCTAGTCCAGCCTCTCTGGCGTAGAGGACAGGATCAGCCCAGCCCAGAACCGTCCCCCCCACGCACACAGTCCTCTGGAGGAGCCCCAGAAGGGGCCACGTTTCTCCGAGGCTGGTTCGGATCCGTCCTAGGATAACGGCTCAGCACAGAGCTCAGAAATGCCTCCTTGCCTCTACCCCGGCAGGACCCCCTTTCCCTCTCCCAGCCCAGACCAGTCAGTCCCAGCAGCAGTGCCTCTGTGACCCTTCCCTAGTCTTCCAGCCTGCCTTCCAGACCTAGGCTGGGGAGACAGTGGTTCCCCAATTTAAGGGCGGAAGAAGATTACCTAAGGAACTCATCAAAGTGCTGATTACTGGACCCACTCGCATAGACTCAGCCTAACCAAATCTGGAGAGGACCCTGGATTCTGCCTTTATAACAAATCCCCCCAGGGCGTTCTGGGACCAGCTGCCCACAGTTTGAGGATCTCCGGTCCATGATGTGGGGAGGAGATGCTCTAATGCTAAGACCAGGTTTTTCAAAATCTAGGTTTAATCATGGATTCCCTCATTTGCTTTTTTTTTTTTTTTTTTAAGATTTTGTTTATTTATTTGAGAGAGAGGGAGTGAGAGCAAAAGCAAGGGGCGGGGGGAGGGAGAGGGATAAACAGACTCTGCTGAGCTCGGAGCCTGACATGGGACTCGATCCCAGGACCCTGAGATCATGACCTGATCCAAAAGAGTCAAGAGTTAGACACCTACCCACCTGAGCCACCCAGATGTCCCGGATTCCCTCACTTTTGAAGTGCATACTTCGGACCCACCTCTGTGCTGGGCATGGGCCCCTTAAGGAGCATACAGAGCTATTCTGTATCCTCTGGTGTGAGAAGGGCAGCCTTGGTCTTTAATTAACTTAAATCTGGCGGTAAGCCCCACTCCTCAGGCAATTCAACCTCAGGAACTGTTGAGGCCTCCAGGCACCCCACCACCACCATTGTTTTGAATTCAGTTGGCTCTCGGGGTCTTAGGTAGCAACATAGCATGAGAGTCCCTTAGCCAGTGGTCATCAGTCCTTGGCAGTTACCTTAGACATCCGTGGCCTAGCTAGAAAGTCACTTCGGGTTGGAGATTTCCTCTGATTTCCTGGCCTGTTCGGGAGTGGGATCTTTGACTCTGGACCTAAGACCCCACCTCCCTGAGCATACCAGGCATCCATCCCCTCTGAGGTCAGCCACCTCTTCCAACTCCTGCCGCAGAGCAAGGCCTCTGTCCTGGCCCTGTTAGTCCCAATTCTTCTTTCTTGGCCCTCAACGGCTCCCTGAGCTTCCTTCTGGGGCACCCGCCATAATCCCATTAACAATCGTAGGCCTTTATTAAATAAAGATAGGCAGGCATCAACTGGTAGAAATCTCCAAGGCAAGGAGTTTGAAGGGCCTAGTTACCCATTTGAAACCAGAAGTGGAAAATGGAACAAAACACAAATTACCATCTCAGATCATCCCACCATTCTGGGGGGTCTGAGGGGGGTCTTTTCTCAGAGACCACTTCCAGTGGGGACAAGTCGCAGCCCTCGCTGGAGTGTGGGGTGAATTGCCACTACCTTCAAGAGATCAACACACTGGAGACTCTCCTGGGACTTTCCTAACCTGAAGGTTGACTCTTGGAAGACAAAGTCATCCTTCAGAGGATGAAAGTACCAGGAAATCATGTTCTACTTTAAGAGGGCTGCACTTGATATCAGTAAAGCTCTCTGGAGGGTGTTTATTTCAGAGCTAGGATGGTATAAAGAGGGCTGAGGTGATAAAGAACAGATACCTAGATTTCTGGAGAGCTCAGTTTCTGAAATAGCCCAGCTAAGGGTATAAAATGAAGGCATTGGCCTCTCTGGTCATCATGGAGAGAGGACACTTGGGTCTGGATCATTCGAGGGATAACTCACTAATGTCCCAGGCACTAGATTCCATGCTTCTGGCTAAAAGGGGGTTTTAGTAAGGTTTTGAGAATGGTTAGCCTGAAGGACAAAAATTCATAGCTGCAGGCTCCCAGGAGGGCCCTGGCGATGTTCTTATTGAGCCAGAGGTCCTAACTTCCCAGCAGCCCACCTCCCACAACTACCTTGCCTTGGTGGCTCCTGTGAAGCCCCATTCCTCTTGCTTTTCCCCATCTAGGCATTTGTATTGGCAACACAGATAGCAGACACTATACAAACCTCACCACTGGCATCTACCGGTTCAACCCCCTCTACCTGAATCCTCAGAGCTTCCATAGGTGAGTGAGTGGGACGGGTTTGAACAGCAAGGGCGAAAGAGGAGATACGTCTGACCCATCCCCACCGCATTCTCCTGCCAGACCACAGAATGGGGGAAAGCCAGAGATTTCACAAGCTAAAATGAAGACATTATTGAGCCCAACTGGCCAACTTTCCTCATTGTCAGAGTCTTGCCACGCCCCAGGATGTGCAGGAATTGGCCACTATTTTTCTGGAATGGAGATAATCAGATGATTGGAAAGGACCTTATAGATGTAGGACCCTCGGTGTGATTACCCCCTCCTTCCTCCCTTTAAAGGAAAACTTACCCTCTGGACTTCATTTTCTCCCCAAAAAGGGAGACTCCAGAATCTCAATGACCACTCAGTGAAATCCAGACCTATATGTGGTCAAAGGTGGACACATGCTTTGAATTCTCAGAAGAAAACACACTATAGGAATCTAAGACATGATCACCAATTTTAACTACTATGTGTGAATTACTACTTTGGGGGTGGGTTCTTCAGCAAATTTTTAGTCCTGGGGGGGGGGGGAGAGGGTTGTTGGATTCCATTTACCCTTCTGTTCCTCATCATACCCAGTTTGATTTCCCCACCATAAGTCAGCAGCCAATAGAATGAAAACATTTGAATATGAGCATAAGAAAACCTTCGTGGGTTTTGTTTCTTAACTGGAACCAGAGGTTGCTACTCTCTGTTTCCTTTAGCTTTGAGGTTACGTGTGCGGTTTGTTTGTATGTTACGTTGTGTGGAAGCAGGTCATGAGCACGAGATCTGATGGAAAGTTCCCAGGTGAAGTAGAGGCCCCATAAGGACCCCCACAGGACCTTTTGTGCCAGCAGTAATGTAGGGGCCAGGGGACTCTGGCCTAAGAGAAAGAGAATTCAGAAAATAATTTCCCATCAGAGGAGAAATTACTACATAGATTCCCGAGCAGGAAATGACTGAACTCCCTAGGATTTTATTATTATTATATTCCCTGCGCCGTTCTCTGCCATGGGGCTGGACCCTGGAGAGATGACCTTATGTCTCATGAAACCTCACTTCTTACCCCTGGAGGGTCAAAGGCCGGTGGCTTCAGGGGACATGGGATGGGGGGCTGCTCTGTAATAAGATTTACACTCCAGCAATTGGCTCTCTCCTCTCTTCCCCAAAATTCTCACTCAGCCTCCACGGAATCAATGAGAAAATCTCAGTCCAGGCCTACGAGACCCAGGTGAAATTCGTCTTTGAGTTTATCCAGAATGCTGACACAGACCAGGAGCGGGCGGCCCACCAGCACGAACTGTGAGGTCAAGGAGCTGGCTGGATTTGGGGTGCCTGACCTCAGCCGTGACTAACCCGAGGGGGAAGCTGATGTTGATGAAACTTTGGGTCAAAACCACTTGGTGATCATCACCCACCTACCTTACTCACCCCAAAGTCACCAAAGAACAAGGCCAAGGGCTAGGGGTGGGCGGGCAAGAGCCTGGTTTCTTCCTCCCTCCAGACATCTGCATCCCTTGGCTGAAGCAGCATTTACTATCTTCGTGTCCGGATCTTACAAGTTACCAGGCTTGTTGGTCTCACATTGGTTATTTAACTGCTCCTTGTTAAGGCCTGACTCAACGAATGCAGATTTGGAAAACCTCAGCCAGGTTTTATCGTCTAGAAGTGTTTACTTTAGGGCACGCTCTCCAGGCTGCCTTCTCCATCACTGATACGTCCCTGTGCTGTGACCGCCTTTCTCGTCCTCCCCCTTCCCTTGGATTTTTCAGCTGGCCCTTCTCTCCTCTCCTGCCCCCGCAATCCTCTAGTTGATGCTACCTCTGGAGCAGAACTTAATCAAACTGAGAGACTGCTGTAATTACCACAACAGCCGGTTAAATAAAGTGAGCGATGCAGCATCGAGCCGTCACTGAGAGGTGAAACTGAGGCAGGGGGTTTTGCAGGACCCCCAGCACCTCCTGGTGTTGGAGCCTGGAGGCTAGAGAAGAAAGCCTCTGTCCTTGGGCTCCTCCCAAGGGCTCCGTGGGCTTAGCTCCCTCCCCTGTCCTGTTCCTGTCCCACCCCGGCAGGCACTAATCTGTGGAAACATTTTGCTGGCACATCCTATGGGCTGAGCTCCCAAGAGAAGGGCACTCCCGAGCCCGCCTTGCAGTGAGGCCTGGAAACAGCAGGGCTCTGGCCCTGGCATCGGGTCCTGGTTCTGACCTCTCAGAGGGAGTGGGGGAGCAAGGAGGAGCCTGACCTGAGGGGCTCTGCCCCCTGTGGTGGGCCAAGGAGGGGCAAGCTACGCTTCCTTAGGGCGCAGCAATAGCAGTGCTCAGGTCCTTTTTCTCTGGAATGCAACCCTGAGCTGATTTGAATCCGCTTAGTAGCTGCCAGGTAGGGGGCATTGGAAGGCAGCCTGTCTTGGCTCAAGGCTGGGAGCTGAGCTTTGTGAGTCACAAAGGAGTTGGGGCCAGAGAAGGAGACAAAGGAGCTGGGACGTGAGAGACTCCCTCTTCTTTGCCTCACCAAAGACCTTCCGTGCCTTCCTCGGGTTTGACACCAGAAGGCTCCTTTTCCCACCTCACAGCTCCCATAACCCCAATTCACCTTACCTCCCTCTGTGCCCTTGGCCATGGACTCTTCCTTGGAGCTTAGGCTTAATGGAAAGAGTTAGAAACATAGTGTAGGGAGTATTTGAGCTTTTTTGATCCTCCCCCTAAGATTCACACTCCTTCCCTCACCCTCCCTTTTTTTGGCCAATTCAGAAGTTATTCAGCCTTTATTAGAGGGTGACATAATCCTTCACCTTCCTACAGAGCTGTACAAAGTGCTTTCTTACACCTGATTTCATCGGAGCCTCGCAAGAGCTCCATGAAGAAAGTATTCTTAGCCCTCCATACAGAGGAGGAATTGGTTCTCAGAGGGGTTACACACCTAGCTGGGGGCAGATCCAAACCTACATCACCTGGCCTCAAGTGCACCATTGTTCCGTGGTCCCAATTATGATGGAGTCTATTTCCCACCCATTATCTTACTGAATCCTCACAATAGCTCCAAGGCCTTAGTGCTCCCATTTTCTAGATGAGGCAACTTATACCCAGAGATTAAATAATTAGTCCAAGGTCATGCAGGTGTTGGGGGCAAAGTCTCCTGAGCCCAAAGCCTGTGCTAAGAGCACTGAAGAGGAAGGAAACTGAGACTCGAAGAGGTCATTTGCCCAAGATCCCACAGCTCTTAAGGGGCAGCCCCAGAATCCAAATGCCAGGCAAAAAGCCCCAAGTCCAGCGCTTTTACAATTGCACCCCACCGCCCGCCCCAAGACCCTGTGGTGTGCAGCTCATTCATTCCGCTCCAAGGAGATCTCAAGGACAAAGGCTGTTTTACCATTGGCTTTGGTTCTTAGCTCAAGCTCTCGCTGTTCCCCTGGCTGACCTCCCTCTATTCACACCTCTCCCTCTGTGTCTGCCAACATTCCTGACCACCCCCACCCCAGCTTCTGGGTTCAGCTTTTCTCCCTTGTCTGAGTGTGGGGACAGCTGGATCTCTAATAATCTATGGGATAACTGGGAGAAGAATGAGCAGGGACCTTGTCCCCACTGGGTGTCACCACTCTCTTCTAGCGCCAGAAAGGATAGTCTTTCCAGACACTGGAGTGGGAAGGAAGGCCCTTGAGAAGGATCTGCTCCAAATCCCAGTTCTAAGAATGCAGACCTTCCAGCCCTGTGGCCCTTGAAGGCTTCTGAAAAGAGTGGCCGAGAGTACTGGCCAGACAAGGACAATGTGAGCTCAAAGACTGTGGGCAGGAAGGGGCAATGAATCTGGAACTTTCCTCCATCCCTACCCGCATCCATCTACCATTGCACAAATCCACCTTGAAAAAGCTCCTGCAGTAATCGCAGGTATACCCTACATCCCCATCAAGGACTTGGCTCAAGCTCCTTACTCACACCTCACTCCTTGAGGTTGGAAGGGAGACAAAATAGTCAAAAGCAAAGAAGCTGGGAAAGGAAAGGAATAAAGTGAGGCTGGGGTCCCTGGATGTCGAACCCGGGTTGCTAAAAACTTGGCCATTCCAGATCCAATACTCTTCTCCCCCAGAGGAGATAGTAGAAAGACACAAAGTCTGCATTCAGTGGGGTGCCTGGGTGGCTCAGTCCTTAAGCGTCTGCCTTAGGCTCAGGTCATGATCCCAGGATCCTGGAATCGAGCCCCGCATCAGGCTCCCTGCTCGGCGGGAAGCCTGCTTCTCCTGCTACCATTCCCTCTGCTTGTGTTCCCTCTCTCGCTGTGTTTCTCTCTGTCAAATAAATAAAATCTTTAAAAAAAAAAAAAGTCTGCATTCATTCATTTTTTGGAAAATTTAAATAAATCTATAAAAATGAAACTAACTTGCAGTTTTACTGTTCAGTGCCCATGTAGCTGTCAGCAAGGATAAGTAGCATGCGGCGTGTATGTTACATCCAAACTTACAAATATAAAAATGTAAGAACAACATAAAGTGTTTAATACCCAAAAGCGTTCCTCAGCCACCATGTGCAATGTTGTAAATACCACAGTAGCTCATGACCACGTCCAGAACCAGAAATCAGAACTCAAAGAGCAGCAAGAAAATGGACAGTCTGCACTCCTGAGAAAGAACATGTCACAGGAATCCGTGGCAGTCGTGCTATCTGAGAGGAAGCATTTGACAAGTCAATTTTCTTTGCCCCTAGCTGAGCGCTTCGACAGTTCGGTTCCTCCCTGCACTCCAAAGCCACAGGGACAAAAGGTACACATCTTCAGGGCATTCACATGTCATTTTCTTTTTTTCTGACAATACAGGGCAAGCTCTGTTGGGAAATATTTCTCCAGGGCCTGAACTGTGTTAGTCTCGAGAACATGTGGGTCATGTGATAGACTGCTGTGCACCAGCGCTGAATCCCAAGTGACAGAAACATCCTCGGGGTTGCTTTGTTTGTTTTAGTTTATTAGAGAGAGAGAGAGCAGTGGAAGGGGCGGAGGGAGAAAGAATCTCAAGCAGATCTCAAGCCAAGCTTGGAAAGGGAGGCAGGGCTCCCTCTCCCCACCCTGAGATCAGGATCTGAGCCGAAACTAAGAGTTGCACTCTCAATGGACTGTACAGCCCAGGTGTCCTGGTTTTTGTTTTGTTTTGTTTAGGATGTCCTTTTTAAGTAATCTCTACACCCAACGTGGGGCTTGAACTCACAACCCGAAGATCAAGAGTAGTGCGCTCTGTTGACTGAGCCAGCCAGGAGCCCCACTCCTGGGTTTTTAATAGATCTCATTATCTGGTTGTTTCCTCAAAAAGTGAAACATGGGGGCACCTGGGTGGCTCAGGTCATGGTCCCAGGGTCATGGGATCGAGCCCCATATCAGGCTCCCTGCTTAACGGGAAGCCTGCTTCTCCCTTTCCCACTCCCCTTGCTCCCTTTCCCACTCCCCTCTCTCACTGTGTCTCTCTCTATCAAATAAATAAATAAAATCTTTTTTTTTTTTAAAAGTGAAACATAGAGTTACTATATGAGCCAGCAGTTCCACTCCTACATGTGTACCCAAAAGAACTGAAAAGAAGTACTCAAACAACAGTTTGTATACAATAGCTCACAGCCTCACTCTTCATAACCTTCAAAAGGTAGAAACAACCCAAATGTCCATTAACAAATGAATGGGATAAACAAAATATGTTATATCCACACTGCGAACTATTTTTCAGCCATAAGAAGGAATGAAACACTGACACACACTACGACGTGGAGAGACCTTGTAAACCTCATGCCGAATGAAAAGCCAGATGCAAAAGATCACCTATAGCATGGTTTCCATTTATATGAAATGTCCACAATAGGGAAATCCACAGAGACAGAAAGCAGGCTAGTAGAGCTGGGGGAGAGGGGAGTAAATGCTTAATGGGTAAAAGGCTTCCTTTTGGGGTGATGCAAATTGCCCTGGAACTAAATACAGCTGATGATTGCACAACATTGTGAGCGCACCAAATGCCAATGGAGTGTACGCTTTAAAATGGCTCGTTTTTTTTTAAGATTTTATTTATTTACTTGACAGAGAGAAGAGATCACAAGTAGACAGAGAGGCAGGCAGAGAGAGAGGCAGAAGTAGGCTCCCTGTTGAGCAAGGACCCCGAGGCAGGGCTCTATCCCAGGACCCTGAGATCATGACCCAAGCCAAAGGCAGAGGCTTTAACCACCGAGCCACCCAGGCGCCCCTAAAATGGCTCATTTTTATGTGAATTTTACTTCAGTTAAAAAAATTCTTTTTGGGGCGCCTGGGTGGCTCAGTGGGTTAAAGCCTCTGCCTTCAGCTCAGGTCATGATCTCAGGGTCCTGGGATCGAGCCCCACATCGGGCTCTCTGCTCAGCCGGGAGCCTGCTTCCCCCTCTCTCTCTGCCTGCTTGTGATCTCTCTCTCTCTCTCTCTCTCTCTCTCTCTGTCAAATAAATAAATAAAATCTTTGAAAAAAAAATTCTTTTTGAGGGATTTAGGAGGTGGAGTCAATGGATGGCACTTGGTGACTGAATGGTCGTGGGGAGGTAGGGTGGAGGAAGGCATCGAGAACAACTCCCAGGCGGCCAACCTGAGCAAATGGGAGGTGACCTCATCTACTTAAGAAGGAGCAGAGATCTAGGAGGTGACAAACTCCATTTTGGATACCATGAGCTGGAAGTGCTGAGACATCCAAGCCTAGAGCTCAGAAGAAAAGTCTAAGACAAAGATATCTGGGAGTCATCAACCTAACACCATAAATGGACACTATGGGAGTGAATGAGATTCACTATCTGAGGGTCTGATTGAGGAAGGAGAACTCAGTTTGTAAGTTTAAATTAAATGTCAAAAGACGTATTTGATAAGGGACTGCTATCCAAAACATAACCAAAAATTCTTAGAGCAAAAGGAAAACAAACAACCTGAATAAAAATAAGGCTGAAGACCTTAACAATGGATGGGAGGGAGGTAGGGGGATGGGATAACCGGGTGATGGACATTAAAGAGGGCACGTGATGTAATGAGCTCTGGGTGTTACACAAGACTGATGGGGCACCTGGGTGGCTCAATGGGTTGGGCCTTTGCATTCGGCTCAGGTCATGATCTCAGGGTCCTGGGATCCAGCCCCGCATCAGGCTCTCTGCTCAGCGGGGAGCCTGCTTCCCCCTCTCACTCTTTGCCTGCCTCTCTGCCTACTTGTGATCTCTCACTGTCAAATAAATAAAATCTTAAAAAAAAAAAAGACTGATAAATCACAGGCCTGCACCCCTGAAACCAATAATACATAATATGTTAATTAATTGAATTTAAATAAAAAATGTTTAAAACAAAAGACCTAGGGCACCTCGGTGGCTCCGTCTGTTAAGCATCTGCCTTCAGCACAGGTCATGATGCTGAGGTCCTGGGATCAAGCCCCGCATCAGGCTCCCTGCTCAGTAGGGGAGCCTGCTTCTCCCTCTCCCTCTGCCTGCCGCTCTCCCTGCTTGTGCTCTCTTTTGTGTCAAATAAATAAATCTTTTTAAATAGATAATAAAACAAAAGACCTTAACAGACACCTCACCAAAGAAGACACGTAGATGGCAAATAAACATATGAAAAGATGCTCCATATTATACACCATCAGGAAAATGCAAATTAAAACAATGAGATATCACCACGCACCTGTTAGAATGACCAAAATCCAGAACGCTGACATCACCAAATGCTGGTGAGGATATGGAGTCACAGAAACTTTTTCATTGTTGGGGGGAATTCAGGACAGTATGGCAGCTTTGGAAGGCAGTTCGGCGGTTTCTCACAAAACTCTTACCATAAGATCCACCAATTGCACTCCTTGGTATTTACCCAAAAGAGTTGAAGACATTTATCTACACAAAGACCCATTTCACAACTGCCAAAACTTGGAAGCAAAGACGATGTCCTTCAGTAGGTGAATGGATAAATGAGGGTCCATCCACAGAATGGAATAGTATTCAGCACTAAACAGAAATGAGCTATCAAGCCATGAAAAGACATGGAGGAAGCTACAATGTGTATTAAGTGAGAGAAGCCAGTCTGAACAGGCTGCACTCTGTATGGTTCCAACTCTAGGGCATTCTGGAAAAGGCAAAACTTATGGAGACCAGAAAATAATCCAATCAGTGGTCATGGGGAGGGGGTGTTAGGAATTGGCAGAGCACAGAGGACTGTTAGGGCAATGAAAATACTCTGTATGATACTCCAATGATAAACATACCATTACACCTTTGTCCAAACCCATAGAATGTACAGCACCAAGAGGGAACCTTAAGTTAAACAATGGACTTTGGGGGATTACCCTATGTCAATGTTGGTTCATCCTTGGTAGGAAATGTACCACTCTGGTGAGTGATATTGATAATGGGGGGGGGAGGGGGTATGTGTGTATCAGGGCAGGAGGTATATGGGAAGTCTCTGTGCCTTTCTCTCATGTTATTATAAATCCAAAGCTACTCTTTAAAAAAAATTGTCTTTTAAAGAAAAATAGAATGTGTTGGCCAACAGTACAGAAATTTTAAAATATAAGGCATTAAAAATTAGTGTAAATTTAAAAATATGAAGTATCTATGCTCAAGGGCCTTGAAATCTACTTGGGAGAACAAAACCAGCATGCCAAACAAAAAGTCCATGTAAGATAAGTCTCAAGCTGGTAACTGATATCATCACAAAATACTACACTGTCTCTTCCCTCTGCACCCCAACACGCATCCAGCTGCATATTGAAAAACCTGTTCCCCCATAAAGACCACATTCTCCCTGGCTTGCCATTTCGCTGTTTCCTCCAACTAGAATGCTTTTCTCTATTCCCAATTCTTTTGGGCATCAGCTTAGGGGTGGAATTGGTGGGGAGATGGTAACTCTAGGCTTCACTTTTTGAGGATACAAAGAAATGTTTCTACAGTGGTTGCACCCTTTTACATTCTCACCAGCAAATGTACAAGGGTTTCAATTTCTCTACATTCTTGCCAACCTAGGCTTTTTTTTTTTTAATGGCCAACTTAGTGTGATGTGGTACCACATTGTGATTTTGATTTGAGTTTCCCTAATAACTAACCTAAATAACTTTTCAATAGACCTACCTTTCTCTGATCCATGATCTTGTTTGTGACCTATTGTGTTACAACAGCCAACTTTATAGTGTAATTATTAGGATTAAGTGAGTTAATAGATAAACCCACACAGGAAGATTTAACTGAAGCATCTCCATGACTTTGAAGACTTCCAGAGCCTTCTCAGACAAAGTTCAGTGTTTCTTCCTACAAAAAAGGTCTATTTCTGTTAAAGCTTCCTGGGAGGTTCGAATACACAGTCGTGGTTGAAAACCATGAGGTTGGGGCGCCATTCTCCATATGGGTCAGATCGCAGGAATCATCTGGGGCACCAATTAAAAGAGTGGATTTTCTGACCAGATTCTAGAAACAGAATTTCCAGAAGAGAGGCTTGGAAATCCATATTTTAACAGAAGTGCTCACAAGTGATTCCAAGGACCAGGCCGGTTTAGGAAACCCTGGGCTATTGGATAGTTAGAGAACAGTAAACACAGAGGGCAGTTTAAAATGATAATCTGGTTTGCAAATTAGGATCCTCTGGCGTCCTGGCTCTGGAAAGATAAAGATTACCCCATATCTGGCTGCTAGTTCCCCACAGGCATCCAGGTGCTAAAGACTGTCCGTCTTTAACCCTTCCCAGTTAGGAGCGCCCTTACCATCTGCGAAGGCTAGACTTCAGTGTGCGTCCCAGAGAGAGCCCGATCTGCCCCTTCCATATGCCTCGTCCTTGATGGTGCCTCTTCCTCTTTGGTGGAATCAGAATATTCTGACCATGTGCAGGAAGTGTTCCCAATGCTCTATTATCACCAATCCTCAGCATCTCTGAAAAAGGGAATAGTGTGTCCATTTTACCGATATAGCGGAGAGACATAAAGGAGCTTACCCGAGGTCATGCACCTAATATGTGGCCAAACATGGATTCAAAGCCATGTGATTACAAAACCGGGGCACATGCCACTGTGCAGGACTTCCTCTCGAAGATTACTACCATAGCCCAAGTTTCACCAGACAATTTCGCTTGCCACTGGGGCTGGGGCTTTCCAGCGACAGCCAGTGATTTCAAAACTGCAGCTTCGAAACAGTTGGAACCTTCCTATCCACAGGAATCCAGAGAGAGTATCCCGGGGACTTTGAGAAAGGGGAGCTCAGTTATAGGGAAGCAAAGGCAGTGGTGGGAGCAACCAACCCTGAGCACAGCTGGCCACACTTCCCTATCCCACCCCCATCCCTACATCCTCCTAGAACTGAATGAAGCCGGAAGGGGATATCACCTCTGCTCTGGGCAGCAGGAAAGAGGTTGACCTTTGGGAGGGAGATAGCAGG
>CM053618.1:19946033-19965978 GCA_028646535.1 Procyon lotor
TCTATTCAAAAACAGATCCTTTGGGCTGGAACCCACTGTTTCCCCATCTAGCAGCCACTTCTGTGTCCAGGCAAAGAGGCCCAGTGTTTGAAGCCAAAATTGGGGTTCTTTTTTTTTTTAATTTTATTTATTTGTTTGTTTGTTTGTTTGTTTAAGAGAATGAGAGAGAGAGAGGGTCAGGGAGAAGCAGACTCCCCATGAGCAGGGAGCCTGCTCTGGGCTCTATCCCAGGACTCTGGGATCATGACCTGAGCTGAAGGCAGACGCTTAATCAACTGAGCCACCCAGGTGCCCCAAAAAATTGGGGTTCTAAGACACTGACACTTGCTCTAGAGATCCTGGGAGACTGCAGGCCTTTGATGCTAATGTCCTAGCAGCTAAACTGAAAGAGTCCTAAGTACTAGAGTGGGAGGTGGGGGGCCAGGTTGCTCAAGTCTGTCACCCGATCCAAAGGAATTACCTGCTCAGGGTACTTGTGTGTTGGTGCGTGTCCAAAAGAGGAAAGGGCAGCCAACAAGTTCAAACCCAGTACTGTGTTCTCCTCTCCCCAGGCCCATCTCAACTCCAAACCCCATCCAGGGGTCTGGAGTCACATTAGAATGCCCCCTGAGCCACTTTCCCAGTGGAAAAGGGCAGGAAGGAACCACTGGTCACAGGTTCCACTGACAAGAGGGGAAAACCTGGGGGGTGGCAGTTCCTTTCTGGGGTAGGTCACACCCCCTGCACAAAAACATCCCAAAGAGAGCTGGTACTGAGTTTGCGTTGGAGAGCTAGAGATACCCCAGGGAGGAAGTGGCAAAAGGCGAGATGGGAACACCCCTCTTTGATCCCACAAGGTGCGTCAGGGAAAGTTGGATTTCGTTTAGGCCGGGATGGAGACTTCTCTCCCATATGCAGCCACCAGGATGAGTGGGTCAGAGGAAGCAGGCTTCCACGCCCCCGCCGCCCCTCCCTCAGGTGGTGCCCAAGGGACCCCATGCGCGAGTCTGACCTCTTTTCCCTCCCGCCCGCCCATCCCCACCCCCACCCCTTCCAAAACTGGGACGTTATTAAGGCCGGTTCCGTCAGGGCTGAGCCATTTGCTTAGAGGAAGGCAGGATCCGGAGGCAGCGCGAGGTGCTGAGCCAACAAGAGAGGGGCTGTGTCCCAGAACGAGGTGGGGACGGTTCTCTCCGGGTGCCGAGCGCGGGAAGGAGCACGGGGATGGCTGCTTGAGCCCGCGGGTCAGAGCTGGCAGGCTCCACACCGACGCTTCCCGGTCTTCCCGGAGGCCCCAGGCTGGAGGAAACACTCAAGATGCGCGAGGAAACGCGCACAGGCGCACACGCCTTTAAAGGGCGAGGGGGGCTCCCGGCGCCGCGGGGCGGGGCGGCCCCGGAGGAGGTGGTCCTGCGTCGCGAGCGCCGGCCAGCGGGAACCTCGGGTCGCCGGCCGCCGGGCGAGGGGACCCGCGAGCTCGCCGCACCGGCCGCCGGCCCGCAGCTCCCGTCACTCCTCGCACTGCGTTTCCCCGGCGCCCCGCCTCCTGGGCACAAAGCGAAGGAAAGGGGCCGGGCCGAGGCCGAGCCCGCCCCCTCCCCGGCCCCCGATTGGCTGCTGCCGTTGTCCATCCCGAGCCTATTTTTGATGGAGGGGGGGTGCCACCCAGTCTGCCCCAGATCACGTTTGCCACTAGCAGCCAACCAGTCGGGCCCAAGTCCGCGGGCAAGAAGCGATTGGGGGCGAGTGAGTTCAGCCCCGCGGTACCCCCGTCCGGGTCCCCCCCGCCCGGGCCCGAGGCGGTATATCCTGCCCTCCCCGGCCACCTACCCCTCGTGGAAGCGGAGCGGCGGCCTCGCTGTAACGCAGAGGCGAAATGTAGCGAGCCGGGTGTCGCGGCTGGACGCTCGCCTTGGCCGGGGGTGCGGGGGGGGTGGGCACGCCGGGGGCCGAGGAGGACTGCCGAGGAGGAGTGATGAGAAGAGGGGGAACCCTGCACCCCCCGAGACCACGGGTCCCTGCTGCCACTCGCCAGGCGCCCCCTTTCCTCCTAAGCGACAGGCAGGTCAGTCCTGTTGGGTCTGGGGCGGTGGGTGGCGGAGGGCGGGAGCCCTGGCGCGCAGCGCATTTGCTGAGTCTGAATGCGGGGGAGGCGGGGGAGGCCACCCAGTTACTTCTCGCCCTCTCTGGGTTTGCAGATACTGAAACGGCTCTTTTTTGTTCCCTCCCCAGGGCATCCTGGTTCACTTTTGCTTCTTTCATCCGAGGGCCTTAGGCCCATCCGGAGTGTCTCTAGTGGAAGGAGTGGGGTGAGGGACTGGCTTCTCTCCCTGCGAGCCCCCCTTCAGTTTAGGTGGCCTGCCAGGAAGACAGGAGGAGGGAGGGCCAGGTTCTAGCGCACACTGCCGGCAGAGGGGCAGTGGGTTCTCTCCTGCCCCGAGGGCAGATTTCTGGATCTCTCATGAGGGTCCTTGAGGGAACTACAGGGCTGTGTTTTAGGAGTTTGGAAAAGGGAATCTGGATGTGTGACTTGAACCCATAGAAAGAGAAAACAATTCCCATGGGTCAGTTACTGGAGTTTGAATCACCCTTTCCCAAACTGGAGTTGACTAATTGTGTGTGTCTGGAATACTTAAGTAGTTGTTCATCCTACCTAGGGAAATTCTCTTTAAATTTATTTTTTTCCTCCTAAGAACTATTTTGGTGAAATGGGATAGAGTGGGATCAGGGCCTGGGGATTCCTTAAACAAGAGAAGTGGGGCCATTGCAGCCAGATGCTCTTCTCTGGGAGCAAGTGCATTTTGGCTTATGCGGCTTTGTATTTTGCTTTGCTTTGTTTTACTTTTTTTTTTTTTTTTTGGTTGCTGCTTTTGTTTTTTGTTTTTGTTTTTTTAGAATTCCACTATATCCAACTCTCTGTAACCCTGGGGAACAGGGCGAACCTAGGGAACTGAAATGTACGCATAATAACCAACAGTTTTGCCCTCTCCCCCTTCCAACTGAGATAACTCTTGTCCTATCTGACAAACCCACAGGGCCAAAACAGGGGGAGAGAAGTAGAGACAGAAGCCTGGATCCCAGTCAGCGTCTGAGCTTTTTGTAACACTGCTGACTCTCAAGGGCAGGAGTGGGTAGGCCTCTGGCTCTTGGCCTTGGTCTGGCAGCCTTGTCCCATTGCCCAGGGAGTCCTCCTAGTTTTGTTTTGTTTTGTTTTGTTTTGTTTTGTTTTGTTTTGTGTTCCCCCTCTCAGAGGGCTAAGGCATTTGGGGGTCTGGAGACTTTCATTTAATGATCAGATCCTGCCTGTTTATTTGCCTTGCACAGCTGTCTTGTGACTGTAAACAATCACTTTCTACAGTGGAGACTGTGTGCCATGTGGCAGGGAGCTTGTGACTGAATTTATGACTGACCCCACTGGGAGACCACACTTAAATAGTCCTGAGTTTTTAATGAGCATTCAAGAAGGGATCTCCCTGAGGACATCCCTGTGCAGCCCTGGTCGCTGAGAAGACAATGTCAAAGTCTCCCGTGCCACATCGTCCCAATCCGCAGGCTGTTGACCAGCAGTGATCCCGGTGGGGCGGTGGGCTCCTGGGCGGGAGGACGGCAGGGGGAGCCCCTGCTGGGCCTGCGGAGGTCACAGGGCAGGAATGGATAGTTTTAGTGAAAAGAACGAGGAAACCAGCAAACCCTTTATGCCTGCTGTGGGAAAGTCGTCCGGGTATGAGCTGTCCTCGGCTGGGTCATAACATTCTCTTTTTTGTCTTCTTCCTTCCCACATCAGGTGTTCCACGCAGATTCCTGTGACTTGAAGGACCAGGGATTTGGGGCGAGACAAGGTCTTCCCAGGAAGGAAGGAAATCTCCGGAGGAAAGGGGAAGGACGGCAGACAGCGCGCCGGGACCCCCAGAGCCCGAGGAGCTGTGGGAAGCCGGAGGAGCCCAGCCAGAGGCACAGGCTGGAGCCGCAGCCCTAGGCCGAGGCCGCCTTCTGGAGGATTCGAACTCTGGCTACTTTTCATGAAAGAAGGGCCGCCTCGGAGGGCGCCCCAGACTCGGCTGGGCTCTTCTACTCTGGATGCCCCCTGCTCTGAGGGGCCTGCTGCTCAGAACCAAAGAAGATAAGAGGCCGGATACGTTTCCCCGCAGCAACGCGCTGGCCGGCCTGAGTCAGGCCTCTGGGCCCCTGGTGGCTGGCTGCAGGGTCTGGTGGGGGGTCTCCTGCTTCCCTCCAGCTCGCTGCTCCAGTGCTTGATGGGGCTGCCTGTCGCTGGATCCATTTTTGCAGCGCCTGGTAGGGGCGGAGAGCCGTGGGAAGAGGTCCTGCGGCGCCCGAGCCTGGGTACACCCCAAGACTAAGCACTTTCCCGACTTAGGGAGAGAGAAAGAAAAAAGAAAAAAAGCGAGGGAAAGAGAAAGGAAAGGTCCCCCTTCCCCGCCTCCCTTCCCGTCATGTCCTCTAAGCCAGAGCCGAAGGATGCCCACCAGCTCAACGGGACCGGCCCTGCTCCCTCAGCCTGCTCTTCAGATGGCCCCGGGCGAGAGCCCTTGGCCGGGACCTCAGAGTTCCTGGGGCCTGATGGGGCCGGGGTAGAGGTGGTGGTGATTGAGTCCCGGGCCAACGCCAAGGGGGTCCGAGAGGAGGACGCCCTGCTGGAGAACGGGAGCCAGAGCAATGAAAGTGATGACGTCAGCACGGACCGGGGCCCTGCACCGCCCTCCCCACTCAAGGAGACCTCCTTTTCCATCGGGCTGCAAGTGCTGTTCCCCTTCCTCCTGGCAGGCTTTGGGACTGTGGCTGCTGGCATGGTGCTGGACATCGTGCAGGTAGGACCTGGGTAGGGCAGCTCTTGACCATGAGCCCGGGACTGCCTTTTCCTCCTGGGAAACTGACTCCTAGAGCTTTCTCTCCACCTCCCTTCAAGAAGCAGCCGTTGCTTCCTAGAACCGTTTCCCTTTGGATCATGTCCTCGATTTCTTCTTGGTCTAGTTACTTCTTGGTCTAGTTACTTTCTCCAGAAGCCTCAAGGAAGCCCAGTGGCCCTGAGGAGGTGGTCAGGGCAGCATTGCTAAACAGAAGCAGAATTTGTTCCAGAGCTCAGGCTCAGAGGAAGAGAGATGGAACGAGGTTGTTGCCTGCCATCCCCCCCCCCCCCGGCACTCCTCCCAAGCCCAGCTCCGTAGGGGAGACTCCTCCCCTTACATGGGACTCCTCTTTATGCTTTCTTTTCCCTTTACTTGGGGTTTCAAGTATACCCACAGTAGAAAGTTCAGTTTCAAGTCTCCCCTCCATCCCCCTGCTGGGCAGGAATTTGTTTGGCTGCCAAGAGGGTCTCAAATTAAGTGGGAAGGTTCTTAAAGGCATTCTGTGTTGCTTATCTGCCTGTAACCACGGCACAATCTCCTTGGGGAACAGGGGTGGGCACATGCTATCTGATGCATGATTTGGCCAGGAGGTTGGGCGGGGGGTTGGCATGGCAAGACCTGGAAGTGCTAATTATGGGTGTAAATGGGGACAGAATGTAACCAGGCCCGGGCAGAACACTCCCTTCTCTTTGCTTCTTACCTGTCTTTCATGAATCTGCCCTGGGCAAAGAGGGTGCTTTGTGGGGCTCCTGGGTAGAGTTCAGGATGGGATCTAGCAGGACCTGGAAGCTGAGAGCCAGGAATATGCTATGTAACATACTGCAGGTTAGGACTCACCCAGAACCTTCAGGTCCAAGAGATCATTCGAGTCTTGTTTCGAGGGAAAAGTTTTTGAAGTGCAGGATGACAAGCCCCGTGGAGTTTCCCCCAAAGGCTCTAGGGTTATCAAAGTTAATCATTAGCAGGTATCAAATTCCTGCTGGGTGCTGAGCTCTGTCCCAGGTACTTGGAGAAATACAAAGACCAGAGGAGATCTGGCCTTGATCCTGGGCACTTCCCAGTTAGTCCCTAACCATGAAATCTCCCAGGAGGACGTGGAACTCAGTATCCCCTCCCAGTGCCAAACCAGTGCTACCAAGGATGCATGCAGTGATGCAGAAAGGCCTGCTGTTGGACGGAGGTCACTAGGCTGGTGTCCCAGGGAACTGAGGGTATTTGGTTCTGGGTGGTTCCATCAGTGGCGTCTGCCTGGACCACTTTGACTCGAGCCTTAGGAGAAGCCTGTTGCTAATGAGGATGGTGTTCATGTCTTGCCAAAGTGCTGTCCACTTATTAATACTCCTACTGCCGTCCCCTCCCCTAACCTACTGTCTTCAGGGTTGTTCCTCATGCAGGTCAGGAAGCCCGGTTGGAGCTGGGAAGGCGGGCTTTGGACCCCTCCCCCTGGTGGCCACTTCACCTCCTAGGGCAATGAGGGGGGCTGCTGGCAGGAGGAGAAATAAGACCCAGGGTAGCAGTTTCTCCACCACTTCCATCCCTCTCCTGTGGCCTTGGTTCTCATTCTTAAGAGTTTTTGGGTTCTGGTTCGATACTTACAAAGGGGTGTAGAACCGAGTTCCAGTTGTTTTATTTTCTGGTTACTAATAACAGCAATGGGGAGCATTTGTTGGGCTCTTCTGGAGGAGGAAACGTAATCATCTCCATTTTGGAGCTGGGGAACCTTTGGCTTCAAGGGATTGGATAACTTGTCCCTGGTCATCTTGACTCAGAGCCCGCGCCATGTCCATGGCTCGCCGATTGGTTGAAGACTTAGGGAGGAGTCTGCGCTCTGTGTCTTCCCTTGAAGAACAGGGTGGATCAGAATCTGGAACAATTGGAGTTATAATCTCAAGTGAACAAGAGCAAAGGTCCTTAGCAGTCCCTACCCCCACCCCTTCCCACACACGCGGAGAATTCCAGAGCTGGAAGAGGCTTCTGACATCTTGCCCCACCCCCACCCCGCACCCCTGAGCCTGAGACATTGGTAGGGACCTTTGGAGCCTGCCCAACATGCCCACGGAGGGCCAGCAGTTGCCCTTGGTGTGGCACTTAGGCCCACCCCAGAGCTAGGTTCCACTGGATGTGGATGACAATGGCTGGTTTGTCCTTGTCCCCCTCCCCCAGCCTTCCTGCCACAGCTGGGCTGAAGCAGATGGCTACAGCGATATCAGGGCAGGAGGAGGGTTCAGAAAGACCAGGACACGGGACCACAGGAACATTCTTATTCCACATTCAGGGAAGCAAAGGTCGGGGACAAGGGGAGGGGTGGCTGACAAGCTCAGATTCGGGAAGAGCAGGATGATGTCTAGGGATTCACACTGGCATCCCCTCTTCATAAGCTAAGCTGGCCTTCAGTAAGACAGCATCTGGGAGTGCCTAAGAGACTGGGGCCATCTGGAGGAGATGGCTGAAGAGTGTCCCCAGCGTCTCAGAGCAAATGAGCAGAAGCCCAAGTTGGCGCCAATGTCTCCTTGGTCCAGGGCCCCCCATCTTTCCCTACTACTACAGAAGACTCAGTCTCTTTCTGGAAGGTCATTCCTGTTGCCTCTTATCTGCCCTTCCACCCAGCCACTGTGCAGTCAGCCTCTACGGTGAGATAAGGGCCTGGTGTACTAGCCAAAAGTAAAAAAAGGATAAATGGACTGCCACCCGCTCCAGCGTCCCACCATGGCTGCCATTACTACGAGATTTAGGAAGGAAAGCAGGATCGGGTCCCACGTTGGGACTGGAGCGGGTTGAATGTGGTTGGCTCTGGATCCGCCACCTGTGCTCTGGGCCCCGCCCCACCCAAGTCTGGTCCTAGGCCATTGCGGGGCATCCCGCTCCCCTTTGCTGTCAGCCTTTTGACAGATAGGGGAGACAGGAGGTGGTGGGGAAGGTTGGGGAAGGTTGCTTCCCCAAAATTCTCAGCCGTGTTAAGACACCGTGGTACCCCTAAGTACTTCATTCTAACTCACTATTCACTTGCTGAGGATCCCAAGGAAAGGAGACAACCCCCCGGCCCAAACACCTCCTCCTCCAGCTTCTCTTCCCTGCTGTGTACATGGAAGAGTCCAGCAAGAATGAAGTGGAGAGGAGAGGAAAGAAACGGTCCTCCCTGGCTGGCCTGCTCCCGGGGCCGCCGGGCCGGACACTCGGAACCCCCGTCCGCCTGGATCACTTCCTTTCTCACACTTTGTACAGCCCTGGGTACCCAGGCGCTGCCCCGGGCCCTCCTCCTTGGACGCCTGGGATGCCTGCAGAGGGGGAAGCCTCAGACAGGGGATCTGACTCCGCCCCCACCCTGAAAGGGCAACCCCAGCCTGGCCGCGGGGGTCCTCCCACAGCCTGGTGCTCCAAGCTTACCTCTAGGGATTTTCGTCTTAAAGTCTTGACTCCAACTCTTCCTGGCTATGACTTTCCTCCCTGCTTCTACTGTCCCGATGGGGGGAGTGGGGTGAGGCAGGAGAGCTCCGGGCCGAATACTCGAGAGCAGGCGGGCGTCAGTGGATGAGGCTGGAGGAGGTAAGGGACGGAAGAGGCGAGAGGGAAGGACGGGCAAGGGGTACCAGCTGGGCCGCTGCAGTACGAAATTTAGGGTGATCGCTTTGAATGAGGATTATTTTGGAGTATGGGGGGAGCAGTCTCATTTCTCGCCCCCGGAGAGCAGAGCCCAGTGAGCCCTGACCTCAGCCCCTGTCAAGGACGGAGGAAGGCAGGGAAGAGGAGCAGCATTTCTGCAAAGCGCTGCTATCTGTGCCGCCCTCCCCCTGCCAAGTGGGGCAGCGCTTCCTGGAACGTGCCCTTTTCTATCCCCAGCAGAGCAGGAAGGCGTGGGCGCGGGCTTGGCTGACAGGTTCAACTTCGGGGGCAGGCAGGCACTCCCAGCCAGGATGAACAGGATGGGCCTGAATTGGGCCAAAGGAAGAAAGAGAGACAGTCACTGTCTCCCCTGCCACGTTCTACCCGCTCAACCCCAGGGCCGCCCTGCCCCCCAGGCTGGTTCCACATCCCCGGCCTCTGGGGACCGTCTGTGTACGTGTATGCGTGTGTGTGTGTGTGTGTGTGTGTGTGTGTGTGTGTGTGTCAGAGCCCCCCCCCCCCGGCCCCCCGCCTGAACTGCCTCTTTGAGAAGATTCTGTGGGTGGAGAAAGTATGCGTGTAGGCCTTGGCCCGCTCAGGGCTTTGCGGGGCCAGAGGGCAGGCGGTGTGAGATCCCCGGCTGAATTCCGTGTGGGCTGGAAAGACTTCTGCACAGGGTCTGGTACTGTGGTGCCTTGTTCCCCTGGCCTGTCTCCCAGCTCATCACTGCTGGAACCCTGTACCTTCTAGGTCCTGCTCACATGTGTGCCGGGGCGGGGGGGGGGGGGGGGGGGGGGGGTGGGCGGCAGAGGGCTCTGGGAGCGCCCATGGGGGCAGCCGGAGGGGCTTCACTGTGCTTCCTACATTTTGTCCTTAAATAACCACAAAGACAAACAGTGTTCCTCACAAACAGCTCGGACGATACTCCGCGCATACACTTAGCGGATCTCTGTCCGGGCTCCTAGAGGCTGCCAGCCCGTATTTGTCACATACGGCAGCTTAGAAGCTGGCAGGGGCAGGTGGTCTGCCCGGAGGCGGGGTATGAGGCCGTGCTCTGGGAGAAGCATGGAAAGCCCCCAGTCAGCCACCCTCATGAGGGGAGGGGAGCCGAGGGGAATTCTTCCCCTCTCTGGAGCTGTTTGTCCAGTTAGGTGACAGTGTCGCCGGGCCTGCAGGGGACTGGAACCCCAGGGGTAGGCACCGGCCGTGTCTAAGAGTCACAGTGCCCGGGTTCCTTCAGGACTTCCACTGCCTTCTGTCGGGGCACCCCGGGAGTGAGAGGGGGTTCGCATCCCTCCAGCCTTTGCAAGGGGCTGGCCCTGCCTGCGGGCACCTCAAAGCTCAGCAGCGGTTGCTGGGGGAGAGGGAGCAGGGCAGGGGGGTTCTTTCCCATCCTTACTCCTGGAGAGGGGCTCCCCTAAAGAGAATCCTAGGCCCTCCGCCTGTAAGGGGCCAGACCCATAGCCCTAAGGAGATGCGCCCTTCTCCCCAGGGTCCTGGTATGGACTCCCCCACCACACAGGCACACACCCCCCCCCCACAAAACGCTCTCCAACAAGAAGAGAGAAATCCTTACTTTATAGGGCCTCCTGGTGTCCAGCCTCCCCAGGTCTCTGGCCCTGGCCCTCTCTGCTACCCCTTGCTCATCTTTTGTTAGTATTATTATTATTATTATTTGAAAAAAAAAAAAACCACCTAACAAAGTTTATCATCGTACCCATTTTGAAATATACGGTTCAGCAGCGTCAAGTATATTCCCATAGTTGTGAAACATCTCCTGAACTTTTCATCTTGCAAAACTGAAACTAAACGCGAAGTCCTCTTCCAGCTCCTGGCAACCGACCATTCTACTTTTTAATTCTGCGAATTTGACGACTTTGGATACCTTATATGAGTGGAATCGTACAGTATTTGTCTTCTTGTAACTGGCTTATTTCACTTTAGCTTAATGTCCTTCGGGTTGGTCCATGCCGTAGCACAGGTCAGAATGTCCCCTTTTGAAGGATGAGTATGAGCCCGTTGGATTTATGTACCACCTTCCATGGGTCCGTCCATCCACCCACGGGCGCCTCGGTTGTTCATTCCTCTCGGCCGTTGTGGATCATGCTGCTGGGAGCGTGGGTGAGCAAACGCGTCTTCAAGACTCTGCTTCCGCTTCTTTGGGATATGTATCCAGCAGCGAGGTTGCTGGGTCATATGGTAGTTCTATTTTTAATTTGGGGGGACACTCCCTACTGTTTCCCATAGACGGTGCAGCATTCTGCGTCCCCACCAAGGACAAGGGTTCTGGTTTCCGCACACCCGTGCTGACGCTTGTTATCTTCTGGGGTGTCTTTGTGGTAACCATCCTGATGGGTATAAGGTGGCAAATCTCATTGTGGGTTTCATTTGCAGCCGTCCTCCTCCTTAACTGTGGAGTGTCAATGCTGAAACTGCCTTTACAGATCCCCCGACGTGGCCCCCGGATGGTACATTTTGTAGTTGGGAGCATGAGGCCTCCATAGTGTGTCTGAGATCCCCACTCTGTTCCGTGTGGGCGGACCCCGGGGACATAGCATGAGGTCCATCCCTGTGGTCTCTGTAGGAGACCCAAGATCCGGTGTCTTCACACCTACAGTGCTCTGCCTCCTGACCATGACCCCCTCGTCGACCTCCATACACCCGCGTGGCCGCCTGCCCCCTCCTCCCTCTCCCAACCTGAAGGCCTCATTCCTGAAACAAATAAAGAACAAAGCAAGGAGCCCACGTGGCAGTCAGCCCCAGGCGAGGAGGCCCAATCCCAGGCTTTTTTTTGCAAGTCTTCAGTTTCACTTGCAATTAAAGTAGCTTTCAAATAGCCAACCCTGGCTCCTCGGCTTCTCCCCCTTAGCATGAACAAGTGCCCTCTGAAACTCATTTTGCTCATGCGCAAAATGGGGATCAAAATAGCCCCCACCGAGTGGATTGCTGATCGGCCGAAATGAGCAAATGTGCGTAGAGCGCTTAGCCTAGCACGCAGTCGGCCCTAAGCAGCTCTCAGCTGACCGAGCTGGCTGGAGAGCGGGACCTGATGGGCCGGGGACTAGAACCCAGGTCTCCTGACTCCTAGTCCAGGGCTCTCCCTGCAAGAGGAGGGAGAGCTCACTCACCTCTCCTAACTGAGAGCTTGGGGGAGCTAGGTGAGGTGTGGGACTGCAGAGGACGCATAAAAAGCCTCTTGCAAACCAGCACGCAGAGGTCTGGGGGCCCTGGTGTTAATTCAGAGCCTATTGGGGTGGTGAGTTGCTGTGGCTGAGGCCCAGAGCCCTTGGACACAGAAACCAAACAAACTCTAATCTCCTCGGCCCCGGCCCCAGCCCCATGGTGCCCGGCTCTCCACAGCTGAGACAACACCACCCAAGGTTGAGGCCACGGAGAAACTGGGCTGAAGGCAAAGAGGTTGGGGATTGCTATTTGAGGGGGGATCACAAAGGAGTTCTGGGGTGTAAGCCAGCCTGGGGTGGTGGCCGTGTGGGCCCTCACCTCCTGTCCCTCGGCTCCAGAAGGCAGGCAGCGGGAGTGGAGCCTGGCTGGGGTCTCCTGCCTGCAAGAGCCGCTCTGTGTCTCCCCGTTTCTGGGTGGCAGGAACGGGGGGCTGTGTTGTTGGAGCACCGGGGTCTTGGTTTGGGTCCAGGGTTCTTGGAGAAAAGGCGGCCAGCGTGCTCAGGCCCTGCGGATTCCATTTCCTCCTCAAGCCCCTGATCCCAGACTCTGTTCAACCTGATGCCAGCCGTTCGGGGCACTGAAATTCCCGGGTTCTGTTTTCACCTTGTAGCACTGGGAAGTCTTCCAGAAGGTCACAGAGGTCTTCATCCTGGTGCCTGCGCTACTGGGGCTTAAGGGGAACCTGGAAATGACCCTGGCGTCGAGGCTGTCCACTGCAGTGAGTGTCCTGGTGGGGAAGCACGGGACACACGGAGACTCGGGGCAGCGCAGAGCCAGACTCGGCGCTCCCTGCGGGCCCTTCCCTGGGAGCCCAGGTCCGGAGTGCGGGGCTGGGGTGGGAAGGTGTAGGGAGATCCCAGCCTGGGTGTCCTGCTTCTGCGCGGGGGCTCCCTGCCCAGAGTGGTTCCCAGGCTCGGTTTCTGGATGTCCCGGCCGTCCCTGGACTCTTGCCTCGCCCCCTGCCCCGCGACCCGCCTCGTGACTGTTTGTGCAGCTTTGACAGGCGAGCCTCACGCTGGTCCCTCCACCTGCACAGCTGGGGGCCTCCTCTGATCTCCAGCCCTGCTCCGCAGCTGGGCAGGAGCGGAGCCAGGCCTTCCCAGCCCCCATCCATCCCGTTCCCCTTCCCTCGCGGCAGCTTGCTCCTCACTAAGGGAAGAGACAGAGGGGGCTGCTCATCAGTGCCCCTGCCCACAGCCCCGTAGATCAGCCATGCTGGCCCAGAGACTGAACCGAATACGGGGCCCTGCGGTGGGAGGTGGGAAGCAATAAAAGTCAGGGGGCCCAGGGGACAGGGCTGGCTCGTGTGGCTACAAGTCTAGAGGAGGTGGCAGAGTGGCAGCGGGTCCAGCCCGCGACCCCCCCCCCCCCGCCTGACTTCTGGCCTGGCTCCCGTGCCACCTCGTTCTTCCCAAACCCTCCTGTAGCCTCAGCCCTGCACCAGCAGCTGCCCTGTCCCGCCCTGGAATGGCAGGCTGGCTTCAGAGCCAGGGGTCGGGTCCCTGGGACCCAGTGTGGGAACGGGCTTCCCGGGACGAGCTGTGCGTGGGATGGAGCCTGCCTCGGCTCAGTAGCTGCCCTGAAAAGAGGAGGACGAGAGGGGGCTGCCTTGGGAGGCCCCCCTCCGCCCCCACCCAGCTGCAGGAGCTCAGGCTCGTTAGCACCTTCCTTCTCCTGGCCTCCTTGGTGCTGCTTCATGCTCCCTGGGGGTTACGTCCCGGTCCCCGAGTCCTCGACCGTGAGCACTGCCTCCTGATCCAGGCAAGGTCCTAAGGATGGAGCCGCAGGCCTTTTCCAGCCTGGAGCTCCAGCCCTTGCCCTCCGTCTCCCAGGCCAACATTGGGCACATGGACACACCCAAGGAGCTGTGGCGCATGATCACTGGGAACATGGCCCTCATCCAGGTGAGAAAGCGGAGACTCGAGAGGGTGGGCTGAGCTCCCCCCCACGGTCAGAAATCTGAAAGACTGAGTTCAGCCCCAGCCAGCTTGTGAGTGAGGCGCCAGCATCCTGCCGAGCTGGCCTCCTGAGGCAGCCCTAGGAGGGAACCAAGTTTCCCAGGCAAGCAGCCAAGACAGGGAGGGCCCCAGCAGGTCCCATATCAGTGCTTGGCTCGCAGGGGTCCGCTGGGCTCGAGTTCCCACCAACCAGACTCAGGAGTGCTGGACTGTGTGAGGCGACATGGGCGGGTTCCAGACTGACGGTCTCCCCCCTTGAGTCCCAGGCCTTGTCTCCTGACTGCGGGCTCAGGCTCTGCTGATTCTCACCCCAATCCCCAGAGGGATGACTGACTCCTTCCGCCGGTAACATGTCCTGGGCTCCTGCGGGGTGCACTGCCCAGGACTAGTGTCTGGGTGAGACTAAATAAATAAAGACATCATTCCGGCCCGGGAGGACTGCACAGTCCAGCCCAGCGTGCCTCCTGGGGCTGCTAAGAGCCAGGAAGAGGGCTGGCCCAGCGCTCAGGCGGGCGACCTGCACTAGGAAACCTGCTGTCCCTGGGCTCTCTGAATTACCACCCTGCCTCAGGTGCAGGCCACGGTCGTGGGCTTCCTGGCATCCATCGCAGCCGTCGTCTTTGGCTGGATCCCTGACGGCCACTTCAGTATCCCGCATGCCTTCCTGCTCTGTGCCAGCAGCGTGGCCACAGCCTTCATCGCCTCCCTGGTACTGGGTAAGGAAAGAAGGGAGGGGCGGGGAAGGGGGGAGCGTGGTCCCAGAGGTGTCGCTGGGCCTGGCACCTCCAATCTCTCCTTGTGTTCATTGACACCCCTCTATCTCTTCTTCCTGGCCCGGCCCCTTCCCTTCCTCCCCAGGTATGATCATGATCGGAGTCATCATTGGCTCTCGAAAGATTGGCATCAACCCAGACAACGTGGCCACGCCCATTGCCGCCAGCCTGGGCGACCTCATCACCTTGGCGCTGCTCTCAGGCATCAGCTGGGGACTCTACCTGGAGCGGGGTGAGGCTGAGGCCACGGAGGGTGTGACCGGGGTGGACCCCCAGGTGGGATTGGGAGAGAAGGCAGTGGGTTTGCAAATGTGTAAGGATTTCCTCTATGTTCTTAACCATCTGGCTGGAGCTCAGTTTTGTACCCGCCCCCCCCCCAAACACCATCACCTCCCCCCCCTCCTCCCTGAGCTTCGAGACTGAGGCTAAGTACTCTCAAAGTCACACAAGGCAGCAGGGCCACAGCGGAAAGTATCTGAGAACTATATTTCTGCCTGGTCCTGCGGACTCCTACCTACCTTGGAGGAAGGAGTAAAGGTGAAAGGCTAAAGGAGAGGAGCTGAAGCCTGGAATCTGCTCGCAGTATGGAGGAGGGGAGGGGAACCGATGATTTCTGGGTCTCTTATAAGCTGGTCTCTGCCCCTGACTGGCCCCAGGCCTGGGGAGCTCTCAGCTTGGTTTCTCATCTACACAACGGACAAGGCTGCACGCCCCACCCCCGTCCCCCACCCCCTGCGCTTGCAGGGAGGATCGATGGCATCTAGAGTTTCCAGGCACCTAGTGTGGCTGCCGATCTGCGGGCCCCTTGGTGGCCGAACCCGGGCAGCCCTGAGGGGGGAGCCGCCGCGCTCACCTCCCTCGTTTCTGCCTCTCTCAGATGACTGGCAATACATCTACCCCCTGGTGTGTGCCTTCTTCGTGGCCCTGCTGCCTGTGTGGGTGGTGCTGGCCCGACGGAGCCCAGCCACAAGGGAGGTGCTGTACTCGGGCTGGGAGCCTGTCATCATCGCCATGGCCATCAGCAGGTAGGCTCGGGCCCTCGGGACACACCCTCTCCCCCTCTCACCCCGCCACAGACACCCTGGTGAGCCCTAGAGAGAGGAAATGTGGTACAGAGCCTAGAAATATCTTCCAGAGCGTATCGGTTCCAAGGACTTCTGTCAAACGTGACAGAAACCGTCTGACGAGGGTTTCCTGGAAAAGCAGAATGCGATGGCTTAGGGCACCAGAAAGGCACAGCAGGACTCCGGGACATCGATGATGCCGTCAGGGCTGTGATGCTCTGTGTCTCCGGGCTCTGCTTTTCCCTGTGGGGGCCTGCGGCTCCAGGCCTACTAACTCCGGAGGGAAAAAAGTCTCTCCGCAGTTCCACGGAGTCCCACGGAGTCCCGCCAGAGAATTCACTGGCTCTCGTCCAGTCACGTGGCTGTCCCTGACTCACGGTGGCCTCAGGGACGTGCCACTCTGGTCAGCTGCGGCTGGGGGCTAGCCATCCCTGGAGCAATGTCACCTGAAGCACAGTGGCTGAGTTTGAGCGAGGTGGTTCCTGAGAAAGAGCCCAGTGCTGTTCCCACACGGGAAAATAAATACTGAGAGGGCAGAACAGCAGCGGGCCTGGTGGGCTGCTCGCCCTGGGCTCCTCTCGCCAACCTGGGGGGCAGGTACAGGCGGCCAGGGCCTGGCCCCACGCCACCAGTTTGCTCTGGGGGGCGCCGTGCCAAGTCTGAATATTATAAGCAGCAACTGGTTCTGGCAAAGGAGGCAAGCGCTAGGAGACCAGGGACCCCTAGGAGCCCCTTGCTCCCCAAGGCCAGATGGGCCTGTCATCCCCGGAACCGACATACAACCTCTCGGTGATCTCTGCGTCACTTTGTCTTTTCCCTGTGTAGTGTGGGAGGCCTTATCTTGGACAAGACTGTCTCTGACCCCAACTTTGCAGGGATGGCCGTCTTCACGCCTGTGATTAATGGTGAGGTCTTGGCATTAGCTGCCGGAGAAAAGGAGAGGGGCAGGAACGTGGGGAGGACGTGGGGGCCTTTGCATCAGTCAGGACTCTGGTGGCAAGAGCATCTGGCTCAGATAGTTCAAGACTTTCACGAAGGGGCTGCTCACAGAGCGGGGAGCGGGGGAGGGACCCAGAGATCAGCAACAACCGGAAGCCTCATCTTTAAGGGTCCAGGGGAGAAAATAATGTTATAGGAGCCCAGAGAGAGCACTCCTCTGCCCCCGACAGGGGTAGCCACTGCCAAAAAGAGAGGGATTAAAAAAAAAAAATAGCTGGGCTCTCTCTCCTTCCTCCCTCTCTGAGCACATCTTGGCGGCTCCCGTAGAACAAACCGGATGAGAGGCAGCCGGCAAGGGGGCCTGGGTGATGTGCTCTGTAGTCGGCCTCTCAGAGCTCCGGGCAAGGCTGAGAAGAACAGGGAAGAGGTCAGGGCTGGGAGGGCAAACGACGGTAAGCGGGTTCCTAGGACAGGCACCAGAGTCCAGAGCTCAGACCTGACACTTAAACTTGGTTCCTGGAACCGGCACAGGAGCGTGGAGTGCCTGGGTCTGCGCGGAGAGGGGCTGGGCAGGGCAAGGCCTTGTCGACTCGGCTGCTTGGGACACCAGGTGCTCGGACTGCGCTGGTGAAGTCAGGCTGCCTGAGTGGGCAGGCCCATCGGTGCCCCTTCCTGCCCTCCCAGCCCCCCTGGGGGCACACGAGACAGCCACCTCTCCGCAGAGGGGAGGGTGGAAGCAACCTGGAAGACTTCCTGGTGGAGGAGGGTGGTATTCTTGTCGTCCTTCTTGGAGGAGTCTCACTCTTCTCCTGGGGACGGGTGAAGGTGTCACGCCCTCCCCGATCCTCACTCCGCCCCCTGTCTAAGCGCTTCTGTCCCGTTGCAGGTGTTGGGGGCAATCTGGTGGCAGTGCAGGCCAGCCGCATCTCCACCTTCCTGCACATGAATGGGATGCCAGGGGAGAACTCCGAGCAAGCCCCTCGTCGCTGCCCCAGTCCTTGTACCACCTTCTTCAGTCCTGGTAATGGCAGAGGCCCAGCCTCCTGGTCTGTGGCAGCCCTGGAGGGAGGGGGCCGTCAGTGAGGGAACCTCCCTTCGGAAACAGCTGGGACCTGGCCAGGCCGCTTCTCCCTCTCTGCCGGGCCGCACCGGCTCTCTGGAGAGCAGATCCCAGGCAGGGAGACTGTCCTTTCCCAGGACGCCATGGGGGCTGGGGACCTTGGGGTGGAGAGGCAGAGACCATCAGCCGCCTGCCGTCCTGGGGTGTAGTGGGGCACGTCCGGCCTGGGGCCAGGGCTCCTCCTCCTCACTCCTCACCCCCTCTTTCCCCTGGCCCCAGATGTGAATTCTCGCTCGGCCCGAGTCCTCTTCCTCCTCGTGGTTCCGGGACACCTGGTGTTCCTCTACACCATCAGCTGTATGCAGGGTGGGCACACCACGCTCACGTTCATCTTCATCCTCTTCTACATGACCGCCGCACTGCTCCAGGTACGGGCGGGCAGGAGCCGGGGAGGGCCCGCCGCCCACTCTGCCATGTTGTGCTCCGGGCCTGGCTGGCCGAGAAACACGGGATGGGGGCTCCGGAGAACCGGCCGTGGGTCCAGCAGGGTCACTCACGCGCTGTGTGGCTCCGGCCCAGTCGCTTCACTTCTCTGAGCCTCCGGGATGCACTTGCCCGTTGAGAGGGACGGGCCCAAGGTGGTGGTTTGTGGGCAGGTGGTGGTTGTCGGGTGCGGGGCAGGCGGGCCCTGGGGGGGCCGCCCCCACTGGCCTGGCCGCAGAGCTCCTCGCGGCTGCTTTGCATGCTGGGGCTTCCTGAGAAGCTGCCATTTGAATGAAGGGTTTCACAGCTCGAAAAGGTGTCAGATCCACCACACTGGATCATCTGGGCGATCCTGTCCGGCTTTGCCATTCTGTGGCCCAATCCACTCTCTCCCGTGAAGTGTTAGCCCGTTATTTTTTTCAACTTATTTTGAAAGAATCATACATTCACAAGAAGTTGCAAGTAGTACAGACACAGAGGCCCACGGGCTCCTCCGCTGGTTTCCCCCACTGGTAGCCTCTCAGGTAGCTCAGCCTCGGAACGACCCGTGGGGCTTACTCCGATTACACCGGCTCTGCACACACCTGTGTGCGTGTGCGTGTGCATGTAAATCTGGGCAGTTCTGTCCCCTGTGTCAGTCCATCTGTCCAGCACCACAGTCAGGACACAGAATTGTTCCCCCTCACGAGCCCCCTCCCGCGCTGCCCTTGGGGCCACACCCGCCCTGTTAGACGTTGTCAATTTCCATAGACTTGACTTTTGAGTAATAATAACAGTCCTATCATTCAAAACTTTTTTTAAAATTTTTTTTTTAAAGATTTTTATTTACTTATTTGACAGAGAGGAGAGAGATCACAAGCAGGCATAGAGGCAGGCAGAGAGAGAGGGGGAAGTAGGCTCCCTGCTGAGCAGAGAGCCCGATGAGGGGCTCCATCCCAGGACCCTGAGATCATAACCTGAGCCGAAGGCAGAGGCTTTAACCCACTGAGCCACCCAGGCGCCCCCATTCGGAACTTTTTAAAGGTTCCCAGTGAGAGCTCTTCTTTCCCGCCCTCTCTCGACCACGAGCATCTTCCTCCTGGCCATCCACACAGCCCATGTCTTGTACGTCCTTCAAGCTTCTGCTATATTTATACAAGCAAACATATAATTGTTCTCATTTTCCTCCCTTTTTTTTTATACACGCCCATAGCGTACTCTGCACACTGTCCACACTCTGTTTTCACAGCACAGTTTATCTCAGAGCTCATTCCACATCGATACATAAAGAGAAGAGCGCCCTGATTTGTTACGGCTGCATTTCTCTGTCCTGTAGATTACACCCTTTCGTTTAACCAGTTCCCTCTGGGTGAGCGCTCATCCTCCAGCCCCTCACCCCAAACCTTAAAAAGGCTGTGTGTTGGGACAGCTTAGCAAAAACCAGCCATAGGCTCTTGCCCCGCCGCCACACCCCCCTGTAAGCTGGAGTTAAGTACACTTGGTGGGGAAAGCAAGGGCTGGGATGCTGAGGCCCTGCGGCTGGGGCTTAGCCCTGGGCTCCCACGGTCACCTCTGAGGTCTTCTCTGGGCCTGTGGAGGGCCAGAGCCGGGCGTCGAGTCCCCTGCAGAGTGCTTCCTGATCGTTTTGCTCCCTCCACTCAGCCATGTGTCTCTGGAGGCTAAATGAGGGGACAGCTGCTACCGTGCCCTTTCTGGAGCATGTCCCAAAGTCCTCCTGGTCACACTCTTTATTTGGGACTCTTCTGCAGCTGCTAGAAAGGGTGCAAGGCGCTGGGGGCGGGGGGGGGGTCTCACGCAGGGCCAGGGGCAGGCCACGGGAGTACCAGGCAGCTGGGTGCAAGGCGGGGGGTGGGAGGCAGCGGGAAAGGTGTTAGATCATCAGAGAGAAGACTGGACAACAACCAAGTTGGCCTAAAATTAGGTATCAGTTCTGGCATCAGGATCCCCCAAGGTCTCCATTTCCTGCATCTGAACCCCTTAGGGCAACATTTACATACCACGGTTTTTGCAAAGTACAGTCAAGAGTAAAACCTCCCTCCCA
>CM053618.1:19966478-20004097 GCA_028646535.1 Procyon lotor
AATCTGCTTGAGATTCTCTATCTCCCTCTGCCCAACCACCCCGCACATCTGTGGGTGCACAGATGCACATGTCCTCTCTCTCTCTAGATAAATACGTCTTTAAAAAAATTTAAAATACTGGGTGCCTGGGTAGCTCAGTTGGCTAAGCATCTGCCTTTGGCTCAGGTCATGATCTAAGGGTCCTGGGATCAAGCGCTGTATCGGGCTCTCTGCTCAGCAAGGAAGCTGCTTCTACCTCCCACTCTCCTCTGTGCTCTCTCTCTGAAATAAATGAAATCTTTTCAAAAAATAAAATAAATAAAAATAAAATAGATAAATTTACAGAATCAAAGGGTGAAATAGTGATTGCCAAAAAAACGAGGGAGGAAGGAATTGGAAGTTACTAATCAATGGGCCTAAGTTTCAGTTAAGCAAGATGAGTTAAGTTCTAGAGATCCGCTATAAGACACAGTACCTCTATTGCACACTTCAACATTTGTACTTTTTTAGTGGCATTACACATTTAAAATTTTGTTAAGAGAGTAGGTCTTATGTTAAGCATTCCTGCCACAGTAAAATAAAAAATTTTAAATTCTCGAGGTTCAAAGCCTGAGTGGAAGGAAGAAACAATGAGACCAGTGACAAAAATGGGGAACCTAAGGAAAGGAGCTGTTTTTGTGATGATGTAGTAAGAAGGAAGCTATGAAAGGACATCCAAGTAGAGGCACCTTCATGGCAGTTGAACATGATCGATCAGAAATGAAAATATACATCAAGTCAAGACTAACAGATATATGAAGCCAAGGACAATTCATTAAAGAGTTTAAAGAATGAGGGCTGCCTGGGTAGCTCGGCTGGTTGAGTGTCCAACTCTGACTCTTGATTTCAGCTCAGGTCCTGATCTCAGGGTCATGAGATCGAGCCCCACCTCGGGCTCCACTGTAAAGTCTGCTTGAGATTCTCTCCCTCTCCCCCGCCCCTCCTGCTAGTGTGCACACTCTCCTCTCTCCCTCTCTCAAATAAGTAAATAAATCTTAAAAAAAAAAAAAAAAGAGTTTAAAGAATTATTAACTCAGAGATTAAGACTGAAGCCTTAGAAAACAGCCCCTTTTGGGTGCAGTGAGATGGAAAGAACCCATAAAAGAAAAAGGTGATTATCATCAGAGAGATAGAAGGACGAATGAGAAAGCCATGTGAGAAATAAATGTCAAAGAGAAGTTAATGTCAAAGCCAATGGGAAGTGGGAAGAGACTGCTGGAAACGGCCATGAGACACCTGGGAAGATGGATATCCAGCCTGATCTTCCATATCTGGGCAATGAACATTTTGGGCTAAATACCTTGAGAACCACCACAATATTCTTTCTTCCAAGAAAGAATAAATTATAGGTATAAGTTATAGCCTCTCTATCAAGAAACCTGGGCAGAGCTGTGTTTCCCAAAGCCTTGCTGTTTTCTCTTCTCTTCTGGGCAACAGCCCAGAAAACAGAGCTATTTTGCTTGCCATGAAACTCATGTCCTCTTAACTCTTTAACCAACAATGAGACAGGTCAGAAAAGTTATGGGCTGAAAATTTGAAGTCATTCGCAAAACTGTAGTTTAATCATTATTTATGAGCAACAGCTGCAGATGGAGGAGGACTCCCAGTGTGCTCTAGTTGACTTCCATCCAGCTCAAATGACAGGCTGGGAATAGTGGAAGCGAGAATGAGGAACTGTCTTTTATTTTCTACCTTTACTGCTGTGGCCGTTATCAAATGATAAAAACTGACATTCAACGGAATGAGTTTTCCTAAGGGTCAGTCTCTCTTGATCAGGTGTTCCTGAACCTGACTGATACTGGGTCATATGGCAAATAAAAGAGCTGGCCTTCATATTCCTAGGATCCTGGGTTTATCTATCTAATTAATGAAATAGCAAATGGGGGCGCCTGGGTGGCTCAGTGGGTTAAAGCCTCTGCTTTCAGCTCAGGTCGTGATCTCAGGGTCCTGGAATCGAGCCCCGCATCAGGCTCTCTGCTCAGCAGGGAGCCTGCTTCCCCCCTCTCTCTCTGCCTGCCTCTCTGCCTACTTGTGATCTCTCTCTCTCCCTGTCAAATAAATAAATAAAATCTTAAAAAAAAAAAAAATAGCAAATGGACTTCGCTCGGAGCGTGAAGGATGAGGCTTGAGCTTCTATTAATAGAATAACTTACGGAATCTATGGAATAATTTTTAATCTTAGTTCCATAAAACCTTTAAAGATAATGACAAATCAATTGGAGAAGTCAGGCAGGTGAAATCATGTGGAACAAAGAGCCTCCAAAGGATCTTTCTATTCCAGAATGACTTTAAAATAAGATTTCAAACTGTTGGGGTGCCTGGGTGGCTCAGTCATTAAGCGTCTGCCTTCGGGCTCAGGTCATGATCCCAGGGTTCTAGGGTCGAGCCCCACATCCCGCTCTTTGCTCAGCACGGAGCCTGCTTCCTCCTCTCTTCTCTGTCTGCCTCTTTGCCTACTTGTGATCTCTCTCCCTGTGTCAAATAAATAAATAAAATCTTTAAAAAAAAAAAAAAAAAAGATTTCAAACCGTCGAAGGAGTTTGAAAGCCTTGAAACTTGGTGTAGATTTTTTTTTAGTTCATAAACTACATTTCCCACGTGGCCTCGCGGGCGAGTTTCTGCACTCCTCTAGGTCCCTTCGCCGCGTGGTAAGCTGGGAAACGTAGTGCTCCAAGCCGCCCCGCACGTCAAGCGTGCGGAGGAACGGGGACCGCGCAGCCGGAGGCGGTCCAGGGTCCCCGGAATACTAGTGTGAGCCGCTCTTTCCCCCGAATTTGGTTTGTTTCGGGAGGGGAAGACCCCATCATCTGACCCCGCCTGTGAAATGAGCTGGTCCTGGGTTCAGTCGCCCTGGACACCGCTCCGGGGAAGTCCCGGTGGGCAAGGCACCGCTGCGTCGCGTCCCATTTCTCGGCAGCGGGGCGGGAGGGCTGGGGGGGAGGGGGAAGAAGGTGCAAGCAGCCCGGGGGCTCGGAGCTCGCGCCCTGGGCCCCACCCAGGCTGAGGCCGCGCGGGGAGGAAGCGCGTAAAGGCTGAGTGCGAAGTTTCCCTTTCTGCTTTCTCGTCAGAGCAGCCCCAACCCGCGGTGGGCTGCAGTGCCGAACTTCAGTTTGTAGCGGGTCCGGAGCCGAAGGGGTTAAAACGGGCGACACCCCCCCTCCCCCCCACACACACACGCCCCAACCCCGCCGCCTGCTTCACAGGTCCAGCCCGCCAGCCATGGGCGGTCGCGATCACCTGTTCAAAGTGCTGGTGGTGGGGGACGCCGCGGTGGGCAAGACGTCGCTCGTGCAGCGGTACTCCCAGGACAGCTTCAGCAAACACTACAAGTCCACGGTGGGAGGTGAGACGTCGCCGCGAGGGTGGGGCGGACCCCAGCGGGTGAGGAGCCCGCCAGGGGCTTGGTGGCCTTGGGTCCTTACTCGGCCCGGGACGTAGGTGTCCGGGATCTTGGAGGGAGCACTTGCCGGGTGTTCGGTTTGCACGTTTCTCTTGGGTGTCCCCAGGTAGGTTCAGCCAGTCGGAGCTGAGCGCCTGGAGAGAGATTGGGCGCAGGTGTGAAGCAGAGGAATGGGGAAGGGAGGTTGAGGAAATACGCAATTGTTGCGTTTCTCGGGGGCACCGTGAACGCAGGTCTCCTGCAAGTGGTCACCCGCAAATCTCTGCGATCAGCGGAGGCCGCTGGCACCCCCTCGGGGAGGCCTGCTTAGGTGCCAGCTGGGGCCCTTGGGCTGCCTCTCACAGGTAGCCGATGAAGGAACAGAAAGGTGTCCGGCCTTAAGGATCCTCCTTTTGTTTGGGGGATGCCTGAGTGGGAGAGCCCCTGAGCCGCACAATCTGATGCTCACCGAGGCTGAGGAGCTGTGTGTATTTTTGTCCGTGGGTTGCCTAAATAAAGGCACCTAGAAATTATTCAAGGAATCTGACCTATCTTCTCACTCCCTCTTCTCTCAAGCTGGGCGGGGCAGGGGGGGTGGCCGTGGTGTTGGGAAGGAAGGGAACAGCAAGAAGTTCATTCATTTCTTTCTAGGGAGGGCCTTGGGCTCAACTTTTTTTTCCCCCCCGCCAGAAATAGACATTCCTTTTTGTTAAGGTCTTTAATTGGGAAGAGCTGGTGAAGGGGGAGAATTTAAGAGAACTTTTTTAAGGAAAAAAATCTGCACTAGTGTAAATTTTGAAGGTGGGTGCTAGTGTTTGTTACGGAATTTTAAAAAAAATTAACAGGGCACCTGGGTGGCTCAGTGGGTTAAAGCCTCTGCCTTAGGCTCAGGTCGTGATCTCAGGGTGCTGGGATTGAGCCCTGCATGGGGCCCTCTGCTCAGCAGGGAGCCTGCTTCCTCCCCATCTCTCTGCCTGCCTTTCTGCCTACTTGCGATCTCTCTCTGTGTCAAATAAATAAATAAAATCTTTTAAAAAAATAAAATAATTTTTAAAAATTAACAAGCATTAACATTGCAATTAAAACAACCTCCTTGAGGACATCCAGCAACATTTAGGATTTCCCTACCCTTCTGCCCCCTACTCCCAAATAATACGAGGGCTCTTATTTCACAGGTTTGGTTAAAAGTGTTTCACGAATTAGTTTTTTAGCAATGGCTCTAGTTTTCCTTTAGTAAAGAATTATGGCTCTGGTTAGTTGTTTGGTTTTTTTTTTTTTTCAGTGTTTATTCTAAATATCCCCTAGCCTTCATTTCTGTCACAGATGTGGAAAAATGTATTTCCAAATCTGGGAAGTTACTGTTTCTCTCCCTCTCAAAAGATTTGCCCCCTGGCTTACTTTTTCCGGCTTAGCTCCTGGGGTCTCAGCATCTACACATTCGAGCACAGCTCTCAAGCACCCTCCATACCGTGTCTTCTTCTTCCTTGGAATCCTCCGGAACCTCTTCCCTTGACCCCATTCCCACCCAGAGTAATCCCTACAGCCTTGTGGAGGGTGTAGAATTCCCCCAGTGTTTTTCTCATAATACAATTGGATTACAGACCATTAGTGAAATTGAATGTGGAAGATGCAAAAGCCACCACACGTACCTCATTTCCCCCTTTTGCCCTATCATCCTTTCCCCTAGAAAATCCCCTACACCATCCAGAAACTGTTTAACTTGAGATCAGGAGTTGTTTTCATAAATGCTTCCACCCTCCTATCCCCAGCCTTAGAGACAAGTAGTATCAAATACATTAGTTTGTCGAGAGGGTAAATGCTGAAGACCCCTTCAGAGAGTGGTAAATGAATTATCCTGGCTAGAGGTCCCTGGAGGCACCTGGCTGCCTCAGTCCGAAGACCGGGGGAATCTTGATCTTGGGGTCGTGAGTTCAAACCCCACGTTGGGGCTAGAGTTCACTTAAAAAATAACAAAAATAATAATAATGATAAAACTAGAAATGTTTTAAAAAGAATTGTTTGTTCCACACTTACAGCCTGCGTGTGGGCTCATCTCAACCCACTGAGAGCCTGAAAACAAATAGATACATGGGATCGGAGTTGTGTCTCTAGGGTTATAACTGCATATTTGATCTGAGCTTATTCATGGATTTTTTAAAAGTAAATTTTGTTCAACTGTGCATGTATTTTCAGTGGATTTTGCTCTGAAGGTTCTCCAGTGGTCTGACTCAGAGATGGTGCGGCTCCAGCTATGGGATATTGCAGGTAGGCTGGGAGAGGGGACGGGAATAAGGGAAGACATTTTGGCTTAATCAGCAAGCCCTCAGAAAGGGTGGGGTAGCAAAACCAGAAGGTTTTTTGGTTTTTGTTTTTAAGATTTTATTTCTTTATTTGAGAGAGAGAAAGCACAAGTGGGGAGAGGGGTGAAGGGGCAGAGAGAAGCAGACTCCCCACTGGGCAGGGAGCCCGATGGGGGTTCCTGGGATCATGACCTGAGCCGAAGGCAGATGTTTAACCGACTGAGCTACCTGGGTGCCCCACAACCAGAAGGTTTTTTTCTGGAGCTGAAATGATTGAGTTGTTCAGAGGACACCTAAACTGAGTGGATGGAGGGTGTTTGTGGATATTTTCTGTAGATGTTTTGTCCTGGATAAATGTTGAGCCATTTCTCTGCGGGTGGAGCGACCAGCAAGGTGGTAGATTGTCCAGACCGTAGGTGGGTGCTCTCAGAGCCAAGGGAGGGTGCTTTTTCCGGCGTTTCAGCTGACCTTGAGGGGGAAGAAGATCTCCGGAAAACAGAAACAATAATAATAATAGCTGACTTTTACTATGTGCCAAGCACTTTCCTGAGCATTCAAGATCCAGTGACTCATTAATCCTCATCACAACCTTGTGAGAAAAGCTACTGCTTCTGTCTCGGTCGTACAGATGAGAAGTCGGAAGCACTGAAAGCTTCTCTTGCCCAAAGTCATACAGAGAGTAAATGACAGAGCAGGGGTTTGGACTTGGGTGGTCTGGACTCAGCCACAGTGCATACTCAGTGGCTCAGTGGCTCAGTGCATACTCAGCAGTCCCCCACAAGGAAGGTGGAAGGGGCAGGTTGTCGGAGGGGCTTCTGAGACTGGTTCTCAGTATCACCTTGTCAAGGGCTCCTTCCTTTCTTCGCAGGGCAGGAGCGTTTCACCTCCATGACTCGACTGTACTATCGGGATGCGTCAGCCTGCGTCATTATGTTTGATGTTACCAACGCCACGACCTTCAGCAATAGCCAGAGATGGAAACAGGACTTGGACAGCAAGCTCACCCTGCCTAATGGAGAGCCCGTGCCCTGCCTGCTCTTGGCCAACAAAGTATGTGGTCAGTCTAGGAAAATGGGCCCTGGCCTCTCTCTGCGGTCAGAGAGTAAGCATGTCTAACGCTCTCTGATTCCGGGCATCCATTTCCCCTTCTCAAGTTGGCAAAATCATCTCTACCTTCTCCGAAGGGATGCTGGGACTTTCTTTGGGAAGAATGTTGGCCAGATTTTAGATGCTGGTGTTCTTAGCCACTGGTGGAAAGGTTTTACATCCAGAAGTATCTGAGCAGTGCTCCTATTCTCTGGGAGTTTAGGTGTTGCCTTTTATGTGCTCTCTTTGCCAGTGTGATCTCTCGCCTTGGGCGGTGAGCAGAGACCAGGTTGACCGGTTCAGTAAAGAGAATGGTTTCACAGGTTGGACAGAAACGTCAGTCAAGGAGAACAAAAATATTAATGAGGCCATGAGGTGAGTAGCTCATGTTTCCTGGGGTTAGGCACGCAGATTTACCGCCTTCTGCAACCACGCCCCGGGACCTTCTTTTCCTGTTGGTGAGCAAACAAGAGCAGACGGGGCCACTGGAAGGTCAGCGATGCTGTTCTTTGTCCTGAGATAACGGGGGACAGAGGGGTATTTAAACCTCATGGCTTGACTCAATGCCACCTGGTGATACAACCAACAAGGTCTGCCATTTCTCCCTTTGTTCTATCCAGTTTATCGGCCTTCTGTTTCTCTGTTTTTTAGAGTCCTCGTTGAAAAGATGATGAGCAATTCCAAAGAAGATATGTCTTTGTCCACCCAAGGGGACTATATCAATCTACAGACCAAGCCCTCCTCTAGCTGGGCCTGCTGCTAATCGTGTCTGGCTTGTTTTCCCTCCTATGGTCTTTTCATCTCTTCCCTTCAGAGGCTCACCCAGCCATCTTGTTAGGTATATTGGTGTTTCCTGCCAGCTGTCCGGGAAGGAGGACCATCGTCACTAAGGAAAGACCTGGGACTCGTGTGCGTTTCTTCATCTCTCGCAAGATGAGATGTGAGAGATGAGATTCCTGTCGGCTCCCGGGGCTCAGTACCTTCTGTATAAGGAAGACCACCTTATCCTTCAATTTGTGATGTAGGATTTTGTGGGGAGCATTAGAGATCAGCACTTGTGTTTTAAGGATCCTAATTCCCACCTGTTTTTGCATTTCTTTTTCCACTTGATATATGTGGATATCTCAGTCTGATCTGACTTCAGATTTCAAGGAAAATGAGAGCAAAGGGCATTTCCCAAATTCATCATAGGTTATTGCTTTCAGATTCTTTCTGTCTTGGACTTTGAATTTAAACCTCTTGATTCTGAGACGGGCAAGGAGTGGGGCTGGCTCTCCATGGGTTCTGTGTCACAGGAGGTAACCCAAAAGTCACAGTATTTTTGAAGCTTCTAAAGTCACAATTGGTTTTCTCTTGTCTTGGCTTCAAGAAGAGTCAAGCTTTTAAACTATCTGTTGTTTGTGACGAGAGCCTTTCTTGCCCCAAAGAAACAATTGCCCCATTAGGGTTTTTTAGTATCTCCCTACCAGTGGGAGCAGGGTTCACAAGGTTTCTGGGTTGATATCTTGATGCCTAACGCTGCAGCTGACATCGCTGGGCAGTGGTGCCCTGAAATAGATCTGTTCTTTTACAGCCCTGGGAGTCTGAATGGAAGAGGGAAAGGTTAACAGAACAAAATCCTGGGGGGCCACTTGCTTCCGAGCTCTTTGGTGCCTACCACTTACCAGCCATAGGAAACACATTTTATGTACAGACCTTTGCCTGAGTGAGGAGAGTAGACAGACAGAAAATCATTAAGCAATTTAAGTGCTAAATCGGGTAGGGTTTTCAGTATCAAATCACTTCTAGACAGCTTCGTTTGTTGAATTCTCATAGGATGGTGATTTATAACCTACCCAAAGTTATAAATATTCTTCGTGAACTCAGAAGCCTAGAGTTCTTTGAAAGACACTTATTTTAAATACATGTCCTAAATAAGCGGTTCCCGAATCAGACTTATCAGAACCATCTGGGAAGTATGTTAAAAATTTTTAAAAATCAAACGTGTACATTTTAAGATTTCTGGGTCCCAAACTCAAGCCTACTGAATCAAAATTTCTGGGGGTATCGTGTGGGAATGTAACTGTTGTTGTTTTTCCGACCTACCTGCGTCATTTGACCAGCCTGGTTTGGAAAACATTGCTGGAGAATTTGGTAAAGATGCAGATTCCCAGGCATGCCCTGTGTAAACAATCCTGGGTTTCCCTACGCTCTATTTGCTATCGGGGTGAGTCTGATACACCCCAGACTTTGGAAACTACTCTCCTAAGCTAATGATCAGAGTCCAAATGTCAGAAAGAGAACAGGAGCCAGGCCTCCAGTTTTTGGTGGGTTTGTCTGTTTTTAATGCCAGTTACTAACTTTTGCCCAGTGTTTTAAGACCTTGAAATTCCCTTTTGTATTACCCTTTTCTCAAATAGGTTTTTATTATAATGATTTCTGAAGATAAGAGTGGGATAGCAAATTCCCTTTATGTGAAAAGAAAATCGATTTTTATTTACTGGTTTAAACCTCTGCAAAGTCACAAATAAAGGCAAAATAAGTCTTGTATTCATGGTGGTTATTGGCTTTTAATGTGAGTTTATTAAAATTTTTATTTTATACTGATAATTTAAGAGTATTAGGGAAATGGAGACATTATTATTTACTTATCATCTAATTTTTTTTAAAGATTTTATCTCTTCATTTGACAGAAAGAGCACAAGTAGGCAGAGCAGCAGGCAGAGGGAGAGGGAGAAGCAGGCTAAGAAGCTAAGCAAGGAACCTGATGCAGAAGTCAGTCCCAAGACTCTGGGATCATGACCTGAGCCAAAGGCAGATGCTTAACCGACTGAGTCACCCAGGCGCCCCTATTTTTTTAATACCTTCTTTAAAAATGAAGGTAAATGTTACTCTATCTATTAATTTACTGGTATCAGTTGCCTAATACTAATTCAGTACTTGATGCGACATTCCAAATACTGCTTGGAAATGTGACCGTTGTGTGAAATTGAGTATGTTTTCTTTTTCTGTGTGCTGACTCAGGACTTACCTGCCTTTTCTCACACTCAGGAGAGGGTCAATCTTTTGTTCTCTTTAGGCCCTCAACTGACTGGATAAGGCCCTTTCACATTTACAGAGGGTAATCTGCTTTACTCCTTCTACTAAGCTCAGTGTTAATTTCATCCAAAAACACCCTCACAGAAACACCCAGAATAATGTTTGACCAGATATTTGGGCACGCCATTGCCTAGTCGAATCGACTATCACCTATGCTTCGAAGTATTTCATTGTGTAATGGTAGTGTTTTGTTTTGTTTAAAGATTGATTTATTTATTTGAGAGAGAGAGAGAGAGGTGGGGGAAGGGCAGAGAGAGAGGAAAGAGAATAAAGCAAACTCCCTACTGAGTGAGGAGCCCCACAGAGGGCTCGATCTCACGACCCTGAGATCATGAGGCAAAATCAAAAGTCAGATGCTCAACCGACAAAGCCACCCAGGCGCCCCATGATGGTAGTGTTTTGTTACCTCTTTTTCATACTCAAATTTGATTCCCAAAGTCTATGTGATTAGGAGCTAACAACATAGTAATGACAATAAAAAGGAGAGAATAGGTAGGAAGAACAAGGAGATAAGGTAAGCACTTTATAATGGGTCCTACTGGGAGGAGGGCTGCCCAGTAGCGCTGACTGCTAGTACCTAATTTGATATAAACTCTTCCCTCAGATCTGTGAGTTGTGTATGCCTCTTAAGCTATCTTTGAAATAAGAAAGCAAACAGTACTTCGCATTTTATGTTTGAGGGAACAACGTCTCGAAATTTGACCGACTGAAAGGCAGCCGGTTGAATTTGTAATAAAGTCAAAACATAACTGCGGGTCTGAATTTCCCATCTCCATTCTGTCACTTAGGTTTCTGGGAAACATTTGACCTGAAAAACCTATTTTAAAAAATAAGCCCAGGGGTGCCCGGCTGGCTCAGTAGGTGAAGCATGCAACTCCTGACCTCAGGGTTGTGGGTTTGAGCCCCACCTTGGATGTAGAGATGACTTACAAATTTAAAAAATCTTTAAAGAAGGAAAATCAGTCCTAACATTTAGAGAAAAAGAACTGACCCTTTTGGGGTTTGGAATTTTTGGTTCGTGTTAGCTTTTGAGACCATGTTCATATATGGAATGGAGATATGCATGTTTCCATAATAAATTTGGGACTGCAGTAAGTACAGTTTGAGTAGCACGCAGTATGCTGTATCCTAAGACATTTAATCAACAAGTTTCACTTTCTAAGATATGCCACGCAAATACAGTGACTATAATTTAATTTTGACTTTCAGCTATCTTAGTTGCAAGTACAGGGATTTTAACCGCCTTTCCATTTTTAATTGTTGCTGCCAGTAGCTAACATCTGAGCGCTGCTAAGTATTCCCCTAAGCACTTTCCATGGATTATTTTTATTTTCACAATGACCCTATCATAGGTTTATATATGGAAACGGAGGCACAAAAAATTCAGGCTTTGCCCAAGGTTACACAGCTAGCAAGTAGCAAACTGATTTTTAGCCTCAAGCAGTAGGACTCCAGAAAATGACCCTTTACTCAGAGTACATTGCTTCTCATTTTTTTTTTAAGATTTTATTTATTTATTTGACAGAGAGAGATCACAAGCAGGCAGAGAGCGAGGAGGAAGCAGGTTCCCCACTGAGCAGAGAGCCCGATGCGGGGCTCGATGCGGGGCTCGATGCGGGGCTCGATGCGGGGCTCGATGCGGGGCTCGATCCCAGGACCCTGGGATCATGACCCGAGCAGAAGGCAGAGGCCTTAACCCTCTGAGCTACCCAGGCGCCCCTGCTTCTCATTTTTTTATGTGTGTGTTTTGGTGGTGGCATCCTGGACTTTTTTCCACATAACAAATGCTCAGTATGACAGAAACAAAGAGTAATTTATTAAGTGGGTACACAAATTTTTTAATACCTTTATCACAAAAAATTTTAAATCTCATGAAGGAAAATGAAGAAGAAAAATCCAATCCAGGGGCGCCTGGGTGGCTCACTGGGTTAAAGCTCTGCTTTCGCCTCAGGTCATGATCTCAGAGTCCTGGGATGGAGCCCCACATCGGGCTCTCTGCTCAGCAGGGAGCCTGCTTCCCCCCTCTCTTTGCCTGCCTCTCTGCCTACTTGTGATCTCTCTCTCTGTCAAATAAATAAATAAAATCTTTAAAAAGAAAAATCCAATCCACCCATAGTCCCACAACCCAAACAAAACCTCTATTTACAGGAATCCACCTAACTTTAGCTCTTAACACTCTTTAAAGTAGAGAGGAAGATAAAAGTCTGGAGCAAGAAATATACACAAGAAAATGAAATTAAATGTTTAAATTGACTGGGGCCTAATCTTTTTCTGGCTGTGATCTGAGGGCAGAGGAACATCCTCCTTAACCATGAACCTGCCTCCAAGGCTACTCAGCCTCTGCAGTTGTAGAAAGATGAACTAGACAAACAGCCCTGGTGTCCCATCCTTTCTTAGGAATATGGTGAGCAAGAGTCCGCAGATTGGAGGTAGAAGTAAGAAAGAAAGAGAAGGAAGGAAGGGAAGGAGGGAGGGAGGGAGGGAGGGAGGGAGGGAGGGAGGAAGGAAGGAAGGAAGGAAGGAAGGAAGGAAGGAAGGAAGGAAGGAAGGAAGGAAGAAAAGGCCTAGGAGAAATTTTCTTTAATTTCCTGGCAGGGATTTCAAAGACAGGTAGCTATATGTGCTCCTGTGGTCAACAGAAGTGTCTATCTTTAGATCTAGCTGCATTACCTTCATGAGGTCACAGGACTAGAAGTGTGCCCAGCACAGAGTAAGTGCTCAAAATTTGTTATAAATCTCCCAGCTACTATAGAATAGTCTTGAAGGAAATGAGTCTTTGTTAAGGACAGGGAAGAGTCCTCAGTCTGCCACCCAGCACTGCCATTTCTTAGCATCTTAAACCTTAACGGGAGAAGGAAAAGACTGCTTCCCAAAAAATAACTACAGTCATAGGGAAATTAAGCATTGAGTTTAAAAGGCCCATTAAATCTCAATTTCCAGGAATGACTGGCTTTTCTGTCTTCTTAGCTTTTTTTGTTTTCATAGTTTTTCAAAGTTTTATGATGTATATTGTCCATTCAGTGTTGTCCGATGGTGCTTTTAAAGTCTAATCTATCCTATGATGTCTTCAGTTTCCAACAAACTGATTGTGGCTGAGACATGTGCCTAGGACAGAGCATTTGGGGATGGACAAGAGGGAACTGACCTTGAAGATTGCATTTCAGGTTCTGGTAGCCAGGAAGACGACAGTGCTGGAACTCCTGAAAGCATAATTGAGTACTTGTCTACTAAAAAGTAAACTAGAAGTTCAAATCTTTGGTTACTTTCTTCTTAAAAGACAGTGTTTGTTGAAAGATTTAGTGAATGAACAAGCATATGGAGGGAAGATGTTAGCTGAAGCTCAGGTGAGGAGAGAGTAGGGTATGATCCTCACCTTAATTCAGGGGCTGCCTATCAATTGGCCTTGAACTAAACCAGGAGGGCAAGGCCTAGAAGACCCATCCTGAACTTTCCACCTGCCTGCACACGTTGACTATAGCCAGTTCCTTTCATTACCTAATAAATGAGTAACAAGAGTATCTCTGCCTCATCTCACAATACTAAATAAAGGTATTTTCTGAAATAATAGCAATCTGCCCTAATAAAATAACCTTCAACAAAGTCACTCACGGTCACTGTACCGCCCCAGTCTCTGCACTGACATTTTGACAATCATGTACTTGACAATACACTTAAGTCAAAATGTATCTGGACCCTGACTAGGGATGCTCACTACCAAGAAAAACCAGAAGTGTTGGCAAAAATGTGGAGAAACTGGAGCCCTTGTGCAGGGTTGGTGGGGATGAAAACGGTGCAATTGCTGTAGAAAACAAAATGGAGATTCCTCAAAAATTAGAAATAATATGACTATATGGTTAGCAATTCTACTTCTAGATATATATCCCAAAGAACTGAAAGCAGGAGCTCAAAGAGATATTTGTATACCAATGTTCACAGCAGCATTATTCACAATAGTGAAAATCTGGGAGCAACCCAGTGTCCACTGACAGTTAAATGGGTAAACAAAATGTGGTCTATACATACATTGAAATGTTATTCAGCCTTTAAAAAGTAAAACATTTTGGGGCACCTGGGTGGCTCAGTCGTTAAGCGTCTGCCTTTGGCTCAGGTCATGATCCCAGGGTCCTGGGATCTAGCCCCGCATCAGGCTCCCTGCTCGGCAGGAGGCCTGCTTCTCCCACTACCATTCCCTCTGCTTGTATTCCCTCTCTCGCTGTGTTTCTCGCTGTCAAATAAATAAAATCTTTAAAAAAAAAAAAAGTAAAACATTTTGATACATGCTAGAACAGGAATGAACCTGGGAGACATTAGGCTAAGTGAAATCTGTCAACACAAAAGGATAAATATTATATGATTCTACTCATATGAAGTTCCTAGAGCAGTCAAATTCATAAAAACAGAAAGTAAAATGATGGGTGCCAAAGTCTGGGGAGGGAGGGAATGGGGAATTAGGGTTTATTGGTACAGAGCGTCAGGAAGATGAAAATGTTCTAGAAACGGATGGTGGTGAGAGTTGCACAATGCAAATGTACTTAATGCCACTGAACTATGCACTTAAAAATAGTTAAAATGGTGTTTGTTAAAATTAATGTTTGCACTTTTTTTTTACTACACACACACACACACACAATCAGGGAAGAAAGGGTAGAGTGACACTGCTAAAGGGAGAAGATAACTTAATGCTTCACTGGTGGACTATGCCATTCTCTTCCCTAAGAGAAGCCAGATTTTATGAGGGGAGATTTTCAGGAGGCAGACAGTGCCAGGTTTGTTTGTTTATGGAATGTATCTTCAGTTGGTTATTAACAGGCAGCCTGTGGCAGGCATTGAAATTTATTTTACGATGGTGGAAGGGATCCTCAGCTCTACCTCTGAGAATTTTAGGCATCCAACAAATGTCCACGTATTTACATGGAATGATCTAAGTGACCCTAAGTTGTTTGTCTTGAGTCTTGAGCCAACCCTACTCACTCCTGTGCAAGGATCAGATCATCTTTCAAAAACTGAATTTAACAAATACTTAGATACTGCTTACTGTGTACTGGTGACTGTCCTAGAGGCTTTTCATATAGCAACTCATTTAATCCTAATAACCCTATGAGGTAAGTATCTTTGGTCCCCATTTTACACTTGAGAAAAGAGGCACAGTGAGGTAAAGTTCTACAACCACTAAGCTGTGGCCTTGAGGTTCAAACCCAAACACGCTGAGCACATGCTTCTAATCATTAAGCCCCTGAAGTAATGTCGCAGACTGGGACCCTAATGACCCTGCAGTGGATCTCAAGGTCCAGAATGGAGAATAGAAATTGGGAGTGAACTTATTCCTTGATTATGATCCTGCCCACCCCTGCTCCAACAACGGTTGGGGCCCCTGAGGGCTGTTGCTGAAGCCATGGGAAAGGGCTTGAGCGTTTAAGGTCAAAATTTTTGAACCTATGAAATTTCCCTCCAATTCTGAAGCAGCGCCTTAGTGACGAATCAGCTGCCTATCCCACGGGTTTTGCTATCAGTGCAGTTTCTAGGTGATCAAGGCAGGCGAAATGAAACATCATTAACCTACCACTAAATGACATTGAACCCTATGTAAATCTTTTTTTCTAGTCTTTCCAAGAAGCGACCCAAAACGAATCTGCAATTCCGGAGTGGAAACCAGGGGGCGGGCCAAGCAGCGACCATTTTTGTTTTGCGGCCGTGCGCTCTCAGAGCATCTTGACTAACAGGACCCCACAGAGGAGGCGGGGCCTATCAGTGCGCGGGGCGGGGTCTGGGAGACGTGATGATTCAAACAGGCTAATGAGCTCGGCGCATCTGGCAGAAACCGCCAATGACCGGGCGTGATGGGGCGGAGCCCACAGGACCTAGTGTGTTTGGTTGTACCGTGGCTTTGGCGCATTTTCGGCTGGTTTGATTCATCCATTTTGAAGAGACGGGGGAGCGGGGGGCTCGTCTGATTAAGGGGCCCTGAACCAAGAAGCAGCGGAGTTTGAGAAGCCTGCAGCTCGGGGTTCGGCGGCAGCGGCCCCATCGGCCGAAGTTGGGGGGGGTGGGGCGCCGAGCGCGCGGGGTGGGGGGGGTCCTGGTCTTTGGCTTCTCGACTCGGTCCTGTTTCGACAGCGAACATGTCTCGGCCTGTCAGGTCAGTGCGGAGTCCGAGGCCTGGAGCGGGATGGAGGGGGCTGGGGGTGAGTGGTGAACGACTGGGGGACACAAGCCTGCAGTCGGCCCTCTCCGGTGCCACGCGCGGCCTCCTCCCTTTCGGGGCCCGCGCGCGCCCTTGAGCGTGGGGGGCCTTGCTGGCGCGCGGGGCTGCGCGGGGGTGGCGGCCGCGCGCCCATGCGCGCGCTCCTCCCCGCCCCGCGCCGCTGCAGGGCTCCGGGCTGCTCTGCTGCCTCCCCCACCCGCCGCACTGGAGCGGGCGGGGTGTTCCCTGAACCGCCAGCGGCTGGAGGGGGAGGGGTGTGAAGTCAGCGCCCCCACCCAGGCCCCACCTCCTCGGGGCCAACCCCTTGGAGCCTGCGGGGGAGATCGGCCGAGTCGGACTCGGGCTCGGCTCCCCACCCCACCTTAAGTGAGGAGGGGCTGAGAAGCCCGTGTGGCCCCTTACCCCCTCCGCTAGTGTGGGGGTGGGGGAACTCAGCCCTCTTTCTCTAGCGGACGGGGGTGTTCCATGCAAAGGGGGAGGGGCAGTACTGCCAACCGGCCCCGCCTCTGTCCTCCAGGGTCGCTGCAGGGCCCCGCCTCCCGGATTGGGCCGGGCGTGGGCGGGACCCGTTCTTTTCCCCACCAGCAAAAGTGAGATCTCCGGACAGGGCCCTGGAAAATAATGACTGCTGCCTTTCCCCCAACTCGGAATTCGGAGCGGGTTAACTGCTCCCCTCCCCCCACACCGAGCTCGCTGTTTCCCTCCGACTAGAAATGTCCTTCTTCTGGGAAATGTCCCTACTCAGGAAGGTGCGGGTTAACAGCACGACCCAAATCCCGTGTGGTTCTCGTTCCCGCTGCCTGTCTCTACGCTCACTCGGCATACGTGTCTCGGATGTTTTTGTAACCCTCTCTTTTCCCCCACATAACCTAATAATAAAGGGACTAGGTTCAGGCAGCCAGTAGACGTGATTCTGAGAATTTCAACAAGTTTGCTGTTCCCCAGCGGACGGTGGAATCGCCCTTTGCCGTCCTCCTGGCTATTGTATGGAATGTGCCATTTATGGAGGGGTGTGGCTTAATCCAATGTGTTGAGGCCTTTAAAAGGAGAGCTGTTGCGAATAACTTTTAATGTAATGTCCGTGACGCTTTCGATGTAAGGAATTGGCTGCTTCGCATAGTGTTTTCTAGATAAATAGGTAAAGGTTTAGATTTAAAATGTTTTAACAGTTGTTGCTTCCCCTTCTTCATTCCAAGTTTGGTGAGAAACGGAAGTATTTTGACCTAGAGCTCTAAAGAGAGGTTTGGAATCCGGGAAAGGGTTTTGTTCCACACCGTTCTCTCTCCTGACTAGATCATCCGTCTCCAACTGGTGGTGGTATGGGACTGCATACTTCTACGCTCGGGGTGGGCGTGAGGAGAGTGCTAACTAACTACCTGACTGCTTTTCTGTCTTCTAATTTCTACCCGCATCTCTGATAACTCACCATCGCCACCGGGAAGAGTTTTGCCCACTTTCTGGCAAGGAGTCTGAATAGATTTTTCAGATGATATAGTATGCATACTTTTTTTGGCATGAAAATTGATCATCGTATCCCATCAATTTATGTAGAATATTTCCTTTAGGATCAGGTTAAGTAGACAATATCGTAATAAAGATTTGATTCATCTGGATTGGATCTCCTGTCTCTGGAAGTAAATTACTGTGTGGTGAAATTGGACTATTTTTTTCTACCTTTCAACTTCGGTTCACTAGGTTTTGATGACTTTTTATATTATTGTTGTGACTTTATTACACTCATCTGCCTGAATTTGTGTTCCCAGATTTAGATAATTGGAGCACGAACAGAACCCTTTTTTTTTTTTTTACTTGAAACTGATGATTTTTTTTTTTTTTTTTTTTTAATATCACCAGGTGGGGATATATTGAGTATGGGTCTGTCCGTTTTTTGGAGGCCTTGGGACTTAACTTTTTTCTTGTTTATTATGTTGTTAAAAGTAATTTTAACTGTCTATTTGCCCCTAATTGGGAGAATGAAGTTAATATATTTGGCTTTTGGGGTCACTTTCATATTATTAATTTTAAAGCAACTTGGTTTCTGATTATATATTTTAGTGATTAAAGTCTCTTTGTAACTTTTTAAAAAGTTTTTAATATACTCATGACCAATAATAAAGCAGAAATAATTAAACTTGAGTTTGGTGGTTTGTTAAATTTTGCAATAAAGTCCTGTCTTAGGGAAGTGCTTTTGTTCCAAGGTGTAAATGAAAAATCTATATACCTGAGGGCATTTAACAAAAAATTAATGATAATTAACCAGATATCAGAATAATCAACCTGTTTAAAAAAAGCACAAGTTGGAAAATAAGTGTCAGCACTTCTTTTAGGGCATATTTCTGCCCTTTAGGTCCTGTGTATAATTTTGGAGGTTTTTCTGGTGTTCATATTTACTGTAAGTATTACTCATTTTCATTTTAATACTAACCTGAGCATTTAAAGAAGAGTTAGAAATGTACTAATGGCTACTTGACACCAATTTCCATGTGGAGGGAATGATGAACTGATGAGCTGGAGCAGGTTTTTCCATAGATGTGTGTAACACATCTTAGTTGTTTTGTTCATACAGTACTGCTGTCTCTACCTTTTACAGCATTTGACTCATGGTATATAAATGAGAGCTCAAATATTTTAGGCCTTGGGTTCAATTTTATAGCATAAAATTATGGTCTTGGAGCTAGAAAGAAATTTAGGCAAATTCATTTTACAGGTGATTTAATGGGGACCTGGACAAGTGAAGTGTCTTGCATCACACACTGGATGCAGAGGTTGGGCCTAAACCTAGATTTCTTAGTTCTCAGGCCATCTTACCCTCACCCTTTCTGAATAATAATCGCTTTACCTTCGGCCTGATCAGTATTGATGTAACTCTTCAAAATGCTTTCATGATTCTTGTGAGGAAGGATAAGAAGGAAAAACGAGAGATTTACTGACTTGCCCAGACTAGAAACTAGGTTTCTTGAAATTCAGCTTAGTGTATTCTCCAAAGATCCTCCTCCCTTATGGAAAATGATCGCAAATCATTGAGATCAATGTTTGCTCCTTTCTTCAGAACATAAATGTACTTGATATCTGGTTGTTTTTTTGTTTAGTACTTGAGATTGCAAGGAACTTTAAACCTTGAAAGTTTAGATGTGAAAGCATAGGTTCATACTGGTTGATAAAAAATTTTATTTTAAATAAATGTTTTAAATAAGAGCAGTTTTGTTCAACTCAATTTAAAATAATTTTCAGGGGCGCCTGGGTGGCTCAGTCGTTAAGCGTCTGCCTTCGGCTCAGGTCCTGGTCCTGGAGTCCTGGGATCGAGCCCTGCATCGGGCTCCTTGCTTGGCAGGAAGCCTGCTTCTCCCGCTACCATTCCCTCTGCTTGTGTTCCCTCTCTCGCTGTGTTTCTCTCCGTCAAATAAATAAAATCTTAAAAAAAAAATTTTTTTTCAGAGATACTTTTAACCAAAAGTATGTTTCTGAAAAACTAAAAAGAACTTCATTAAGTCCAGTTCCTTCAATTTAGCAGTGATGACTTTGAAGCCAAAGGAATCAAAGTGTAAAAGTAGTAGCAAAATTGTATGTAAACTGCATGAGCTTTAGCTATTCTCGTTTCTGCTAGATTTGTGTTGCCTATATTTGATTCCACATAAATGTAGTACAGGTCCGCAGTCCCTGTATAGTTTGAAACCACTGGGGCCGTGTGTGTTACAGAAGTTCAATTATTTTCAAAAATTTTAGAAGTAATGGTGCCTAGTTTGAATTAATGGGCTATCACCATTGAGTTCTGCGGTAGTACTTCTGTAATCAAACACCTTAATATCTCTAATAAAACTGAATTTTCACACACAAAATAAATGCAACTAAAAAGCCCTCGTTGTACAGGTAAACCTGAAACATTTGGTTTTCAAAAACTTTTTGAATTTCTAAATTGTGGGTTAGAGGCCGTGGACCTTTTAGAGAAGTACTTTTTCAATCTTCAATTTTAGAAAAAAAAAATCACATTGAAACTCAAAATAGCTATCACTGAGCAACTTTTTTTGTGCCAGATTTTCTGCCAGAAACTTTACACATATTTCACATTCTTCAAACAACTCTTCAAGCAAGGTATATGTTATTCTCATCTCATATGGAAGGTAGTTGAGGCTTGGCTAAATTAACTGGCCCAGTTCACCTGTGAAGAGGTGAAACAAATTCTAATCCACGTGTGACCAACCCACGACCAATGTGATCTTCCCCGTGAGACGTACTGCCACAGGGTGTTACTATTTTCTCATGGTAATGGCGCATTTTGCCATCTTTGGAAGGGGAGAACATTATGAACACACAGTTCATAATAGGACCTCGATGAGGAGGACCAACTTTAAAATGGGGGAGGAGGGCGAAAGAATTTTTTGAAGGAATGGGAGAACATGTGGAAGGGGTTAAAGGAAGATAACTTGAATGGAGAGGGAAAAGCAGTGAAATAGTGTGGCACCTGGGGGAAGAAATGTGAACATTAGATAAGTGGCATTGCTTTACAGTGTATACATTTGTAATACAAGGGCATTTGCTCCCTGACTAAATTAAGTGGATAGATGTCAAAGCTACCTAAAGGGCACTACAGGAAAATTAATGGACTCATTTTACATACATACAAGTATGGATGCAAAATCACCAAACAGAATATTAGCTAACTGAATCCAATGTGTATTAAAAATAAATATGATCAGTAGGATTTATCCCAGGAACAAAACTTAAAATCTTATTACTGATACATCATTTTAAAAGACAAAAAGAGGGGCCACCTGGCTGGCTCAATCAGTAGAGCATGTGACTTAATCTTGAGGTCATGAGTTCATTGGGTGTAGGGCTCACTTTAAAAAAATAAAGGAGGGGCACCTGGGTGGCTCAGTCGTTAAGCGACCTTCGGCCCAGGTCATGATCCCAGGGTCTTGGGATTGAGCCCCGCATTGGGCTCCTTGCTCGGCAGGAAGCCTGCTTCTCCTGCTTCCATTCCCTCTGCTTGTGTTCCCTCTCTCGCTGTTTCTCTCTGTCCAATAAATAAAATCTTTAAAAAAAAAAAAAATAAAGGACAAAGAAAAAAACATGGCATTGGAAAGGTTCAACACCCATTATAAAACTTAGTATATTAAAATTGGAAGGAAAATTAAGATTAATTAAAAATTGGAGTTGATTTAACTTGACAAAAGTTTCAAACTAAGGTAAGTTTATGGTTGAATTTTTAGTGTTTTAAATAAAACTAATTGTTGGAGGGCGGTAACATGATGCAGAGAAAGAAATCCGGGTATCAGGCTATGTAGGCTCTGGTTTCTACCTAGGTTTATATAATGGAGATGTTTGCACACTCCATTAGAAGAATAATAGCTTGCTTTCACGAAGTATTTTATAGTTTTCATAGGTTTCTTTCAACTCTAGAAATAAAATTAATAAGGAAAATAATTTTGAATAAAGGGCAATTGGTTTTATTTATTTGTGTATATGGCCTGTTTTTCCCAGAAGTACCAAATGAGGTCACCACCGTACTGTAATTCTAGGACACCATCTCACTGTCCTGCGGATGGTGCGCCTCTGGAGTTAGTAAGAATTAGAGCCTGCACAGCTAGATGGGTTTTGCTTTGCAAACTTTGACTACTCGAACTTTATTATATATGAAGCTATTGAGTATGCTGTGAAGTGTTACTTCTGTTTGCATTTTTAAATTCTCTGCTGCAAAGATAGAAATAAATATGACCTCATTATTCCAAATTATGAAGAAGTAGTTTCTTGGATTGTTGAGACTAGAGCCAGCACTTAACACCGCCATGTTGTGCACAGTAGAAACCTTTGGATTTAGCACAGGCCCACTTTGGTCAAACTGGAGCATCCCTTTGTTTTGTTTTGTTTTTTAAAAAACCTATTTCTATCTAGATTCTGAGAAGTAGAACTGATGGTTAGAGACTTGCATTGCCGTATTTTTAGATAACTACTATCTAAATAGCCATAATTACAGGTGTCTGAAATACTTGAGGCAGAGAGACCAAAGTGTTTCTCCTGGGTGTTGAATATTTTCAGGTGCTGCTAAGTGCACGTCTGTTTTTTGAGTTGTGCACCCAGGGTGATCTTCAAGGAGAGTTCATCTTTCAAGCTAAAATGACCCAGAAGATGAACTACTTTGGAAAGTAAGCATTAGCTGCACTTAGAAATAAAAAATCCACTCTGCCATTCATTGGGCGGGGATAACAAACATGGCTGTCTTCACAAGCTGTAGCTGTGGGACACACCGATCCTCCTTGAAGTGGCTACTGCTTTCCTACTAAGAAACGATTCTCTAAAAGCAGACTATCAGAAACTATGAAACCGCACACTTCTGTCAGAGCTGGGTGCTTTTGACTTGGAGAACTCCGTTTACAACTTAAGAGCTTCAGATAAGGAGCTCCTGCACCCAGTTCCACATCCAGCTTAACTTCTCTGCTAAGAAATAGGACCCACTTGTGGTCAGACCCGGTGTTAACCCCACTAAACACCTTATCCCTGTGCTTTGAGCCTACCAAGATACTGCTTCGTTTTCCTCTGTACTGCGAGATACTCCACACTCCTGATGTGCCATTGCCTTTACCATAATGAGTCCCTAAACCTGAAGGGCTACGGGTTTGTGCCTGGTGGTTAATACAACTGAAAGACTCCACTGAGGTTCCCGAGACACTGCTGCACATAGGACTCTACTGGGTAGTGTGCACATCTGAGGCCTCTTCAGTCTGACCTGCTTGAGGTTTCTCTGTCCTCAAATGCATAGGTTTTACACTCAAATGTTGGGGAAGATCTAGCCCATCTTATTTAATATACTCACTAAAATTTGTGTTTGTGACCTTTAAACAAAATATTTTCCTATATGGAGAGAATATGGTGGAACTGAATATTGTTTAGGAATAAGAAGTGTCATATAAGAATATTCATCTGGACTAAAATATTAGCAAGTTGATGTCAGATTTAGTAGGGGATTATGACAATAGGCTAATAAACACCTGCCTGGCTCATCATTCAAAACTCCTTCACTGCCTCCCCATTTCTGCAGAAATTAGAAAACTCCATCCAAAAAACCTAGGAATGCTTTCCTAGAATATTCATTTTACTATACTTACTGTTTTCTTGCATCTTGTGACTTAATTTTACGTTTAGTTGTAACAGAATGATACAAGATACAAAGGAATAAATCTAACCCAGAAGGAACTTGAAATTTAAGATGAATAAAACAGTTGTAAGAAGTTACTCTTAATTGAGTTCAGGTATCCTGACTTCCATGAATTAATGTTTAATGTTCTTAATGTCCTGAGCACATTTGGCATATGAATAGTCTTTGAGGAATAGAAGAATGGAGAGAGACGAATGTCCTAAATTTTAAGGGGGTAGAGTAGTGATACAGGAAATTTATGTAGATAGGCCGAAACTTTAGTGGGCTCCATTCTGTAGAGGAGTTTTGATATGTGAACGATCAGGAAGGAAAGGTTTGAGAGGTTGCAGGCAACTACGGTGCCCTGTGGGGTATGGTTCAAATGGGCATGAGTTGGAAATTGACTTTATTAATAACTTAGAGTGGTAGGAAAGTTACTGAGCCTATCTGAGCATTAGATTCAGATAAAATTGAATTCATGTTAATGAGCTCCTCTTGTGAGATTGTGAGGATTACATGAGAATTTAGGCGGAGTATCTGGTACATGATACTAACTACTGTTGTAATAATTTTAAATTCAGCATGGGTTCACAAAAAAACAGTCTCAGGTCAGTTAGACTTCCTAATGCTGGCTTTTCAGGGCTATCTCAAGCATTGGAATCAAGTTCTGTTTTGAAAATATTGGTAATTTTAGAGTTCAAGGTTAAGCAGGTTTCTTTAATGCAGGCCTTTCAAAGCTTTCACTTGTTTAAGGAGGTGGTAATATTCAAATTGATCTGGCCAGGAAATCTTCAGAAAACCTGTCTTGACAGGACACCAGTTGAGAAAATCTGTAATGAGAAAATTCTTTAAATTTGAAATTATAAGACAACTTTATGCTCTTATAATGCTGCTTTTACTTTTTACTAGTTTTTTATTTTGTGGTTTCTGGGAATATTTTGTTCAAACAGAAAAGATTTCTTTTTTAAAAGCTTAACTATCATTGGTTTAAATGAACCCTTTTTTTTTTTAAAAGATTTTATTTATTTGTTTAACGGAAAGAGACACAGAGAGGGAACACAAGCAGAGGGAGAGGGGGAGGGAGAAGTAGGCTTCCCATCGAGACTGATGCGGGGCTTGATCCTGGGACCCATCCACATGCCCCCTCCCCATTTTTTTTTTTTAATTAGAGTAAAAGAATACTGTAAAAATACTGGGTTTCTCTCTTTTTTTATACATTTTTAAAAAAGATTTTATTTGTCAGCGAGAGAGCCCAAGCAGGGAGAGCAGCAGGCAGAGGTGGAAGCAGACTTCCTGCGGTGCAGGGAGCCCAATAGGGGACTTGATCCCTGGACACTGGGATCATGACCTGAGCCAACTGAGCCACCCCAGGAGTCCCTCTCCCTCTCTCTCTCTCTCTCTTTTTATTTCCCCCAGAGAGTGAGTGAATAGGGTGGGGCAGGGAAGGGGCACAGAGAGAATCTTAATCAGGCTCTACCCCGGCCCAGAGCCCAGTCTGAGACTCAATCTCATGATCTTAAGATCATGACCCCAGCGGCAATCAAACCCTTAACTGACTGAGCCACATATGAGCCCCCTGGGTTTCTCTTTTGACAAGGATTTTGACAGAGCTTCACATGAGGTCCTTGTGGGGAAAATGAAATGTAGGCAGAATGCTAGTTCACTGTCATGGACTTATACCTCAATAGCCAGACCCAGAGAAGGCAGGTGAATAGATGTAGGTCAGCCTAAAAGAACATTTCCACTGATGTCTTAAATGACTTTGTTCTTGGCCTAAGTTGATTAAGTTTGCAGATAATAGGAAGTTGAGAAAGGTAAATAATATGTTGAAATGAAGTACAAAAAGGTTTTAGATCTTGGGAAAAGGTGGCTTTAGTTATCGGAATTGCAACATTCAGTACATCATGTGATATAACAGCCCAAAAGGCAACTGAGATCTTGGATTGCATTAGTACAAACACAGAGTAGAATAGGAGGAGGAAATTTGTAATCCTTATCTCCCTCTCTCCTCCACCTACACCTTTGTAAACCATATTATGTTGTTATGATTAGATCGGGACACTGCTTGGTAGACTTCACTAAATCCAAGGTTACTGGTATGCAGGGTAACAACTGGGTGATGGGGGTGCCTGACCTAATGAGGAAGGGTTGAAGGAACCCTAGTATATTTAGCCTTTAAGAAAAAAGTAGAATCTGTCCTATGAAGTGTAAGTAAGGGCTACTCTGTGGAGGAGGGGTTAGATTGAAACCATGGTAATCCAGGAGATAGACATGACAGAATCTGTGAGTGGACTTCAGAGGCAGATTTCACCTTCTTGGAAAGAACTGTTTATTTTTGGAATTTTCTTAGAATAGGCTGCCTTGGGAGGTCATGAGAGGTTTAGGATTCCCTTCTAGGGACATTTGTTGCTAGGATAGTAAATTTGGGATAAGGTTGGATTAGATTGTCTGAAGTCTAATAGTTCTAATACGTATAATACACCTGATATCATCATCATCATATCACCAGACCTCCTGCCTCCCCCACTAGCCACCAAACTTGGGTAGGTTTCATGAGTGCTTAAGCTTGAAAAAGTAAATTTTTTAAAAAGATAGGAAATCAGGGGTGCCTGACTGGCTCAGTTGGTAGAGCATGCATCTCTTGATCACGGGGTGTGAGTTCAAGCCACATATCGGGGGTAGAGATTACTTTAAAAATAAATAAAACGTGGGGCACCAGGGTGTCTTCGTGGGTTGATTTCAGCTCAGGCTGTGATCTCGAGTTTGTGGGATCCAGTCCCAAGACGTGCTGGTCAGGCTCCACACTGGGCAGGGAGCCTGCTTAAGATTCTCCTTCTCTTCTCCTCCCTATGCAAGCATGCTCTAAGTAAGTAAGTAAATAAAACCTTTATTTTTTTTTTTTAAAGATTTTATTTATTTGTCACAGAGCGTGCACACACAAGCAGGAGGAGCAGCAGGCAGAGGAAGAAGCAGACTCCCTGCTGAGCAAGAAGCCCAATGTGGGACTCAGCCCCAGAACCTTGGGATCATGACCTGAGCCCAAGGCAGCACTGACTGAGCCACCCAGGTGTCCCTAAATAAAACTTTTAAAGGGGACGGCACCTGGGTAGTTTAGTCAGTTAAACCTCCAACTCTTGGTCTCAGCTCAGGTCTTGATCTTAGAGTTGTGAGTTCAAATCCTATGCTGGGTTCCACGCCCAGCACGGCACCTGCTTAATATTTAAAAAAAAAAAAAAAGGAAATTAAAATAAGAGATGTTATTTTTTTCTGCCATGGATCAATAACAAATTGTTTTTTGTAAGGGTAAAAACAACGACTTTAGAAATCTCTTTTTGCAATCCATTTTTTATTCTAAAGCAGTGGTCTTGAACTTGATTGATGAGGTCACTACACACAAGAACACAAACACCCACAACAAGTTTCAAGAACATACTGTTATTTAGGTAGTTTTCTGTGATATTTTTTCTTTGTTTGTTGTTGTTTTAATGCTGGTTATACCCCAATAAATTTTCAGGACCCAGTCGTGGGTTGTGACTTATCAGTTGAAAAACATTGTTCTATAGGATCTCATTCATCTGACCAAATGTGATGTTTACCACCCAGGTGATTAGTGAAAGGAGCAATGTTGGTTATTGTAGGTTTCTCAAAACTCAGATTTCAAATGTCTTTAAGTGCCTAATGAAGAACTTGTTAAGAACTTGGATTTTTTTTATTTCATCCCTGCATTGACCAGAACTTCTTCAGGGTAAGAACGGAAGTATAGTCTGTTGATGGAGCTTAATAATGTAATAGATCGTCTAAAAGGCTTTCCAATTTGCCTTGAGAAAATGGTTTTGTACTCTTCAAGTAGTATAAAGCTCAGGGTGTCAATATTTAATTCTATTCGGAAGTTCTGCTTCCTTCCCCAGAGTTTGCTTGTTATCGATCTCCGTATTTTGATGTACAGGCTTGTTACAAAGTAGAGCTGTATTATGTGGTTTTAGTTTTCTCATCTGTAAATTTGAGAGGGTCTGGGGCACATGGCTGGTTCTGTTGGTTGAACATGCAACTCTTGATCTCAGGGTCATGAGTTCAAGCTCCATGTTCGGCCAGGAGCTTACTTTTTAAAAAGAGATGGGGGGCTCTGCCGTTGCCTGGGTGGCTCAGTTGGTTGAACCTCCGACTACTGATTTTGGCTCAGGTCATGATCTCAGGGTTGTGAGATGGAGCCTGCTTAAGATTCTCCCTTTCCCTTTCCCCAGTCCCCCAACCCCCACCCCCAAGCAAGAGAGGGAAGGTTAGATAAGGTCATCTCAAAGGTGTGATAGTTTTCATCTCAAACACTGATCCTTTTTTTTTTTTAAGATTTTATTTATTTATTTGACAGAGAAAGATCACAAGTAGGCAGAGAGAGAGAGAGAGAGAGGAAGAAGCAGGCTCCTTGCTGAGCAGAGAGCCAGATGCCAGATCGGGGGCTCGATCCCAGGACCCTGAAATCATGACTTGAACCGAAGGCAGATGCTTAACCCACTGAGCCACCCGGGCACCCCTCAAACACTGATCCTTCACTCTTGAGAATGTTGGTTGGAGGTGCCTGATGTTTCACAGATAATGTTTTGGTTTTAGTCACTGCTATGAGAAAGCATTTTGGGTGTAGACTCCTTAGTATTTAGCAGAAAGAAGTTGATGATTAAGAGAGTGGAAGAGAAAAGTCCCTATTGCTTCTGAATTGCTTGAGTTAATCCACATTTGGTGCCGAAACCAGATCTTTTCGTGTCCTTTGTCTAACTTCCCACTTTACCCTTTGTTTTTGCACTTTAACCTGATGCAAAAGTGGGGACCTCTCATCCCAGAGTCCTCTGGTGATCATTCAGGAATTGGTTCATTGTGGCCACGGTACATTTAGAATCTAGACAGAGAGATCATGTACTTTTTAAATTAAGAGCAGGCACTTAATTGAAGTTTTTGTGTTCCTATCCAGTTGGTCCCTTGAACACTGAGTTTGAACTCTGTGGGTCCACTTTTATGCAGATTTGTTCGGTAAATACAACACAGTACTATAAATCTATTTTCTCATCCTTAGGATTTTCTTGTTACATTTTCTTTTCTCTAGCTTACTTTATTGTAAGAATGCATATGACATACAAAATATGTGTTAATCGACTATATTATTGGTAAGGCTTTGGGTCAACTGTAGGCTATTATGTGGTTAAGTTGGGGGAAGAGTCAAAGATATACATATTTTAAAACAGTACGTTAATCATCTTGTTCAAATAATTGAAAGTGTTACTTGTGTATAATTGGCAGTGGTGTTACTCTGGGTAGTTGAAGTAATACTTACAGGTAATAATAGCTGCTCTTTATTGGTCAGCTGCGTAGCTGGCCCTCACAGCAATCTTGAGAGATAGGTGTTGTTACTCCTATTTTACAGATGAGGAAACTGAAGTTCAGTGAGGGAAGTAACGTGCTCAAGGAAATAGAACTAGTAAGTGGCAGAGCCAGGATTTAAGCCCAGTTCAAAAATCTGTGTTTTTATCCTTCTACACTATAGTGGAATTTTGTCTTGTCCTCCCAGTTCTAGTTGCTGTCCTAGTTGTTGATGCTCATTTTATACCGAAGAGTTGGTTTAACTTTGGCATTTAATTCAAGTAAGGGTATTTTGAGGAAGTGAGAATGTTTCTTCGTTTTCAACTTGAAGTAGAACTTCTTATGCCCTTAGACTTAAATATTGCTCATAAATGGTGTGTGTCCATCCCAATATATCTTCTCGATTTTTGATTGACACAGGAGTAAATTCATTAAAAGTGATTTCTACCCGAAATAAGGTAAATCTGCAAATAATGGAATAGTATTTCTATTGTTTTGAAGGATCTTTAGAAGACAGGAAATGAACCAAATTATTATTATAAATCATTATAATGAGTTATTATGAATGACCCTTGTCACATATCCTTTATTTAAATTATTTTTTCTTTTTCCTCTAATGTTTATAGATGGATGCGTCTTTTTTGGGGGGGACTAGTTATCCTTAAGACAGATTTGATTCTATATTTACATTTTGCTTTACTTGGATTTTATAGTTTCTGTGATAAATGACATTTACTATCTCCATAGGATAATTATGATAATTTTATCTATTTTCACATAATTGAAGGTAAAATATTTTGTGTTTCAAATGAGGGAATGGCTTGTGAATTTAATTTTGAAAGATTTAAGTTTGGGGGTGCCTGGGTGGCTCAGTGGGTTAAACCTCTGCCTTCAGCTCAAGTCATGATCTCAGAGTCCTGGGATCGAGCTTCCCCCTCTCCCTCTGCCTGCCTCTCTGCCTACTTGTGATCTCTTTCTCTCTGTCAAATAAATAAATAAAATCTTTGGAAAAAAATTTAAATTCGATTACTCCTGCAATACCAGTGTAGTCTACATGTTTTTTTTTTTCTTATAATTCTGCTTATTAAAAACTAAGGATAGAAGAAAATGTTCCAAATAGTTACCTTTTTAATTTCTTAGATTTAAAATAACTAGTTATTTCATACGGAGGAAACTAAATTTTCTTTTGTCATTAAGAGTAGTGGGAAAGAAATGCCTTGATAGGTGAAGGCTCCCGAGTATGTCCTCTCTCATGATCCCCTTTCCCACCCTGACCCTTTGCAGATGCCAAGTCCATTGGCTCATCAAACGCGTTTCTTGATTTGGGTATTGTGATGTGAATGAAGGAGAGACAGCCTCTGTCCTCAGGAAGTTCACATTTAGTAGGGAAGACAAAAATTCAGTAGATAATATAGTATCAGTAGAGGATTAAAGGTGTTGAGAGGAGGCGAGTTTGGATGTGATACGAATGGGAGTGATGCGAGCAGCAGTATGGGCCAAGGAGAAGCAGGACCAACTGGGGTGAAACAACCTGATTGGAGAAATTACAGATTTCCGGTTACTTAAGTGGAAAAGATAAGGCCTTCAGAGACTTTAAGGAGATTGGATATCATCCTCTCAAGTACCTTATAAAATTAGGTTTCTAACAGAGCCCTTAAATTTGGCCCTACAAGCAAAAAGCAAAACATCAGAAACATTTGAGTGTCTACTTTTTACCTTGCTCTGCAGTTAAGAAGGAAGGAAGGGAAGGAGGAAGGAAGGAAGGAGGGAAGGAAGGAAGGAGGAAGGAAGGAAGGAAGGAAGGAAGGAAGGAAGGAAGGAAGGAAGGAAGGAAGGAAGGAAGGAAGGAAGGAAGGAAAGAAAAATGTGGATATAAGACCACTTACCTTCAGGAAGCTTGATTAGTGAAGAAAACAAATGGTACAGTGATACGAGTTAAGATGTATGATACACAGAATTATAGTTGACCATTTGCAATGGAAAAAAACTTTTTCCTTGAAATAGAATGAATTTAAGTAAAATAACAATTTTATTTAAATTTATGGCATGGGGTGCCTGGCTGGCTTAGCTGGAGAAGTGTGCCGGTCTTGATCTCGGGGTTACGAGTTCAAATGCCATGTTGGGGGTAGAGATTACTTAAACTCTAAAAAAAATTATGGCATAACTTTTTAGGTCTGTCCAGCAATTTAGGCCATCAGTTCCAACAGAGAAGGATCTGAGGCCCAGAGAAATTATGTGATTTGCCCGAAATTCTAGAACCAGAACCCAAGATTCCTATTAATAAAGATTCTATACTTTTTACTGTCTGATAACATTCTGGATTATTCCTAGTGACAGACTAAGGAAGTAACGATCATTAGCAAACTGTTACAAAGTTGTTTATGTCAAACCCACACTTAATCTGATCAGGAAGCTAATAAACCAGTATGTTTATTGCTCCTTTGTTTTCAAAGCCTTAAAGTAGCTAACATGTTTTCTCTTTTGTAAATTAAAAATTCCAGTTTACTTAGTTTCTCTACAAACGATACACCCTTCGCCATTCTGGTTACCCTTCTTTGTATAGTCTCATAGAATATCTATTGGTAGATGGGATCCAGAAATTGTACAATTATTTTAGTTACAATCCCACCAGCATGGATAAGCTAGAATTACTATACCTGCAATTTCAGAACCTGTACATTAACTACTAGAGATTAGGATTTAATACTCCTACTTCTGGATACTTTCGTTATCTCGCTTACATGTCCCATTTGTCTTGATCCTAAATAATGCAGAACATAGTCATAATTCTGTTTTTCATAGTATCTATCATTAAAAATCACTGTTTTGTTAAAACATAGTAGGCATTTATCAGCCCCCCAAATAGTCTTTTTTATAGAAAATATTTTATTCTTTTTAATTGTGGTAAAAATCACATGAAATTTACCATCTTAACCATTTGTTATTGTATAGGTCTGTAGTGTTGAATTACATGCACACTGTTGTGCACCCAATCTCCAGGACTCTTTCTCTGGCAAAGTTTCACTATATATATCATTAACTCACTATACCCTTCTCCCTATCATCCACCATTCTTATTTTTTTAATTTTACTTATTTTTATTTCTTTATTTTTGAGAGAGAGAGAGAACACAAGCGGGGAGAGGGGCAGAGGGAGAAGCAGACTCCCGCTGAACAAGGACCCCAATGCGGGGCTCCATCCTAGGACCCTGGGATCATGACCCAAGCATCTGCAAGGCAGATGCTTAGACTGAGCCACCCAGGCGACCGTGACTACCCACCCTTCCTTCCTCTCTTTTGTTATTTTTTTTTTAACTTCTTTTTTTTTTTTAAGATTTTATTTATTTATGTGACAGAGAGACTGGGCACAAGCACGGGAAGGGGCAGGCAGAGGGAGGAGCAGGCCTTTCGCTGAGCAGGGAGCCCAGTGAGGGGCTTGATTGCAGGACCTTGGGATCACGACCTGAACTAAAGGCAGCAGATGCTTAACCAACTGAGCCACCCAGGTGTCCCTCCTTCTTTTTTTAAAGATTTTATTTATTTGAGAGAGAGCACGTGCACAGACGGGCATGGGGGAAATCTCAAACAGACTCCACCCTGGGGCTCGCTCTCCAGACTCTCCTGAGATCATGATCTGAGCTGAAAACTATAGTCGAACACTTAACCAAATGAGCCACCCAGGCACCCTAGGTTTTATTTCATTTTAAGTAGTCTCTACACCTAACGGGGGGCTCAGACTCAAAACCTCAAGGTCAAGAGTTGCCTGCTCTACCAACTGAGCCAGCCAGGTGCCCCCACCATTCTTTCTGTCTCTGAATTTGACTGCTCTAGATATCTCATATAAGTGGAATTAATAGTCATGTTTTTAAAATTAACTTTCCTAATACAGTGGTATCGTTTATTTATAAAATCAGCTGCTTTTAACAAAACATATTTAGAGCATATTTTATAGTTTTGCACCTGGACTTACTGAGGCAGAAAAATGAAAAGATAATTCTTGCTGATAGACCAAAGAAAAACAAAAGGGCAAAAACCGTTAAGAGCCTGTCTTTCTTCTCCAAAGCCAAGGGTATGGCTATACCTTCCTCCACATCCAAGCCCCCTTTTTCAGAGTTCACTCCTACACGTTTCATTTTCATATATTACATGGAATATGCTTGAATTCTGAGCATCCTGTCTTTGGATATAAATGGTCTCTTAATCTGTAAAATCAGGAATATTCCTATGCTCAGGCTTAAGTGTAGTTGATGGCATGTTTCTCTTAATGATTTCAGTTCACTTACTCAGTATCTAAATGGTACAGTACCTCAAAGGCTCTTTTGAACAGCCAGGCTATTTGGATACTAACAGGGAAGCTTTTATATATCTCAAAAGGAGAAGCAGAGTGTGAAATAAGAAAATAGAAATTAAGAAGTTGTTAAAGATGCCTTACCTAGTAGGAAGTACTTAAAGTCATTGAGTCAAGTAGATACATAAATTTATGAGACTTTCAGATTTTTCATATTTTTCTTACAGACCATTTGCAGATTTTTCTTATAGACCATTTTAATAAAAAGCATCCACTTTGTTTCTTCTATGTAAGGCTTATTCTGTCAGCATAATTTGTATATTATAACATAACTATTATATTTAAAAATCACTCTGCCTTAAGAAAAACTCAGTAATAATTTTATCAGGTTTATACATTTTTATACATGTGTACGTGTGTATATCACTAAGAATAAAAATTAAAACATTTATAGTTTTCGTTGGTGCACATGGGATATTTCTTTGTCATTGACGAATACATACGGTAGTTTGGCTCATTTTGCTGCTTACGTGTGTTTTGGGAGGTGGGAGGTTCTGAGGGAGAGAACAGTATTTGACCTGTCATTGAGATGAGCTGTAGAATTGGAGTGCGAAATACTTTTGGTTTAAACTAGACTTTTCCTATAACATGCGAAGGTTTTTTGGCTGAGGTGGGGCTTGTTGAAATATAATTTTCACAGAGCTAGTTCTAATTTTATTTATGAAATAGGAACATGTGTTCTAATATTATAGAAAAGTCCTACATTTTTATGATCTTAATTAGAGTTTCTTCTTTTACAGAAATAGAAAGGTCGTTGATTACTCACAGTTTCAGGAATCTGATGATGCTGGTAAGTTTCATGATCGCAATAAATTATAAATTGTGTCAAGATCTGTGTCACCCAAAACAAAAGTTGAACTTGCATGGATTTTAGCTTTCCTTAGTAAGTCATTGATAATAAATATTTAAATAATTTTTTTCTTATCTGGTTTTGGATTCCATGGTTTAAATGTTTAAACTAAGTATTAAGTTGATAATGTCTCCAGCTATAATCACAGCAAAACTTTTACCTTATGTTAGTCTAAGTTTTTTGCATAATAAATAAGATGAGAGTATTTTGTAAAACATCTTGGACTGTGAACTGATTTATCATGGAATGAATAGTATGTCTTTTTTTTTTTAAGATTTTATTTATTTGTCAGAAAGAGAGAGCACAAGCAGGGCAAGTGGCCGGTAGAGGGAGAAGCAAGCTCCCCACTGTGCGGGAGCCCTATGTGGGACTCAGTCCCAGGATCCTGGGATCCTGACCTGAGCCAAAGGCGGACAGATGCTTAATCAACTGAGTCATCCAGGTGCCCCTGAATAGTATGTCTTAAATCTTAGCCATAAAAGGTTTCTTTTTTTTTTTTTTTTTTTTTTTAAAGATTTTATTTATTTGACAGCAAGAGAGGGAACACAAGCAGAGGGAATGGTAGCAGGAGAAGCAGGCTTCCTGCCGAGCAGGGAGCCTGATGCGGGGCTCGATCCCAGGACCCTGGGATCATGACCTGAGCCGAAGGCAGACGCTTTAACGACTGAGCCACCCAGGCGCCCCCATAAAAGGTTTCTTTAGAATATGTCCTTACTCTGTTTTTCCAGATGCATTTACTATTCTTTTTTTTTTTTTTAATCTAATAACCTAATTTTACTTATAAAAGTAATATTTGCACTTTGGGAAAACTTAGAAAATGCAGAAATGGAAAAAATAGTAATAACATGTAATCCAACCTCCTGGAAGAATTACTAACACTTATTAAATGCTGCTAAATATTTCCATTTATTCATTTAATCCTTATTAGAGCAGTCCTATTAAAATAGGGAATACTGTTATTGCTTACAGATAAGGAAATTGAGACAGAGATATTATTCAAGGTTCCTTGGCTAGCAAATGGCCATTTTAGCCTTTTTGTTTAAATAGGCTGTGTCTCAGGGCACCTGGGTGGCTCAGTCATTAGGCGTCTGCCTTTGGCTCAAGTCATGATCCCAGGGTCCTGGGATCGAGCCCCGAATTGGGCTCCCTGCTCGGTGGGATGCCTGCTTCTCCCTCTCCCACTCCCCCTGCTTGTGTTCCCTCTCTTGCAGGATCTCTCTCTCTCAAATAAATAAATCTTTAAAAAAAAAAAAAAAAAGGCTGTCTTTTCTCCCTTTTAAAAATGTAGTTGAAGTCTTGCTATAGAATTTTGGGTTCTGTCCCCCTCCTATCCCACTCTTGCTTATGAGTATATTTCTTCTGTAATTAAAAATTATTTGAGAAACTCCTGTTAATGGTTGTATGATATTCCACAGTGGAATTTATAATGTGTCCAACCATTTAATAATTGCTGAAGCTCCAGACTACTTCCAGATCTCTCCACTATTATATATAATGGTGTAGAAATAATCAATTTTGTGGACACCTGAGTGGCTCAGCTGGTTGAGCATCTGACTCTAGATTTTGGCTCAGGTCACGATCTTGGGGTCGTGGGATTGAGCCCCACATTGGGCTCTGTGCTGCGCACGTAGCCTGCTTGAAGATTCTCTCCATCTCATTTTGCTCACGTGTGTGCACTCTCTTTCTAAAATAAATAAGTCTTTAAAAACAAGAAATGGTCAGTTTTTAAAAGGGGTAATTTTCTTTCTTTTTCTTAGTTCTATAGGACTTTGGAAATTGGAGGTATTTTTCTCAAGTGTCAGAGTATGCTGCATTTAATACTTTAAAAGTGATCTACTTGATAACAGTAATTGTGTTAGGATTGTGGAATTGGGTGCTCTAATTCTAAAATGCTTGTGTTGCTTTCTTACTATAACAGTTTTCAAGTAAATAGGAAGATGTTGAGAAATGGCAATATCTTTAAAAAATTATAAGAGTAGGATATGAAATGGTAAGAGATATTTGGCTATGGATCTATTAAACACATGAGGACTAAAAGGGACTGGGGTAGAAAACAATTTATTTTTTAAAAACGAAAGAAAATTATTTGGGAAACCCTGCCCCCTCACCATTTAATTAGCTTGAGAGATAGTTATCTCCAAAAAATAAGCGGTGGTAATTTCTACATATAAAAATCATAATATAGTTCATTGAATCTGAAAATGCTCTGTTTAGATGAAGATTATGGAAGAGATTCAGGCCCTCCAGCTAAGAAAATTCGGTCATCTCCTCGAGAAGCTAAAAATAAGAGGCGATCTGGAAAGAATTCACAGGAGGATAGGTAAGAGGTGTTATTAATCTCTTCCTGCTTACACTGCCTCACTGGAGGTGAGGGTGGTGTCTGATCTCTAAATTGGTGGAATCTGTTTACTTTGGGAAAGTACTTATTGTCCACTTCATTTTGTTTTGCATATTTCTTACTGTGTCAGGCAGTGCTTCTTGAGTCTAGAGGTTACCCTCTTTAAGGTCATGAGATTTGCTTAGACTCAACCTGGAATGCAAAGTTATCTCCAAGAATGTCTTTGTCACTACTTCAAACCTCTGAACATAAGCAGAGAGATTGTTTAAGAATGTAATTTGTTACCTAACGTTAGTATCGACAGTTTTATTGCAGTGGTAGCAGAATGAGTGATCTCTCCCATTCAGTCACCCAGCACTGGCAGAATCATAACTAAAGCTTATAGAATCTTAAGTTGTAGAGCCTGCTGAGTTTTACTGTCTATAATTCATTCTCCTTTGTTCAGATACCTTAATCATTCATGGGTGTTTGGTTTTTTTTCTTTCCTTTAGTTTTATAAACAAATACACAGGTGTTGTGATTTTAACTATTACTGCTTCACAAGACTAGGATATTGTGATTTTTGTCTCTGCTATCACAGATGTACATACTCTCATATTCCATGTAGCGTAACTTTAAGACCTGATTCATGATGGTGATGATCGCTACCATTTATGATTCTTCGCCAGCCTCTACTTTGTGCTAATCTGTATTAATATCATTTAATTCTCATAACACCTTTATGAGGGTAATACTAGCTTAGAGAAAGGGTTAGTGATTTATCCAAGGTTATCCAGCAAATGGACCAACAGGTTTTGGAACCATGTCTGTTGGACTCCAAAGTCCACATTTTAACCATTAGGTGATACTACTTCCAAATAATAGTGTTAAGTAGGAGAGTTCAGAGAAGTGAAATTCTTACCAGTTCTTCCAAGATACTTATCTTCAAATACTAAAATCTTATAAAGCCCCACACAGAAGTCTTTCCATTTTGAATTCACAGGATGGTAAATTTGTAGAAATAACAGTATTTACCGCCAATATTTTCTTTCCTGGAAAATTTCAGGAACGTGGTTTTGAGAAAAAATAAGACAAAATTGTGCTGTGGGGAGACAAGTCTTCGTGGTCTTGTAGTGTCTCTCTCTCACCCAGTTTTGTAGAGCAGTCCAGCTTCAATTCTCTTTCATTATATTCGTTTTTTATATTTCTCTTAGGAATGAATTTCTCTGTCCCCTGATACCTGTTACAATGTCTCAACAATATAATTAATACCTAGCCTAAACTTTCCCTTGTTATAATCATTTGGTTTTCTTTTTCTTTTTTTTTTAATTAACATATAATGTATTATTTGCCCCAGGGTACATGTCTGTGAATCGTCAGGGTTACACATTTCACAGCACTTAACCACAGCACATACCCTCCCCAGTGTCCATAACCCAGCCACCCCATCCCTACATCACCCTTTCCCTGCCTCCCAGCCACCCTTAGTTCGTTTCGTGAGTCTAGGAGTCTCTTCTGGTTTGTCTCCCTCCCCATCCCTTCCTGTTTCATTCCCGCCCCCCCC
>CM053618.1:20004197-20019261 GCA_028646535.1 Procyon lotor
CTTTGAAATACAGTTTTATTGCCATGTGTATTAACTGCCTTTGCAAGGTTTATTCTATCGGACCGGTTGTTGTGTTGAGTTTTCTATTGGTCTCTCCTTAAAAGGTCAGATTTTACTTGCCTTTATTGTACTGGGACTCAAGGACTAATGGTCTCTATAAACCCAATAATAAAAGAACTAGAGAGAAAGTAATAGTTCTTCGGCATCGTGACTTGTGAATGAAATGCTTATTTTGCATGAAAAACATTTAGAACAGTCACAGGTTTCAGAATTACAGTGTGTCTTGGATCAGATTGCTTAGTAAAGAAATACATTTGTTTTTTCTCTTTGTTCAGGAATCTTGGGTTTGGTAGTTTATCATTTGAGTGTGGTCTAGATTATAGGAAATACTGAAAGAGATTTACAAGTCTTGCTGTTTGAAAAAGCTATGAAGGCAGTTTTTATATGAGTGTTTCTTTTTTTGTTTATTGGAATTTCTCGTTGAATCATAAAATTTTAGCACTGAAGAGAGTACCAAGTGATTTGCTTGAGACCATACAACTAGTTAATGACAAAGACAGGACACTAGAACCCAGATTCCCAAGTTAAGATTTGTAAGAATATAAAGTGTGCATCTTTGTGACTTAAAATAAAACTATTTTATAAAACTTTCCATTGAACTTTGAAGCGCGTTCTTATTTTTTTTTTTTTTAAGATTTTATTTATTTATTTGATGCAGAGAGCACAAGCAGGGGGGAGCGGCAGGCAGAGGGAGAGGGAGAAGCAGACCCCCCGCAGGGCAGGAAGCCTGATGTGGGGCTCGATCCCAGGACCTGGGGATCATGACCTGAGCCGAAGGCAGACGCTTAACCAACTGAGGCACCTGTGAAGCACCTTCTTTTATTATTTTATGTTGCAGTGATCCTGAGCTGACTTTTATTTTCTCCATCATACAGGGCAAGTCTGTGTGTTGGTGTTTCTAATGTATCAGAAATATTGGAGGCAAGAAATATAAGGAGATAAGTTGATTTATTTTCATTTTGTTTTAGATAAATTTTTAAGGATATTGTAATTTATATAATTACACTGCAGTTTCCTTTAATAAATGTGTGCTAGGTGTTTTCTGCATCTCTGTTTGGTGCTATCCATTTATTTGCCTACTTTCACACAATTCACACATTATGTAATTTTACTTTTTGTGTTTTTATACTCTGCCTCTGACAACAGAGAATTGTTTTTTTTTATTATTAAATGTTCTTGTGAGGGGCGCCTGAGTGGCTCAGTTGGATAAGCGTCTGCCTTTGACTCTCAGTTCATGATCCCAGAGTCCTGGGATCAAGCCCTGCGTCGGGCTCCCTGCTCAGTGGGAAGCCTGCTCCTCCCTCTCGCTCTGCCTGCCGCTCCTCCTACTTGTGTTTTCTCTCTCTCTCTCTCTGTCAAATAAATAAATAAAATCTTAAGAAAAAAATGTTCTTGTGAACCAGGCCTTATCCACAGGTAAGAAATTTTCATCCCGTTTGAGATACCTTCTTTTTTTCCCTTTAGGTCTTTGGAAGCATTATTTTCCAAAAGTAGATAAAATTGTGCTTATTCATTAGCATCCCTGTCAAGTTAGGGAAATAACAGAAGCAGTTTCGCATCTGTTCGACTATTTCCTTCACAGAAGAGATGTTCTTCAGTGTTCTTCCTTGTCGGAGACACCGGGGATCTGTGTTCACTTAGATTTTGATCTAAGATTTTAAACTTTCCCCTCCTTCCCTTTCTAGTGAGGACTCCGAAGAAAAAGATGTGAAAACCAAGAAGGACGATTCTCACTCAGCAGGTAGCAAACAGTTTTTAATGTAATAGATGATTGATTTATGTCTTCATTCATTGGACATTTTAGTAAGTGGTTTTATAATGATGCGAGGCACTGTTGTAAATACTGGCGCTACAAAGAGGTTTCCGTCTTTGAAGAGCTCAGTGCAGGTGGCATACCGCAGTCTCCTGTGAGGGTTTTTGTTACCGAGCTTACACGGTCCCAGCCCAGGATTTCTGACTCAGTAAGTCTCAGTGGGACACTGGGGCTTTGTGGTTTAAAAATATTTACAGATCATTCTCCTGCGTAAATAACATTGAAAACCATTTACAATGGTTTTCAGATAACAAATAACAGACATCAAACTAAATTGATTTAAAAGAGCGTATATAATACCAAGTGGCATAACGCTCTAACAAGGGGAGGGGGTGGTGATGAACTCTGGGGTAAAGAGCAAGCAAAGGATAGTTTCACTCTTAAACCTGTGTCAGCTAGCAATTAGTCCTTTGAAACAGTAGCCACAGAGAAAGCTTTCTTGGTAAGAATTTTAACTCGAAAGAATAGAGTCTCCATGGCAAATAAAATGTTAAATCCTGATTGCTTGTTGGTATTTATATTTCTGAATTTAACTCTTCTCATACTGAGGGTTTATTCTGTATTGCCCCCAGCCACCTTAGTTTTGAGCTGCACTCCTCTGCTTTTCCCTTCCTGGATCTCCCTTTAAATGAGATTGCTTTTAGCTACTACGTGGAGGGGTTGACAAAGGTCCACTGAATTCACTCCGCTGAGCTGTTTGTTTTCGTTCATTCCTTTTCTGGCCTGTTATCTGACTGCCCAAGTTGAAAACAAATATATTTTGTAATTTTACAATAGTATCATTAGAAGACAGTCTTCCCCTCTTCTATTTAAAAATATTTTGCTAGGGGCACCTGGGTGGCTCAGTTCGTTAAGCTTTTGACTCAGGTCATGATCTCAGGGTCCTGAGATCAGAAACCCCGAGTCTGTGTGGAGCCTGCTTTAGATCGCCTCTCTGCCCTTCCCTGCCTCCCCCGCAAGCCCCCACCCTCCCAGCCCCCGCTCACGCGTTCTCGCTCTTAAAAAATTCTAACTTTAGTTTCTAAAAACCGTGAACATAGTTTGAAATGTAATTGAATAGTTTTAGGGCGACGCAATGATACAGGCTTAAAATACATTACAGGAAGCATGCGTTCACACATAAATTCAGCTTCATGACTACTTAAAACTCCATGCCTATGCTATTTGCTCTGCAATAATGAGGACACAGCCTTTCTCAAGTTCATTCTTTGTATTTTAGCTCCTCTTTTGTATATCTTGTAGGAATTTTTAAGGATAGGATTTACCCCGTTTGAATGAAATAAAGCTGCAGGTTCTATCTCATACTGGCTTTTGTAGTCGGCCGTCAGAGAAACGCACAGCTCCTTGATGGCCGCGTTGTAACTTTGATATTACAGAGGACAGCGAAGATGAAAAGGAAGATCATAAAAATGTACGCCAGCAACGGCAGGCAGCCTCTAAAGCAGCTTCGAAGCAGAGAGAGATGCTCATGGAAGATGTGGGCAGTGAAGAAGAGCAGGAGGAAGAGGACGAGGCGCCATTCCAGGAGAGTACGTGGCGCTGCCTTGGTACTGGGGTCGGGTCCTAGTCTGTGACCTTGGTGACTTCTGCGTTCTCATGCCTGCGAAACGTGACAGCCAGTTCCTTAAATTCGATATTGGCCGTTAGAAGTGATGGCTGTTTTTGATACTGGTTGGTACTTGAAGAGGTTCAGGGATTCTCTTGATTATGATGTCCATTGTTTGAACTCACCTACTAAACAAACAATTGTTAGAGTAAGTTACGTGGCGGATGTTGCGATTAGGATTTGTATTTTGGCTTTGGAGCCAAAGGTGTAGACCTCTTCCTCCAACAACAACAAAACAAGTGTCAGTAGCAGAATTTAGATGTTTCACACGTTATTCGGATTTGCTTTGTATTTAGCTTTCTCATTTCATTTATTCATCGTTGGACCAAACACACTGCATTGGTTCTGTTTCGTTTCCCTGTCTCCCCAGTACTGTAGGGAACGATGGAACTACCAAAAGTTGTTTGATGAAAAAAAAAAAGAAGTTAGGTGAGGTCTTCAGTTTTTATTGAGATTAGGTTTTATCTCTTCCTGTTTTCAACCGACTCTTTAAACAAGTCAGCGGTCCAGCCCTCGTGTGTGTGCTAAAGCCCACCGAACACGAGGGGCTGGGGAGGACTCCAGCCAGACTGGAGGCCCAGCTGCCGCCAGAATCCGAGAGTCTTTGGCTCCCAGATCCCATCCTCCCGTCATGCTTAGTGCCGTCTCCCTTCGTTCCCGTGGAAGGGTGTCTACATTAAGCTGGACATTGAACTTCTTCTTTCCTCTCAGAAGATTCCGGCAGTGATGAAGATTTCCTAATGGAAGACGACGATGATAGTGACTATGGCAGTTCCAAAAAGAAAAACAAAAAGATGGTCAAGAAGTCCAAACCTGAGAGAAAAGAAAAGAAAATGCCTAAACCCCGGCTAAAGGCCACAGGTGAGTTGTCTACAAGTACAATTAAATGGCCGCCTTGAAAATTTTCAAGAAGCAATGAACTTTCTCTGCAGCATTCTTCATTAGGGCTCGGTATTGGCCACACGCCTCACAAGAATTTGAGAGTTGTGCGAGGATCCAGTCTTCCCCACTGGGGAGGATCTCTTACTTATTAGGGAGGACGGTGGCCCCGCCACCCGCGGCTGTGGCCTCCCACAGCAGGGTTTGCCGCGACCCATTGCCCGGCGGTAGAAACACTACGACAGAGCCGTCCCTGTGCCTTTTCCCGCCTGTGTCACAGCCCCAGCCGCTAGGGAAGACCTGAAATGCTGAAAATTACAGGCACACCCCGTAATCATAGATCTCAGGCCTCCGGGCTGATCCTTACACCATCCTTCGTGCTGGAAGAAAACCACACCTGGCGGTATGGATCCAGTTTCGTGGAGCCAGTGTGGGTACTGCTAGTCTCCTAGTCACAGCCCGAAACCAGAAAGCTAGATTTGGTTTGTTTTTCCTGACAGATAGAACTGGTGATTTTTACATTTTTTTATTCATCCCTTCCCACTCCTGGGAATCACGGAATTGTCCAAAGTGACTTGAGGAGGGCACCTGGCTGGCTCAAGGGTAGAGCATGTGACTCTTGATCTCGGTCGTGAGTTCGAGCCCCATGTTGGGTATAGAGTTTACTTAAAAAAATAAAATAAATGACACATCCTTAGAAGAAAAATTTTTTAAAAATCGGATGACTTCAGTTTCTACCCACGTTGTTGCATCCACTCTTCTTGACCCGCTTTTTAAACATGGCTTTTATCCTAAACAACTCATGTTCACAAACCACTAAGGCTAGGATGCAATTTCTATAGTGTCCTGTTTCTTTATTATAAACATTACTGCTAACTCTGCACCATAGTGTTGGCAAGAGTGATTGGGAACCAATGCCCACCTTGATTTTTCAGACCGTTGGGGTGTGGTCCTTATAGATTTAATTCTTGAAGTTTCGTTTTGTAGCCGATTTTTATTTAAAGATCTTTTCTTCTCCTCCCTTCCCCACGTGGGTGTTCTTCTTCTAGTGACGCCAAGCCCTGTGAAAGGCAAAGGGAAGGTGGGGCGCCCCACAGCTTCAAAGGCATCAAAGGAAAAGACTCCTTCTCCCAAAGAAGAAGACGAGGAACCAGAAAGCCCCCCGGAAAAGAAGCCCTCGGCAAGCCCTCCACCTGAGAAGTCAGGGGATGAAGGGTCCGAAGATGAAGCCCAGTCTGGGGAGGATTAAAAAAGTGATGATGGTTTGGGGAGAGATTTTATTAAAAAAAAAAAGAGAAAAAAAAAAAGAAAAAAGAAAAAGGGGGAAAAAAAAGAAAACCTACTTAAGATAGAACATGGTTTTGGCTATGGCTTGACTCGTGGGCTTTCAGCGCTTTTTTCCTTTTCTTGAAAATAACATTCTCTCTCTCTCTCTTTTTTAAGAAAAACCATTGTAAGTTTAATTTACCTTTTTGTCTGTTGGTCCTCTCTTTGCCATCACCCCTCTTTCCCATCCCTTCCCAATGAAAGCCATGTCAAAGTAATCACTGGATTGACTGCTTCACCCTTTTGTTTTGAACGGAAGGTATCCCACAGTTGTAAAGCAATAAGATTTGAGATGAACACTATGGAAATTTTGCTTTTTGCTCAATGGTAGCAAGTTGAACCGTAATCAAAAAACGTAGAAGGGTTTTAGTTAAAAATGATTGCTTCTCTCTCTACCTGGACTTAAAAAAAAATCAGTTGTCATCTAATACAAGTTTATATGTCTATATACATAAGTATAGATGTCTACAAAAATCATGATGTTAAACTTGCACTGATGGGGCAGGTAGGACATGAAGATGAATTCTGAATTGTTACTCAAAGTATTCCTATTTTTCACCTTGGGGGCAAGGCAGGGAATGGTGTTACCTGACCTTGTTTGAGGGTGTGGTTTTTTTTTTTTTTTTAATTTCATCACTTGTTATCTCAAAGAGACCCGGAGCCAGTGATCCTTTTATCCTGCTACAGTCTTTTAGGAACTTTAAAAGAACAAAAAAAAAAAAAAAAAAAAAAAAAGGCAAGGGCCACCAAAACTTAAATCACTCTTGATTTCCTATTTCATTCTCTAATGGTTCATGTTTTTAAATATATATGTATCTATTCTGTTTCTTGGATAAAATTTTACCAAGGATCAAAAAAAAAAAAAAAAGAACCTTAGGATTTAAACGGCAAGATCGATACACCAGAGTGGATTTCTTCTTAACTGACAATGTTTAGGTTTTAAGCAAATAAAGTACCAATTAATGTGAAACTCAATCACAAAGACTTGAAATTTTTCCTTTATGAAAACAGAAAATAGAAATTCTTTGATGCCAAAAATGTGCATTCCGATCCCATGAACCATGCTCTGTTTTTATTCGGGGCTAGAACATTTTTCTTTTCACATACCTGTCCTCCCGTTTCTTCGGAGACACACGAAATGCATCTCGGCTTCCTGCTCCTACATAGGGTAGCGCCGCACGACCCGTCCCCAGAGCCCACCAGCTCTGCTCCAAGACAGGATCTCTCCTAGCTCTCTCCTCCGCTTCCTCCACATTCTGTGCTTGCCTGGGAGTGCAGTAAATGCCGCTCCCACACCGTTCAGTTTGCTTTTGTCCTTCTCCGGGTGCCCCTGTTTTACCGCTCCCGTTGCTTAAAGCAGGAGTTTTAGGGGCTCCGGGCCAGGGAGCCCATGTGCCACTGAGAACAGACTTTCCATGCCTTACGAAAGTAATCGGGAGATAGTTCTGTAGGTTTGATCCTCCACATCTGATACCACGAGCTCACGGGAGCAAGGGTTAGGGGTCTTAGTGTTCTAATAGGTTGAAGAAAATAGTGACATTTAACCTCTGCCTTTTTATGTAGGTGTGCTGCTTCGGTATCTTACGCAGTTTTCTTTCTGTCTCTTACGTTAGAGCATGTTTTTCTCCCATGTGGCTTTCTTGCAGATGTTCCTAGGACAAAAGGTTATTTAAGGAATATTTTTACTCTGATTTTTAAGACACTTTAAAGACTGTCCTTACTCTGTGACTTTTTAAAATAACACCCAGTGGCAGAGTCCTTTCACTGTTGCACACTTGGGCGCGTTGGAGAATGAATTTGGAGATTTTAGTGCTTGGCCAAAAATGCGAAACTTGAACGTATGTTGCGGTTGGATTATTACCTTTCATGATGGTTAACTTTAGAGTCGTGAACTTTGTAATGAGGGGGTTGAAGATTATTCTATTTGCTTTAGTGGGTTTGTTCGGGTATCCAATTTTAACAAGGTTCGTGTTCATCTAGTTAAAGACCTCTCAATGTTTCCATCATGCACTTCTGTTTTTAGGGGTTTATAACTTTAAGTCCTACATTCCTATAACATTTAGACTTTTCTTAGATTACGTTTCGTGAAGATGGGGGGGTCTTTTGAAACTTTAGCCTCGGTATTTTATGTAACATGGTCTCTTTAATATATCTGCACTAATGTCTCTGTGATATACGCTCATTCTTTAGAGGTAATCCTGTCTTCTAGGTGACTTGTGTGCATCCGGTTGCGATCCCTTTTTTAAAAATTAATTCATGAGATTGGAAAATGTCTTCTATATTTCTGATGGACTAGACAAAAGGATCTGCGTCCCCAAGTGAGAGGCTCTGAATGACCTTTGTTTTCTCCACTTTTTATTGATGACTTAAAACACTCTAGTCTTCCCCTCAAACCGTGCATGCATTCAGGAGGACAACTGTGGTGTCTCAACTGGAAATAGGTGCTCAGTAGTCAGGCTTGATGGAGAGCGACATCAGGACCCGGTTACAAGCTAGAAGCTGACAGTGGCTGGCCATTGGCACCACCTTTGACTCAACTCCTGCTTTTCCCTCTAGCGTGCCTATGGTGAAGTGGCAAGAGCGTCGTTCACGGTCTTGTTTGCAGTGCTCAGGAAGTGGGATGTTCACTCGCAAGGTGCTTGTGGTACCTGATTTCTCTTAGCTCTTAGGTTTACCTCTGGAACATGGATCTCGGCAGCTATGCTGACTGACACTACATTCTGGGTCTTACGATTCTGTATTTCCAGACTTCCCTCCCCAGTGTCCACAGCTAGAAATGGGTAGCTTGGATCGTCTTAAATCTGTAACTTGCTGCTGCTTTTAGCCCTGCCCACCTCAGATTGGAATCAATGGAGCAGGCCCACAGGATACACGTTCATTTCAGCAATCGGAGGTTTGCCCTGCTTTCTGAAACCCCTCTCCCTTTCTTAACCCCACGCCCTACGGCATCCGTGAGAGGAGATTAATGGGTGTGCCCTCCTTTAGGGAGGTAGTGGTGGAAGTGTTCTGGAAGAAGAGTAGTTGATTTCCCACAGAGGACCTTGGATACCAGTTGACCATGGTAACCGATTTGCTCCATTTCAAGTCTCAGTTCATGCTTATCCTTGGCACTAGTTGAAAGAGCATTTTCTTATAGGTAACAAATCAAGAGTGGAATTTGAGGTTATAATCCAGTAAATGATACTTGTGAATATGGTCAGCTAGACTGAACTTGACGCCTTTTTTTAAAAAAGCAAAAAACATTTCTTCTTTTATCCCCGAACATACAAGTATCAAGTAGATTTTAGATGACTGGTTGGGAGAAGGGGGTGCTTTTCTTTAAACCAGTTTAGGAGATGCTTTGAGAGTAGTAGGTAGGCGAGGGCAGAATTTACCAGGAGCAACAGGGAAAGCTTTATAAAAGATCGTGTGGCCTATGAAGAAACTGTCACCTTAGGAGTTTGGAAAGGACAAAACCTGGGCTCTGCTCTCTCGTGGCATTCAGACAGATAACTTAAGCAGAACAAGTAATAGACATTTCCTGCCACGGGATAGGGAAGATATAACAAGCTGTTTGCCTTTGGGGTCAGAAAATTGTCTTCTCTGTGCATAGAGCTGGGTATTGGAAAAGGGACTTGGTCTGAATATTGGGACATCAAGCTATCTACAGCCAAGTTTCCATCTGCAACCCTTTTTCCCTTCATCTTGCGATAAACTTGATACAGAATGACTCTTTGAATCCCAAATCCCTAAGTTACACTTTTTTTTTCAAAGCCTAATTCACAAAATTCACAGTGGTGCTGACTGTGTATTAACCACTATTGGGAAAAGTCCCATCAACCTGCCTGTTGCCATGCCAATGGAGGGACGGAGCTGGTGACATCTCTCTGAGCATGCTTTGTGTGGCTGGTGGAATGCCACCATTGTGCATACGCTTTGTACATCAGGGGTGAAGGGAGGGTTTTCTAGATTTATGGGGGGAGGGTAAAATTGGGATTTTTTTTTCAGTTGTTCCTTTTTCAGTGGGGTGTAGGGGTATAGTACTCAGCTTATGCCCTAAATAACATGTATAAAACCCCCCCGAAGTATTGTGTGGGTGTGTGTGTGTGTGAGTGTGTGTTTGTATATGTCTGCCAGTAAATTTCTGTCTTCGGGAAATTAGTGACTTCTTTTCTTCTTTTCCTCCAGAAGTATTTGTTACAAGATTTGTAAATAAGAGCTCTAAGTAGAGTTTGTTTACCATGAACATGTTGCAGCAAACCTTACACACCTAATTCCTGCAAGATTTAAGGAAAGACTTGAAGACTTGCCAGGTTAAGCAGCAGCCAGGTTCTCAGTAATTGTTTGCCTTGATGCATCTTTCAGATTTCGTTTTGGCCATCTCCAAAACTCCCCAGTCCTCCTTGATTTTAGTTCTTAATCTTCTTTGTTCTGAGCAGGAAGGATTATAGAGAGGAACCTGTTTAAATGTATTTCATTAGCCCACGGGCTGAGATGGGGGGCATCCCTTTCTTAATACTACAGTGTTGCTGGATACCTGATCAGACGCCTGGGGGTTGGGCAGCCTTGCGATACCTTCGCGGTGCTGACATCTGCAGCGTGGTACTAAGGAAGTTCAAGTTTGAATGTAACCACTTTATTTAAAAGATTTCTTTTTTAATTTAAATAAAATGAGGTTGAAGTGAACATGATTTTGTTGACCATGTTCGTGAATTATAGATGCAACATGCATTGGTAGACTTGTGTGATGGTCTTTTGTGATACTTAATTTTTACATATCCCAGTCTCCGTATGTATCTGCATAGACAAAGAAAAAACAAACTCCTGCTTTCTTTTACCGAAGGGTCTCCAGGACTGCGTGTCTGCTCCTGAGCTCTGTTTTGAGTATGTGTATCCTTTGCTTGTATTTTGTATTAAAAAAAATAAGAAAAAGAACCCTTTATCGTTGAGCATGTTGGCATTGTCCCCTTTATTTTTTTTTTTTTTTTCTCTTTTTGGGACATATGAAGCAAGTTATTCTTTTTCTGTATCTTTTTTTTTTTCTTTTGTAAACTTTTTTTTGTTTTGTTTAAAAATGGCTTTATAAAAGGGCTTTTATAACCCAGATGTGTGCTCTGTGTAGTTCTTACAACACTCCCCAGCAAACACACTGACTAATTGTACAGTGGATCACCTTGACCTGTCAGCTCCTAATCCAGCCTGACTTTAGGGGGGAAGCTGCTTCCTGAATGAATTCTTTAGAAACTAACAGTGCCTGTCACTGTCGTTGGTGACAAGAAAGGCATGTCTTGGGGCGCCTGGGTGGCTCAGGCAGTGGGCGTCTGCCTTTGGTCAGGTCATGAACCCAGGGTCCTGGGATCGAGCCCCACATGGGGCTCCTCCCTGCTTGGTGGGGAAGCCTGCTTCTCCCGCTACCATTCCCCCTGCTTGTGTTCCCTCTCTCGCCGTTTCTGTCAAATAAATAAAAATCTTCAAAAAAAAAAAAAAAGGCATGTCTTGTCTCAAAAGTCAAAAGGAGTAATTAATACTTAAATAGTGTGGAATGAATAGGTAGTAGATTCCCTAACTTCTGATAATCAGGGGAGCATGAGCACTGGACTGGGAGCATGAGGTTTCCTAGTTAGCATTTTTCCTCATGTTCACATCCAAGGTTATGAAGTTGTGGAGGGCAAAATTCTTCAACAATAATATATGGAAGAAGATAATATTTATATAAAAAATCAGACATTAGCATTCAATTTCAGAAACCCATATAAGATACACTAACCTGCCATTTGAAGCTATGACTTAGATATATGGTTTAAGATCCCGCTTCAGAATTGTGCTGATATTCTAGCTATTGGGACTTTAATTCTTCTCAACCTTTTCCCTTGTTTACATTCTTGCCTTGTCATCTAAATATTGTAATTAACATAGCAACTCATCTTGGCTTTGAAATTCAATGTTTTCGCATGCTGTTACGGATCAGTGACTAGATAACTTGATTTCTCACAGAGTTGTTCGTTCCAGGTCAAAGTTGACTTTGGAAGAACCAGCCACTTTTCCTCAATAGTCTCTAGGTGTTTCCGGGCGTGTGGGTGGCTCAGTGGATTAAGTGTCTGCCTCTTCATTGCTGTTCAGGTCATGATCTCAGGGTCATGAGATCAAGCTCTATGGAGGGCTCCTTGCTGGGCATGGAGCCTGTTTTTTAAGATTCTCTTTCTCCCTCTCCCTCTCCCCTTCTGCCCTTTCCCACTCCCCTCACCCCGTCCCTCAGGTGCTCCACTCTCTCTCTCTCAAAAAAAAAAAAAAATCTCTAGGTGTTTTATGATTAACATACCGAATTTCTGTTTCAGTACAATGCTGGAGAAATGTAGTCTGGGGTAAAAAATCTAAAAAACCATCGGGAGGACAAACATCAGAAGCATAAACAGACCTGTCACTCCCTCCTCTCCTGTCTGCGAGCATTACCACACAGTAACTGAACACTGTAGATATGCAGCATTTGCAATAGATGAAGGATTTCTGTCTACATAATAGCTCACTGAGCTTTCCCAACAACTGAGACTGGCCAGATGTTTTGCTGTTCCTCCAGTGTCGTGGATGGCACAGAAACCGGTTCAGGTAGGATGTGGGTTGTCCTGGCTGGTGCTAGGATACAAGGCTTTGAAATCAGGCCGTAAGCTCTGTGTGCTTTGAGGGGTCACAGCTGTTGTTTCTAAAACTGGCCCCCACTACCTTGTGTACATGGACCCCTTGCGCCCCCTTCCCGATAACCTTTGGACCATTTTGTTGTTCTTTAGCATCTCAATGCCAATAAGGGGAGCCAGTCTAATCTAACATGGAAGATTTAAAAGGAAAAATTCCCTTTTGGTAAGATATGAAAATTTACTGTCAATTTACCTGAAAGTCCTTGTGGCCCCTAGATATAAAGGTTCGAGTTACCTAAAAGCTTTTATTTTCTGATTATGTCTTAAGAGAGTGACTCTGAAGGACGCATTTGTCATCTCGCCTCTGTATACACACATGGCCCTTATCCTCTGCCAGTAGAGGGCAGTGTCTGCCCTCGTGTACTGAGCCTAAGGACTCTCGGCTCCCCCAAGCGCGTTTTTATTTATTTTTATTTTCCTTACTATTGTTATTACTATTTTTTTTTTTTTTTTTAATGAGCTCTAGGCCCAGCTTGGGTATTGAACTCACGCCCCCGGGGACCAAGACTAATGCTCTACCAACTGAATCAGTCAGGCGTCCTCCCAACTCACTTTCAGATACCGCGTCATCCCCGCCCCACCCCGTGCGCTCAGTGTCCTCTGCATCGGGCGCCCTCACCTCTTCGCACTAGAACAGTTCTGCGCTCCATCTGCCTGCCTCACACTCTAGTGTGTGTGGCTGCCGTCTGTTCTTTATTCTAAGTGGGAAATGGGATCTCTTGATTCATGCACATTGGTCTGCTTATGTCCTCTTTTCACAATTCCCAAAACCTTTGTGGGTCATATCCCAAAATGAAAGGATATGTTGAGATTTCAAAATGCAAACTGTGAACAATCAGCCCTATTTTGAAACAGGTGTTGTCTTTTGAAATTGCCCTCCAGCCCAAAAACCTTGTCTCTTGCACAAGCAACACGAACACATGTTGGCGTACAACAAATACCGAATACTGAAACTTGTTTTCAAGGAAACCGTAGCTTTTGTTCCCTTATCTTGATGGCGTGCTTCTCATTCCCTTCATTATCTTAATAGAAGGGACAGGTACCCATTCTGACATGTTTCAGCTAGGAGAAATCAGCATTACTCGTGGGCGTGCCCCTGTTTCAGTACAAAAGTCCTGGACAAATATTGTGAAACAGATACCTTACTAATTCTGGGGTCAGGGAGGGAGAGGGTGCACCCAGAGTTTCCATCCTAATAAACCAAATGATAACTTAAAAATACTCCAGCAAAATGTTGGAAATAATAGTTTGCCTTGATGTAGCTCTAAGGTAGCACCGAGAAATGACTTGTCGAAAAATTGGGGCTTTAAGGAATAGGTCGTGGAAGACTGTGTATATGTGACTACTATTGGCGATGTGTTAGCTACTAATAGATAATAACATAGGTAGCGAACACATACGCAAGCCCTTTTAGTAGAATGCGTAAGTCCACTTCCTAGGCCGCTGTGAACCATAGTTCATCTGATAAGTGTACTCTTCCCACCTTGGGTAGGGACCGGAAGGGTAGTCTACGTGTGGTCAGAGCTCTCCCGACTCCAAGCGAGGAAGGTGGACGGGGTAGGTAAGGCTCTGAAGAAGGTAGAAAGTAATTGCGGCAAGAACAACGATGGCCCAAACTTCTAGGAGGAGATGACCCATTCGGTAACTCCAGCTGATTGGTTCTGTGCCCAGAAGCGACTGTCCCCGTTCACTCGCAGTGAACCGAGTACGCGCAGTGATAGAATCAATAACAGGCGTGTAGAGACAGTGACCTTGACGTTAACAAACACGCATGCTCCCTTCGTTTCTCTTGTAGTTAGTTCATTCAGCCTAGGGGAATAAAATACTAAGCCTTCTTAAAAGGTGGTCTTACTGCTCAAGTGTTTAACAATAATGACACAGCAAAGCTCTTCTGTAAGACTCTCTTCTTGAGTGGAGGACTCCGTTGACGTTCTGCGGCCATCTCGAAACACAACCTGGGGCCTCAGTGCCCTAACTTCATGTCTAATGCATGCCTCGTCTCAGTTACCAGCTCCAAGCCCCGCCTGCTTGCTCTTTTTCTCTGGCCTCTGACCTCATTCACCACTATCTCTCTCCGCCTTCTCTTGTTTTTGTGAATGAACGGTTTCTATGGGGACACTGTTTCTGGGGCAAAACTATTGTTTATCCATGAACCAGGTATGCCTAGAAGTGGTTGGGGAGCCTGCCGCCCATGGCCGGCCGCAGCGCCGGCTCAAGGACAACACAAACAGCGTTTCCCGGCAAACCTGGAGCAGCGCAGAGCTGGGCTCCCCCAGCTTCATTGTAGGGAGGCGCTGGTGTGCACCCCGGCCTGCAGGGTAGGCCCGGCCCCGGCCCCTGGGTAGAGAGATCAGTGGCCCTAGGCCTCACAGTGGGCCAGTCCTCTCATCTCGCTTTCCCTCACTCTCTCCCCACGCCCTCAAGTGAAGCAGCAATACCTCCTCTTTGGCTCAAGGGCCACTCAGTCTTCTGCAGGCATCTCACCCCCGAGCAGCCACTGAGAAGAGTGGCCCAGTGAGCTGAGTGTCTGCCTTCAGCTCAGGTCTTGATCCTGGGGTCCCCGGATCAAGCCCCATATCGGTTTCTCTGCTCAGTGGAGAGCGTGCTTCTCTCCCTCTGTCTCTCTGCTGCTCCCCCTGCTTGTGTTCTCTCTGTCAAATAAATAAATAAACATTTTTTCTAAGATTTTATTTATTTGAGAGAGCACACACG
>CM053618.1:20027848-20050516 GCA_028646535.1 Procyon lotor
TCCTTCCTTCACAGCCATTGGAAATTTTTTAGCTATGAATCTGTGCGGTTTCCTTGCTGGAATGTATACTCTAAGACACCTTGCCTGTCCTCTTTACCTGTGTGTCCTCAGGCTCTAGAAGGGGCTTAGCCAATGTTTTGTTGGATGGCAGATGAGTCCCCCCGAGGTTGCCCTGGGGCTGGAAAAGGCCCGTGAGGTGGGCAGAACACTGGCTTCTGAGTCTCGACAACCCAGTGGCAGGTCACATCCCAGCTTTGCCGTGAATTCACCGGGCAGTCCTGGACAAGTTAGCCTGTGTCTCTGCATTTCGTGTTCCTCAGATGTAAAACACAAGGGCTACCATTTAGCTGCCCTGAGGAAGAGAGAATCATGTGAAAGCACAAAATAGATCTGGAAAAAGCACTGGTTTAAAAATAAATCCACACGGTTATCCAAAGGCAGTAAAATAGCCCCTAGGTGCCGGTGCTCCACTCCTTTAATCAGCGTTATCGTCCTTTTTATTTAAGAAGGGTGACCCGCAAGGCAAAGGCAATGGAGAGACAAACAGAAAACCGAAACCCCCCACCCCCCGGGGCCATTTCCAGGCCACCTCTGGGTTTTGTGTGGCCTGCAAGGGAGGAAGGATTTTTACATTTATACGTGGTTGAAAAATAAAATAAACTAAACTATCCCCTGACACATGGAAATTGCATGAAATGCAGATTTCGGTGTCCAGAAATGAACTGAAATGAGAACACAGCCATGTCCACTCACGGGCCTGGCGTCTGTGGTCGCTTCCGTGGCCCCCCACAAATTTACTATTCGGCCCTCTACAGAAGAAGTGTGTGGCCCCGCAGCTGATGGCCAGAAGTGAGGGGCTTGTCTAAGGCTGCTTGGCTGCGAGGAGGACAGCACGAGCTCTGGGGACCCCTCAGGGCTCTCTCCGGCCCGCCCTGGAAGGCCTGCCTCACCCCCCACCCCCGCCGCCCCGCCAGAGAGGGGGCTGCACGCCTGCTAAAGCCTTTTGGGCAAGACGCTCCCCCTCCCCCACCGGAGCAGCACCCCATGAGACCCAGCCGCTCACCTCCCCTTCCCCTTCGTTGTTCCCTGGAAGTGGGGGTTCCAGGGAAGGAGGGGGTGGTTCCCGTGGCTTAACCTCAGGCACAGCAACTGTCAAAGGCGGGGAGCCCTCGGCACCCTTTCTCTTCAGAAGCTGGGCCGCGTCCACACCGCAGGCCCCGCGGTGGCAGGAGGCAGCCGTGAGAGCCCGGGTAGATTCTTAGAAAAAAATCGGGAGAGCTAGCTGCTTCTAGGAAGTGGCAAGTCTGCTCCTAATGACAGGCCTGTCTCTCTGGGGAGCTCATAATCACCTCGGGAGGCTCCCCCTCCCTGCGGCGGAGCCGGTGGCCTTGGGGGTGGGGAGGCGGTGCGAGTTCCCCAGGCCGCGCTGGGAAGGGAGAAGAATCAAAATGCAAATGCAAAGGCTCAGTCCTTGAACCAGCCTGGGCGCTGGGGATGGTCGGGCAGCCCCAACCGAGGGCGTAAGAAGAAGCCTGCTGTTCCTCCTCGTCCTTCTGGCGGTCCCCCTCCACCTCCCTGAGAAGTCCGGAGGGCGGGGCAGAGCCCTCCCCATCCCCCTCCTCCCTCCCCGGTCCTCCCTCCGTCCCCGCCACTGCCCTGTGCCCTCTAAGGAGGAAAAGGCCCATCCTACCAAAGACTGCTGGGGCGCAGAGATGAAAGCAGAGCGTGGTCCTGCCTCCCCTGGCTCAGGTCCCAGCACCCTCTTCCCGCTTAGGAGGCCTTCTGTACAAGTAGACATGGTCAGGGGGCTGGGGTCGCCGCCAGGCTCCAACACTTAGCAGCTGTGTAGCCCTAGTGAGTCACCTGCTACCTCTCCAAGTTGACAGTACCCTCTTCTAATAATACCTGTCTCCCAGGGTCATCGTGAGGGCCAAATGACGTGCTCAGCATGAAAGCCATAAAGCCAGGGAGGGAATGTTCCTGGGAATGAGCCACAATCGTTGTGCTCACCCCTTGCAATAGACGGAGTGAGCCTACAGGCCCAAAGGGGCCGAGTGACTCTGAAATCACCAAGGCCTGGCATGTCCCGAGCAGAGAAGGAGGGGCGCTGAAGGCTAAGACACTCTCCACCGTCCAGGAGATGTGAGCCAGTGGAGGGAGGTCCCGGGGAGCTGGGAGGCCCCGGGGACGCTATCAGCAGCTCACATCCAGGCAGCCCACCGAGTGTGGTCTGATCTCAGCATCTCTGATAAGGCCCAGCCTTCCGGTGCCAGCCCCAGCAGTTAGCTGGAGATAGCAGTCCGCTTCCTGCCCGGCCTCTGGTCCCCGGCTCTCCGCTGCTCACCTGCCTGGGCTGAGGTGGGGGGGTGGGCTTCAAAGTGTGGATTTCAGGTCGCACCTGCCACTGGCCTCTTTTATTCTTGGAAAGTATTGGGGAAGTTCTAGAAATGCCTACGTGGCCCCTGAGGAGCTCAACACAAAGGGGGTGGGCCTTGGGTTCTAGTCCAGCTCTGCCACTCTGTAGCCTCGGCAAGTCACCTCCCCAGTCCTGTGTCCTCATCCTATAAACGCGGATTTGATACCTTTTTCTGTCTGTTGCTCAGAAAGATCAGGAGCAAATGGGAGGTGTCTGGGCAACGGGTTTGAAAGCAGTGCCACTCACGTGCAAGGGACTGCTACTTCCAGGGAACGGGGACAAAGACACAGACCGGCAGGGCGAGGGGAACAGAACCTGGCAATGGCCCTGAGAAGTGGGTGGGAGGCAGGGGATGGGGGGAAAGGGACCAGGGCAGTGATTATTTACTGCTCTGTGTCAGGCACTAAGCGAAGCACCCCGTACTTCTCACACAACCCCGTGGGTTAGGTATTACGTTCCCCATTTTGCACAGGGCAACCTAGGCTCAGCAGAGTTAAATCATTTGCCCCAAGTTTACCGCTAGTAAGGGCACAATTGGCCAGCAAGCCCAAGTCTAACTCCAGAGTCCATGATCTTTGCACTTACCAAGTGTCTAGAGAGCCTATTCTGGGTGTGGGTGTAAGATTAAAAACAGGGGTAGGAGGACAGAAGTGACCTGTTGACCCGAAGCGGAGGAGGGGAGAGACGGGAAGTATTCCTCAGACCCAGGCACAGAGCCTGGTCCGCGGAAGATGCCAGGGCCACAGACAGCCCGTACACAGCTTTTATGCAACATAGGGAAAGGGGGATGCAGCCATGAGCCTTGCTTACTTGTGCCTGGGGAGTGAATAACATGTACAACTGTACATGGCAGCCCTGGGAGGGCCTCTGAAATTAATTAAAGGAAAGAAAAACCAGGGGTGCCTGGCTGTCTGGGTCAGTAGAGCATATGACTCTTGATCTCAGAGCTGTGAGATCGAGCCCCACGTTGGGCGTGGAGCCTACTTAGAAAGAAAGGAGGAAAGGAAAGGGAAAGAAAGGAAAGGAAAGGGAAGGGAAAACCAAACAAAAGCTAGGATATAGATTTTGTGGCTTGATCCCTCTCCTCTTCTTGGCCTTGGGGCCCAGCAGAAGGGCCCCTCCTACCAATTCCTTCTGTTTCTCTGGGGCTCCAGGGTCTGGGGACTGGTGTCCCTGGCCAGACCTAGACTCAGGCCTGTGCCTCTCTTCCCTGTAGGCCTGGGGATGGATTGTGCAAAAGTGGTACCATACCCAGAGGCAAGAGGTTAGTTCACAATCTAATTACTAATTACTCACTTGCTTATTATACTGAGCATTGCATCAGGACCGTGAGAATGGCTTTACGGCTGCTTAAATTAGTATCAGCTCCCTTCACCCAGCAGACACACACAGACCCAGGTACAGCAGTAAATCCTGCCAAGGTCACTCCAACCCAGCCTATTCCCCACAACTCCTGGCCCACTCAGGTCACCCCTCACAGAGGAGGAAAAGCTCCCCGCCGACAAGATTCCCCCCATCGGGTCCCCAAACGGGGCCGCCACGAGTCATCTTACTTGTTCCTTATCCTGTCGCTCTATTGCTCTGGGTTCAGCTTGAGGGGACACTTAGGGACGGGAGGTTAGTCATTTCGTACCTCACCTGGGCTGCCTGAGGAGTCCCTCCTCTAGTCTGACTCCCACCCCTCTTACTGCAGTCAGTCCTAGAGTTCTCCCCCTGGTGTGGCCCTCCTCGCCTCTGCGTTAGGGCACTTAATGGTGGGCGCAGCTGAGCCCTCCCCCGTGTATTCCTCCCTTGCGGTCCTGAGAGTCAGCCCCACAGGGAGAATGGAACGAGACCTTCTTTGGGGCCTCTTCCCTGGCACCCTCTTGCCCCTGGCTCGACCCCTCCATTTACCCAACTCTGAAGTCCATAGAGTCACAGTGGCAAACAAATCCCCTTTGAGCCGCTTGGCCTCCTGGTCTGGGCCCTGTCTGGGCCTGCACAGCACCGAGGCGCAGAGCAGAGTGAGGGAGAGCGGATCCCCGCTTCGGCCGGGTGGGGGACTCGGGGCTCTGAGCACACCCGCAGGATGGGCCTCGGCCTCTCACTTGCTTCTGCTCTGCCACCTTGGGAGAGTTACTTGACCTCAGTTTCCCGGTCTATAAAAGGAGGTAGGCACCTGCCTACTGTGGAGGGACTTGTGAGAATCAAACCCGATGTCTGCGAAAGTGCTTTGTAAGCCGTTAAGTATAGCATAGAAACAAGTAATTATATCATTCCTGGTCACCAGCATACGAGCCTCAAAACCCCAGCTCGGGACTTGCCGGCTGGGCCCGGCTTCCCTGGATTCACCGCACTGAATGCCGAGATCAGGTCTGACGGACATCAGGTCTGATGGACTTGCAGTGCAGCCTGGAGGGTCTTGCACTTGCTGGTATGCCGATGAACCCGAGTTTTGCAGCACGTTCTGTTTCCCCGAGAAGAGTACCGCGCGAGGGCAGGAAGCGCGCCTCCTCTGTTCCTTCCCACCCTGTAGGATTCCCTGGGTAGGCCGGGCATCCCCATAGGCTCCCGCAGGTAGGCCTGACGATTCTCCCTTATTTAGGCAACAGCCTGCATTCTTACCGGCAAGCTTTCCGCATAAAAATTGAGAATCCCAGGTTAGGTGCCTTGCTTGCAGGTGTCAAATTACTACATCCCAGCACAGAGCCTGATTTGTAATTGCTATTTAATAAGTGTTTGTTGAATGAGAATGAGTGACTGGACGCCTGGTGTGGAGCCTTGGAGAGCCCACACTTTTTCCACTGGAGCACACAGCCTCTCAGACACCAGCTGTGGGAGAGCTCAGGGCGGGCGGGGAGCCGGGGAGCCAGGGAGCCGGGGAGCCGGGTCGCCTCGGGCTGTCCCTCCCTATTCTCGGCCCCGCCCGGGAGTTGGCCCCTCGGGCGGTCTGAGCACCGGGACTAGAATCCCTGGCATTCGCGGTGGCGACACAATCACCTCCTTGCTCCAGGCAATTTAGAACCCAGCCCGGTTAGCAAAAGTCTTTCCCAGTTAGGCCCTTACAGGGAAGTTGTCTGGTTCACTCCTGAAACCCTGCCAGAGACTGTGTTACCTTTCTCACCTCTGCCTCACTGCCCCGAGGCAGTCCTGTCCAGCCTCGAACCCCATTCCCGACCAGCCTGTTCGGTTTCTCAGACTGAGCCCTCTCCGCTCCAGTTCTAAGTCTCCTGGACTCGAACATTCTGCTGATGCCCTTAAAATATGGGGGAGGCTAAAGGACTCAGGTCTGGCCTTTGAGAGGAGAGTGGGGTGGGTTTCACTGGCTCTTGGAGCTGGGAAGTGTTGTAAAGGTTTGGTTTATTTGACAGAAACAGCGAGAGAGGGAACACAGCAGGGGGGGTGGGAGAGGGAGAAGCAGGCCTCCTGCAGAGCAGGGACCCCTGATGTGGGGCTCCATCCCAGGACCCTGGGATCATGACCTGAGCCGAAGGCAGACGCTTAACGACTGAGCCACCCAGGCGCCCCAACTTTTTAAAAATTTTTATTTATTCATTAGAGAGTGAGCAAGGAGCACAGGAGCAGGGGGAGAGGCAGAGGGAGAAGCAGACTCCCCGCAGAGCTAGGAGCCCGTGGGGTTCAATCCCAGGACCTGGAGATCATGACCTGAGCCGAAGGCAGACGCTTAACCATCTGAGGCACCCAGGCGCCCCGTCCATCCCTGCCATCCTTAAACCCGCTTACAGCTGCTTGGGACCTGCGCCTAGTGGGCTCATCTGTGTTCTGGCTGCTGTGACTGTCTCCTCTGCTCCAGGTGGGACCTCTGAAGCCAGTCCTTTTTGACATTGACTTTGCTGTGAAAGCCGACATCTTTGCAAGACACCTTGGGCAGGAGCCACATGTCCCTACCTGTCTTCTCTGCTGGGCTGGATCTCTGCTTTGGAGGCAGTTTTGGTCTCTCCCCTGGTTCCCCAAGGGGCCCAGGTGGGCCAGGACAGGGGGAGCGCGGAAAACTCAGAAGGAAGTTTAAATCCACAGGAAAGTTCTCTTTGTAAAAGGGTTTCTGGTTTTCAGGTCAGAGGGACCTTTCCTGAAGGAAGTACCCTTGAAGGTCTTCTGTAGTTGTTTTAGAACCTTCCCTGTGGGGAGGGGAGGCGCCCCTCAAATAGGACTGTCCCCTGCGGTGTAATGGGAGACTGCGTTGGCCAGCAATCCCAAGGCGCCGCCTTCTAGCAACGACAGTCCGCCGGGCGCAGGAGTGGCCTCAGGAACCAGAAGGTGCTGTCATGCCCCAGGCTTGAGGTTTGAGCGGGAAGATGTGGTTGTCCAGTTCTTCCTTCAGTGGCTTCAATTTCTTCCTCTTCTGTGCCCATGTTGGAAATGCGGCCCAGGTGTGTGGGTATAACCCCTCCAGTTCTTAACGTTCCTCAAACTCTGTTCATCTCATTTCTTCACCCAGGCCTCTAGGGGAAGGAGACCGTGGGGCTGGTTTTCCTGCTCAGGTCCCCGGTGATTTCTCATCCCTCTTTCTTCCTCTTTCTTTCATCTTATTTTATTCTTTTCCTTTCGAAAAATGATGTTTATGGAGGCTTTCTTTTTTTTTTTTAAAGATTTTTTTTTTTTATTTACTTGACAGAAACACAGCGAGAGAGGGAACACAAGCAGAGGGAATGGTAGCGGGAGAAGCAGGCTTCCTGCCAAGCAAGGAGCCCGATGCGGGGCTCGATCCCAGGACCCTGGGATCATGACCTGAGCCGAAGGCAGACGTTTAACGACTGAGCCACCCAGGCGCCCCTTATTGAGGCTTTCTACTAATGAAAGCAATCTAGGATCCATACAGGAAATGTGGAGATGCGGAGATTTCCCTAGTCCGCAGCCCCAGATCAAAATCACCCTTCCCAATTAGAGAAAACTGGTATTCACCTTTTGGTTACTTATTTATGTTTTTTAAGTAAACTCTCTGCCCATCGTGGGGCTTGAACTCATGACCTGGAGATCAAGAGTCCCAAGCTCTACTGACTGAGCCAGCCAGGCATCCCTGGTTATTATTATTATTATCGTTTTTAGAGATTTTATTTATTTATTTATTCGACAGAGAGAGAGAGCGCGAGAGAAGGAACACAAGCAGGTGGAGTGGGAGAGGGAGAAGCAGGCTTCCCGCCGAACAGGGAGCCCATCCTAGGCCCCTGGGATCATGACCTGAGCCGAAGGCAGACGCTAAAGGACCGAGCCACCCATTTTTTAAAATGGGTGCCCCATTTTAAAATGATTTCTTCTGTCTAGACATATACTAAGGTTTTTTTTTTTTTAAAGATTTTATTTATTTGTTTGAGAGAGATAGAAAGCACAAGGAGGCAGAGCAGCAGGCAGAAGGAGAGGGAGAAGTAGGCTCTCTGATGAGCCGGCAGCCCGACGCAGGGCCCGATCCCAGGGCCCTGGGATCATGACCTGAGCTGAAGACAGATGCTTAACCGACTGAACCACCTAGATGCCTCCTTGTTTTGTTTTTTAAGTAGGCTCCAGACCAGCGTGGGGCTTGAACTCATGACCCTGAGATCAAGAATCCACATGCTCTACCGCCCCAATACATACTTAATTTTTAAAACTTTTTTACTTTGGAATAATTTTATATTTACAAAAACATTGCAAAGATAATACAGTTTCCATATAGCCTTCCAGTAGTTTCCAACCACAGTACAATCACCAAAGCTTAGGCGTTAATACGGGTGGAGTACTATTTACTAGTACTATTTACTATTAATAGTAACAGTACTAGTAGTACTAGTAATAGTACTAGTATTAATAATAGTACTAGTACTAGTAGTAACAGTACTAGTACTATTTAGTAAATAGTACTATTTACTAAACTGCAGATTTTATTCAGATTCTGCCAGGTTTTCCGCTAAGGTCCCTTTTCTATCCCAAGATCCAATCGAAGATGCCACATTGCATTAGTATATACCCAATTTTTAAAAAATGTATATCCCACTGCGCTTGCTATTTTGTAGTCAGCTAATATCATCAGTGTTTCCCTATCAATTAAAATTCTTCTACATGGGGACGACTGGCTGGCTCAGTTGGTAGAGTATTCGACTCTTGGTCTCGGGGTTATGAGTTCGAGCCCAGCACTGGATGTGGAGATTACCTAAAAATAAAATCTTCAGGGCGCCTGGGTGGCTCAATGGGTTAAAGCCTTTGCCTTTGGTTCAGGTCATGATCTCAGGGTCCTGGGATCGAGCTCCAGTCTCTGCTCAGCGGGGAGTCTGCTTCCCCCTCTTTCTCTGCCTGCTTCTCTTTCTACTTGTGATCTCGCTCTGTTAAAGAAAAAAAATCTTCAGAGGTGTCTGACTCAGTAGGTTAAGTATCCGCCTTTTGCTCAGGTCACAATATTAGGGTTTTGAGATGGAGCAACCCCACCACACCCCCCACTGCATTGGGCTCCCTGCTCAGTGGGGAACCTGCTTCTCCCTCTGCCCTTCACCCCACTCATGCTCTCTTTCTCAAATAAATAAATAAATAAAATCTTAAGAAAAAAATAAAAAATAAGGGCTCCTGGATGGCTCAGTTGGTTAAGCCTCTACTTTCAGCCCAGGTCATGATCCCAGGGTCCTGGGATCAAGCCCTGTATCAGGTTCCCTGCTCATTGGGGAGACTGCTTCTCCCTCTCCCTCTGCCTGCCTCTCCCAATAAAATAAAATTCTTCTATGTTATCACCATTCTTAATGGTGGCATCATGTTCCACCGTAGGGATTTGCCTTAAATTGCTTAGGCAGTGGCTTATTATTCTGCCGTTTATATTGTTTCTAGTTTTTCACCAGTATGAAGGATGATGAGATGAACACCTTGTACACACTTCTGATGCATAGATCTCCGGTTATTTTGCCACAAGAGACATCCCATTAATTGAATTACCGTGTCCAGGAGATCCATCCCTCTCCCTTCCCAGCCCACAGCCAGGATTTGGCCCTGCTGGTGTGGCCTTTATGCTTCAACAGAGGCTCACCCCTCATCCTGAGGCAGGCAGGGAGAAAGCAAAGAGGCCCTTAAGGGACCACAGTCACTGGCTGGCGGAGAGGGCAGGAGATGGAACATCAAGGGAAGCCAGAGCCTTCATGCCTCCTCAGCCTTCTGCCAGGCTAACCAGCCCCAGCTGGGTGTCTGATCTCTGTAGAAAGGATGGTGCTTGTTCTGTGTCCGGGGATAATGGGAAGGGACTGTGGTGGGGGCTGGAGCAGAAGCTGCTAATGCATTTTTGCCAGCATCTTTGGTTTCTCCAATATCCAGCCAGACTATTAGCCATTCCCCAAGGATGGCCTTGCTCCTCACGTCATCCCCCATTTCCTATAAATGGGAAGTGGCTAGGGAGTAGGCTCCGCGCTTGTGTGTGTGCACGTGTGTGTGTGTGTGTGTGTGTGTGTGTGTGTGTGTGTGTGGTGTGGGGGCAGGGCGGTTTTCCTACAGTAGACTTACAGGGGAACTGAGGCCCAGAGAAGCTGCCACATGTGCAGAAGGACCAGCACCGTGAGAAGTACTACGGCTGTCAGGACGTCCTCTAAGACTCTGAAGTCGCTGGTGAGATTCTGCCTTGTTTCTGGAGCCCAGAGACTCTGGGTAGGTGTGGCTGGGGAGTCGTCCTTGGACTAAGGGATTGCCTCAGCTTCTTGATCTGAAAGCAGTACCGGTGTCTTGAATTGTCACAGGGAGGGAGGGAGCTAAGACACGCACGGCATGTAGAAAGTGCCTGGCACCATCAGTAATGATTAATTATTATTATCATGACACGAGGCTGCACCAGCGGAAAGAGGAGGAGGGAGCATCTTCACAGCAGACAGCCAACGGCGCCCTGTGCCCCGTGGGCAGGCCCTGGCGAGGGCTCCTACCTGGCTTGGTAAAGAAGAGTCACATGCACTTACTTACTCAAGGGGGCCGCTGCTGAATAGGGCTCAGGATCTCACAGCACGCTGTCTGCTCACTGCCCCGAGCCCTCATCCCACTGCCCCATGTCACAAGGTGTGAAGCATGTTGGCTCCTGGCAAAAAGTCCAGGGGGGCAGAGAGGGGTTGCTACTCCTCTATAGCAGGATGGACAAGTCCCTCCTCCTCCCAGAGCTCTTTCCCCAAGCCTGGAAAATACCATCGTCCACTCTCTCCTGCTCTGTAATTTTCCAGCTGACCTGGGATTCTCTCTGACTCCTGCCCTCTTTTCTGGGGCAGAGGGGACACCAGCTCAGGGACCCAGAACTCTACCCTAGTCTCTCTGCTGGCCATAACATGGGTACACCAAAGCCTTGGGAAAGCCACTGGGGAGCTAGAGGGTCACCTGCTGCAGGAACGAGTGCTGAGACAGTTTCCAAGTGAAATTTGTTTAGTGACTCAGAAAGTTAACTTTGCTCTGCAGTCTTGTACACCCACTGCCCCATGGCCGCCCCATGGGGGCTCCATGGCTCCTTTCCCCTTTCTCTTCTTCCCACTCTTCTTGGGCTCCCAGCTCCCGTGCCCTTGGAGATGCTCTTGCCAACTCCTTACAGAAGGCCCGGGTATGGAAGGGACTTGCCATCACACCCGGATGGTAACAGGGTCAACACTGGGTCCCAGTGACCCAGGTGCCGGGTCCCACTACAGCCAACTGGGTCCTCCCCTTCAAAGGCATCTTCCTGTGACGCTGTGGTATTCCAGTGAAGAATCCACATACGTGGGATTTCTCTCCACCCCAATAAAACTCCACGACGGAAAACGACACAGTGGGTCCTCCCCGGCCCCAACGTCAGCCTGGGCCTCCAGTTCTCTGTCTCCCACCTGCATTGTTCCGCTCTTGTCAAAGGCATTCTGGAAACTCCGGGATCTGTTGGGACCTTGCCTCAACAGCTGACAAAGGGAACCACGTTTCACTCGCAGCTCATCACTCCCTCTTCCCCATTCACATCTTGCAGGGGGGGAGGGGGGGACACCAAGTTGAAATTCGGCTCTTAACTTCAGACAGAGGGACTGAGTTAGCTATAAGGAAGCTCTTTCTGCTTCAGAGGGCAGCAAACGGTAGAAAGGGCGACGGCGGGGGAGAGTGTGCCATCTCCTTTCAAGGGCTGGTCCCGGCTGGGTGGGGTGCAGCTCCGCCCCGGGACAGGCGGACGGCCAGAATAGCACGTGCGGGTCACGGTCGCAGACTGGCTCCGGGGAGGGGAGGTGCCCCGCGGAGCCCGGCAGTCTTTACCTAAATGTTTTGGTGGCGAGCGGCGAGGGGGCGGTGCACGGCCCTAGGTAATGACAGGGCCGGCGGGGAGCCACGCGGGGACTGCCCGTCTCGGTCGCGGCTACAAAGACCGCTCCGAGACCTCCCGCTTTCTTCCCCGGGGGACCAGCCCCACCCCTCCCGCACCCCCCACCCCGGACCCGCCTCGCCTCGCCCCGCCCCCTCCCGCAGCCCCAGCGCGCATGCTCTCTCCCCCCGCCGAGCAACCTGGAGATTTAAAAGCGGCCGGCTGGCGCGCGTTGGGAGGAGGCGGGGGGCACGAGCTCGCACGCGCCGGCCCCGGGTGACAGCCGCACGCCTCGGCCAGGTAGGCGCGCGCCCCCTCTCCTCCCGGGGGAGGGGACCCCCGGCGCGAGGGAGGGAGCGGTGCCGCGCGGCCGAGCTCCGCGGGGTGGCGTGCTCTGTGCCCCGCGCGACTCCCGGGGGAGGTGGCGGGCCCCGGGCGCGCCACCCCTGTCCTGCCGCTCGGTCCCCGCGGAGCGAGGCTTTTTTTCGCGGAGGGCGGGCCGGGCTGGAGCGCCGGGTCCCCCGCCGTCCCGGGCCGGGCGACGGGTGGGCGGGGAGCGGGCCCTCCCGGGAGCCCCGGGCCGGGCGGACGGCTGGTGGACCGGCCGCTCGCTCCTGTTGCCGCTCCAGCTCAGAGTTTTCTTTGGAAAGTTGCATTTATTTTCTTCCCTTGTCTCGGCTTCACCGGAAAGGGACGGGATGAGTCACCCGGACTGGGGAGCCGGGAAAGGGGCCGGCGGCCGGGATGCCGCGGGGTCCCCGGGCTCGGGCCAGCTTGCTTGGGCTGGAGTGCGGGGGGTTGCGAGGGGAGGGAGAGGTGACCGAGCGATCTTGGACGTTAGTCTTGGGGCTGGGCTCTGGGCAGAGAGTTGAGGCTGGAGTATGTGGGGGTGTGGGTTCCTCTGCCCCCTGCCCCGCCGCCTCGGTCATCCTGCGGCGCCGGGGGCAGTGTGAAGGGGGGAAGAAGAGGCCCTTTTCTCTGCGCCTCCCGGGGACCTCAGGTAGGGACGATGACAATGCTGAGATCAGCAAACAGGTGTGATGAGATGATACCTGGGCATCCGTTAAGGCTTCTCAGGACTCTGGGCTTAGGCAGCGGCATGGCCTGCTGAAGAAGCTCCCCGGGGACCTGCGCGTTTCTCCTGAGTGCCAGCCGGCCCTTCCCATAGTCTTCTGTTCCCCTCAAGAGCAGGAACCCCCATGACTTGCTTTTGCCCTTGACCTCTGAATCAGCTTCCATCTTCCTCACACTCTTGACTTGCTCAGCTTTTCCTCCTCCCCCGGGGCTACTCCTGCCACCCCGCTTCCTCCTTTCTCTAGGGGCCAGAGTTGGGGCTGGGGAGGGGCTTGGCATGGTGGGTACCTGGTGAGGACTTGCCCTTCAGCTGTTGCACGGACCTGATCCCAGTGGAGCGGACACTAAGAATAGCCCAGCTGCTGTTTTGCTGCCCTGCAGTCTGCACTGGGCACAGCCGGGGCACCCAGGCCCAGGGCCACCTTCACTGCGCCCTGGAAGCCTTGCTCGGGGCTGGGGGTGAGGCCCTGGGGGCCTCTGGCTGCCTTTCCTGATGCACCTAGCAGATCTGCTTTCAGAACAAGCCAGCCTTGGTGTGGGGCCCACCTGCCCAAGGCTTGGGAGCAGACAGGACCACGGAGGTAGGGAGGGGAGGGCCCGGGAGGGACAGGCTGGAAGGGAAGCCTGGGGAAATGCACAGAGCAGCTTCTCTTAAGGAGTGAGTGCTGCGGTATTTGAGGTCACAGGCCCTTCTGTTGGATGGGTCCCATCCCCTCATTCCTCCCTTATCTCCTCCCCCCAGGCCTGTCATGGAGCCAGGACTCTGTTTTTCTAAAAGTGCTCAGAAAAATGGAGTTTGAGTCAGCAGGATGAATCTGAAGAGAAAACTACAGCTGTGGCTGAATGTACAGCTGTGGACATACAGGCCGCAATTAGAGTACGTGGGGGGTGGGTGAGGGGAAGTTTCCCTGTGGCCCATGGTGGGGGGGTGGTGCACTCCCCTGCCCCTCCTGGCTCTCGGTTATCCCCGAAGGAGGAGCAGGCGGCCGCTGCTCAGGGATTCTCCATGGCCCACCCAGATCCTTCTAGGCCACCAGGTGGTGGCAGGATGGTGTGGAGGCCCCCCTCGAGGCCTGGGCAGGGCTCTGGAGGGACAAAGGAGAAAGGTGGGGATGGTCAGAGGACTCCGAACGTGAAATTAAGTGCACAACACTGTGGGTAAGAACCTAGATCGTCAGAAAGACAGCTTTCTACCTTGGCTGCTCTCCTGGCCGTGGGGCGAGTCACTTAACCTCTTCAAAGCCCCCATATCCCTGGCTGCAAAATGGGGCTGATGATAATAATAATGACAATACTTACAGCTTTTTTTTTTTTTTTAAGTTTACTTAGGTAAGCTCTACACCCAATTTGGGGCTCAAACTCAGGACCCCGAGATTAAGAGTTGCATGCTCTTCTGACTGAGCCAGCCCGGTGCCCTGTAGCTTTTTTTGTTTCTTAAATGTAAATAGTTGATGGTCTAGAATATATAAAATAGGAAAAATGGAGAGCTTTATTAAGTCATGCATACAGAGCACTGGACTTTGTCCCTTAGGTAATAAGTGGTCAATAAACGCTAGCTAGTACTTACTATGTCTGTTACCCAGGACCGAATGGACAGCAGCACCTAGCCAGGGACCCCGTGCGTGCGTTCTGCTCTTGTTTCTTTGGGAGCAAGGTCTCCTGGACCTCAGGGAGTCCGCATAACTAGTGAAGACACTGGCCTCCAGCACCTAGGTGCCCGGATTTCAACCGCATTTCCTCTTGTGCAAGTTATTTCACTTCTCTGTGCTTCCCCTTCCTCCACCGTGAAGTGAGGATAAACGTACGCACCTCACCGTATTCTGAGGATTACTGGAGGTGGTACAGGTGAAGCTTCGAGCACGGCAGGGGGTGTAGAAAGATCCTGATCAATGTCAGCTGCTGTTATTTGGTGACAGTGGAGGCGATCTTTGTGGTTTAGGCTTAGAAACCCGAGTTTCTGAGCAGGGCAGTGAGACCATATATAGTTATATGTAAACTGTGAATGACCTACTTGCCGCTGGAACTTGTGGTCTAGTGCAGAGAACACACCAGGACTGGACATCCTGGTCTGTCCCCCATCAATACCGTGTGTGACTTGTTTTTTAATCAGTCCAGAAACTCCTGCCCTGCCTGTCTCCTCAGGGTGGGAGAGAATACCAGGAGATACTAGAGGTGAATGTATATCTTGAAAGATTAAGAGCCTTCTCTGCAGAAAGGTTATTTGCTGTGATTTTTAGGGAAATCACGTGAGGATGAGAGGACATACTGAAGGTGGGGTTCTGCTCTGTCCCCCTGCCCCCCAGCCTGGCCCCCAAGCCCTTTGCTTTCTGGTAGCCAGAAGAAAAACCCGGCCTGCCTTTCTTTGAATAGTCAGTGGCCCTGTTTGCTTGGCGGCAAGGACAGAGACCGGACCAGTTGGTGCCAGGCCCAGCGTCTCGATCACGGATGCCACTTGACTCCCAGCATTAGAGCTGGAGTGTGGAGCTTTGTCTAGTGTATTAAGTGTCCCTGCTAGGGGGCAGGGGCTGACCGAGCCGTCACGGGATGGTCCTGATATCTGGCCAGAACTTCCCATTTAATCCCTTTTCCTACTATGAAGTCTGTGTTTCCTCCTCCATGGGAAGAAGTCCACGGTTTTGCCACTGACCGGGCATGACTTGTAGGGCTTCCCGCTTCTGATATTGGAGACGGGCCTGCCTCACCTGCTGGCCGTGGGGTCTGTGTCCATGGAGAGGATGATACTCAGCTTGCAGGGTTACCCTGAGGATTACACGAGCTAGGCATGTTTTGCGGAGTGCCTGCACAGGCCAAGGGCTCAGTACCTTTGTTCCCTTCCCCTTCTTGGTTGATTCTAGAGATCACTCTCTCCAGGAAGCTGGGATGAGCCAGCAAGAAAGGGGTTGGAGACCAGCCTCTGGTCGCATGGCCCATAGTCCCATAGTCCCTTGGTCACCGGTTTCAGGCCAGACCCAATGCCCAGCCAGCCAGAGACAATTCCCTCCTTTGAATGCTCTTTGTTATGTCTCACCCAGCCTCTAATCTCGAATATCCTTTGAGCTGGCACGGATAGTTTCCGACCTGGAACCACACAGCCCTTCCCTAGGGATGTGACAATCTAGCTTCCTGCTCCTGACCTCTGTCACTGCAAAGAGCTGGGCACCCAGATGCCGCGAGTGTGGCCTTGACTCCCTGGCAGGCTGGTCACATTGCAGCAGACAGGAGTCCTGATTCAGCCTCACTTGGAAGGCCTTCTGTCGAGCACTCCCCCTCCTAGGTCCTGGACGGGGACTGTGGTCCTTGCTGTCCAGGAGCTGAAGGGCTAGTGGGGCAGGGCTAGGGAAGGAGACCAGAAGGGCCCTGGCAGCGTCCATCCCTGAGAGCTGCCCATTGAGTGCAGCAAGATTTGGAGGAAACAGGGAATCCTTTTTTGTTTGTTTGTTTTAAGATTGCATCTATTTGTTTATTTGACAGAGAGAGAGAGCACAAGCAGGGGGAGCCTCAGGGAAAGGGAGAAGCAGGCTCCCCAGGGAGCAAGGAGCTGGATGCGGGGCGCAAGGAGCTGGATGCGGGGCTTGATCCCAGGACCCGGGGATCATGACCTGAGCCAAAGGCAGACACTTGACCGACTGAGCCACCCAGGGGTCCCTGAAAGAGGTGATCCTTGATGGCTTGGGTTCCAGGAAGCCCTAGGAGATATGAGACTTGAGCTGGACAGGAGTCAGGTGAATGAGGAGGTGTCTGGAGGAAGTAACTGGAGCTTGGCCAGGCTTTGGAAGGAAAATCAGGCCCAGTGCTGATAAGTTACCCATCTTGGGCCCAGACCTGAGATCGAAACCCATTGCCATGATTTTGGGTCTGGTCTTCTTTCCACCATACCTCACCAGGGAGGGGCCCAAAGGAGAGGTAGGTGTATAGAAGTGCCAGGCTCCAGTGGCTGTGTTTCCAGGGGCTCTATCTGCCCTTTTCTGCCCTTTCTGACCCGCTTGGGGCTCTGCAACACGGCTTCTTCCTCCAGGAGGCCCTGGGAGAGCTGGTCTTGCCCTACACCTTGGGCCCCAACCCTAGGGACTTGTGTTTTAACATTGCCCAAGGGGGCTGCAGGCAGTCGTCTCTGTACCCCTAGCACCTTCACGGGGGACCTGCCCGTAACTGGATCTCGGCGAGTGTTGGATGGGTGGGCGGGTGAGTGAGCCTCCAGTTAGGTTCAGTGTTCTTTGACATTCCTTTGGGGGAGCTTAGGTTGCGTGCATTGAGGCATACTTCCTCCAAGGGTAGACAAATGAGGACTCTAATAAAAGAGTCCTTTTTGGGACCCCCCTTGTACCCTGCCCACCCCTGAGTGACTGGGGTTTTGAGAACACATTTCCACAGGGCTGGCTCGGGCCCAGAGCCCTCTGATGATAAATAGGACTGGTCACAGACCATAGGGCTGAAAGGCTCCGAGAGACCCTTGAACTTGAGACCTTAGAGGTGGGACATCACAGAGCGAGGACCAGCATCCTGGCCCTCCCAGCCTGGGGTTCTGCTCATCGGTAGGTCTGTCCAGACTCCTCCATCCCCTGCCTCTTTTCTGTGTGCCTGTACCTCCTAAAGGAGGCTGGTCTGCAGGAAGGGGCAAGGGTTGGCTGTGCGGAATGGGGAGCTGCCAGGTCCCGCTGGCTGGCAAAGTTCAAATTCACTAGGAGGGAGGCTGTTCAGGTTTCACTTCACAGGGGCCCTAGGAACTGAGAGGGCAGCAGAGAGAGAGCTTCCCAGCGGCCTGGAGACTGTGCCAGCTCCCTACTCTCCTCCCCACCCTGGACCAGGGGATTTCTTGGTACCTCGACCCCACGTTGTGGGGAAGCATTTCTTGTGGCCCAAGGAGAGAAAGAATTTACCAATGTCTGCCAGGAATTGGAGTCCAGCTCCGAGAGGGAGCAGGGAAGAGGGCAACTCTGCCCCAGATGTCTTGGTTACTTGGCTCAGTTTCGGGTGGCTGCTGACCTTTGGCACCCTCCACCTGGTTCCCTGGCCTCTGGGTCACGGAGGGCTATGAAACCCCCCTCCCCAGTGCCATGCGGCCTTGGCAGTGAGCACCTCGTAGGCACCTGTCCAGGGAAAGCACCATACCTGGGCCGGGGCTGGGGGGGCACGAGGTCACTTAGTGGTGCAGTTGTAAAGAACCTTAGATGGTATATAGACTCGTTCTCATTCTACACACGTGAGTCCCTGGGGTGTGTGTGTGTGTGTGTGTATGTGAAATGGCTTGTCCAGGCTAAATAGCAGCAAAATTGCTGAAATTGGACTATTCTTCCTGGTTCCCAGTTCAGAGCACTTGGCAGCATTTTCGAATGCTTGGAGTTAGAGGGAAAGGCACGACAGGTACCTAGTACATGCTGGACACCTTCTGGGACAGTTAGCAGGTGTCAGCCACTGTGATTCCTGTCCCTGGGGATGGGATCCACCCTTGTCTCTTAACCCTGGGAGGTTGACTCCGCCCTCCATCTCCCTTTGCAGCCTCCGCCACTGGGCAGGCCTGCGACAGTGACCTCTCCTCACCTGTCGGGCCAGCACCTGGGGAGGCATTTACATTCCTGGCATTCCTCTGCCTCTGGGGGCCCGCAAGGGGCGTGAGTGCCGGTGTGGGCGGCACGTGGGTCAGAGGGAAATGCTACCGGAGAGGAGAGCCTGCTTTCGGTCCCCCTCTGATGTCTGCCTGCTCTGGTTCGGGATTGAGAGAGCCCTCTGCCAGGTGTCCCCGCTGGGGAGGAGCTGCCCGGACTCCCGAGGGCTGTCTCCAGGAGGTGGGTGGTATTCGACTCCGAGTCCCAGGTACCTACCTCTTGCAGGGCCGGGAGGGCCACTGCCCCCGGTCACGGGAGTGGGGGAGCTGGCACGCACGCGCAGATCAGGCTGCCACTGGCAGGGGCATCCTGCCAAGCCCACCAGGGTTCAGAGGCCGGTGGCCCCTGGAGTAGAAGAGAGCTCAAGGGTGAAGCGTAACTGGTCGCTTTGGTTTGGAGGGCACTTGGTCAAGGTGACCCGATGTGACCTTTGGCCACCACTGTTCTGGGAAAGGAGGTCCGATCGGGAGGTCGCTGCCCAGAGTCAGATGTGTGTCTGTACAGAAGGTCACTGTGGGATTGCCAGGTGACCCCTCGGGAAGGTGGTTCACCTCCACTTAGGCTGGCCAGGACGGACCGGCCAAGGTGAGGGTCAGGCCAGTCCCAGAGCTCCTGTCACTGGATCGCGGAGGGGAGGGGAGAAGAGAGCGGGCTTCTGGGGCTGCCCACCCTGCCCGCCCTTTCCCCTCCCCTCCCCCCAGCCTCTTCGCATTTGTTTCCTTTCAGAAGCTGGGCCGAGGCTCTCAGACAGGGCAACAAAAGCAACTTTCCTCCAAGCCACTGCCACCTGTTGGGTTTTCACACATTGGGGGTGAGTAGGGGGAGGGAGCCGCTGCCCCTTTCCCAGTGTCTCCGGTGTGCCCCCGCTGCCCCCCCAGGGCCTGGGATTCTCTGTGCTGCCCGAAGTGACAGGGCTCAGGAGCCCGCGGGGGTGGGGGGCCTGCGGCAGCTGGAAGGGGAATTGAGTGGGAAGGGGCCGGTGCTGGCAGCCGGGAGAGAGTTTGATGGATTACTCTGCGGGCCGAGAGGTTTCTCCCTAATCCCCCTTTGTGTCCCGGCCTGCAGCCCCCTCACTCTCTCTGACAAGCTGCTAAGCAGAAGGCTTCCAGTCCGAGTGAAGAAAAGGCAGCGCAGCAGGGCGAACTCCAAATCCCTGGCCTCTAGGCCCTGGGGGAGGCCGGAGCTAGGGAGTGAGTCTGGGGTGGGGTGCGGCCCTCTGCCCCTTGGTTCAGCCCTCCCTCCTTCTTTCGGCCACTTCCCTCGAGGTGGAGAGGTTGCATTCTGAGCCGAGCGTTCAGGTGTCTAGGGGAGCCCTGCGAAGCGCAGGCCGGGGCTATTTCTGCAGATGGCTGCCTTTCTTATAGGTGGGGTGGGGGAGAGCGGAGCTGCGCTTCTTGGGACTTTTGAGCCGGAGAATCAAAGACTGAATATGGGTGTGAAGGCACGAACCAGGCACGCTCTCCTCCGGTGCGCCGCCCCCTCCCCCAGCTGCCCGGGTATCGGGTGCCAGGGCCTCGCGCCTGGCAGGGCTGTAAGGAGAGCTAGTGCCTCACAAGGATGCTCATTTTCAGGTCTCCTGGCTGGCCAGCTCTGCCTCTTTCTGGGGTGCCTCCGGGCCCTGCGGGGGCAGAGCTCATTTCGGGAGTGTGCTGGGTTTTACCAGTTAAGGCCAAGGACATTAGTCCCCTGAGACCGAGGCAAGGGGTTGGGTCACGGGGATGCAGGGCTGATCAACCAGCCCTGTTCCCTGCCCCCAGCCTAGGGGGCCTGGGAGAGCTCAGCTTGGAATGGGATCCTAGGATCCAGTCCGGTGTGGAGGAATGGGGGTCCCCCCTCCTGCAGTCTTGTAGCCTCTGCGGGCGGGGGAGGGGGCTTTCTCCCTTCCCGGCCTCCCCTCCCCTCGGACAGCCTCCCGTGGGGTGTGTGTGGGGGGGGGAGACTGGCCAGGAGTGACCCCACCGCCTTTCTGTAGCTGAGTCATTATTTCTGGAGGGAGCCCACCCCACCCCGTTTCCTTCTCTGCGGGAGGGGCCGCCTGGAGGCTGTGAGGGCTAGAGGAGCGTGTGAGAAAGCCGGGCGTCTTTGTGTGTGGAGGGAGGACGCGGGGTCTGCTGGGGTCAGGGTGGGGGCCGAGCTGTTTGATGTGCTTGGGCGGGTGGGGGCCGCCGCCGGCATAAAGAGCCCATAGAATTGCGGCCTGACGCTGGCCCTCGGCGCGCTGCCCCCAGCCCGGGCTCCTCTGGCCTCTGTCTGTCAGCCGAGGGGGTCTGCTCCTCCCCAGCCCCACCTCGGGGCGTGAGGGTGGCAGGAGCCCCTTTGAAAGCTCTCAAAGGCCTCTTTATGCGTCCCTCCGACCCTCCCTTCCCATAGGGAGCTACCAGAAATGGGCTCTTGCCTTTCCTCCCACCTCCTTCACTCTGTCTTTTGAATTTTGGAGAAAGTTCAGGCCAAGTTTATTCTTGCTGCTCAGTTTCATTTCCCCACGCTCGCCTGTGGCCTAACCCAGCGTGGGACTTCCTGCCCGAGGGGCTGTGCGATCCCCTCGCCACCTGTGAAACTTAAGGAGCTGCCCCCTCTGGGGGTCTGGCCAGGGTTTCTCTGGTGGGGATGGGATGGGGGACCCTTCGGTCCTTCCCATCTCTCTCACCGCCCAGCCCCCACCTCCACGCTGCTTTCCGCCGCGCCTTCTTTGGGGACACGTTTCCGGGCCCCTCGTGCTAGGAGGGCTGCCCGTAGGGCTCCTGCTCTTGGGGGCTGGGCTCACTGACCAAGCCCAGCAGGCTTGGGTTCTGCTCCCCCAAGATGAGAAAAGGTGGCCTGGGGCAGAGCTCCATGGAGGTTCCGGGAGGTCTGGGGTTTCTTCCAGCCTTCTCACTGTCCTGTCATTGGAGGACAGATAACCTGGAACTTGAGAGGGACTCGTCCTCCCCCAAGGCTGCTGTTCCTTTCGGGAGGTCAGGCCACACACCCCTTTCGGTACCTCCACTTCCCTCCTCTTCCCCCCCCCTCCCCACCAGGTGAGCCCCGGGAGGCCGGCTCTTCGGGTTGATCTTCTGTTTGCCAGACCGGGTCGAGTGCTCCGGGAGCAGGGCACAGTCAGGGTACTGGGGAGAATGGAGCTCGGTCTCCCTGCCTGCACTCCTGGGGAAGACTGGGGAGTGCCCCAAACAGGTGCCAACAGTCATCGGTCACTTAGAAGCTTTGCTGGGCAGCATGCCCCGGGGCTGCAGGAGGGAGTGGTCGCCACGGAAGTGGCAAAGTGGTGGGAAGGACTTGCTCCCCTCCCCTCTGGGCCTGGGCACTGGGCAGGGCCTGGGCTTCTGTGCTCCTGCCCTGGAGGGTCGGGCAGCCCCCCACCCTTAGCACCGTGGGGGTCCACTATGGTGCCCGCCACCCTGAGGACCCCGGAGTAGGGATGCCGGGGATGCTGAGGGGTGAGACTGGAGCTCTGAGGAAAGTCTGGGAGGGGATCTTTGGAAGGGAGAATATTCTTATGGGCTTGGAATTCCTTAGGCAATTCTGGGCTGGAAAGAACTCTAGCCTAGGGGTGGCAAGAGTACCCTGGACCTTGGGGCACAGTAGAAGTCAAAAGAGCGAGGACGGGCTTAGCAACCTAAGAACAGAGAGGCACTGGCTGGGCTGGAGCCCGCCCGCCTCCTACCCACGTCCTTTCAGTGAATTCTTCACCTGGCCCAGCCCCCAGCTACCTGGGGGAGGGGGCAGGAGGAAGGAGGGAGGGGGGCCGCCCCTGAGTTATCCGGACTGAAGGAGGATGAAGGGAAATTCCTCTCTTCCCCCTCTTTCGTGTCTTTTTGTCTTTCTCTCTCGTGGGCTAAGGAGGGTGTCCTGCCTCTTCCCGGGAGCCAGGCGCTGGCTTAGGGAAGGAAGGAGGCAGGTGGGGTGATTGGTGTTTTGTTGCAGGGCTGCAATTTACTTGAAACCACAGGGAGCAACTAGAGCTTGGGAATGTGGGCAGGTTGTGGGTGAGTCTGGGTTGGACAGTCTGTTTGCTCAGGGAGGACCTGGTCCTTTAACCCCCAGCGGGTGAGTGTCCAGGGCCTGCCCTGACTGGCGAGCGGGGCGTAGAATGGCCTGGAAGCCTTTTGACCCAGAACCCCTCCCTCCAGGCTGGAGAGTACCCCTCACCTATCTTGGTCTGTGTGCAGGCTCCTGCCTTCCCCGGGGTTGGGGATGGAGATGGGGGTGCGGCGGCAGGGGAGGGGCTTGGCTCAAAAATGCTCAGTGGGGACTGACGTGTGTGTGGGGGGAACCTTAGCCCCCTTAGGGACTCCCATGGTCCGTATTTTACACTCCTCCCCAGGCCGCCCCCTTCGCAAAGTGGA
>CM053618.1:20051016-20067446 GCA_028646535.1 Procyon lotor
GGGGGGGGGCGGACACGACCTTGATAACTGGGCCTGGGGAACTGGGAATTTAGTTGGTTTGATTTTTTGGTTTTTTTCTTTTTTCCATACCGGCAGGCAAGGGCGACGGTAAAGATATTCCAAATCAGAGAAAAATGGACATCTGTTTGGCTCTCGAGTCTGCTGAGGTTTAAAAATGATATTTACCTTGTTAGTTATGTCAGCCTTAGGCTAATATTAACACGCATTTCCTGGTTGGCAGCAGGGGTGGCACGGCCACACCGTCATCAGCCTGGGAGTGGACAGGATTCAGAGAACTCAGAGCAAATCCTAGAGGCCAGGTTCCCAGGACTGCACAGTCTGGGTTTGACTGTCCCTGTCCTTTCAGGATCTGAGTGATGCGCTATGTCTCCACTGAGGCACCCCGCGGCCACAGGCGTGTAGCATGGGCTGGGGAGCTGGACCTGCACGGAAGGCTGGCAGAAATGGGCTCCCGGCCGAGGCCCGGGCACTTGGAGGCAGCAAGGGGGAGAGGCCTGGGCATCCGGAGCAGGGCTGAGCCACGGCAGCCGGGGAGCGTGTGAGGCCCACCATGGTCCAGAGGCTGTGGGCCAGCCGCCTGCTGCGGCACCGGAAAGCCCAGCTCCTTCTGGTCAACCTGCTGACCTTCGGCCTGGAAGTGTGCCTGGCCGCCGGCATCACCTACGTGCCACCGTTGCTGCTGGAAGTGGGGGTCGAGGAGAAGTTCATGACCATGGTGCTTGGTGAGTCTGCACAGCCTCCTTCCCTCCTGTTCCAGGTCCATGACCCCCAGGAGGTAGGGCGATGGTGCCTCTGCCCAAAGAGGGAGAGGTGGCTGCTGGCTCTTCCTGAGCCTGTGGAGCCGGCAGGAGGGCACTGCTGGGCAGAGGGGTGACCGTGGTTGGGGCTGGGGCCCGGGTGCCCAATAGGAAAAGAGCACAGGGACATTCCATGGTCCCCTCCATACCCCAGACCCCTACATGATGGAGATACGGCTCTTCTTCCCCTTAGCAGCCCTTTCTACCTGTTACTCATTTAATCCTCGCAACGACCTTTGGGGTCCCCTGCTTCACGGAGGAGGTCATGGAGGCTGAGAAGCAGTTGGGTGACTTAGCCAAGGCGGGGAACTAGCTACGGATTAGGAAGAACAGGATCTCGCAGCCAGGGCCCTTTCTTACCCCCCAGGGCCCGGGCTGGGTCCCCAAGTGCAGGTGTGTTCTGCAAAAGCCACAGAAGGCAAGCTGTGCTCCAGGCCCCCCGGGCTCCCGGGCTCCCGGGCTCTGGGGTCAGACTGCCTGTTGAAACTCCGCCTCTTGCCCCCACCCACGCCTCGGCACTTGTGCTCCGGGCTCCCGAACCGGTTGTTCCGTGCATCAGTTTGCCATCTTAGGACTGGGTGTCAGTGGCTGCGAGGACTACACTAGAGTCCGTGTGACATAACCCGCACTGTGCCTAGCACAGAGGTGGCCCTGCATATGGTGGGCATTGCCATCCTCCTCCAGGAGCTTGGGCCCCCTTCCCCGCCACCCCCGACGGCCCCAGCCTCTGGTTCATACAACGTGTCTTTCCTGCAGGCATCGGTCCAGTGCTGGGCCTCATCTCGGTCCCACTCCTGGGCTCGGCCAGTGACCACTGGCGTGGGCGTTACGGTCGCCGGAGGCCCTTCATATGGGCCCTGTCCCTGGGCGTCCTGCTGAGCCTCTTCCTCATCCCGAGGGCCGGCTGGCTGGCGGGGCTGCTGTGCGCGGACACCAGGCCCCTGGAGCTGGCCCTGCTGATCCTGGGAGTAGGGCTGCTGGACTTCTGTGGCCAGGTGTGCTTCACCCCGCTGGAGGCCCTGCTTTCCGACCTCTTCCGGGACCCAGACCACTGCCGCCAGGCCTTCTCCGTCTATGCCTTCATGATCAGCCTCGGGGGCTGCCTGGGCTACCTCCTGCCTGCCATCGACTGGGACGCCAGTGCCCTGGCCCCCTACCTGGGCACCCAGGAGGAGTGCCTCTTCGGCCTGCTCACCATCATCTTCCTCACCTGCGTGGCGGCCACACTGTTTGTGGCCGAGGAGGCCGCGCTGGGTCCGGCCGAGCCGGTGGAAGGGCTGGCGGTCCCCTCGGGGCCGCATGGCTGCCCGTGCCACCCCCGCCTGGCTTTCCGGAGCCTGGGCGCCCTGTTTCCCCGGCTGCACCAGCTCTGCTGCCGTGTGCCTCGCACCCTGCGCAGACTCTTCATGGCTGAGCTGTGCAGCTGGATGGCCTTCATGACCTTCACACTGTTCTACACAGACTTTGTGGGCGAGGGGCTGTACCAGGGTGTGCCCCGGGCCGAGCCGGGCACCGAGGCCCGGAGACACTATGATGAAGGTAAGGCCTCAGCAGCCGGGGGCAGGGAGGGGGCTGCTGAGAGAGATCCCCCCCACGGGCCCGCTGTTGGCAGGGGTGGGGGGTGGGGTGGGGGAGGCCCGCAGTCTGTGCAGTCCGAGCTGGGCCCATAGCTGTGCGTCTGGGTTCCCAATTGTTCCTGATTTCCTGGTCAGGACAACGGGCCTCATCTGTGTGTGCCGCTGCCTCGATGCAGGACGGCTCGGCTTGCGGTCGCAGCGCCTCAGGCCCCAGATAGTTTGCTCAGAGTCATTGCCCCAATTTGTCAGAAGAAACGGCTCAGCTTAGGGAACAGAGGGAGCAGAGGAGTCTGGGCCGGGTCTCTGGTCCACTTGGCCCCAACTCCAAGTTGTGCCCTCTGCTCCCCCTGTTGACTCTGGCCCTGCCTTGGCCAGACCTTTAGCCCAGCGTTCCCGAGCTCTGTCCCGAGCTCTGTCCGGGAGCCAAGGGCAAAGCTATCTTTGTATTCCTTCACACCGTCTTAGAGAGCCGAGCACAAGCTGAGGCCTCCGAGCAACCCTTAGGACATCTTCCTTTGCCCTTAGCCAGAGGCTTTGGCCGCACCGTCTAAGGGCAGTGGGAGAAGGTACATACACTCCGCTTTCGGCCGTCGGGTGGGGCTGATGCCCGGGAGTGGGTCTGGGCCACAGCCACATCCTGGCCTGGCCGGCAGGTGCCCACAGCTCTGAGCCCTCCCCAGCTGTACTGGGCGACTTCCAGCTCCAGGCCCACTTCCTCTTTCACCCCACCCCGCAGGGGTCCGGATGGGCAGCCTGGGGCTGTTCCTGCAGTGCGCCGTCTCCCTGCTCTTCTCTCTGGTCATGGACCGGCTGGTGCAGCGATTTGGCACTCGGGCCGTCTATCTGGCCAGTGTGGTGGCCTTCCCTGTTGCTGCCGGCACCATGTGCCTGTCGCGCAGCGTGGCCCTGGTGACCGCGTCGGCCGCCCTCACCGGCTTCACCTTCTCCGCCCTGCAGATCCTGCCCTACACGCTGGCCTCCCTCTACCACCGGGAGAAGCAGGTACTCATGCTGGCCGCTGGGTGGAGCGGGGGCGGTGGGCAGCCCGAGGAGCCCCGGCCCGTGTGGAGCCGGGAGCCGCAGCCGCGGGAGAAGTCCTTTGACTGCAGAGGAAGCCCGGGCCAGAGCCGTGGGCTGCGGAAGGAGGGTGTAGATTAGATTCTGGGAAAGACTTCCTGGTGTCAGGCTATAAAGCACTTGAGCAGATAATTGCAGGAAATGCTCAATCCTTCTTTGGGGATCCAGAAGAATGGGGTGGGGAGGCCCTCAGTCTGCGCTGGGTTGCTCCAGGCAGAGGTGGGGGGGCTGATCAGATGACCTCGGGGCTCCTAGCTTCAGTGCCGGTGAGTGGGGGCGCCCTGGCGTTTGCAAGGCCCTCTTTGTTCAGGGAGGGGCGCTGGTCTCCGAGAGGGAGAGGCTCCTTACTACCCCTTCACTTTCTGGTTTATCTTTTCTGCCTAATCTCTCTTTTCTTTTCCTGCTTCGCACCTTTGCCTCCGTCCCCTCCCCCCGCCCCCACGGCGGGTCTCTGAGCCCAGCGCCCCAACACGCTCGCCTGGCCTCCTTCCTGCCTGGCCCCCCGCTCTGTGGGAAGCCTTGTGATCAGAGCTGTGTGGTCACCTTTGTCCCCTTCATGGGCCTCAGGGAGCTCTGCCAGAGGGTAAGAAGTTGGGGCGTCCTGAGGCAGAAGGCGCAGGCCTGCCCTCCTAGAGCGTCCAGACCACAGGGAAGATGTGCGTCTGCGCCTTGGAGGACACGGGTGAGGGAGCGCAGAGCCGGCCAGCTAGGAGGGTGGGTAATTGAATAGGCAGCTGCAGGGCTGGGGCGTGTGGACGGAGGGGCCTGGGTTTTGCTTGGGGTAAGCGCGGTCCCTGAGGCCCCTGGCAGCACACAGGTAACCTTCCTCAGCCTCCATTCTGCTGCCCCGGCTGCGGGCTTGGGGCCGGTGTCCAGAGGCCAGGTTGGGGCATATGCGCTCGCACTCGGGGAGCATGCTCGGGCTGCTCCTCCCCTGGGACTGCAGAGTGTGTCTGGCCGAGGGGCCTCTTGAGGCTCCAGCCTCACTGGTCTTTTGGGGGTGGCAGGCGGGGAGGACAGGTCCTGGGAGGCCACTCCAAGCAGCGGTTGACGGCACACTTGGCCCCGTATGCCATCTGTATTTGCCTTGCCTCCTTCTGGCCACACCGAGAGCTGTTGGCTTCCCTTTTGAGCTCCGCCATGGGTCCCAGCTCTAGCGCAGCCGGCTTAGAGCCCTACCGCGGGAGGCGCTGGCGGGCACAGGGATAGTGGGGGATGAATTCTGGCCCTGTCCTTAAATTGGGGCTTCAGGGTAGAGGTGGGCTACCCTAAGGCACACAGTGAGGAAGAAGCAAGAAGGGCTTCAACATTAGCACAGCTAGGCTGAAGGAGTCTGGAAGATTCCTCTTGTTCCTCTCTTCCTCCAGACTGAGTCTGCTGGACCTTTCCTGCCCTCTGTCTGGGGCCATGCACCTCACAGTAGGGCCTGGGACCCCAGTGGGAACAGAGCCTCTCTCTGCGAGATTGAGAGGGATGTCCCAAGGCAAAGTGGTGGGGGGCAGGGAGTAGGAAGATTAACCCCCGTGTGGGCGTTTGGGCCATCTGGGGTCCCATCTTTGGATTTTGTTCCTCTGTTCTTACACATCTCTCTTCTCACCTGTCTTCATTCTGTCTTTTTTCCTCTACCTTGGGGCTCCGTTCTCTTCCTGACCTGCAGTTGGAGTTTGCCTGCCCCTTACTGGTTCCAGGAGAGGCTAGAGGCGACCTAGACTTCTGGATTCCCATCTGTCCCCTCCCCATCCCCTGGCCCGGAGGAGAGTCCTAACTAGACCCAGAGCAAGGAGGGCCTGCTTGGTTTTCTGACCTGCTGCACAACTGTCCTTAGGGCCGGGGGCCTGGTTTCTTCCAGGCCCTGGTGTGAATGCCAGGGGCTGCTCTTAGAGCTGGGGTCCTGTGCTCGGACTCCTACATCTCCTTGTCCCCCTCCTTCCCCAGGTCTTCCTGCCCAAATACCGAGGAGGTGCCGGAAGTAGTGCCAGTGAGGACAGCCTGGTGCCCAGCTTTCCACCTGGCCCCAAGACCGGCTCTCCCTTCCCCAATGGACATGTGGGCGCTGGAGGTGCCGGCCTCCTCCCTTCTTCACCTGTGCTCTGTGGGGCCTCGGCCTGTGACGCCTCCATGCGCGTGGTGGTGGGCGAGCCGCCTGAGACCAGGGTCATTCCAGGCCGGGGCATCTGCCTGGACCTCGCCATCCTAGACAGTGCCTTCCTGCTGTCGCAGGTGGCCCCGTCCCTGTTCATGGGCTCCATTGTTCAGCTCAGCCAGTCTGTCACTGCCTACATGGTGTCGGCTGCGGGCCTTGGTTTGGTGGCCATTTATTTTGCTACACAGGTGGTATTTGACAAGAGCGACTTGGCCAAATACTCCGTGTAGAGTCCTTGTGACCCACTGAGGGAGGGCCTGCCTCCCTGGGTCGCTGCCCCTCCCCCAGCCCGTCTCCGGATCCCGATGGCGCCCCCTAGGGCCAGGGGGGGCCCGGCCTTCCAGTACCCGTTGCTGCCAAAGCCGTGTGGCTCTCTGCTGCCACCCCGTGGTGGTGAGGTGCTGAGCTGCACAGGTCGGGGCCTGGGGCTTCTCTCTCTCTCTCTCCAGTCTTGGGGCTGGCCGACTGTTGGTCTGAACAGGCTTCAGTCCGGACTTCTCCAGGGAGGCCAGAAGGGCAGGGCATTTCCTCAGCCGCATGCACTGGAATGCGGGACTCTGCCGGGGGATTACCCAGGCAGGGTTAACTGCTAGCGTCCTGGTCGAGACATACCCAGAGAAGGGATTTGGAGAGGAGTAACCTTGACCACCTGGTCTCAGATTCCTTCAATGTTGCTCTTGCATGGAAGATTCTAGTATGAAACTCCTCCGCAGGACTTGAGAGTATGAAAGTTATTTGTGGGTAAGAGTCGGATGGGGAGAGAGGAAGCCGCCTGGCCGCAGAGCGCTGCCTTCTCCCATCCCCCCACAACATTTGATCAGGACATGGCTTGTTGGCCCCTGTGTTGCCATCATAGGGACACAAGCCTTTAAATATTTAACTTATTTATTTAACTAAGTAGAGGGGAATCAGTTCCCAGCTCTGCCATCTCAGTGTCTCAGAGGTGAGATCCCCAGTGGGCCCCTGGAGATGGCTGCTTTATCGAGCTAAGCATTGCCAGAATCGTCTTCCCTTGGGTGATCCGTCTGGCTCCAAAACTGCCTAACGCAGGAGCGTGGAAGCTCTGCTTACCCACCTGATATCCCAAATCATGTTACTGGAGGCCGGGGGAGCTGGGGGTGAGTGGACGGTGGGGCTCCGGGTCTCAGCAGCCTCCCTAGCCTCCCCTCCACTCTTGGCCCAGCCTGCCCCACCCCCACTGCCCTCTGCTCTCTCTAGGGCTGGGCTGATGAAGGAGCTGCCCCCGCCCCCTTTCCCACTGGCTCCACAGCCCTCTCCCTAGGGCTGTTTCAGGACCAGAAGCACGGAGTGCGAGTGCGCTCCTCGAGCTTTTATCCGTCTCAGCCCCCAGGGCATATCTGTGCTTGGGGAAACCCACACAGAAACTCAGGAGTACCCCCTGCCTGGGCTAAGGAGGTCTTATCTCTGGGGGGTTTAAGTGCCGTTTGCAATAATGTTATGTCTTATTTATTTAGTGGAGTAAATATTTTATACTGTTTGTGAGCAATCAGAGTATAATGTTTATGGTGATGAAATTAAAGGTTTCTTATATGTTTCATTGGCCTGTGTTTATCTTTCCTGAGGGGGAAGGATCAGATCTCTCTCAAATTATCCTCACTCAGCTTCCTTCTCAATAGCCATCCTGTTTGGGCAGCTTCAGTTCCCAGTGTCACCAGCAGATGGAGCCATAGACCGGTCCTCGTCCAATTTTGGCGCTTGGGCTGGGATGTGCTACCCCTTGGATTGGAGAGTTTCTTGGGAATTTGGGGGTGAGGGGCAGGGAAATCACGGAGTGCCGAGAGTGGGGGCATTTTCCTTCTCAAAGGGCTCATAATATGGCCAAAAACTTGGAACAAACACCGTCTATCAACTACAGCAATAGTGGTCCATGCAGGCTAGGATTTCAACATCCCTGAGCCTTGGTTCCTGTCTCCTTCACCCTTCCTGCCAGGCTCAGGGCAGATTCAGAGTCTTCCCTGCCACGCCATCTCGCTCACCCGTCCAGACTTGGCTGGCCTTCCTGTTCCCGGTTCTCCGGGTCACCATGTGCAGGACCGGCTTTATTCGGGGCGCCTATGTGGCTCAGTGGTTAGAGCACGTGACTCCTGATCTTGGGGTTGGGAGTTTGAGCCCCACACTGGGTGCAGAGATTACTTAAATTTTTTTTTAAAAGGACTAGTTTTATCTATTTTTAAAATGTTCTATATTTTATTCTAAATAAATATAATCTTAAAAGGGGGGGCGTCTGGGTGACTCAGTCAGTTGGGTGTCTGACTTCAGCTCAGATCATGATCTCAGAGTCCTGGGGCTCAGCGGAGAGTCTGCTAGTCCCTCTGTTCCTCACCCCCTGCCCCCCCTTGCCGTGCTCTCTCTCTCTCAAATACATAAATAATATTTTATTTTTTTATTTTTATTTATTTATTTGTTTATTTGCTTATTTATTTTTTAAAGATTTTATTTATTTGACAGAGAGAAACACAGCAAGAGAGGGAACACAAGCAGAGGGAATGGTAGCGGGAGAAGCAGGCTTCCTGCCAAGCAAGGAGCCCGATGTGGGGCTCGATCCCAGGACCCTGGGATCATGACCTGAGCCAAAGGCAGACGTTTAACGACTGAGCCACCCAGGCGCCCCTTTATTTTTTAAAAGATTTTATTTATTTATTTGAGAGAGAGAGAGAGAGATGGCAAGTAAAGAGGCAGGCAGAGAGAGAGTGGGAAGCAGGCTCCCTGCCGAGCAGAGAACCCGATGCGGGGCTCGATCCCAGGACCCTGAGATCATGACCCGAGCCAAAGGCAGAGGCTTTAACCCACTGAGCCACCCAGGCGCCCCCATAAATAACATTTTAAAAATGTTCTATATTTAACTTTGTATTATGGAAAATTTCCAACATACATGAATGAGCCTGGTACAATGAACCCAATTTTAACAATTATTAGCATTCTGCCATTTTGATTTTATCTACTCTCACTCCCAACCTATTGAGGGGGAGGTATTCTTAAAGCATATGGCAGACACAATTTCATTTCACCTGTAAATGCTTCAGTGTGGTTTTCTGACACAGAGATAGAGAGCACAAGTAGGCAGAGCAGCAGGCAGAGGGAGAGGGAGAAGCAGGCTCTCTGCCGAGCAGGGAACCCGATGTGGGGCTCGATCCTAGTACCCTGGGATCATGACCAGAGCCAAAGGCAGCCCCTTAACCCAATGAGCCACCCAGGTGCCTCTAGCGTGTGTTTTAAGAAGTAAGTCTTCTTAGCAACTTACAATACTATGAATATATTCCAACAAACAGCAATTCCTTATTATCACTGATTACCCAGCCCATGTGTAATTTTCTCCAATTGCTCAAAAATGGCGTTTCACAGTTGGTTTGTTCAAATTGAGATCCAAACAAGATATATTGTGTCTAGCAGCCATATCTCTGGTTTCTTTTCAACTATAATAACTTCCCTCTTTTAAATTTTCTTTTTACGCCATGCCTTTGTGAAGAAAGAGTCATATTTTCCTCCAGAATTGTCCACATTCTATATCGGGTAACTGTATCCTTGATGTTATTAAAGATGTTCCTCTTTCTCTCCTTTTTTCCCTTTGAGCTGGTGACAAGATCCAGAGCCTTGATTAGATGCATATTTGATTGCACCCAACCTAAGGACACAGGCCTTTAAATGTTTAACTCATTTAACAAAACCTCAGTACACTTCTCCTACGGACACATGATGATAATTTTGAAGCGGATTTCATTCCATTCTCTCATACTTCATTCTTAAGTACTTAAGACAAACAAAAAATATAGTCATATTACTATAATCAGACCTCAGACCAAAAAATAATTTCTTAGTGCAATCAAATATCTAGTGTTCACATTTCCCAGTCTCATAATTTTGTAGTTTTTGTTCAAATTGGAACCGAAATAAGTTCCAGATGTTCCAGTTGGTTGATGGGTCTCCTAGATCTCTTGTAATCCATGGGTACCTCCAAGTTTTCATTTTTTTTTTTCCCTCTTCAATTGCTAAAGAAACTGGGTTGTTTTCCTATAGATCATCTGGATTTTGCAGATTACATTCCCAGAGGGACGTTTCCCATGTTATTGCCCCTGCATTTTCTGTAAATTGGTAAAGTCAGAGACCGGATCAGATCTGATTTGTTTTTGTAAGAATACCTAATAGGTGTGTGTACTTCCCTAGAAGGGAGCACAGGCTGTCTGGCTGTCTTTCTTTTTTGATGTTAGCAGTCCCTGATATCTTTACTCATACCCATTATTTCACAGGCAGTGGAAAATCACATTTCTTCAAAAAGTGCTTGACTCCTTCCTTGTATTTACCTGTTTTCAAAATAATGAATTGCTTCCCTAACTTCCCTGATCATGCCAGCGAGGTCTGTTCCCTTCTTGTCATCATGTGTTCGTGGACTGAAGCATGTTTGCTGTGCTTCAGTCCTTTGCAGCTGTCGTTCATGGCCATCGTGCTCCTGCTCTTGGCCACTGGGAGCCCCTTCAAGTCGAGCTGAGTCCTTTCAACACCATCATATTTGGTCCCCGAAAGCTTCTTTGTTTTCGGGCCTGATTAGATGTCCAGGCTCATCTTGTATATTTCCAGGCACAGACTCTGGATGAGCTATTTCTTCTAAGGGTCTCTGCTTTCTGCGGGGTAAGGTTTTGAGAGACCATAAGATCTGCATCAGGGCTGCCTGTTACTGGGTACGTCGTTGGTTTTAGGCCTTTCCAGGGGACAAAGCTGAGAAATTTTTTAAAATGTAAACACATCCCAAGTTTATAATGATACGATTCAAGTTCAAGACCATACAACACACACGCACACGCACACACACACAATTTACTTCTCTAATTTCTCCCACACTGAAACAGGCCCGGCCCAGACGCTTCTAGTGTCTGCCTGTTGGGGGGAGGGGGTGTCAGAAGAAGGAGGAAGAACCACCCACCCATCAACACTCAAGTCCGCCTCTCTGCTGCTGGACCCCTGAACCTGGCCCACTGGCCCGGCAGCCCTCCCCTTCGCCGGTACAAAGCACTTCGGAGTAGCCAGTGGAGATTGGGGCCGCCCGGGGAGCAGGGGCGCAGGGGCTGCGGCTCACGGGGCTTTTCTAGCAGCTCTCCGTACCCAGGACCGGCCGCACTGGCCCACAGGCCCTGGAGCCTTGTGCTGGGGGTTCCTCAGGTTCTCAACTACATTCCTTGCAGAAGCACACTTGCTAAGAAGGACAGGGAAGGAGGGAAGCAGGAAGAAAGGGGACTCTGGAGCTGACAGAGGCGGCGGCAGCAAGTAGCCTCAGAGACCTCACCACTTACCTTAGCGAGTCCTCTCCACATGGGGTCTCAGATAACTGCAATCTAGCTCTGCCCTTAAAGACCACTGAGCCACTGAGGGGCGCCTGGGGGCTCAGTCGGTCAAGCATCCGCCTTCAGCTTGGGTGGAGATCCCAGGCTCCCTGCTCAGTGGGGCTGGGGGGAGGGGGCAGGGGGTGTCTCCCTCTCCCTCTGCCTGCCACTCCCCCTGGTTGTGCTCTGTCCCTCTCTCTGTCAAATAAATAAATAATCTTTTTAAAAAAAACCTTTGAATTTAGGTGAAAGGAATAATCATCTATGAATCAAATGTACCAATATGTATGGGGCAGGATTTGAGTGGAAAGTGCAGAGCAGAAGCGAGAGAGTTTAGAGGAGAGAGGAAGACGAAGGGCCAGACTATTCCACAGCCTGCTCTGCCCTCCACCCCCTCCAGAGAGGGATGGAGCCCTGGGTCCTAGCTTGTGGTTTGAGCCTCGGAATTGGGAGAAAGGGGGGCAGGGGTGGGGTTGGGTGGGTGGTGCCCTGTCCCTCGTGCCTTCACGGGTCGTCTTTCTGCCTGGGGTGCCTGTGGTTGGAGGGCCAGTCCTAGTGGGGGGGGGCAGGAGGAGAGTGGGGACAGCCGGTGGGTGGCGGCACCTCGGGGCACTTTTTGTGCGGCGGGGGAAAAACACCCTTGGCTTCCAGGTCCGTGCGGCGGGGGAAAAACACCCTTGGCTTCCAGGTCCTATTTGATTTCAGCTGCCTGGCTGTCATGTCACCATTGGCTGGAGGCCCGTTTGAGGCAGGCACTTTCTGACACGAGGCACCGTCACTGGACCTCTGCACACACTGGGAGGCATGGCCTGGGGACAGGGTCACCACACCCCGGTGCCCCTTACTGGCATCTGACCTCTCCACCATTCTGTGCCCGGTGCCCCCACTCTCCCGGCAACTGTTGAGCACTTGATGGTCCCCAGGTAATGTTCTCGCCTCCTTTCCGTCAAATAGTATTTGTCCACCTTCCCGTGTGCACGAGCCTATGTTAGCCCTGGGGCTGTGCTCACGAAAGACACGGCAGTTCAGACGGGGAGGCGAGGACACGCCCTGGGCGCTGCCTGCTGGCTGCCGGGAGCCCGAGGTCCCGGGGTGAGTCTATGGTGGGGGGCGGCAGGCTCCAGGGGCAGCAGGCTGGGCCCACAGACCACCCCGCAGACTGGCCTCATCCCAGTGACTTTATGCCAGTGACATGGGGACAGCGCGGGGTGTTGCAGACACTTGTTACCTCTTTCACCAGTGACAGAAGTGGGGCCAACTGGGAGGAAGGGATGTGTCCAGGGCTCACTGATTCAGGCCTATGTGTATTCTATCACTGACTGTAAAAGGTGCAGGCCAGGAGTCCACAAGAAGCCTCCGCGTTATCACCGAAGCTTTTCTGTAAATCTAATGGTGTTCCCAAATAAAAAGGTAATTGTGATTTTTTTTAAGGCGAAGGACTTTTGACCCATCTTATCACCTTCTGGTATGTACCAGTCAACTAATCAACCGCTCCTGTTTACAGACCACCGAGAGGCAGAAGGCACCATGTGCCTACAACGCGGGGGGGGGGGGGCAGTCTCTGAAGGGGCACGAAGTGTGCCCCTCGCTCTCGCACGCTCAGCCCCCCCCACGGGAAGACAAGACAGGTTCAGTGAAAAGTTGCCTTTCGCCGAAAAGTGCAGGCAGTCTGACAAGTACCAACCAGGCGTAGGAGTGTAAAGGAGAGGAGGAGAAAGCACCCCCAGGACAAAGATACTTTCCTTCTACAAAACAAGTTCAGCACAGTTTTGACCTAATGAACACGTGAGATACAAGCACATTTCAATCAATCGTACAGACGTTTTCTCGGCCTCCCTGCATTAGTCATAAAGAAAACCACTGAGTCGTATTGATCCTGCAGCCTAAGTGTGCCCCACGCTGATCGCCTCACGCTAACCTCACTGCCACCATCCCGTGGCCTCTCCACCCACTCGCTGTCGGGAAGGCCCTGGCCTATGTCCTCCCCAGCGCCCTGAACTCACTGCCCCCCACTTGAGGGGTAGCAGCCTCACGTGACTTGCCTCATGTGGCAGGGAAGCTCCTTCACAGGGGTGGGGGCTCCGTCCTCCTCTTTATGCCCTTCACGGCCACCCCAGCCTCTCAAACCTCAAACCTGATCCAACATCTACTTCCACAATTAATTTTGTGTCCATTTGACGGGGCCTTGGGAAGCCCAGATGCTTGGGCAAACATTATTCTAGGTGTGTTTGTGAGGGTGTTTTTGGATGAGATTAGCATTTAAATTTGAAGACTGAGTAAAGCCGGTGTGGGTGGGCCCTGTCCAATCAGTTGAAGGCCTGACCGGAACATAAAAACTGACCTTCCTCTGAGCAAGACAGGATTCCTTCTTCCTGACTGCCTTCAAATTGGGACATCGACGTTTTCCTGCCTTTGGACCAAAACTAAAACATCGGCTTTCCCTGGGCCTTGAGCCTGCTGGCTTTCAGACTGGAGCTACCCCTCAGTGCTCCTGGTTCTCAGGAACCTCAGCCTCGGATTGGAACGACCCCTTGGCTCTCTTGGGTCTCCAGCTCACCAACTCCACGGGACTTGGTAGGCTCCACAGTCTGAAGCCAATTCCTTATAACAAGCCTTTCTCGCCAGGTGCATTCTATCGGTTGTGTTTCTCCGGAGAAACGTGACTAACACGAGGAGGTTTTATGAATACCCAATGAATCAGCATCTCAGAGATGCCAGAGCCAGAAATCAAACACCCCCACTCAGTTTTAGGTGACAACACAGAAGCCCCAGAAGGAAGGTTACGCATTTTATCAACCACATTCCCTTCTTAGCTGATGCTAGGAATCCCCTTAACTGGAGACCATCATTAGGAATAAGACTGAAGATGCAAATATCCCTGGGAAGATAAGGTACTGATATGAATTCGTAGGAGAACATAAGTGACTTGAAATGTCTTCTGAAGAACAAATGTTGAGGAGGGAGGGCAGGGGTACAGGGTGAGAAGACAAAGCTCCTACCCTCTTGGACCGGTGAGAGAGTTGGAGACGCGCCCGAGCAAACTATGCAGAGCTAGTGTGGTTTGGTTCTTGAAAGTGAAAGGAGGCAGCACTGAGGACAATGGGAGACAGGGGACAGGAAGGACAGGGCAGCCCAGAGGCCTCCCTATTACTCTGAGAGCTGGCTCAGAGCGGTGCCAACCCACTAGGCTGGGCAGCAGAGATTGCACACATCTGGGGGGATGAAGGCATGGAGTTGGCCCTATCCTTAGTCTAGTGAGCTCACAGAAAGCCTGAAAATATGGATTTCAGGGCGTCTGGGTGGCTCGTAGTTGAGCGTCTGCCTTCGGCTCAGGTCATGATCCCAGGGTCGTGAGATCAAGCCCTGCATCGGGCTCCCTGCTTCAGTTTGAAGACAGCTTCTCCCTCTCCCACTCCTCCTGCTTGCGTTCCCTCTCTCGCTGTGTCTCTCTGTCAAAAAAATAAATAAAATCTTAAAAAAAAAAAAAGAAAATATGGATTTCTAGCAGGAGCACTTGCAACTTTTTAAAGAGAACATTTTTAGCGCATGGCCGTCTGCCTTCCTAGTTACGTTGGGATGTGCTGTGGGTAGAGGGGGTGGTAGGGTGTTTGGAGCAGTGAGGCAACCAGCAGCCTATTTTCAAACCTTAGGTGCAATAGTTGTGCTTTTTTACTCCTATGATGCTTCTGATCGATTTCCTCTTTGGGTCAAGAGCTGGAAAGAGAAAGCCCCTTCTGCCCTGTACAGTGACTTCCCCTCCTATTTAGAGCAAGGGCCACGGGGTGAGATGGTGAAGCTGCTTGAAATCCCATCATGTGTGGGAGGGGTTGGGGAAGAGGATGGGTTCAGCTTGGCCAAGAGCTCCCTCAGGAGGCTGGAGAGCCATTTTGGGCTCCCACAGGGCTGATCTAGGGAGACATGAGTGGGGTTGTACCATGTCCTGCAGAAAGCAGGGCTGGGAAAGGCTCTGGGCATACCTGCCCTGACGGAGGGGAAGCAGGCTGCTGCGGGAGGGAGGTTGGGGTTCTCTGCACCCCCAGCTCTGCACCTGTGTTAGAACGTGGGCCGGACCAGTGCTCCGTGCAGGTCACGGAGGAGACCCCTGCACAAGGAATGGTTGATCTACTCTTCCTTCCTTCCTTCCTTCCTTCCTTCCTTCCTTCCTTCCTTCCTTCCTTCCTTCCTTCCTTCCTTCCTTCTTCCATCCATCCATCCATCCATCCATCCATCCATCCATCCATCCTTTTAAAGATTTTATTTATTTGACAGATCACAAGGAGGCAGAGAGGCAGGCAGAGAGAGAGGGGGAAGTAGGCTCCCCACTGAGCAGAAAGCCTGATGCAGGGCTCGATCCCAGGACCCTGAGATCATGACCTGAGCCGAAGGCAGAGGCTCTAACCCACTGAGCCACCCAGGCGCCCTCTACACTACTTTCAAGCACTGCTCACCCTGAGAGTCTCTGATAGGAGGCTGAGGGGATGGCCAGTTGCCACAAAGAGTAGGGTCTGAAGCGAGGAAAGGATGACCATTTATCCAACCACACATGCTGGTCTGTGCTGTATAACACACTCTACTTGGCAAGGGAGACTAAGGTCCCTGTCCCCAGGACACAAATGGCTATAAAACAGAGCATATAGAGGCTACAAATGGGTGGGCACTTTGCTTCCTCTTCTGTTCCATACAGAGCTAGGGTAAGGTGGTGGAGTGTGGATAGGACCTAGGAGACTGTTTTAAGACAGCTAAGGAGAATGTCTCTTAGGCGGGAGATGGTCGGTAGGAAACAGAAGGAGGCAACCAGATGAAGAAGGTGTTGGGAGTGACTGGCCCGATGCTGTTCAGGGAAAGGGGCTCTCTGGCCTGTGGCAGGTGCAGCCCCCTAGCGCAGTGGGCATATCTAGTTATCCTGTGCGAGGGTCCAACTGTTGGCACCCCTCCCTCCCCAATTCATATGCTGAAATCTTAATCCCTAAAGATGATGGTATTAGGAAGTGAGGCCTTTGGAAGGAGCTTAGGTCATGAGTTGGAACCTTCCAGAATGGGATTAGTGTCCTTGTAAAAGCGACCCTACAGAGTTTCCTCGCCCCTTCTACCATGGGAGAACACAGAGAGGGCTGTCAGCTATGAACCAAGAAAGAGGCTCTCATCAGAATTCAACCATCCTGGTGCCTTGCCCTGGGGCTTCCCAGCCTTTCAGAACTGTGAGGAATAGATCTCTGTGGTTTATAAGCTACACAGTCTGCGGCGCATTGTTACAGCAGCCTGAATGGATTGAGATATTACAGGACATTTGATTGATCCAATCCTCCTTCCCCACTCTGCCCAGACACCATGCACCCCAATTAGCATGATGGGCATGGTTTGGCTTTTCATGTTAATTTCTGTGCGGGCACAGTGACGACAGAGGACCCCCATCACAGCACTTCTCTCCGTGTTACACTTGTTTACTTGAGGGTCTACTACCCTACACTGAAGGTTTGCGTAT
>CM053618.1:20067946-20109398 GCA_028646535.1 Procyon lotor
AAGTGTGGTATAAAAACTTACCTGCCTTCTCCTATTCTGATTATATGTAAGAGGGACAGTGATTCTCAGTCCTGAGAGTTTGGGGTCCTCTAAAATATCAGCCATGTGCACCTCTGGTTTGAGAGAGACCACTCTTTGGGAAATATTTGGTCATTTGTTCTGAGCTTCACATAAAAGAATCCATTGTCCATGATGGATAACACACTATTAAATTTAAAATATTTTATTTCAGGAAAGATACACTTAGATTTGTTTCGATCTTGTTTTCTCTATTCTTAAGTTAATCATGACACCTTAGATAAAGCCAGCGATTCTTCTAAACCTGTATAAAAAGGAAGGTTTTCTTTTGTTTTTGTTTTGAAAAACCACAAGAAAAATACAACTGCTCTCTTTTTTTGTCCAGGTCAGTCACTCCCTCCAGTTCGATTGCACATTTAAGTCTGGCAGCCATCAAATACTTGTAAGTATTTAGAGATCTAGTTAAAACGACACCCCTCAACCCTCCGCTTTCAAAAAGAATTTGGATCTGACTTACGATAATTATGTTCCAAACCCAGGAACAATTCTCAAGCTGCTGATGAGGAGGTCTTAAAAATAAAAATTGCTAACACTGAGGAAGTGGTTCCTCTGTCAGCCATATAATTGTTGCTTGGAACAAAGTCATTTTCTTTCAGAAGTCCTTTGAGGTAGGGTACGTGCTTTTAGAAATGTCACTTAGATTTAAAAAAAAAAAACAAAAGCCAGGCCAGAAGAGCGTCCATGATCTCTCTGCCGAGGGCCCAGCAGGCCGCTAGAGGGGGCAGCGGCCGCCCCCAGCAGGCTGGCTCCCCCCAGAGTCCCACCAGCACACAGGGAGCTGGCAGACGAGGGACAGATGCTACAGATCTGGGAGACACCTGTCCGCGTGGGACACACTGCTTACGCCCGCTGCGGAGAACCTCGATACACTCCCCCTGTTCGTACCTGTCCATTTGTACCGACACCCAGAACCTGCAGGTAAAGGAATGTCTGTTCGCTGTAACAGCCATCTCACTACGCACGGCCATCTCGGCACTGTCAGCCCTGTCCCAGTGGCGGGCTGGGGACTCCCTCTGCCTTCCTAGGGGACGTGCTCTGGGCAGGAGCGCCTCCTCGGGAATGCTGAATGCCGCACTGTTGTAATCGCTCCACAGTCCCGGCTTTTTGTTAAAGGAAACAAGCGGACACGGGATAAAGAGCTTTTTTCCTCTATAAAAGATGGAAAGTTTAAATTAGATATTTTGGAGAAGTTCTGGTGGGGTTTCTGCACCTTTTATGAGCACAGTCAGCATCAGTCCAGAAAAACAGAATCTTCATCCCATTCTCCCAAAAACTTCCAGCGCCGGGTGGCACTGGTTGTTAGCAGTGGTATGCTGGTGGGTGCTTACAATGGGCTCTCTGGGGAGGGTGGGGGGGTGGGGAGCAGAAGCGCCGATCAGAGCCTTTGTCAGTTTCTGTGGGGCGAATATTCCCACCAAACTTGTGGTCGCAGAAAGTGCTGTTGGAAAGATGCTCGGGAGCACACCTTTCTGTTATGTAGATGCAATGCATGTAAAAAAACCTCAAGGAAGTGATGAATTTTTGAGTGGTTATGACCTTTGTTTTTAATGTAATTAGTTGTAAGTTTCTATAATTTCATTTTGAATAACGGCTGTGTGGAACAACCAGCTCTTGAAATGCAATTTTAACGACACAAGTCCGAGCTAGCCCAGTGCACCTCTGACTTAGTGTCCCAAAGAGAGCAAGATTCAACTCTTCCTGATGATGTTTTAGATGCTAAATGAACTACTGATAGCAGCAACTGGAATTTGAGGGACTTCAGACTCTCAAAAAGGAAAAAGCACATACATCCTTTGAGCATGCCAGGGAATAATTCGGGGTTTGTTTTTGACCAATTTAAAATATATTTACATGTAGCCATGATCTTTGAACTTTACAATTTCAACTTATTCTTCCAAACTTCAACTAAAAGTGATCTTCAAACCCAGGTGGGGCGTGGTCCATGCAAGAGGAGGCCAATGGAGTGAAGCGTGTGGCTGTCTTCTTCCTTCCCATCTGGGTGTCCCGGACATCTCTGACCAAAGGTCCAAACCAGGGAAGAGGAAGGGAACTTGAATATCCATCCAGTAAACTTCTAATGATTTGCCCCAGGAGGATCCAGGTACCAGAAGTCAATTGAATCTCTTCTACCCAACCAAGGATTAGTGGAGAAGATCTGAGCCAAGGCATGGAGAGATGGCCCCCCCTGCCTCCCCCAGTTGCCTGGGACACGTCGGTCTGTGCAGGCGCCCAAGGGCCTGGCGGTCTCCGCCAGCCCCCTTCACCCAGCTTTACCTCTGGTAGCACTCTGAGCTTTCCGTCCCTAGGGCTTTGTCCTGGGTAGGAACTACAAGAGAAAAAACAGGTAGCGTGGCAGCAATGGTTCTTTCTGAGCGCTTTCCCTTTCTGTTTCTCTGCCTTTCTATGGCTCGGCAAGGAGTCAAGTTCAAAGTCAGACTTACTAGTTCTGGCAAACCATGGGTGGAGGGAATCTGTTGAGACTAGTGTGGGCTTGGGGAACAGGGGTTACTTTTTCTCTCCCATGAATAGGGAACTCAATAGGTGTTGCTTATTGCATATTCGGCAAACATTTCTCAACCTAAATGAAGGCTCCGTGCTGAGTGTTAGGCTAGGTACCTGCCACCTCGGGGAGCAAGGCCACAGCCAGCGCTGACTGGGGGGGCCTCCCAGCGGTCTTCTGGGCCTTTAAACTGAGTGGCTGCCTGAGAGAGAGGATTGCAGAAACCTGTTCCTTCCACTTTTTTTGTGATTTTTTTTTTTCTTTTATGGAGAGGATGAGGGTTCTGCCTGGGCACGTTCCCTTAAGAACTGGCTCCACGCAGAGCTGACACGCTTGCTGGGACTTTGAGATCTCTGGGCAGAAAGGCAGAAAGGCAGGGAGGCTCAGGGGTATGAAAATAGCTTTGGGACTCCCCCCTGCCTGGGGTCTCCAGGAACCGAGACTATTCTTAGGAAGCGTCTCTGTCCTGAAGGAGCTTTCCTTTGCCACTTGGCCTGAAGGACCTCTTTTTGGAAGAAAAATCTGGAAGAGAGTCAAAATCCTAAACTGCAAAGAGATGGCCAATTAGGCTGCTGGGCCGCGTTCCAGCTGAGGAGGCAGACTCTGCCTTTCAGGGCCCCGCACGGGCTGGAAAGAGATTCTTGGCCTGAGGTCCCATGGCCTGGTGGGACGCAGGAAGCCAAGTACACAATCCATGCCCCTCTCCTCCCAGAGAAACCATGAGTCAGCCTACCCCATTCCCTCCTGCCCTAAGAGTCCAGTGCACACAATCACATGGCAAAGCAGGAAGAGGGGGAAAGGAAGCTGTAGAAAAATAAACATTTCCTTGCATTTGACTTAGAACAGAATAGCATTCATGGGGAGCTAAGATCTATGGCACCTCCCACAGCCCCCCCGCGCCCCCCTCCCGGGGCTTTGCTCCTCTTGTGTAGACACAGATTCTTTCCTTACCTGATGAGAGTCCAGGGTGCATCCTGTGGAAAAACAGGAGCAAGATATAGAAGGTGAAAGCCAAGCAACCAAAGATCACGCCGCAGACCAGGAAACTGTGGCTGCCCTGAGCCTGGAATATCTGCCAGAGGGGAGAACAGACACAGACCGTCAAGCCCTCATGTGATGGGGACTGCAGGTGGCAGCTTTCCCTGACCCCCAGCAGGTTTCTCAGCCGGGTGCGGCGCGGCACCCCGATGGGCAGGATCGCGGGCAGGAAGGCCGTCTTGGCCTCACTTCAAGGTTATGTTTCTGGAGGAGGCAGAGATCCTGCTCCGAGGCAGGGGCTGGGCCCCATTACCCCCGCCGCCCCTGCTGGCTCTTGTCTGGAACCTTCTGAAAATCTCCATCTCTTCCTTAAAACTCTGAGCATACGGTCCCTCTACACGCAAGGCCTAACCAGAACTTTGCAAAGGATTTTATTGATCTCCCTTGATCACGAAAAATGTAAAGCAGAGACTGAGGTGGCTTAGGGAACTCGCAGGGACCCATCCCCTGACTTGAACAATCAGCACCAGCTTCCTCTGTACTCCCTCCTCCTCCCCGCCCCGCTTCTTCCCTGCACTAGATGACACCGAAGCAAAGCCCAGACGTCACGTCATTTTGGCGCAGCCCGTCCCCCTCCGGGCAGGGCACCAGAGAGGGAAGGAAGGATGCAATTAGGGCATGTGGGAGACTGAGAGACCTAGGCTTGACCATTCTGCCACTTATTAGAAGTAGGACCGACCGAGGGAGAGTTGCTAATTGACCCGACCTTCAATAACTCCCTCTGTAAAAATGAGAATGGCATTATGTATGCCTTAGAGTCTTCGATAAATAGCAGATTCCCTCCCCCAGTGAACAGATAAGACATGGGTCTATCTGGAGAAGAGTGGGAGGGCCGGCCCTTGATCGGGGCAGGACTTGGGCAGGAGAGCGGGGCCCCTGGGAGGGTGGCCAAAGGCTAGGAGAGGTGGGGTGGGGATGGTGGATTGAGAAGGGGTGGCAAACGAACTCCCGACTCCACGAAATCCCATCCCAGGCTCTGGGAGCCAGTGGACGTTCCCACGGGGCCCCCACCGGCCCCGATCCCAGACAGGCCTCCTGTTTGCGTTGGACCGTACCACACATCCCTTCACATCTCCACGTCCCACATTCAGAAGCTCAGCTTGCAAAGCTGGCTCGGAAGCAAAAACAGGTAACAAAGAGAGGGGCCCTGCTTGCTGGGCAGGACCCTCAGGGAAGAGACAGTGTGGGTTCAGAAGGAGGCTGGCTGCAGCCTCCTCCTTGCTCGGAGGGGTGCTCCCCCAATGCTGGCCCCTCCCCTTCGAGCTTCCCCACATACCGAGCCAACCAGCATCTGGAGGACCATCTCGCCAATTCCTGCCCCCGTCACCAACACCGTGGTCGCACAGCCTAACCCAAAGAGAGGATTTGGGTTAGTAAATGCAAGTCAGGAGACAGAAGTCAGCTGGTATAACCCCAGTTATTTCTGGGAAGGCTCTGGAAAATGGTGTGACGGCCTACGAAGACTACTTTGAATTCCTTAGATTTCTCAGACTCTAGTCCTCAACTCTGCTCCGGGAGTGCTTAGGTCCTGCTGTCATGATGTTTTCACTGTTCTAGAACCTTCAAGTACTCAGGGTTGTCTTCAGGGTAGATTCCAAGTTGCTCAGCCTGGCATTAGGAAGGGTCCTTCCCGATCTGACTGCCATCTGCCTTTCCAGAAAGCTTTCGTGACGTGCTCGGGGCAGACCGTCGGCCTCGCTGCCCTGGCGCCTCACCGACCAGCCACACCTCTGCTCCCTCCTGCAACACGGCACAGACCTTCCGGGTCAGGCTCAGGTCCCGGGCCCAGCAGTGTCAGCTACTAACCGTGTGACCTTAGGCCCGTTCTCCCCCTTCTCTAGGCCTCAGTTTCCTCCTGTAAAATGGGCACGAACACCTCCACTGGGTTGCCCCATGGGAAATCCAGTGCAGTACAGGGACGTGCTTGGCCTCACGCCGGGGCACGGTGAACCCCTGAAATCCCGCCAGCTGTCTGCCTCACCCCTTCAACGCTGCCTTCAGGATCAAGTCCCCAGCCTTTCATGGGGTTTGCAGGGCCCTTTATAACCCGTCCCTGCAGAGAGCTCAGACACCCCTCACCCCTGCTCACCATCTCCCCTCCTTGCCCTCCAGCTGGGAGAAACCACCCCGCTTCCTCCCCCTGCCCACTCCTGCTCAAGCCAGCCTCTGACGCATCCTCCTCCCCCGACCACCCGCTCCTCTGCATCTGCCATGCTTCTAAGTTCCTCCTTTAGACCTCCTCCAGTAATCTCCCCCAGGCCCGAAACCCGCCTCGGCCCCTCTGCCCTTCTCCCAGGTCCCCCCCCACCCCCCCACCCCCGGTCTGTCTACAAGCCCATGAGACGGGACTGTGGCTCAAATTTTAGTTCAGAGGCCAACATATGGTAGACGCTTAGTGTTTTTTGAGTAAAACAAAGATCATCATTGCCTACGAGGGGCTTCAAGATCTTCTTTTGGACCGGCTTGTGTTTGTATCTCTCTCTGCCTTTGCTGGCACACTGTTCCCGGGCCCCGGAACCCGTCCCTGGAATGCCTTTCCTTTTGCCTTCTCCTTTCCAGATCCTGGGCCAGCTCCCATCCCGTCAGCTCCGTGAAGCTGTGAAGCTGTGTGTGGATTCAACACTGATCACTCCCTTCTCTGAATCCCAGTAGCATCTATTTCTACTCCACTCACCCGCTCGAAAACCCTCCAGTACTTTCTGTGCGTCAGGTACTGAGCTGAACATCGAGAGCACTCAGATGACTGGAGTTAACATATAGACTGAGCATCTGTGAGGGCAGTTAAGCTGCTAAGTCAAGTGCTCTACGTTTCCTCAAATGCACAAACAATCCTCCAGGTAGGTATGTGCAGCCCATTCCTTAGATGAGAAAACTGAGGCCCAGAAAGGGGAGGAAAAGGGAATCGTACAAGGTCACGAAGCCAGAAAGTGTGCAGGCAGGACTGACGTGCTGGGGCCCACAGGAAGCACGTCGTCGAGGAGAGGACACGAGGAGGGGACACAGATAACAGGCACAGGTACAAAGGGGAGGGATACAGTTTTCCGGGGGGGGGTTCAGAGAAGCTTCCAGAAGGGGTGGAGAGGGAGGGACAGGGTAGAGTGGGCACTCTGGGCAGAGAACAGCAGGTCACTCCCCATGGCTCGCATGCAGGCCCTGAGTGGCAGCGGGGCGAGAGGAGGCAGGCGTGAGAAAGGAAAAGAGCCCACAGGAAGTCAGGAAGGCTGCAACTGGCCCTATTTCCCAGGGACCCCTCTGTAGTAGTGCGGGGACGGCCTCCCAAGTGGTCCTAACCTGGCCGCACCTCAGAGCCCCCAGCGGCTCCGGACCCGTTCCGTTGGACGCTGTGGAAACAAAGCCCAGACCCTGGGGTTTGTTACGAGCACCCCAGGTGACTGTAATTGTGGGGGCAGCACTGTGAACCGCCGAGGGAGGCAAATGCGAAGGGGACAGGCCAAGACCTGCCAAGGCAGGGATGGAGGCGATCGGAAACTGGGAGAGGCTGCGCACCACGACGGATTCCAAGCAGGCACGTGACGGGACGGCCTGAGCTAAGGCACGGATGGCGCGAGAGGAGAAGAGGAGGGATTTGAGTGATCATTTGCAGGCAGAACCAACCAATACCAGTTAGTGCTGTTATTATTGTTATTACACTCTAACATTTGGCTTAGTTCATTTATTAATTTCTTTTTAAGTAGGCTCTATGGCCAAGCAAGGTGGGGCTTGAACTCAAGACTCGAGGTCAGGAGTCACATGCTGTATGCACAAAACCAGCCAGGAGCTCCTAGACTCTTAACACTGGTTGACCCACGTGGGATGCCGACATTTTTTTACTGCTTCACTGACATGGGCTTTGGAGAGCATCCTTAGATTTCGAGGACCCAGGCCTCCCAGCTCTTGTTACTGCGGGTAGCTGAGTGGGTCTTAGCTCCGTGGCTCCGGCTACCCCCAGGCCTCCTACACCCGCTTCCCCCACCTCTCCACTAAAGAGATCACTCCTCTTCGACGCTGGTTTTCGGACACCCTAGGGCATTCTAGTGACTTCTAAGGGTGATGTTAAGTGTTCAAAACATAATTATTTTTCATTAACTCACTTAAAAAAACTTTTAGATCTTTTGATAGATAGATAGATCTTTTGCTATATGCAATTGGGAGGCTACAGAAAGAGGAGGGAGATCAGTGGAGAGAATTTGAGGTTTCTGACATCAAAGAACCCCATCGTCTCAACCCCAAATCAAGTATGGAGTTGTGTTCTCCTCTAGGCTTCCAAACACATCCAGAAGCACAGCGAGGCAAGGAGGTACCGTCACGGGGAAGTTATCGACCCTTTCCAATGCCATCACTTTTCCCCGGGCCACTCTGCGGGTCGCCAGACTCAGCATTTCCGGCCCACCTACATCACACCAGCCGTGGGTCAGTAGGCATTACCACGGGAAAAAGAAAACAGGAAAGAGAAGCTTACTACTTCTCGGGGGCCTGAAGTCAGGTGTCACAGGTCTAAGGCTGCGTGGAGAAAGCCACGTGGGTCAGCGACCGCCCACCTGTGAAGCAGTTCCCAGCAGAGTCCGGAGGGGAGCGGGGAGCCCGCATTTCTGGGAGGGGGCAGAGCAGCGATGGAGCTAGAATGTACCACGGAAAGGGGGAGCGCAGGGAGGACGTGGTATCCAGCTAGGGGGGACACTCGGTGCTCTGCGCCCCTGCCCACCCACCTTTGTACTGTAGAATGTCCTCGGTGTAGGCCAGCATGCTGGGGAACGTGCTGCTGAGGAACAGGCCCAGGCTGGCTGTCCCCACGAACAGGAAGGCGACGTTGTAGGAGAAAACAAGAAGCACCAAGAATGTCATCACCACGCCGACCTTGAACAGTAGAGATGGAGGCTATGAGCCACTGGGAAAAGCTGGGCCCCAGGCTCCTGACTGGGAAAGGGCCACTCTGACCCCAGAGCAGTGCTGCGTGACCAGGACGCCTCCCCGTGGACTCTGTGGGAACTGCACCTCCCCCAGAGGCTGGTCTCCGAGGAGGAAGCCCTGGGAAGGTGGCCGGCGGATGGGGGAGGGGGCGGGGGAAGGAGCCATCCGGACAGCTAGGCAGATGGCCCGCCATCACACTAAGAAGCGCTCGGAGAGGCAGTACTGCCTGTCCCCAAGGTCTTATCTGTGAGCGCAGGGAATTGCAGCCAAGCCATCAGCTCTCTGCCCTCCACTCCTCATGAAGACGAGCTGCTTTTCTTGCCCTAAAAGCCATAAGTTTGCAGAGGAAGCCCAGGGGTAGCAGGAGAGGCTGGCGGGGCTGGGAGGTGGTGGTGAGAGTGGGTGGTGGGTCCCCACCCTCTGAGAATCCAGGCGGACCTCCCAGGGAGCGGATTGGTGGCTGTGGCAATCTGGCTCCCCCTGCCCCTTTCAGCTCAGACTCCTGTGACCAGATTCCAGCTCAGGGTTAGAGGCCCTTGCGATGGATGCAGGGACCAGAGATCTTTCTAGTTCAGAAGGGGTCTCTGTCACATGGGCATAGTTTTGTTAAGTCACGCTTTTTCTAAATTCCTTAAAAATGTTTTTATGTCAGCATTGAATAATTTCTATGCAAAATTCCGCTGGGAAGAAACTCAGGCAGCCCGGGGCTGAAGGCAGAAGACCCAGGGGTAAGTACCCAGTCTGGGGCTTCGAAGTCCTCGATCTCTCTGAGTCTAGCCCCCTAGTCTGCAAGATGGGTTACCGAAGCTGCCCTGGAGCGGGGTCGAGAAATGACAGCAACACAGGGATTCTTAAACTGTGACTCTTTAGATAACACTCAGTCCTAGTATTTGTGTGTTTTGAGCTTTCCTTAGTGTCTCCAGACATAAGGATCTTCCACAGAAAACTAAGGCTTTCAGGCAAAAAATCTCCCGGGTAGGTACCTCTGTTTCTAGAAAAAAAATAAGATAAACTTCTAGAGCAGAGAGCTAGAAGGTATGTAAGAAACCACATCCAGCCCCACTCCCACCCTGGCCGACTGACAGATGAAATGAGCCCGGGGCATAGGGAAGCCACGGTCACCCTCCCCAGCAGATCCCAGGGACCTGCTCCAGCTGGACGAGCGAAGCCAGCAACGGCCCCCCGAGCCCCCTACCCTTCACCCTTCTTTTCCAGCCCCTCAGTCTCTGCAAGATCTCTCGGTCTCCGACTGAGACTCAGAGGCCTAGTCAGCAGAGAGCTGCTGCCCTCAAGGGGTCCATGGCAAATGGCGGCTGCTGGGGACACGCTCTCTTCACAACGGAGAAGCAAAGCCAAAGACTTCTCTCATGCGGTAAAAATGGAAAAGCAGTAGACATAGTTAAGGTTCCAAATATAATATATTTCTTTGGCACAGAAAATGGCCCCACAGCCTCACTGCTCTTTCTTTCTCCTCTGCTCAATCTTTAAATGTTGGCGTGGCCCCAGCCTCTCCCGGCTCATCTCTGCATTCCCTGTTGGTCCAGCGCCATGGTTTCGAATATCTCTACGCCCAGCCTCCTAAACTCATCCCTCCAGCCACGACCTGTGTCTAGCTCCAGGCTGGCACGAAATACCGCCCCTTTGATGGGTGACTGGCTGGCCGACAAGGCTGTCCAAACAGAACTTGGCCTTTCCTCCCCAAACCGACTCTTCCCCCCCGCCCCCCAACATCAGTGAATGGCATCCCCACCCACCCAGCCGACAGGCCCTGTAACTAAGGTAGTCCTCGATTCCTCATCCCCTCCTACATTCAGGCCAAGGGCAAGTCCGATCAACTCCACCCAAAAAACGTGGTAGACTCTTGGACCTCTCCAAACCCCTCCTGACCACCTTCATCCGGCACAGTCTGCCACCTCTCGTGCCTGGACTGCGAGAGGGGCTGCTCACCATCTCCCTGCTTGATTCTTTCCCCTCCTAGATCAACTCTCACCCAAGACAGGGGAGTGTGCTTTTGAAATACAAAGCAGATCATGTTCATTCTCTGCTTAAAACCTACCGAAGGCCTGCCTTTCTTCCACTTTGAATAAAACCCCAAACCTGGCTCACAAGGCCTTTTGCAGGATCTAGCCCATGTCTGCTGCCCCAACCTGCCCCCTCTGATCCCTGTCGCTGACCCTGCCCACCATGCTCTCTTCCAGTTACGCAGTTAGCTCTCCCCTTGGGCCTTTCAACCGGCAGTGTCCTCTGCCCGGTTCACCGCCCTGCCTCCGCCCCTCATGGCACTGGCCCCTTCTTGAATGTCAGCTCCCAACTTACATGCCTGGGGTAGACCAGGGCTTTGATGATGCTGTTCCTGGTCCCCTCCTGCCACCTGGCCACCCCATGTCAAACCAGACATTTGCAGGAAAGCTGTGAAGCCTCCAGACTTGGGGGAGTTTGAAAACCGTCTCTCTTCTTTTAGCCTGGGTGACAGAGGACTGAGCACGCCCAGGCCCACCAGCAGCTCCAGCAGGCAGCCCTCCTCCCACTCAGCCTGCCTCCCACCTGCCGGCCACCCTCATCCCGACCCTCCCCTGCCCATCTGCTTCCCTGGCCGCCTGTAAGCTCCTGAGGCAGGGACTCCCCTGCCGCTAGTCATTTGCCAGGAAGTGGTTGAGGAGAACAGACAGCAGGGTGACTGTGAAGTTAAACATGAGAGGACCGGTCGGAGGAAGTCGCAGGCACTAGGGGCCAGCCACTGGGCAGGTGCAGCGCCAAGGAACTCACTCAGGCTGTTGAATGGGAACCCTGACAGGGTGTCCTCCAAAGGCAGCTGAAAGGCCCTGAAAATGATCCAGATGCCACGGCTCCCCTCTGCACCCCGAGTCAGAATCTCTGGGGGTGGGGCCTGGGAATCTGTCTTTTGCAGAAGCATCGCTAATGTATTTGGGAGTCATTTGCTCTAGGATAGAGTTTTCCCAAGCTTGCCTGCTGACACGAACCCCCTGGGGTCTTAGTTAAATGTATAGATTGCGAGGTTCCCTCCCGGACATTGTGGTTCATGAAGTCTGGGCTGGGCCCAGGAATCTGAGTTTCCTTTTAAAAACCAGCGGTCCAGGTGCGTTCTTATCATCAGTGCCTAAGTCATGTGGGGGCTTCAGATGCTTTTCTCCCCTGGACTCAGAGTCCCACCCCCACTGTCCTCTGACAACGCAGCTGACCTTGGGTCCCGCAGAGACTGGCCACCTGCGGCACGCGTACCCCGACTGTTCTCCACCCCAGCACTTGCTCCTTCCCTGGGGCACCACCTCGGCCTCCCCGTCACTGAGCTCCACGCTCCCCTCTCCACTGCTCTCCATCCCCATTCCCACCCTAGGGCCTTCCTCTCTAACAATGGCATCTGCCCGGAGCCCTCCTCCCAGGCTTCCTCCCTGTCTCCTCTGCCCACACGCAGGCTCCTCTCAGGCAGAGCTCTCTCCAGCTCAGAAATATTTGCAACAGTCACACCTCCACTTCCTGTCTCCCTCTCCCTCTCGAGTTTGGCTTCTGCCCACAATACCTCCCATCTACGGCGAACAGAAATTTCTTTCTTAGAGGTCATCGACCAGCACAAGGCCAAGTATAAAGGCCTTTCTTGGAGCTCAGGTCTCTGGTCTCTGTAGCCCCAGCATTACTTCCTGACCCCCTTTCCGCTGGAAACTCAACCCAAGGAAGGACTTTTTGACAGTGGCTTGGGCTACCTGTCACTGCAGGTATGTAAGCAGACTGCAGACTCCCTGGAGCGGATGTTACGGAGGTGACTGGAGCCCTGGAAGGGAGGCTGGGCTAGATGACCTTACAGGAATCCATAATCTGGGCCCTTCGTCATAGACGGTGACATGGACACACATCAGGTCCGAGGTCTGACTGCTTGGGCCCGGACCCCCTGCCTTCCCGGGAACCTGCCTGCCATCCTACCTTCTGGTCTGGCTACTAAGAGTCATCTGGGAGAGTTTCAAAATGCAGATTCTGAGGCTCCAGCCCAGAGATGGTGATTCGGCTGGCCATGGGGCTCTGACCAGCTGGGCGCCAAGGGGACACAGGAGGACCAAGGCCAGCACCTGCTTCGCTTGTACTCTTGGCAGGTTGTGCACTCGGATCTGCTCCATTCACAGCAGAAACCACCTCTTCAGCCCCTTTCTTGTATGGGTACGAAATCAGAGGGTCAGAGGGGGAGAGGGACTTTTCCAAGGTCACACAGAGAGGGCCCCACCTTCTGGATTTCCATTCCTTCCTCACCAGCGTCTCTCGCTTCTGCTCTCCTCCATCTACTACACTCCCGCCCTGCTGGCAGAGTCCAGTCCTGAGCAAATGTCCTGGGGTAGTGGGAGGGCCAGGAGTAAATAGTCCTCCGGTGTTTCCAGGAAGTAGTAGGAGGCCACTTACCACATTGATGAAAACCATGGTGGCTGGCTTCAGTTTGGAGGAGATGGGAATGGAGATAAGCCGACCCAGGGTGATGAAGCCCCAGAAGAGGCTGGGGAGGTAACCGGCCACCTTGTGCCCCACGGAGAGCGGCTTCTCCACTGCGTAGCTGTACACAAAGGCTGAATACTCACCCTGCGGAGAGACGGGCCCTGCTGAGCACACCCGCAGGGCAGCTGGACCCTCAGGAAAGGAAACCCAGGTTGGGGGCTGTGCTGAGGGCTGAGGAAGGACCGGTCCTGCTCCCAGAGGCTCAGTAAAAGCGGGGGTTGGAGCCAGGATCGCATGACACATGCAGGCCTGAGCTGAGGGTAGGCCCCATGGTGCGCCACAGCCTACAGACTGGCCTGCCCAGGGGGGCGGGCCCAGGGAGGCGGTGGTGGGCTGAGGGGAGGGGGGGGTCTCTGGGTCTCCACAGGGGGTCTGGGCAGGTCTGGTCCATACGGGCCCTGCTCCTCGTCCCCCAGCCAGAGCAGACTTCCACCACATGTCTTATCTGTGAGGATTCCACGGAAGGTTTATTGTTGAAGGAAGGGTCCCCCGGCTGCACAAAAGGGGTGTGAGAGTGTCTCCTTTGACATATGAGGGGGCAGAGAGAAGTGAGCTGCCCAAGGTCACCTGGAGAGCTGGAGGTCAACCAGTGCCAGCACGAGTCTTTTCCCCTGGGCCCTCTGTTTCCTGGGCCTTTTCTTTGGAGAGTTCTTGATATGGCAGTCAATTAATTGGTCAGCCATTCAAAAGGATCCCAATCTAATCCAATGAGACTTCGGGGAAACACACTAACTAGTGTGGCAGAGGTCCCTAGTAGAACCCAGAGCTGGGCCCAGGTCCTGCCTGTAGCTTGTTTACAACGTGGCTTGAGAAGCTGGGGTTTGGACCGAGCTCCAGGAAGCAGAGTGCCCTCGGGTTTGCACGGCGTGACCTCTACCTGGAGAAAGAGGGCCCTGCCCCTTTATTTATTTTTTAAAAGACTTTTTTATTTATTTGAGAGAGTGTATGTGCACAGGTGGGGGCGGGGGGGAAGGGAGAGGACCAGAGGGAGCAGGAGACTCCCCGCTGAGCAGGGAGCCCGATGCGGGGCTCGACCCCCAGGACCCCGGGATCATGACCCCAGCCGAAGGCAGAGGCTTCACCGACTGAGCCACCCAGGCGCCCCTGGGCTCTTCCCCTTTAAAAAAATGTGGGTATCCCCCCTTGGTAACAAACCAGAGAAGCCCCTAGCCACAGAGTTAAGGAAAATCGAGACAATGGGCTGGAAGGAAGAGCATAGTACCAAGGGGCTGTGACAATTCTGCAGACAGTCTCCCCAGGACATTTATTTAGCGTAAATGTTTGACTTGAGTAGTAGTAGCGGCCTCTCGGAAACCTTGACACTTGGCTCTTAGTCTTGCTACCCCCAGCTGGAGTCTCTGGGGAGGGGGGCAGGCTCACCGTCATCCCGTCCGTCATGAACAGGACCAGGGCCGCTGTGATGTGGATGGCGAAGAAGGAATAAGGGGCTCCTCTGAAATTCTTCCTCTGGCAGCAGCTGAATAGGTCCTCGTGGCCTGGAGGAGACGCAAAGGCAAGGGTGAGTCTCAGCTTCTGCTCCTTCCCCTCTGCAGGCCGGGGGCTGGGGGGAGCGGCTGGCGGGTAGAGGGGCTGGCAGGATGGGGACCACATACCACCTCCCACCTTCTCCTAGCTTCCGACCACCGGTTAGGGACAGCCCCCGTCCCTCTCAGTCCTGGTGGGAGCAAGCCTCTGGGCCATCCAGTAACCGGGCCCAGGGCACACAGCCGGGCATAGGCAGAGCGGAGGCTGGGGCCAGAAGCCTGTGTTCCACACGCTTTCGGCAGGTCGCTCCAGCCCCTTCTCGCCCGGCCATCAGTGCCTGCCGCTTGTTTCCAGTCACGATTACCTGGGATGGGATCTACGTTGACCCTCCGGGGGAAGGGAACACCAGGGCAGCCTCGGTGTAGGGCTGTGGGCGGGAAAGATGGTTAGAGCCCCCACCTGGGTGTGGCTGAAACTTTGGGGGCAGGGAGGAGGCATCTTCCTTCTCTGGAGGCTGCGTCTCCAGCGCGAGCTCGTCAGCAGACAGGAGCAGGGGCCTCCTCTGAGGGCAGCAGGCCAGGAGCCGCTCTTTGGACAGCAGGAACAGCACGGCCAGGGGCACCGGGAGCTAGGGGGTGCGCAGAGGGTCAGGAGAGCCCTGTTCCCGGCAGGCTGGCCCCTTCCCGAGCCTGGCCCACAGCAGTCACCGCCACGCGGTCCAACGGCGTTGGGTCCGCACAGTCCTGATGGGAGACAGTGCTTTTCCCAGGCTGTGCACCGAAGGGCTGTCCCCACCAGGTGTACTGACCCAGCACAGGCTGCTTTAATTGCGGCCCAACCTTAACCACATCCGTTTTCCTGAGGACAGCTCCTTGTCACATGCCTAACTTGGACTCACACCAGGGCTCTGGTCCCGGAGAGGCGCCAGAGATAAACTCCTTCCTAAGATCCTGGCCCTGAACGGTGCCCCCACACTCCTTCGTGCTGGGACGTCATGGGACACTGCACCAAGACAGCCTGCTCTTGTGTATTATGCCCGTTTTCCAGATGGGGTGACTGAGGCTCAAAGTCGTCACTCAGTCATGATCTGTTGCAACCAGAAGAGATTCGAACGGGAAGCTACAGACCCCGAGACCGTGAGTGCCGGGTCACACGGCTGACGCGGGGCAGAGTGGGACGGGAGGCTGGGGACCCTGACTGTGTCTGGGGTTGACGCCCCCTCGGGGCTTGTCTGTGTGAGGTGATTCCCGAGAACATACAGAGCCTGTCCTCAGGGGCCTTGGGTCCAAAACGGAAAGTGGAGACAGGCGCTGCTTTGATGGAAAGACGCGGGCTCCGAGCAGCTGCACACACAAGCCCAGCCTTCCGCGCTGCTAGTCACACTAAGCCACTGGGGTTTCGGGAACCCCCCAGAGCAAGGAGAGGTGTCTGCTGCCTCTACAGTTGCCTGGAGAAGCCTCTGCCGCCTCCCTCGGGTGCCCTGCCTGCATCCAAGCACCCTCGCCGCCGGGAAGCTCTTCATCAAGTCCGACCTCTGCGCTTCCTGCCACAATTTCTTCCCAGTTCCCTCCGCTCAGGAAAGAGAGGAAGCCTGGGGGGCTGCGGATGCTCCCCAGAGGGCCCCCCTCCAGGCCCTCCGGCCTGACGGGTGCAGCCGCTATGGACGTGGGAGGCAGCAGGGCCCATGTGGCTCCGAGAGGGCCTCCCCATCCCTGGCGCCAGGCTGGAGCCTGGGGACATTTTCCCAGGGGTGTCCCTCCCCCACCCCAGAACGCCAGCCCGGTGCTGACCCCTCCATGCGGTGCTGTCCCTGTGGGAGACTCCCTCCATACTCGGAGCTGCATTTAGGCCAAATACGCCGTGGCAGCGCCGCACATCAGGCCCGAGCGGGAGGAGACGACCCCTGCCTTCAGGAGTCAGGTCTGATGGGGGAGACAAGCCCTCCCTCCAGTCTGATGGGGGAAACAGGAAACCCTCACACAGAGGCCTGCAGCAGCAGAAGGCCTGAGTGAAGGCCAAGGGGAAACAGCTGTAAAGAGCCTGGTCACTGTAAGTGGGGCTTTCCAGGGAGGCGCGTGGTGGGAAGGATGTCACGGCATTGGCCGCTGTGGCCCCGTGGAACACTGCCTTTATGAGAAGCCCATTCAGAGGAGGCAAGCTCCACCTCTGAACTCCACCTTCAAAGTCAGAGAGTGCTGGGTGGGCTGTGCGGGTGTGTGTGTGTGTGTGTGTGTGTGTGTGTGTGTGTGTGTGTGTGTGTGTGAACGTGCATGCCCACAAGCGTGCACAGCCCTGTTCTCTTCTGCGGTGGACTGTTTATCTTCAGAAACAAACCAGTATAAAAGTCCGGACATCCTGCAGCAAACAAAGTGCCTCCAGTCTGCACTTCGTGGGGCAAGAGAAAAGAGACCTCCGCTTAAACTGGACCTTCCGGCTTCCCGGTCCCAGAGTCTCAGCTTCGACATTGTTCAGACAGTGCTCCTGCCCCTCGCAGGTTCCCCCCTCGGCAGCCACAGGCCCAAAGCTGTATTGTTTCCAAAGCAACGATCACCGATCACCGATCACCGTGGGCAGAGAACGGAAAGAGCAAGACAGGAGGCATGGGTTTTGGAGAGCCCCGAGGGAAGACTCTGGAACAAGGAAAGTTACAAAGGAGAAGAAAGGAAAAATGAGCACTGACTCTGGGGCAGCAGGAAGGGGGTCTGCGCCGGGAGTCAGGGTTCCAGTCCGGCCAGAGTCTTGCTAGCCACTGACGGGGTCCCTGAGCCAGGGACGGTGTGCCACCCCCGCTCTGCTGCCCCGTAGGAGCAGATGATCTCAAAGTCCCCTCTCAGTGTGATATGTACCGCGTCACTTTGAGGCCCAATGGCAGCTGGGTGCCTGAACCCAGACTGCCTGCCCCTGGGGTGGGGGGACAAGTCTGCCCGCAGCCATGACAAGCCGCCTGGTGCCTCCACCCACAGCCAGCAAGTGGCCCCCCGGAGCACTCTGTGGGCACCCCCAGCCCAGGCCCGGCCCCAGCCAGGAGGCCCGGGCTGCTGCTGGTGTTCCGGACAGTGCTTCCCAAGCTGGAGAGAGGGCAGGGGTGCCTCTGGCCCCAGCCTGGGCTCCCCGGCGGGGGCCCGTCTGGGATTGTGGAGCACCAGAAGTTGCCAGCAGAGACGGAGTCAGGCCGGTGGAGAGGATGACAGCTGGGGAGCACAGCGGCCTCTGTAGCTGACCCGGTCACTGTGAGTGGCCTCTCCGCTCTGCTCCGTGGCAGCCTGGGTGAAGGCAGGACCCCCCAGAGGTCATCTCGTCCATCCCCTGGCCCCCGCAGGAGCCCACCTCCCAGCAGGGCACAGGAGAATCCCACCGGCGAGAATCCCACCTGGGGAAGAGCCCCACGTGCTGTCAGGCTCTGTCCCTGGATCTGCTTCATCTGGCCTCCGAGGGAAAGATCTGGTTTCCCGCCGGGCCTCAGATGGCTTGAAAGTTGACCCCGATTCCACTGTGCTAAACCTGCTCACAGCTTTATCTCCCTTGAGATCACAGTCATGGATTGTCACCATCAAGAGCCTTCGAGATGATTTCCTGTGACCTCCCTTCGCCTTCAGGTGCCTCCCCAGGGTGGGGGGTCGGTTTTCCCATCCCACGGGGCCGGCACATATGGACTGGTAGGTGTGGCTGCCCACTTGCCCCCACCCAGCCCTGCCCTCGAGGCGCTCACATTGATCAGGGCCATGATCCAGAAGGCGTATGACACGCGGGTCCCTGCTCTGTCTTGGGGAGGCAGCTTGGAGAGCGACTGGTTGGACCAACGCCACACCTCAGCGTGGTGCTGGCCCAGGACCCTGGACGCGTGGAACAGGTGACTGCCGGAGGTGCTGTTGGCGGTGCCGTTGGCGGGCAAGCAGTTGGCCTCAGACAGGAAGGGGTCGGCAATCAGGGGGCTCAGCAGAGCGCCGAAGCCCACAAAGAAATGGAGAACCTGGGGAGCCAAGGGAAGTGGTATGAGTGGGGGGGGTGGCTCGAGCTTCCTAGCTCATCCCCCACTTTGTGTCCCATCTGGGGAGCCCCTGCCTGGCCCCAGAGTGGGGAGCAATAGGGGAGCAGGAGAAGGGAGGAGAGAAGTTCCTCTCAACCACCTCTCAGCCTGGGAGAACTTGGCTGATGGTGGCCAGCCTCCTCCCTCCCAATTGTTCTTTCCCAAATCTCTCTCTCTCTCTCTCTCTCTCTCTTTTTTTAAAGATTTTATTTATTTATTTGCCAGAGAGAGACACAACGAGAGAGGGAACACAAGCAGCGGGAGTGGGAGAGAGAGAAGCAGGCTTCCTGCTGAGCAGGGAGCCTGATGCAGTGCTCGATCCCAGGACCCTGGGATCATGACCTGAGCCGAAGGCAGACACTTAACGACTGAGCCACCCAGGCGCCCCTTCTTTCCCAAATCTTAACTGCAACTGGGGGCTGGCCCCATGATAACATCTACCAGCTAACACCCCCAAAGGGAAGGGGGCTTGATAAAGGGAAGGGCTGGACAGGAAGGGAAATACAGAGAGGGGGAAGGAGCCGGGAAAAGAGCAAGCCCTCCCATCCTGCCGTCACAGCACTCTCCGGTTCGCAAAGAACCTCTTCTCGGGGGCTCCTAGATTCCCATCACCACCCTGCACACAGGGAGCATGACCGCGTTTGAGGGAGGAGGAGACCCAAGTCCAGAGATCGTGACCAGAAGTGGCCACACTGCACCCCAGGGCCCCTTACTGCATCACCACCGGGCCTAAAGTAAAAGACACCCAGCCCCCGGGGACGGGCCCGGGAGAGGGGGCCAGGGCCCAGGGAGCTCCCCCTGGCCTCCCACCACCCAGCCCCACGTCCACGAGTGGACTCACCTGGAGGAAGACGGCCGAGTCCTTCTGGTAGATCCTCACCAGCTGCATGTTGGCCACGGTGTCGATGCAGCCCATGGCCAGGCCTGCCAGCGCCATGACCGAGGCCAGCACCTGCACGTCCCGGCACAAGGGAATGACGGCAAACACCAGCGAGATGGCCAGCGTGGACGTGAAGAGGGCCCATAACGACTGGGCCAGGCTGCAGGAGCAGAGGCATGAGTCAACAGAGGGGCCTGGGTTCTTCAAATACAGAGCCCCCTCCTCAGCCTAGCCCCCACCGGGCAGCCTCAGGGAAGCCTCTGGTAGAAGAGGGGAGGGGGCTGCGGAAGAAGCTCTGTCGTTAGCTTGGGGCTTGTAGGCGAGATGTCCCTTGTGTCCCCATCTTCCCAGGTAGCAATCCCTACCGCACAGTGTGGCTAGAAGAACTCAGGAGGCCATGTGAGGTGGCACATGATGCGCACTGAACAAAGTGTAACTGCTCCTGTTTCCTGTACAAACACATTTAAATTGTTTACCATAGAAGGGCGCCTGGCTGGCGCAGTCAGGAGAGCCGTGTGACCCTTGATCTTGGGGTTGTGAGTTCGAGGCTCACGTTGGGCAGAAAGAGGACTTAAAAATAAAATCTTTAAAATAATAAATACGTAGTTTACTCATAAGCTATTATATATAGAGCTATTTCTGTTCCTCTCACAGATGTGCCAGGGGCATCTGTCTGAGCATCCCCAGGGTACAGGGCCTTATTCGGGAAACTGGGGGTGAGGCCTGGGGTGGAACTTGAACCCCTCTTGGCTCTGCAAGTTTCTGGAGGGGAGGCCCCGTGGTTGTCCCCAGTGAGAGGTGACTGGGAGGTGACCTTCCTGCAGAGGAGCCCACGACAGGCAGGCTGAGGGCCCATCCCCCTCAGGAATGAGGGGACGTGAATGGAACGTCTAGGGCTCTGTCAAGGTCACATTGGTACACCCTACCTAATAACCAGACTCGGAGAAAGGGAGGGTGTCTTGTGTTTTCTGGAACTACTCTGAAAGGCTAACGTGGGTGAAGGACATTGGGTAGCAAGAAGGTTCCGGGGATGCCTGGCTGGCTCAGGTGGCAGAATGTGCTACTCTTGATCTCAGAGTTGTGAGTTCAAGCACCACCTTGGGCGTGGAGCCTACTTAGAAGAAGGAGGAGGAGGAGGAGGAGAAGAAGAAGAAGGTGGTTCTGGAAGAGAGAGGTTATAAAGGAAGATTTTCAGAGTATGAAAAAAGTTGTTCTGGCAGCCAGACCTGGAGAGGGGCAGGGCGAGTGGCAAGAAGACCTGAGTTTCCAGCTCATTAAGGAAAAGAGGGAGGCCCCCAGGAGAGCCCTCAGCTATGTCCTTCCCTAGGAGGTCATGCCTCTGACCCCCGCGGCTCTCTGCTTCTCCTTTTGGCCCATCTTTGAATCCGTTATCACAAGGCCTCTGCTGATAGCACTAGTTCATTATTTTCTCTTCTCTTGTTTCCAGGCTGATCTGCTGGGGACATCACTGACCATGACCCCTGCCCATTCCCAACTCTGTGTGAGCAGGGAGGGGAACCCCAGCCACTAGGAGGAGGACCGGGAGGCTGGTGTCGTGGGGAGGCCCGTTCAGGTCTGCGGGCCCCCAGAACCGACAGCTTGGGGGGCCTGCTGAGCTTTGTGCATTTCTGCCTCCTGCAACCTGGCCTCGAGTCTCCCTTTGCTCCCTGGCACCCGGCACAGAGGGGACGCCCTCATCTCCAGGGGTGATGAAAACGGCAGGCTTCGCATGATTGCTCGCTTTTTCCCATTCCTTTGGCCTGCACAAGATGAACCAGGCAGCCTTCTGGCTGACCTGACTTCAGGGATAGCAAGAGGGTTCCCTCTGTCTCCCTCAACTATTCTCCCCATCGAGTGGGCACACGGGATGGGTGACCTTTCCACCACCTCGCTCACCACTCTGCAGTAAAGCGGGGTGCCCCAAGTCAAGTGCCCAGCCTGTCTTGAAGAGTTCACACGTTATCACTGGGGCCCTGAAAAACCCAGATGAATGTGGCTAATGGTCAGCCCTGTACGGGTGCTTGTGGGGCTCAGTCCGTTAAATGCCCACCTTCAGCTCAGGCCCTGATCCCGGGTCCTGGGATTGCCTGCCTCAGGCTCCTTGCTCAGTGGATGTCTCTGCTTCTCACTCACCCTCTGCCCCCACCACCCCCGCTCCTGCTCTCTCTCAAATAAACAAATAAAATCTTAAAAAAAAGAAAAGAAAATCAGCCCTGTAGGGGAGTCCTGAAGGAACGGGACCTGGGAGCAGCAAGTGAGCGTGGAAAAGAGGGCTGTGAGAAAAGAAAGTAACAACTAATCTTTGTTGACAGGCCCAAGGTGATAGGTTTTGCAGACTGTGCCTATTGGACCCCCAAGTAAACTAAGGCTGAGAGAGAATGAGAAGGTAGCTGCTCTTCTACTCAAACCCACGTCTTCACCTTGAGAATCCCTAGGCCATGCTGCTTTTCCACGGGGGAGAGAGAGAGGGAGGGAGGGAGTGTGTGTGTGTGTGTGTGTGAAAGGGCTGGTGCTGGGCCACAGACCCCGCCAGGCTGGAGACGGGTGGCCAGGAGGGAGCGGGGGCCCAGAGTGGGCAGAGCCTTGGACGGCAGGCTGAGGAAGCAGCGGGGGGCAGCTGTGGTCGCTGTGGTCGCTGGAACATGAGCCCCCAGGGATCCCTCCGCGGGGGTTCCGGCAGCTCCCAACCCTTCCTATGAGAACTGCCGGCTCCCGGCTCCGTGGAGAGCTTCCCGAGGCACCTGCAGCCCCCTGTTCGCCGCAGGCCCCCCGTGCCTGGCACTGTGCTCGGCCCTGAGCTGCTGCTCCATCGGGGTGCTGGCTGTTGCCGCCCAGAGGAGCGATGTGCCTGAGGAAAGCTTGCCTTGTCACCCCCCACAGGACCACCTGGAGGCTTAGGAGCCTGATGCCGGAGTTGTGTGGGTGACAGAGAGAGAGCGAGAGTCAGAGATGGAGGCCCAAAGCCTTAGGTAGGCCAGGAGGCCACGGGAGCAGCAGGAGGCGGGGGAAGGGAGGGGGGGGACACGGTCACGGTGGGCTGCCCCAACCTGGCCTCTCCTCTCTCCCATTTGTACCTCCTCACCGTGTTGTTCTGGAGAAGGACACTTGATGCCACAGGGAAGATTTTTGTTCCCGGGCCCAGGGACAGGCAGGAAGGGAAGAGAAAACAGAAAGGAGAGGCTGGAGGGAAACTGGCCCGGGAAGGCCCTTCCTGCATCTCCTGCCGAGCCCTGGGGCATGATTTGAACCTGCCACTCACCAGCCGGGGCTGGTGAGGGCGAAGCCCCTCTTGGGCCTGTGGTTCCTGGGCGCCAGGGGAGGGAGATGTGTCCCCATTTCCTGGGGACAGCTGTGGCCCAGGAAAGCCTGCCTTCCCCAGCTGCTTCGGCAGGGCTGTGCCTGGGCCCTCCAAAACTCAGCCTGAATGCATTTCTTTAGAGCAGCATACTGCTGCCAAGAGAAAAGAAGTCCCAGATACATCCCACAGCCAGACTGAAATAGACTAATGGGCTTGGTCATTTAATGGATTGGTCAACGGCCCCTTCCAGGAATGTGGGTAATTGAAAATTATGGGATAATAATGTCAAAACGACTTTGGCAGCACAAATGGAGGATGTATAATCGGACCGGTGCTAGCACACGGAAACGTCCGATCACTATGTTGTGCCCTTGAAACTGATAAAATAAATTTTTAAAAAAATAAAAAAAGAGAAACTGATACAATACATATGCTGACGATACTTCAATTGAAAATTAAAATTTAAAAGAAAAAAAAAAAAAAGACTGGTCCTAACCCTCCACTTCCCAGGGGGCAGCTCAGGGCAAAGCATTTACACACAGCACCTCTGAGCTCGTAGGGGTGAATACCTAGCTCCTCTATGAACGCAGACGGTAAGCTCTGTCTCCTGAGGCTGCCCTGCACAGTCAGTGTGATCTTACAGGCTTTTGCTCGCTCCCTGGGATATTCCCCCAGCCACTGGCAGCTCCCTTCCCCAGTGCCCACCTCCTCCCTGCCGGGGAAGGCTGCCCCGCAGCTCCGGGATTCCCTAGCCAGACCCCCAGCCAGGCCCCGTCTCTGTTCCACCGCCGCAGAGCCTGCCGGTCTGGGGTGACCTTGGGAGGTGGGTTCAGGAACTGCTACAGCGGCAGCAAGAACCTACCCCTCACTTTATAGATCAGGAGCCGAGCCCAGACAGGGGAAGAGAGTCAGGAATCCAGTTTTCTGAATCCCGGTGAAGGCCAGCCTTGTGTCATTCCTTGATCCTCCAGCCCCTGGTCCTGGGTTCAGAGGTTAATTCAGGCCAGTGAGAGAGGGGGCCTCGCTCCCCCAAGGCCTGGGGAGATGCAGGAAGAGTTCAGACAGTTAAAGGAACCCTTCCTCAGGAAGCCTGAGAAGCGGCCAGGTTACTCATTGACGGCTCCATGTGGAAGGTGAAATGGGGGAGGGAGAGCCTCGTGGCGCCCGCCCCACCAGTCTGCTGTGTGACCTTGAGCATGCTGCCGACCCTGTTGGCCCGGGTGCTCTGCTTTACCCGGAGCATGCACGTGATCACCTTGACTTGGCCTTGCCAGGGTGCTGGCTGTGGCCCTCCTGGTTCCGTGATAAGAGGAGGGGGGCTGCTCGGCTCTGAGCCAGGGGAAGGGCTTAAGCAGCTAGACGTCAGCCGGGCCACCCTGCCCTCCACTCACGGGGGTGGTGTGAAACGCTGCTGAGGACCAGCCCCTTGCCACCTCCATGTGAGCGACCCCAGGCTGGGCACTGCTGTGTCTTGCCTCAGGGCACCCCACCCCGATAATCTTCCTGGAGGAGCCAGGGAAGAGGAGAAATGCCCAGAACCCAGGAAGAGCCAGAGGCATCCGTAGCCCCTCCCCACGCCGAAAGGAGCAGGCAGCTTCCAAGAGAGGAGTGGGGGCCTGGACAAAAAACCAGGAGTCAGGGCACCCCCTGGGAGCTTGGGCAGGCTGGACACCACAGCCTAAGCTGCCCAACGGGGAAGGGACAGTCCAGACTGAAGGGATCAGGAGAAGGCCCCCTCTAACCAATCATTCCCACAATGACACCCCAGCTTGCTCAGGGCCCTGTGTTAAGGCTTGGGAGACTCAGAAGGAGCAGCAGCAAGAAAGCTTGTCTTTGGGGAGATCCCAACCTAAGGCAGGACTCAGGCCCTGTCAGACTCAGGTTGGGGCCGCACTCTGGGTGTGACCACGCTCCTGGCCCACTGGGGAGCTAGCCCTGCAGGGAGCACCCGACCCCACCACCTCCGGGTTGGATGGATTTGCAGCTCCATCGCCTAGAACCTTCTCCTCCAGTTACTCACCTGCATGGTTCCCTCCTGTCACTCAGGCATCAGCTCAAATGTCACCTCCTCAGAGCAGCCTTCCCTGACCCCCCTGGGAAACCTCTCAACTCTGTTATGCCCCACCCCCACCCTGCTTTATGGCCTTTGTTTCACTGACGGGGCTCCGGAGCGTAGGCTCCATGGGCAGGGGGACCTTGTCCACTGTGTTCACCCCCACAGATGGGGTCTGACTCGAAAGATACTTATTGGATGAGTTTGGAAATTTCTGCATTTTGAGATTCTTTTTTTTTTTAATTTAAAAAAACTGAGACGGGGCACCTAGCTGGCTTATTCAGTGGAGTGTGCAACTCTTGATCTCAAAGTTTGGGTATGGGTTTGAGCCCCACGTGGGGTGTAGAGCTTACTTAAAAAAAATAAAATCTTAAAAAAAATTTTTTGAGGGGCGCCTGGGTGGCTCAGTGGGTTAAAGCCTTTGCCTTTGGCTCAGGTCATGATCTCAGGGTCCTGGGATCGAGTCCCACATCGGGCTCTCTGCTCAGAGGGAAGCCTGCTTCCCCCTCTCCCTCTGCCTGCCTCTCTGCCTACTGGTGATCTCTCTCTGTCAAATAAATAGATAAAAATCTTAAAAAAATTTTTTTGAGATAATTTATATACCATAAAATGCATCTCTTCCAAGCATATGATTCAGTGGTTTTTAGTATGGCCCGAGCTGTGAGCCCGTCACCACCACTGGAGTTTAGAGCATTGCCCTCACGTCAGAGAGAAACTTGTACCCACTGGGGGTCCCTCGCACCCTTCCTTTTCTAGATGCCAGGGACCTACCACTCTACTCTCCATATCAGTAGATTTTCCCCTTCTGGACTTTCGTGGGAATGGAACCATACAGCCTGAGGTCTTTTGTGCCCGGCTCCTTCCCCTTCGCATTGTGTTTCCAAGGTTCCCCCATGCTGTAGCGTGCGTAGGAACCTCGTTGCTCATTCTGGCTGAATAGTTTTCTGCTGTACAGGCATAGTGCATTCTGTCTGTCCATCCATCCACTGATGAACATCTGGTTGGCTTCCACTCTTTGGCCATTAGGGATACGGCCGCTATAAACGGTTCCTGTACAAGGTTCTGTGTTGACATGTTTCCGGTTCTTTGAGGCATAACTTAGGAGTGGCACTGTGGGATCATATGGTAACTCCCAAGCTGACATGAGTTTTGAAAGCAAGAATCACGTCCGGGGCCAGACCCCCAGGAAGCTTTACAGGTCAGGTGTGCTGCAGGCTGAAATGCAGACTAGCTGCTAGAGGGAGAGGCAGAGTCTCTCTAGATGGGAGACCAGCCGGGGCACAGCTCAGAGGATGAAACTGCCTTTTGTATTGTGTTCCAGGTACTTCAGGGGGCCAGCGTCTTGGGGAAGCAGGTTTGACGGTGGCCTGGGAAGCCTTGTGTGGAAGGAAGACTGGATTTCATGCAAGGGGCAGGAGGGAATCAGAGCTGGGTCTGGGGCAGGGCAGGACTTGCAGGAAAATTAGAGGTAGAGAAGGAGACAGCGAGTAGGGTAGAGGGGAAGAGCTCGAGCCTTCAGTTAAGAGGGTGCATGCAGGGGAGAGGCCAAGGTGAGGCTGGGAGAAGGCCGGGGAAGGTCTAAAAGCCATTTATCTACCCTGATGCCTTTGAGATAAAGGGGTCTCCCAAACTGCCCAAGGTGGTTAGACAGGTCCCCAAGAAGCCAGGAAAAAAAAAAAAAACCTAATCTTTTATCTAAATACCCCTTTCTCTTTCCTATTTGACAAAGCACATACCATATACCCCACCTACCAGGTGACTTGGTGTCGTCTCTGAATGGCTCCTTGCTCCGGAAAAGCAAGTTCTCTCTCTTTCTTTCTTCTTCTTTTTTTTTTTTTTAGATTTTTATTTACTTTTTTGACAGAGAGAGAGAGAGTACAAGCAGGGGAGCAGCAAGCAGAGGGAGAAGCAGGTTCCCACTGAGCAAGGAGCTAGATGTGGGACTTGATCCTAGGACTCTGGGATCATGACCCAGGCTGAAAGCAGACCCTTAACTGACTGAGCCACTCAGGCGCCCCAAACAAGATATTTCTAAGGGAATTCTAGTCCAGATTCTTCTGACCCTAATTGCACCCATCTCCCTCTTGGCCGGCACGTGGAGGCTTCCTTCAAGATCCCTGTCCGTGCTGGAAGCTGGGGGCGGGGGATGAGGGGTGGTAGGGGGTCCTGATCCTACCCTGAGCAGAGAGCTCCTGTCCTGTCCCACTCTAACATCCAAGGCTGTCCACATGCAGACCCTCCAATGCGTGTCCCTATGGAGGTGTCCAGAAACCCTCCTCAGCGCTGGTCCTCAGTCTGGGCTGAGCAGTAGGCAGGACTTGACTTGGGCGGCCCTACGACAGCTGGCTCCCCTCCCCCGCCCCCCACCAAGTACCTGAGCACTGAGCACTAGCCGGTAATCACTTAAGCTGAAAAGCGTGTGGGGTGGGGGTGGGGGTACTAGCATTTGAACTTGTGGTGAGGCCCCACGGAGTCAGGCTTTATGGCTGCTTTCGGGGCTACCGGGGGTTCTGTTTGTTTTGAGAAATGGGGGATTGTGACAAGCTGTGTGGCACAAGCCACCCCTGTTGACACACCTTCCATTCCCACTGAAGTCCACTTCGTTCTTAGCCAAAGGAAAGGGCTCTTCCTGATGTTTTGTTTTGGGGGCAGGAGGGAGGACTGAGGTTCCGAATTTCAATGTGAACCTGAACTGATAGGACTTATGCTCTCCACCGCACCCTCCCCCCTCCCTAGGATCCCAGCAGGAAGCCCCAGAGGCCCTCGGTTTCCTTCCCAGGAGTGTCAGCTCAGGAATCCGAGACCCATATGGCTGTGCCCGGAGAGGACAGGGTGTAACTTGTGCCTACAAAGTTCAAGCCGACTCCTCATTAAGCAAGAGCCATTTCCCACGTATCTGCTTCTAGAGACGAATGCCTGCGTTCAAATCCTGGCTTAACAGCTGTGTGGGGCAAGTGTCTTAACCTTTCGATGCCTGAGCTTCCTTATGCACAAAATAGGGAGAAAATAGGACTAATCCATGGGGTTGTGGTAAAGACGCAATGACCCAATACAAGTGTGGTACGGAGAACAGTGCTAGCATTGAGCAAGAGCTCAGTGAAGTTAGTTATTTCTGTCACCAATATAATTTTTCTTTCTCCCGAACCCCAGGACCCTTTCCACTGCCTACTCAGACCTCCGGGTTAGGTAAGAAGCCGTGAGTGAGGCGTGGAGCAAGTGAGGAAGACAGGGCCCTGTGGGGTGTGGATATCTGTTGCTTTCACAAAACCTAGCACAAGTCAACCTGCCATTTAGAATTATCTTAATCCCCCCTTCCTGTTCTTTGCACTACACGTGGTGGTCTGATCATAAAAAAATCCCAGGTAAGGGAGCTTTTGTGAGTCAAAATACTTTTGAAGAAGAAAGAAAGAAAAACATCCTGCTAGATTTCTAATTAAACCTCGAGGCAGAATCAGGAAGGATCTTGAGCTTTTTCTTAAGATTTTCTGAATCCCCCATGCATCCAGTCCTATATAAAACCCATAGAAAAACCAGTGGATGCAAGACTTGCTTCTTAAGAGGAGGATTCTTCCACTTACAAGAGAAAATGATAATGGGCTAATCACTCCCTAATTGGTAACGTTTTGTCAGCTGGGTGGCTTAAAGTGGGGTCTATCAATATCACACCTGCGTTCGCCCCATCAGCTCCAGAAGCAAGGCGGATAGGAAAACCCACCCTTATGTTGGGTGGAGGAGTGAGCCAAAGGGGGAGAGCAGCTGGCCCAGAACGCACGCCCCGACCCCCAGATGCTTCTCTGGGGTAGCCTAACTGTGGTTTTGTTCCTGGGCCCTGTGCCTGTGTGAGTCCATGCAGTCCGGAAAACTACCCAGCCAGGAGCTGGAGCTAGGGAAATCTCCAGCAGCCTCCAGCTTGCAAGTCATCCATTCCCTGCTTTGGGTCTGTTTTCCCAGCTGCACTAGGAGAACGAATCCTGCTGCCTTTCCAGAGGGCTCTGCGGGGGCGGCCCTGTCCAATTTAAGCCCGGAGACTGAGGCTCTGAAATGGGTTATAAAGGGGCATCTCTGGGGCCACGGCAGGCAGAGGCCAAGGAGGAGAAACAGGGGGTGGGAGAAGTGGAGGGGGCCCCTGGCACCAGAGATGGTCACCTGGCCAAGGTGTGCCTGAGATGCCGCCCCGACATGGCCCTAATGGTCAGGTCCCGAATGTCTCCGGGGCAGAGAAGGGCTTGGCCTCCAGGGGCCAGTGCAGGCACCCGGAGTCTCTCTGAAGCAGGACCACACAGGACCCAGCGGCCCCCCGGGGGAGAAGGAATAGCGGAATAGCGTGTGTCAGCTGAACCGGAGCTGACGGTCTGAGTGGAGCCCGCCCCGGGGCGCTCGGTCGAGTGGCAGCCAGCTCTGGCACCTAGCACGGCCCCTGAGGGGACACTCCCACTCTCCTTAGAGCTCACTTCCAATTCCGCCCCCGGCAACAGGGGCCACCGACCATCCTCGGAGCCCCGGAGCTGGGGGGAGACTCCCACCGCCGCCAACTCCCTCCCCCCTGGCCCCGTGGCGCGCGGGCGGGGCAGCGGGTGAGAGCCGGGTTTAGCTCCTCGCCCCCCGGGAGCGAAGGCAAATAAATAATCCCGAAATCACCTTCAGTCTCTGGAGAGACTTTTCCGGGGAGAACTGGGGGGGGCGGGGGGAGGCAGCCCTTCGGCTAAGGCGGGGCGCGGCTGGCGGCGCGGGGAGGGGGTGGTCGTCGCCGGCCCGGAGGCTGGGGCGCCAGGCAGCCTCAGCCCCATGGGGGCAGGGACGCGGCGGCGGGAAGGGGAGGGAAGGGGAGGGAAGGGAAGGGAAGGGTCGGCGCGGTCGTGCCGAGGAGCGGCGGGGCTGGGGGGCTCCGGGGCTCCGGGCGGGCCGGGCACTCACGTCCTCTTGAAGACGCCCCCGAGGGCGCTGCCCAGCAGGAGGCAGAGCTGCTGCGAGAAGAAGACCCAGGAGATCTGGGGCAGCGAGCTGTGCGTCTGGCAGCGCAGGTCCAGCAGCGTGGGCCCCAGGAAGGCGATGCACAGGCCGAAGCTGAAGAAGACGCTCCAGTAGGTGAGCGTGGGCTGCAGGTTGCGGCGGAGCAGCCCGGACACGCGGCCGTCGCAGCCCATGGCCCCGGCTGGCGGGCTGGCGGCCGCTGGCTCCGCGCGCCGGTGCCCGAGTGCCGCGCCGCCCGCGGGAGGGCCGGCGGGGCCCGGGAGGCCGGCGGCCGGGAGGGAGGGGCGGGGAGGGGCGGCCCGGCGAGGGGCCCCGCCCTCGGGGAGCGAGGGGGGGCGCGGGTGCGGCCGGCGGGCACCGCGTCGGGGCCCGCGCCCTCCTCGTGCGGCCCGGGCACCGCGTCCCCCCTGCTTCCCGAACCCACGCTCACCCTCCCGGGCTGCGGGAGACCGACCGCCTGCCGCTCTTCGCTCCCACCCCCTCTCCAGCTGCCCGTCTCCCCCAGACTCCAACCTGGCCTGGGCTCTGCGGTGGAGGAATCCCCGAGCCCAAACCCCCACACCTCGGGGGCCTCACAGAGCGACTTCGAGGGTCTGACAGCGCCCCCATCTCCCCCCGGAATAGAAGGCAAAATCACCTACATACATGTTTTTCTTGGGAGAGTATTCATGGCTTTCCTTAGAACCTGAGGAGGGTGAGCACTTGAGACAGAAAACCTTCGAAACGTCCCATCTTCACGCCAAGCACTGCCTGAGAGCTGGGCTTCGCCTGCGCCTCTCCTGGGGCGCCGGACAGGTGCAGAAAGTGGGAAGATGTACATGTTCTGCCCAGGCTCCGTCTCTCTCCTTCTTCCCGGTGGGGAGGGGGGAGGAGGAGGTGGGAAGGAGAGGGCAGCGATCTGTAGGAATCCCGGGAAGAATTCCGAAATAATTCTGGGGGGTGTGGGGGGAAGAGTTCTGAGGAAAATTCCTTTTATTTATTTTTTATCTTTCTATTACTTTTTAAAATTTTATTTATTTATTCGACAGAGCGAGCGAGAGAGAGAGAGACAGCAAGAGAGGGAATACAAGTGGGGTAGTGGGGGGGAGAGACACAGGCTTGCCACTGAGGAGGGTGCCCCATGTGGGGTTTGATCCCAGGACCCAGGATCATGACCTGAGCCAAAGGCAGATGCCCAATGACTGAGCCACCCAGGCGCCCTGTTTTTTTTGTTAATGCTGGAAAACCCCAGATGGGGTTGTGGGGGGAGAGGTGTTGGTCTCCAGACTGGTAGTTCTTGGAAGAGCCCACAGCTGACACAGCCCATGCGTCCCCCCAAGTGGCCATGGAACTGGCGAGTCCTGTCCAGACCAGCTTCTGAGGGAGCCGGTGTTCCTGCAGTGGCCCTGGAGGCAGAGCAGTAAGTTCCAGAGTGTCGCCTCTGCTCAGGTGTTCTAGGGGTGGCAGGAGCCATGATGACATGGCCACTGGCCCTCCTGGGGGAACAGAGCTGAGGGGGCTGATGAGGTAGGAAGGTGGGTGCTCTCATGACAACTTGGCCTGAGGACAGGTGACCAACTTCTGCAGGTACCGGTTGCCTCACAGCGGTGTTCCTGCATCGGACCTTCCCCCCCAGACAGAGGGCCTGGGAGCAGAGCCCCAGGGTCTCTGTGGCTCAGTGGGTTGGGAAGTAAACAATTATTTATTCAGTGGTCGTAAGGGTGAGTCTGCACAGTACTTGTGATTCAATCAGAAGTTATCCTCTGGAAAACAAAGCCAAAAATAAATCATAATGACAAGCATTTGACTGGGTCCTCTCTGTCATTCTCACAGACTTCTAGCACCAGAGAAGCTCCAAGTTGGAAGGAACAGTCTCCAACTTGAGTCCCCTATTCCCGCCCCATCATTGCTGGTAAATGCTTGTCAGTCCTGTTCTTGACTGATCCCTCTTACTGTTGGGGACCTTACCTGTCGTTTCCTGTGGGTCTGCTTCCAGGGTGAGTCAGCTCCAGTTGCAAGGAAGGGTTTCCAGCTCAACTGAAATGCCCCTCCCTGGGGCTCCCCGCAGCCACACACAGGACAAGGCTAATGGCTCTGGGCGTGCTAGTCCTTCACACACCTGACCTTGCAGCAGCGCTTGGCTTCTTTGGCCCAAACGCCTGAAATGCTTCCATAATTTCCTCAGATAGTACTCCCTAGATACATCATCCTACTGGACAGTGAGGCGGCCCACAGTGTCCGGGGTGCTAGAAACATTCTAGAGCTTGATCTAGGTGGTGGTTACACAGATATAAACATACATAAAAATTCATTCACACGGAAACATGTGTACCCTTAGGATTTGTGTCTTATAATGTAAGCAAGTTATGGTTGGATAAAATCGTGAAAAGTAAAAATAAGTAAAACAAAAACAGAGTGAGAACTCTGTGAGGACAACATCCAGCCTCCTTAGAGTCAAACCTTCCATCCTTCCTTTCTTCCTTTCCTTCTGGCGGGCAGGGCCCTGGAGCTGGGACAGGCAGGCAGGGAAACGAGCCTTCGGGGCGGGGGATAGGGGGGCACATCTCATTTTGCCTGGGAAGTCTTCATTACTGGACTGAAGGCGGAAGGGGGAGTATGTGGGAAAAGGTTTTGTTTAATCTCTCTTCTTATTCTTCTCGGTGTCCTCTATTTTCCAGTATCATCACCTCGTCTACCTCCTTCAAGAAACTTCTCTGGAAATACCCTATCCAATCGCCAAACTCCAGCAAGCCCCGGATCTCCTCCTGGGCCCCTACCATCTTCAGCTGTTACATTCAGGGACCGCCAGCTTCCTCTTCCTGCCACCCTGCCTCCCCCGCAGCCGGTTAAACGGTGAGTTCTGAAGGGCTGGGACCGTATTTACCATATTATATTATATTTGCCAACTCTCCCCGCCCCCATCCAGGTGCCTCACAGAATGCCTTGCAGAGGGCAAGTCCTAGATAAATACTGGGTGCTGAATTATTTGCACATTGCCCTTATAATTATTTTTGGTTTTTCATCTGCATTACTTATCTCCCGATGATAACAAGGGCAGAGGCTGTCCTCTATTTCTTCTGTGTTGACTCTCCAAATGTCTAGCCCTCACCGGGGACCTTGGGGTCATTCTTCAATTCTAACGACAAAATCTTGGATGGCCCCTTAGCCACTCTTGGATTTCCTTTTGTGTGCATTGGAAGGAAATTATCCCCATCCCTCACCAGCTCTGGAAAGCAGTTTGAGACCCCAAAATAAGGAAAGATGGACTAGATTGGCAGAAAAGATCTATGGGGTCCTCAGGCTCTTGGTGACTGAAATCTGTTCATTTGCCTCAAGGGTCACCTCCTCTGGGAAGCTTTCCCAGACCTTCCCAGGGTCCCTCCTTGGGGCTCCATCCTAAATCATTGCTAAACGTTTGTGTAGTGCCCCTCCTCAAGGAAGGGCCGTGGGCCGGGTTCTTCACTGAGTGCCAGGACTGGCTCTTTGGTGAGAGCTATTCACCCTCTCCTGACTCCCTGACTCCCACTACACTTGGAAGTTGATAAGCGATCCATCGACCACCTGGGACCAAGCCCCTGATGGGGCTCCCAGCTCAGCAGGAAGCCTGCTTCTTCTCCTTCTCCCTTGCAACAACCCCCTACATACACACACATACACACACACACACACACACCCCACTTGTGCTGTCCCTCTCTCTCAAATAAATAAAATCTTTAAAAAAGGAATATATAAAAAGAAAAGTTTTAACGATTACAGGCTAGAGAGGGTCACCTGGACTTGAACCTGATCTCACATTTGGCAGAATCCTCTCAGTGACTGTGGGCCTGCTCTGGGTCCCCAGGACCCTCTGGTCTCTGCTTTCCAGACCCAGAGGAAGGCAGGCAGGAGCAGTAGAAGTGTCCAGTTCAAGGTCATTAAGCACATCTGCTGTTCCTCTGGCCCTTGGGAAATGAGCCTGGATTTCATCTTCACAGCCCTCACATCATCTCCTTGCTGGCCAGAGTGTGCACAGTGGATTGGCAGGCTCGCTCTGGGGTCGGCATTCGGGGGAATGACAGACAGCTTGGTGCCAACATGACCCGGCCACGCTACCCCACATGTGTGCCAACAGTGGAGATGGGCATGTGCACGAGAAGTCTCCTTTGCCAACTCTCTGGATGAACAGAGTTATCAGCCTGTGTGGGTGAGGGGTGGTTACTGCAGGTGCCAGGAGGGACCAGGGGAGACAGGAGCAGGTGGGATGGCCTAGAAGCATCTTAAGAATGAGACCAGTGGCCTAGTGAGACCACTGTGGCCTAAGAATGAGACCAGGAGACACGCATCCCGGAGGCAATACTGGGTAATACTTTTTAGCGGGTGCTGATATGCATTCACGGTTGAAGCTGGCCTCACTTTGAGGGTTGAAAGGACCCTCTGAAATTACCCTTCCACTAAGAAACCGGATCCCGTTTCCAGCACTGCCCAGGGAGTCACTCGGCCTCAGCTTCAGCACGGCCTGGGCTTGGAGTCAAGCTGTGAGATGTGTGCAAAACTGAGCCTTGGTGTCCTCCTCCCTTAACATGGGGAGAAGAGGGGCAGCTGGCTGGCTCAGTCAGTAGAGCTCGAGGCTCTTGATCTCAGGGTCATGAATTCAAGCCCCAAGGTGGGTACAGAGCTTACTTAAAATGGGGAGAATAACACCTCCCTTCCTGTGAGAAAGTGTAGACAGGGTATAATACAGGAGCCCGTACACCAGGTTTTCAGTAAATTCTCCTCCTCCTCCTCCTTCCCAACAACAGCACGAATTGCTCTCCCAGTTTTTACACTAGTACAGTGGCTAGCAAAGTATGTCCCTGGACCAGCAGCAGCAGTAGGATGTCCTGGGAACTTGTTAGAAATGAAGCTCCTTGCGGCACGTGGGTGGCTCAGGTGGTTAAGCCTCCAGATCTTGACTTTGGCCCAGGTCATGATCTCAGGGTCATGAGATCAAGCCCTGCATCGGTGCTTTGCGCTGGGCGTGGAGCCTGCTTAAAATTTTCTCTGTGTCTCTTCCTCTGCTCCCCCACAACCCCCGCTCACCTTTTCTCTTAGGAAAGGAAGAAAGAGGACGCCTGGGTGGCTCAGTGGGTTAAAGCCTCTGCCTTCGGCTCAGGTCATGATTTCAGGGTCCTGGGATCTAGCCCTGCATTGGGCTCTCTGCCCAGTGGGGAGCCTGCTTCCCACCCCCATCCCACCCCACCCCCCCCGCCTGCCTCTCTGCCTACTTGTGATCTCTCTCTCTTTCTGTCAAATGAATAAATAAAATCTTTAAAAAAAATAAAAAGAAAGAAAGGAAGGAAGATTCTCTAGGGGTGCCTGGCTGGCTCAGTCAGTAGAACATGTGACTCTTGATCTCAGGGCTGTAAGTTTGTGCCCCACGTTGGGTAGAGGGATTACTTAAAAATTAAATCTTAAAGGACGCCTGGATGGCTCAGTCATTAAGCTTCTGCCTTCAGCTCAGGTCATGATTCCAGGGTCCTGGGATTGAGCCTCACATCGGGCTCCCTGCCCCACATCGGGCTCCTTGCTTGGCAGGGAGCCTGCTTCTCCTCTCTCACTCCCCCTGCTTGTGTTCCCTCTCTTGCTGTCTCTGTCTCTCTCTGTCAAATAAATAAATAAGATCTTTAAAAAATAAAATAAAATCTGAAAGAAAGAAAGAGAGAGAGAGAGAAAGAAAGAAAGAGAAAGAAAGAAAGAAAGAAAGAAAGAAAGAAAGAAAGAAAGAAAGAAAGAAAGAAAGAAGAAAGAAAGAAAGAAAGAAAGAAAGAAAGAAAGAAAGAAAGAAAGAAAGAAAGAAAGAAAGAAAGAAAGAAAGAAAGAAAGAAAGAAAGAAAAGGAAAGAAAGATTCTCAGTCCTGCTCCAGCCCGGCTAGTCAGAAATAACCTGTTTTAGTAAAGCCCTCCAGGGTACTCAGCTCCAGTTTGCAAATGACTGCTTTAAAGCCACAAAGGAGAACTCTAATTCCTGCTCTGCAGAGGGCCATTCACTATTTGAAGACATTCCTCCTGTTCTTGCCCCCCCCCAAGATCCTCTCCACTTCCTTCAGCCAGCCCTCATTGCCATGAATTCCAGACCCCTTGCAATGCTTTTCTGCTATCATGTCATGCTTTGATTCTTAGTGACCTTCATAGAAATGGGGTCTCCCTGCCCTTACACTGTGCTCCCGAGTGCTCTAAGCAGCACCAAGTACCATAGGCTTGCTGCCTCCTCTTTTCTAGCAACTCTGATGGCTTTAGTGAGTGCTCACTCTATGCTAAGCACACGATACAGTAACTTTTTGTCTATGTTTTTTGAAGTAGGCTCTATGCCCAACATGGGGCTCGAACTCACAACCCTGAGATCAAGCGTCACATGTTCTACCGACTGAGTCAGCCAGGCACCCCTTGTTTACTTTCTTTTTTATAGAGGTCAAACTTCCGTAGATCAAAATGGGCAAGGCTTAAGTGAACAAATTGAATTTTTATATGTGTACATACCCAGATCAAGATACAGAATATTTCCAGCACCCACTCCAGAAACAGTAATGACCTCGCTCAATATTATGTCCGTGAGAGCATAAGTTCGTTATTCTTCGCTGCTATGCAGTATCCCACTGTATACATACACACAATTTGTTTGGATACAATCTTATGGCATACAAATGTATGTACATGCAATTTATTTATTTATGCTCTTGATGGACATTCAGACTGTTTCCAGTTTGGAGCTACTATAAATAAGGCTGCTGTGAACATTCATGCCTTGTCTTTTGGGGGATGGAAGCACTCGTTCTGTTGAGGATGTGCTCAGAAGTGAAGTGGTGAGGTCAGAGACTTGATTTAGGGTAGGCTGTGCTGCCAAGCAGTTATCCCAAGGGTCGTACCAGCAGACTGTCCTCTGGAGTTCCTGTTGCTCCACGTCCTTGTCACCAGTCATGTTCACTTTAACCTCAGGTTGGGAGGCGCTAGTTTCTTAGAGGTTTTCATCTGCATTTCTCTAATAACAGATACTGTTCTGTATCTTATTATATACTTTTTGGCTACTTACACATCTTCTTTTGTGAAATGCCCCTTCAAGTCTTCTGCCTACTTTTTTTAAGATTTATGTATTTATTTTAGAGAGAGAGAGAGCGTGGGGTGGGGAGTGGAGCAAAGAGAGAGGGTGAGAGAGAGAATCTTAAGCAGGCTCTATGCCCAGCGCAGAGCCCCATGTGGGGCTTGACCCCATGGTCTTGAGATCATGACGTGAGTTGAAATCAAGAGTCGGTCACTTAACCGACTGAGTCACCACGGCACCCGAAATCTTCTGCCTGCTTTTAACACTGGGTTGTCTGTCCTCAGAAAAATTATTGAGGAATTTTGGTTATATTCTAGATATGAGTCCTTTCTCAGTTACATGTATTATAAATATCCTCTCCTTGTCTGTACCTACGTTATCTTTAATCTTCACAATGATCCTATGAGGCAGGCATTATTATCCCTTTTTTACGGATGAGGAAACTGAGGCTCAAGAAGGCAGAGTGACTTGCCCAGAGTCACACAGCTAGAAAGTATCGAAGCTGAATTTTGAGTCCACTCCAAAGTCTGGACCCTCCCCACGATGCCATCTGCCTCTCCCACTCAACTCCTACTTACACACCCAAGACTGGTGCACAGGCTTAGAGCTGGCGACGTTTTCCCCCAGGAACTGCTATTTTTTTTTTTTTTTAGATTTTATTTATTTATTTGTCAGAGAGAGAGCGAGCTCACAAGCAGGGGGAGCGGCAGGCAGTGGGAGAAGCAGGCTTGCCGCTGAGCAAGGTGTCTGAAGAGGCACTCGATCCCAGGACCCTGGGATCATGACCTGAGCCGAAGGGCAACCAAGCTACCCAGGCGCGCCCGCCCCCCTCCGCCCCTACCCCGGAACTGCTATTGAACTAAGTCTTCCTTTCTTGTTTTTGCGCGGTTGATTTATTGAAGTCCTATGCAGTATAGGACTTGGTCTACGTGGAAAACTGGGAAGAATCTGGACATGGGAGTGGGACAGACCAGCACTAGGTCTGGCTCCCGCACTTGACCGTCAACTCAAGGTTGTCAGTCCAATTCTCTTAAACTGCAAAATATCGCATCCTTACAGTGTTGGGAAAAGATGAGAGCACACTTGAGCCTCTGGTAGAACACCAAGTTCGGCGCCGCCTACATTTTGAGTTGCCTTCCCCTCCCCTGAGCCTCCTGTAATTTCCATTTGGGTGTCTCTTCCCTGCCAGCCCACTGTGGATCCCAGCTCAGCCATGCCGCAGAAGGGCTATTCCTTCGGCTGTCCCGGAGCAAGGATGGCCCCTCACGTTCATAATGGATGGTTACTAACTGTTATCCAACTCATTGAGAAAAATATTGAACACAATGCCCCATTCTCCACCTCCTAATTAACCTTTCATTCGGAGCTCAGGTGACCTATTCATCCTGCGGGGAGCTCCCCACCCCCTGTTGCTACCCGAGGGACCTGCTGGTGTTCCCTCCATCTCCACTTACCACACTTCCTTGTGATCACCAGCCGGGGTGTCCTTAACGTGGATCGGCTGTCAGCGCCCTGAGGATGGAGATTGGGTCACACATTAATCCATCTGTCTCAGGGGCACGGCCCAGCACCTGCTTGGGGCCCAGCAGACATTCAGAATATATGAGTATGTGAATTTCAAGTTTCATTACTAGAAGCTTAAACTTACGAATAAACTCTGAGGCAAGAAATAATATTTGTGGAGGATGTGGTGAGGGTTGTACAATTGATCTATTAGACCTCAGCCCTGACTATATGTTAGAATCACCTGGAAGCTGAAGACAGTCAGAGGTCTGGCTGATGGGATCCTGTACTGGTATTTTGCAAAAGTTCCCTGGGCTTTTCTCATGTGCAGCCAAAGTTGGAAACCACTGCTCCAGAGAATGGACATTTTGCCCTTGGAGAATTGCTCACATACCCTGGCAGACCATGTAGGCCCCGCATTAAAGTGCCCTTGTTGAATTCTACTGGGGCTTTACGCCTAGCTTGAGCGACCCTACGATATGTTACTGCACTTACGGCGGGGATGCTATTGCCCATGGACCCCTATAGGAAGGCACCCAGGAGAGATTCCTGCTGGGCATCGGTACCAAGAAAAGCTGCGATTCTCCTGAACATCTGGTTCTTTTTTTTTTTTAAAGATTTTTTTTATTTATTTGACAGAGAGAAACACAGCAAGAGAGGGAACACAAGCAGAGGGAATGGAAGTGGGAGAAGCAGGCTTCCTGCTGAGCAGGGAGCCTGATGTGGGGCTCGATCCCAGGACCCTGGGATCATGACCTGAGCCGAAGGCAGATGCTTAACGACTGAGCCACCCAGGCACCCCTGAACATCTGGTTCTTTTTTACCTTTTGGATGCTGAAATCATTTAATTAACACTCTTTCCAAGCTGATAGGAGCTGTTGGAGACGTCATGGCTGCGGTCATGGTGCACCTTTATCGCCTGTACAGAATTGTATAGTATATGTATCGCGTGCTGACTTGGTTCCTCTTTATTTTCTGTCCTTTTATTCTCCTTTACTCATCCCTCCCCCTTTTTTTTTAGTTAAGATGTAATCCCCATACCATAAGAATCAACTCTTTTAAAGTGGGATTCAGGGGTGCCTGGCTGGCTCAGTTATAAGAGCGTGCAACTCTTGCTCTAAGGGTTGTGAGTTCGAGCCCCGTGTTGGGTGTAGAAGATTACTTAAGTAAACTAATTTAAAAAAACAAAGTGCATACACTTTGCGGTTTTTAGTATATCCACAAGATTGTGTGATCATCACCACTGCCTAATTCTAGAATATTTTCATCACCCCTAAAGGAAACTCTGTCCCCATTAGCAGTCACGTCCCCTTCCCTCCTCTTCTCAGCCTTTGGCAACCACTGTCTACCATCTTTCCTTATAGATTTACTTATTCTGGACAATTCGTAGACACGGACTCTTATCCTACGTGGCCTTTTAGGTCTGGCTTCCCTCGTTCAGCATGTTTCCGAGGCTCCTCCATGTTGTGGGACACCTCACCCCTTTTCATGGCTGGACAAGAAATTCCGCCACACGGCTGTGCCACCATTCGCTTTCCCGTTCATTCCTCGATGGACACGGGTTTCCACTTCTCTGCCATCACGAATAACGCTGCCGTGAGCCCTCACGTACAAGTTTTCACGAGAACGTGCCTCAGTTCTCGTGGGCGTGTACCCACAGTGGGTTTGTTGGGTCACATAGCAACTCCGAGGTTGACTTTCTGAGGCTCATTTCTCACGGCGAATTATTATTTTTTATCTTGTGGTACTGTACGCCTCTCTGTAAGCCTCTACAAATCCTTCCTTCTGGAACGAGGCAGAGTATAAATAAATAAATAAATCCCCAAACGCTCCCAAGCCATCTGTTTAATAATCTGTGCTAGAATTTTGCCAGGATTCTATATCAAGCCGTTTGGTCCGTTGTTTCCAGAAATACTGTCTGTCTCTTTGCGAAAATGAGAACATTGTCTCATCTCCAACATCCTCATCGTTTATCCTGGTTGCTTTTCAGTCCTACCTGCAAGGGATTTTATGACTCGGGTGTCTAATTCCTGGGAATCCGGCCTCCAGCCCTCCCGTGTGCATGTGCCTGAGCTCCCGCCGCCTGCCTTCTTGTCTTCCTTGCGATACAATTCAATGTTTGTATCCAAGAGCATCCTGCACTTGGTTAAAACTATGACTGCACAGAGGAGCCTGCGGGGAACAGCCCTACCTTACTCTCTCCCCTAGTCTCGCTCCTCAGAGGCAACCTCTTGTCCCTCCGTCATTCTGGGAGGGACTTCCGTGTCTCTAGATAAGATGCTTATGCTGCTGTCCTGGATTTCTCTGTCGTAGGCAGCCTCGGTTGGCTTGTTAACTGGGGAGGAGAGGGATGTGGTGCGCGCACATCATGCATACAACCCTCTTTCCACCCTCCTCCCACCATGGTTAGAGAGCTGTTTTTATCCAGTGCCTCTCAGTAAAATGAAAATAAGGGGCGCCTGAGTGGCTCAGTGGGTTGAAGCCTCTGCCTTCGGCTCAGGTCATGATCTCAGGGTCCTGGGATCGAGACCTGCATCAGGCTCTCTGCTCAGCGGGGAGCCTGCTTCCCTCTTCCTCTCTGCCTACTTGTGATCTCTGTCAAATAAATAAATAAAATATTTTTAAAAAAAGAAATCTGCTGATTACCTTTGCTGTTTTAAGTCACATATTTATATCTTTATTTCTCATCTCGTCAGCTCTTGCTAGTTTGGACTCGCTATCTCATAGGCTAGGCTGAGCGTCACTCCTACCTTTCCCTTGGGCTCTCCTTCCCAGCTCCTGTCTTTCCTTGAAATGTTCAGTGTTGCTAAAATTATATTCTAACTTTCTAACCATAATTAGGTCCATGTGCTTTGCCTATAGGTTGGTTCTAAAAGTTTAAGTCCAATAAATAATGTTTACATTTGTGACAGCGTAAAAACTGATTGTGGCCAAGCCAGCAATGTCTTAGAATTGCCTTTCCTTCTATCTGTTTTAGTTTATCCTAGAGTTTGACCGCCTGTCTTCTTCTGCCTTCTCCTTGTACTTCTCTTCTTCTCCTCACCTGACATTATCATTTCCTCAAGTTTTGTCTTCTAACTTTTTAGCCTATCGAGTATTGTGTTTATGAGGGACCCCACACGCAGGGTCCTCTCTCTTATGCTCTAATTTGGGCAACTTGCTTTTGTTGGGTTTATTTATTCGG
>CM053618.1:20109898-20147519 GCA_028646535.1 Procyon lotor
CCCCACATTACTCCTACCACCAGTCTATTTTACAGATGGAGAAACTGAGGCCCAGAGCAGCCATGTGAGGTGGTCCCACAACCAGGAAGCGGGGCAGCAGGATCCAAGTGGAGGCCGCCAGGCCCTTGACCCCCACGCCACAGCGCTCCCTTGCTCAGCGGTCCCGGCCTTCCCGGCTGTTTTCTACAGTGAGCTGGGCAGCCAACTCCATCACCAGGTGGGGCTCTCAGCCAGAAGTGCACAGGTCACAAGTGGCTGAGGATAACCTCTCAAGGCAGGTGCCCATGGAAGAAAATGGTACTGGCCCCTAATCCCTGGGCCCATCCCCTCTTCCTCAAAGCCACGCTCCCACTCATCAGCTCCGGCTTCTGGAATCCCAGGTCCATTCATTACCCTACCCCAGCATCACTCTCTGCTCTGGAAAGGCCAAGGTAGTCTTGCTGTGAAGTGAGTGACTTCACTGGGCTGGCGGGGGGTGGGGTGGGGGGGGGCCCTGGAATCCAGGTGGGGAGGGGGTTCGCACACGAGCCCCACCGTGTGCCACATTTTCCTCAGCTACTCTGAGCCCTGCTTCTCGCCGGTGTGCCATCCTGTGCTGCCCTGCTTGGCAAAGTAGAGACCCGAGGAATACGGTCAGACCAGGCACGGATCTGGCCGACCACAAGATGCACCTCTTGCAAGCTTCCTCTGCAAGCTGGTGAGACTTAGCAGAGACAGAGCCCGCCCTGGGATTCCCAACCATTGCTCCCCGCCCACCTTCAACCTTCTGGGGACAGAGCACTCACAAGCTCAGAACTCAGAACACCACTTGGAGTGACACCTTAACCCAGCGCTTTGACTGTAAACTCTCTTCCATGATGACTTCCCCAACTACACTTAAATCTCCATGGAGACAAAAAAATGCTCAGTTGAGGTCATCTTCTAAAAGTCTTGCAAAATCTTTTAGGTAGAATGTGCTTAATAGATTCTTACTAATGATTGAGATCTTATCAAGGGTCAAGAAAGCAAGCAAAGAAAAAGTGCCCAGTTTTAATGCCAGGATGGACCGGAATCCCTGGGGGAGGGAGGGAGCTGGAATTCCTGCTCTCGGAGAAGGGGGTAGGCACGAGTAGTGCATTGATGGTACTACCATTTCATGCGCACTTGGTGCCTGACACCTTGCGGGCACTCTCTCACGAATCCTCGAAGTCCTGTGAAAACGAGTGTTGCTGCTATCTCTGTTTTACAGAGAAGGAAACTGAGGCCCAGAGAGGTTAAGTAACATGCCCAAGGTGACCCAGCTGGCAAGCAGTAGAGGTGGGATTTGAATCTATGTCCACGTATTTTGGAGCTCTCGGTGTGCAAGAGTTCTGCTCAAGAACCCAGGACCCAGCTGACCCCTCCTCCAGGGAAAACATGGATGGCGTAAAAAGGTTTCGTTGTCTCTGAACTTTAAACAGGGGAGAAAAAAAAGAACCCGGTAAATTTTAAACGAATGACTAAAAGACAACTCCCCTTCCCCCAAGTAACTGAGATCTCATGAGAGGAAGCCAAGACCACATCCTAACTGACTCTGAGACTCTGAGCTCCCCCAAGTAGGGTCTAAGTCAGGGTCAAGTTTGTATCCTGGGTACTGGAAACAGTCTGGCACGGAGTCAGGAGCCCTCAGATGAATAATGAATGAGGGAGGGAAGGAGGGAGGAGTCGGGAAGATGAGGACCAGGGCTGGAAGCTCCAAGCAGGAGCCCTGACTACAGGGAGGGCAGAGCCACACCCCTGCCTGCCCACACAGCCTCGGGGCCATGGCCCCTCATGCCTGTGTTGGCCTCACCAGAAAACCCATGAGGGCGAGAGACAGGATGACCCTTGGGACCCAGAGAATTCTCAGGGGTTGGAGGCTTGGGGAGTCTGCAAATTCTCCCTTAGGGAGGATGACGGGTCTGACGGCTGCTCCCCAGGTTTAAGGGCCCCCCCAAGAGGAAGGAGGGGAGGGGCAGGAAGAGGAGGTGGTAGAGGAAAAAGGGGAGAGAGAAGTACAAAGGAGGGAGGGAGGGAGAAGAGGAATGGCTGATGGGCAGGGAAGCTGCCCTCTGCCTCGTCCTTCTAGAGCCAAGCCCCAGAAAGGACAGCAGCCAGAGTGCTGGAGCAGGACGCAGCCCCCCTGGAGTCCTACGCTGCCCCTTCAGTTGGTGGATGGTGGGAGGTCCAGAGGGTCCAGAGGAGGGGCTGGGTGAGGGCAGGGGGAGCATGGTGGGGTCAGGGGGCCGTGGCTGTCGGCTAATCCTCTGGTGCCTGTGGTCACCTATGCTTGTAGGTGACCGGGGGCCGAGGGTGCTGCTCGCAGTCCCTGGGATCCCAGAAGTGTATCTCCGTGCAGACAGGTGAGGCAAAGCGTCCGTGCTAGCTGCCCACATCTCCCTAGGAGGCCGGCAGTGAGCAAAGAGCGTGCGGCTGCTCAGTGTGGCCAGGCTCACCCCAAACCCCGGCCACCTCCCCCTGGAAATGGGATGGCCGCCCCCACCTCACAGCAGCCCGCATGAGAGAGGCTCCTCTGCCCTCCTCCCTTGGCTCTGGACTCCGTCCTGCAAGGGAGGCCTCACAGCACCCTCCTCCTGGGGCCCCTCTGAGCCTTGGAAAACAGAGATCTGTGACTTCCCATGCACTTCCCTGGCCCCTTCATGCCCCACAAGACCCCGTACGAGTGGCTCACAAGCTCAGCTCCACACTGGGGTCATCTGGGGAGATTTTTCTGGCTGCTGAGGCCTGGCTTCACCACCAGCGGATCTGAGCGAAGGGATGGAAACCAGACCCAGGCATCAGTGCTTCCTAACCTTACCAGCCTGCCCAGCTCAATGCCCCGGCCTGCCTCCTTGCTCACACACACACACACACACACACACACACACACACACACACACACAAATGCGCACACGCACGCGCTCCCATACCCTTCAGGGCCCACCCTCAAGGCCCAACACAGTGCCTGGCACACAGTGGGTGCTTGCCGGAAAGCTGTAAAGAAAGGCCCCCTCCACCACAGGCCTGAGCCCCTGGGAGGTGAAGGCGGACTCATGCATCCGGACATCCCGGCACAGGGGCCAGGTCAGGGTGCTGATGATTTGCTCTGGAGACCGAAGTGCTGGTGGAGTGCTATGGAGCCTCAAGACCAGAAGGAAGGGTCCGAGCAGATGGAGGTGGAAAGATGGGCCCCAAGGGGCTGAACTGCTTCAGGGAAGAAAAGAGGGAGGTCTGGCCACGGTGTCGACCACTTAGCTGTTCAGGGCAGCCGGCAGGTGGAGGCAGTGGTGGCCTTTGGGACATCAGCCCCGACCACTGGACCATGCAGTAGGGGCAGAACGATGGGGAGCTGGGCAGGGAGCCCACAGGAAGGGAGGGGTGGGGCAGGGAGAGCCAGCCCCAGGCTCCACCCCCACCCCTGCAGCCAATATCCTTTAGGACCTTTTGTCAGGCAGCTGGGGGGCTACTCCAAACCACCAGTGCCCCCCTTGAAGGCCAAGTGGGTGTGGTGAAGGGAAAGGCCAGTGGGGACCACGGGCATCCCTGACCAACCCCAGGAACAGATGGCACGGGCAGAGGGGCGGGGAAGGCAGGAGCTAGGACTCCCAGAGGCGTGCTTTTGCCCAGGGCTCCAGCAAAATGGACAGGCTCCTGTTGGTGAGAGCTGTAAGGCTTAAGGACATGATGGTGGGGGTGCCCAGGGAACATGGGGCTCCAGGACTCAGGCCGTGTTGTTTGGTCTGGTCACTGGAACCCTGGGGACAGCCTTTGAAGCCCATCTGCCCCACAGCTCATAACCAGAGTCACTGGGCTCTTAAGCCTCCTCCTGAACTACTTCTCAGCTGGAAGGTTCTGAGCACTAACTAGGGTGCCCCAGGCTTTCTAGGGATGCTCCCTGCGTCCTGCTGCCTCCGCAGAGACCTCCAACATCCCCCACCCAGGCAAGCCCCCACACCTGTGCTTAGAGGGGCAGGCACCTCGGTGAACTGGCAGCTGCCACTGTCTGTGACACAGTGGGGACACGGTGGTGACCTCTCAGTGGGGCTCCAGCAAAGCAACCTCTGCCCCCAGCTCCTTCCTTGTGTGGTTTCCCTGGCTCTCCCTGCACTCCCTCCCCCTTGTCTCTACTCCTTCCCCTCCTGGAAGACCCGTGGGGGCAGGACACAGACCTGGGATTCCTATTTGTTAGAGGACTCTGGGGAAGTCATTCACGCTCACTGTCCTCACCTGCGAGTGGGGGGGAAGGTGGGCTGTTGTGAGGGGTCAGTGAGCTGTGCCATGCCAGGCACATAGTAGGGAGCCTTGCAGAGCTCAGGTCTGTCCTGTCTGCTTCCAAACTCTGCTTCAAAGGCCTGACTCCCGTTCCCACCACTGCACTTCCCATCAAGCACTAATTGTCCTGCCATCTGGCGACCAGCTACCTAGAACAGGTGAGGAGGTCTGGGCCAGCAGTGGTGGGTGCTGGGCCAGGAACCGAGCCCCAGGGTTCCCCTTACGTCCATGACCTTGGAAGACATCACCCAGCCTCCGCATTAGCTTCCTTCCCTGAAAGCAGCCACCCCACGGATGTCCTCAAATTGGAAAGTCTTATGGCCAGCCAGGGGGCTGCTGGACAGGTAGGGTCAGGAGGAATCATCTGGGGCCTGGCATTCTCATAGTGCTCTTGAGAAGACAAACCTGGACACTGAACTGGAAAGCAGAGCAAGATGTGGAGAAGCTCTGGGAGCGGGCGAGGGGGCCGTGTGCCTCCAAGGTGAGAGGCGGGCTGGGCAACACAAGGCGGATTCAGAGTTTGCAGAAATTGCTGCCGGATCGGATAAGGGACATGCGCACCCTCGTTCTGGGCTGTGGCCTTAGCCATCCCCCACGCCAACCCTCTCTTACACCTCGCCTCCTTCCCTCCCAGGAAGTCAGGCAGCCGTTTGGTTAGGGGACCGAGAGGGGCGGCTACAGCAGCTGGCACCCCTGAGCCCTCCCTCAGGACTCCCGCTGGCTTTCCTGGCTGGCCCCACCCCTCAGGCCCCGGCCCTGGTCCCTGGTCCCTGGTCCCTGGGCGAAGGCCTCCTCCACTCCTCCCCACAACACCCAGAGTGGACTTCCGGCGCTGGAGGCAGCAGCTTCCGGAATACAGCAGGAAGGGTGCGGGGGACCCCTCCCGTGCCCAGGGTGGGTTCACAGATACACACAAACCAAGCTCCCTGTCCACTTTATGTATATACACATACAAGCAGGCCCCACCCACACTCACGAGGCCTGGAGAAGGGCCGTCCGTCCTCCATCTTTGGCATCAATCTGTCAAAATCAGCTCTTCTGTACAACATGAATTAAATATATTATCTGTCTTTGTGCTGAGTCACGGGACATTCACAGTACAGTGGGGGGAGGAGGGGAAGGACTCGTGGGGAGGCCAAGAGCCTCCGGGGCTGCTCCTCAGGCTGAGGGGTTGGGCTGGGCAGGGGGCCCGCAGAGGACAGCCGCGCCCAGCCTCCCCTTGGCCTTGCCATTCGGGATTCAGCTAAGTGTTGAGGAGACCTTGGGAACACAACAGGCGTGCTTGGGAGGTGTGGTGAGGGGGGTCTTCTTTGGGACTGTGGCCCCTCATACTCCCAGCTCCCCAGGGCTGGGCTCTCGGGCTCAAAGCCTGTGCGTCCTATCCCACTTTTCTCCACGTCAGATGGTGGCATTTACACCCTGCCCTCTGGGGAGGCCGGGGGCATGGGGAGGCTGGTGCCGGGCCGTAGGGGCCGGGAAGAAGGGAACGGGGGAGTCTGGGGGAGCCCCAAGGAGCTGAGGCTGGCCTGGCACCAGGATCAGGCTGACCCTGCCTATCAAGGGGTCGTCCCCCGAACCCTGGCCCCGGGCTGGCTTATCAGGGCCCAGGCACGACACGCAGGAGCCGCTCTCAGGGGAGGGTGGACAGGCAGGAGCTTGGGTCAGAGCTTCAGGGGCAGTGATGCTCTACCACCTGCCGACTTAAGGCGATCCCGTTCAGGCTAAGGGTGGGTGTGGGCAGGGGCCAGCTGGTGGGACCAGGCCGCCCTGGACTCAGCCAGGCGGCCAGCAGCATATGGGGCTTCTGGCCAGGAGAGGGAACAGGGACAGGCTGAGGATGTGGAGAACGGCTGGGCTACTCTTCTCTGCTGCTCTGGGGACACTAGTCCTCCAAGTGGAGGCTGGGCTTTGGCACGCACATCGGCACCCAGGATCCTAGGGTCCCAGACAAGTGCCCTGTACTTCCTGCTCCCAGAGGGGAAGAAAGAGAGTGACGTGTGGGCAGACATATGGTGGGGCCCACGGTTGGGGCACCGTGCTCAGCCTGGCACCCGGATTCTCCCGTCTGTGTGGGTCCCACACTGGTGCCCAAGCACCTCAGGGTGGGAAAGGGTCTGAGGTCCCTCCCTGCCCCCACATCTCCTCCCAGGAAAGCAGCTCAGGCCCAGCTCCGGGCCGGCGGCAGAGGGGTGGGTGTCGAGGTGAAGGCCGCAGGGGAGGCATGTGGGAAGCAGGAAGAGGAAACAGCCATGGCCAGCAGGGCTGCCAAGAAGTCTTCCGGGCTGGCCATTAGCCCTTGTTCCTCAGTCCTCCCAGGGCCACGCAGGACCCCCTCCTGCCCACTGTCATGCTCGCGGAGACCTCTCGTCCCTGGGACCGCAGCAGGATGGCTTGGCTCAGAAGATGCTCTGCCGCCGGCTCTTCCCTCGGCCTGGAGAACAGAGGGGCAGGGGTGCGGCTGCAGAGAGGAGGCTGGGCAGCAGGGTGCCCTGGGGACCTGGAGGGAAGGGCGTCCTCCAAGGCTATTCCGACAGAGCCAGCAAAAGCACGCTCCCGGAAGCCAGTCGGTCCTGGGTTCAAATCCTGTCTCTGTTACTGACCAGCTCTGTGAAACTGACCTCACCTCCCCAGGCCTTAGATTCACCGATGAGGAAATGGGGAGCACGAAGAGTACCTATTTCAGGGCACCTGACTGGCTTCTGCAGTAGAGCCCATGATGCGTGATCTTGGGGTCATGAGTTTGAGCCCCACATTGGGTGTAGAGATTCCTTAAAATACACCCAAAGTACCAACTTCAAAGGACGTTTTAGGATTGTATGAAATACTGCACTCGTCACATCTGAGGCCATCGGCTGTTCTAGAGACAAGGCATGCTTCTCCCAGAATGGAGGTGGGAGAATTCGGGGTTTGCAGACAGAACGTGGCCCAGAGAGCGTGCACCTTCCTCAGGGCTCTGTCAGAGGCCGTGTTGGGGCTGACAAGGGACACACTGGAGGAGGAAGCCTGGGCAGGAGATATGGAAACCAGCCCCTTCCCTGCTCCCCATGGGCCCCCCTGAAGGGAGGCCAACGCTGGGGAGGCCATGCTGACTCCCCACCCGGTTCTTCAAGAGAGGGGAGGAGCCTGTCTAGGTCTCCCTAATAAAGGGGCGGGGGTGGGGGAGCGCGAGCCCCTACCTGGCTGCTGGAAGGCCAGGCCCCGGTAGCCCGGGTCCTTCTGGAGCTGGATCTCCTTCAGGGAGAAGATGGACGCCGCTGTGGGGAGAGAGGAGAAAGGTAGGGAGAGAGGCCAGCCCGTGGAGGGGTGGGGGTGGGGTGGGGAAACACACACCCAGCCACAGAGCGCCCCCTAGCTGGGGAACCCCTTCATTCAGGATGGGGCCTGGAGCACCTAACTGGGCCTTTAGATCCCACAGTTTAGATCCCACAGTTTTGCCCCATAGTGACAGATGGGAGCCCAAGGAGGGGAAGTCCTGTGCCCAAGCTGCTTGGCTGGACTGGGGGGCCTCTGGCCTCTTTGTTCCACCCACACCTGCCGCCCCCTTCTTTGGCTCTGGGGTGACGCTGGCCACCCCCCCAACCTCCACCGCACTCACTATCTTCAAGTTGGTGCACGCGCTCGCCCAGAGACCGGAAGTAGGGGTGGTTCAGGGCTGCCTCTGCTGCCAGGCGTCTCTTGGACTCGTACTGAAAGGCACAGGGTGGGCATGGGGCCCTGGCGGGGGGACTCTGGGGACCCCTCCGTGCAGCAACTCCCACACTGAGTCAGATGGCCAGAACGAGAGGGGCCCGAGGCTAACCCAGGAGCCCTCGCCGTCCGCTACCAGCCTCGCCTTCCAAGCCAGCCTGAGGTAGTCTCCGGGCTCGGCTCCCAGGTCTCCAGCCAGCAAGAGAAAACCAAAAATAGGACTTCCAGCGAGTGACCCCCTCTTGGGATGGAAATACAGAGGCTGAAGCCGCCGTGAGCATTGACATTAATAACAGCAATATTAACATGTACTACCAACAACTCCCCTTTACTGTGCGCTTCCTTCAAGATTGTTCCATAATCTCAGTTGGTCCTTGTGACCAGCTTATAAAATATGAATTATTAATTCCTCTTCGCAATGGAGGAAACGGAAGCTCAAGAAAGTTCTAGAACTTGCCCAAGGCTACATAGCTAGTAAGTGGGTTTGAACTGGGGTTTGAGTTCAGAGTGCGCCCACTCCCACTCTATGTGGGAACCAGGGCTCCTCCTGGGCCTGGGGGCGAGGGGACGGGGTGGAATATGGGGGAGAGTGTGCGCTGTGAGCACAGAGGCGGGTGGAGAGCCCAGGTGGCATCTCGCGGCTTCAGCGCTATTCGGCTGCCTGTCCCTGGGCCCAGCCAGGGGCACACTCACCAGGAGGAGGCCGGTCAGGAGGTGGATGCCGTCAGTGTCCAGCCTGCAGGAAGAAGGAACTGGCACAGGCCTGGCCGGGGTGGGGGGCCTGGGGGCTGCGGGTGTGCTGGCCACCTCCAGGAGGGACAGCCAGGCCGCGAGCAGGGCAGGAGGTGTGGGGCAGCAGGGCTACCTGGGAGCGTGGCTGATGAGCGGCTGGGGGAGGTACCGCGGGAAGTTGTAGGCTCTGAACTCCGACAGGGCCATCACGCCTGGCCACGTCTCTTCCGTAGGGGTCCCTGGGAGATGAGAGGGCGTGGGAAGGGCACAGTGAGGGAGGGGCCAGGGCCACGGGCGACTGGGAAGGGTGCAATGAAGGAGGCGGGTCAGACAATGGCGGAGACCACAGGGATCGCTGCCCGGTGGAGAGCGAGCCCGAGCCCCTCTGCCCAGGCCCTGTATGAGCCTGGGCTGGACGGAGTTCTGGCGCCCCCTGGTGGCGATAGGTTGGGAGCGGCCGGAGACTGACCGAGGAGTCGGAAGATGAGGTGCAGCTCCTCCTTGACCGTGGAGCCAGGAAAGAGGGGCCTCCCCGTGGCCATCTCGTAGTGGATGCAGCCCACGCCCCTGCGGGGATCAATAGGCAGGGGCGGCGTCAGGCTGGACCTCGTCGCACCCGCCCATCCTAGGGCTGTTCCACCAGGGCACCAACGACGCCCCGCCATCGTGGCTCCAAGGGTCCTGGCTCTAGGGTGGGCGGCCCAGGACAGCGGAGGCTAGCACAGCCCAGTCCGTTACTGGGACCTCTCTATGGCGCTCTTCTGGGCTCTAGGGTGCTTTACCCTCTCCCCTCACTCCGTAGAGTTTGGGTCTGCACCCATGTAGCAGTTTCTCAAGGAGTGCTGTCTCAAACTCTGTCCCCACAGGAAGGGGCAAGTCCCCAAATCCACTCTCTGGGGGACCCCAGGGGAAAGAACACAGTGGCCAGTCATCGGAAACCTGGGTTTCAGCTTTAAAATTGGCCTGATTTTTTTTGATTCTACACCAAATCATATGCATGTTAATTTTAACACACACAAAAATAATAGATCCTTTCCAAAATTTTCAGTAGAACTGATGCTTGGGGAAGAGTTATCAAATTTCTGTGGCAGCCCTCCCATACCCTCTGGTTCCTGTACCCCCAGGGATCCCCGGGGCAACATTTCAGAAGCAGAGCCTGGGAGGGTCTACTTAGGGCTAGGGGGACTCTAACGGAGTCCGGACTTAATTCTTTCCCATCCGGTTACTTCAGGAAGATGTTATGTGGCTTCTAGTCAAAGGAGGTTAGGCACTCCTGGGCAGAGGGCCTTGAGGCAGCAAAAGGGAATGTGGGGGTGTGGAAACCCCCCTCGCCCTGGTCCCACGGCGCTCACTCACCACATATCAATGGGGGTGGAGTACTCTGTGGACCCCAGCAGCACATCAGGGGGCCTGTACCACAGGGTCACCACCTCATTGGAGTAGGTCTTCGTGGGCACTGACTTGGCCCGGGCCAGTCCTGGGGACAGACATGTCGCTGAGCCTCCCAGCTCCCTTCACCCCCACGCCTTCCCCCGCCCCCCAGCACCCACCTCCAGCAGAGACTTGCCAGACCTGCCCCCTGGCCCGCCCCGCCCCCTGACCCCGCTCTCAGGCGGGCCCCGCTCTCACCGAAGTCGGCCAGCTTCAGCTCTCCCCTCTCACTAATGAGTAGGTTCTGCGGTTTCAAGTCTCGGTGCAGGATCTTGCGGCGGTGGCAGTAGGCGAGGCCCCGGAGCAGCTGGAACATGAAAATCTGAGGGAGGAGGGGACGAGAAAGGTGAGCAGTGGAAGGTAAGTGTGTCTCACCTGGGAGATTCTATGTTTCTGCCCCGTGGCTGGGGGTGGGCAGTGAGGTCCCTGGGGAGCTACCCAGGTTCTCTACCCATGCTTGCCCCATCCTGGCCTCCATGCGTCCCAGGGAGTCCCACTGAGGAGGGCCCCAGGTGTGTGGAAGAGGCAGCGTGCTGGAGCATCGTCCAGCCTGGGAGCTGAGTGGGGGCCCACGCAGGGCCAGGAAGTCCACGGGGGTGGGAAGCCATGCACGTGGTTCTCTCACAATGACCAGAAGGGGTCTTTCCTCCCTTCAAGCTTCCCCACAAGCCTGCTTTCATCCATGTACCCATTAGACAGATGGGAAAACAGATGCTCAGAGTTGGAGAGGGAATTTTATATCATCGGCTAGATGGCGGCAGAGGGTGTGTGTCGGCGCTGATGGGGTAGGGTGCTTAGCACAGTTCCTGGCAGTCCCCGAATGGCAGTGACTTTGCCTGCCCTCATACCTCTGAAGGTCTGAGCAACCTCAGCAGCCGGGACCCTGGTGGTGAGAGCGGGTTCCATGTTGGGCTTGAGAACAGAGGGGGACCGAGATGGGGTACCTGGGGGCAGGCAGCCCTTACGGAGGCCCTCACCTTGACATTGTGCATGCTCATAAGGTTTCCGCAGTGGTCCAGATACTGCTTGAGGTCGCTCTCCTGGAATGCAGAGCCTGGCTCAGCCCTGACCTGTCTTGACCTCTGGCCAGAAGCCCCTCCCCGGGCAGGGCTCAAGCTCTGAGCCGCCCTTAAACCCTCAGCCCACTGCTGCATGAGAGCATCTGAGAACCTGATTCTAGAACAAGGACTGGGCTGCTCCCCACCACACCCCCACATCCACCCCCATCGTAGAGGGCAGAAGCCACTAGCCCCAGCCCAACTCACCAGGTACTCAAACACCAGGGTGAGAGACCGCTCCGTGTGGATGAGGTCATGCAGGGTCACAATATTGGCGTGCTTTAGGTTCCTCAGGAGAGACACTGTGGGGTGACAGGCCCGCCTGGGTCCCTGTGGCCCCACATACTCCTCATACCCTCTCTTCCTGGGATCAGCCCTAGGGGCCCCCACTCCAGCAATGACCTTCTGCCCCAAGGCTCTCACTGGGCTCGGGTCAATGAAGCCCTCCTCCCGGGAGCCCCCAGGAGCTCAGGACCCTAGGGTGCTATACCCTCTCGAATGGCCGTGCAAGGCGCCCCCTCCTCATGCTCCAGCCGGATCTCCTTCAGGGCCACGAGGTTCTCCGTCAGCTTGCTGCGCCCTTTGAAGACCGTGGCGTAGGTTCCCTGGGGACAAGAACCCCCACAGCACCAGCCACACTCAGGGCCCACGCTCCTCTGTCCAGCACCCTTCTCCTTGTGCATCTGCTTGGGCTACACCCTTCCCCCTTCTCCTTCCAATGAAATTCTGTGCTTGCTCCAAGGCCCATCTCTCTCTGATTCTGTGCCTCCCTCCTCCCTGTTCGGATGAACCGTCCTTCCCCCCGAGCCCCCAGCAAGCAGGGCGCCTTTCTATTAGAGCGCCAGCTTCGTTCTTCCTTATGTTGATATTTACAGGTAGGTCTCCTCTCTGGGTTCCTGGAGGGAGAGGGCTGTGTCTTCCTCCTGTCTGTAAACCTCTGGCCACCTCGAGGCCCTGCCACAAAGCAGGACGCAGTGGTGACAGAGACAGCTAATGGCCCACAGGGCTGACCCTGTGCTAGGCACAGGCTCAGAGAGGTCACATAACTGGGCCAAGGCCACAGAGCTAGTAAATGGTAGAGATGGGATTTGAATCCGGAGAAATACTTACAGGAAAAATAGACAAACTGGATTATGCCCAGAGCCCACGGGCATCCTCATGCCCCCCTCCAGGATCTGGGTCCCCCTAAACGCCTGCAAAAGGCTGGGCCAGATTGGACGGCCAAGATGGTATGCCTCTACGGGGCAGGGGCGCCGAGAAGGCAGGATAGGGTGGGCAGGGGAGCGCCTGTCCCTGCTCCTCACCGTCCTGCCCGGCCTCTTACCTCCCCTAGTTTGTCCAGTTTCACGTATGTTTCCAGTTTCCCAAAGCCGATATCTGACTGAGAGGGAAAGACATAGGGTCCTGTGAACTTGAAGGCCCCACAGTCCTACATACCTGAGACCCCCCAGCCAGCCTCCAGGAGGGAAGGAAATGAGACCCCCATCGGGGAGAGGCAACAACAGCCTAGCAGGGATGAAAGGCAGCCACAAGTCCTGCCTCTTGGCCTCTCCCCTCTATCCCCATGATGAAGGAAGGAACCCTTGGAAGTATGAGGTTCTTCCTCCCCTGGCAGTGGAGGGGGCGGAGTCAGGGCCTGGGCACCGGGGACTGCCACACACCTTCAAAACCTATCTGTCTCCATCTTGCTCGGACTACTAGCTCCTTGTGGGCAGAAACTGTGTCTTGTTATCCACTGTACCTCAAGGGTCCAGTTCAGAACCCACCTCGCCGGCAGTCTCTCTCATCAGCATACTTCCTCTAGCTCAGTGGTACCCGACCCTTAAGAAGGAGATTCCTGGGCCCTACCACCCGGAGTCTGGAGTGGGGGGCCAGAGTCCAGGTTTTGCAAGATGCTCCCAAGGAAATATGATAAGCAGCCACGACAGGGAAGCACACGCCAGCTGATCTAGGAGTCTTACCGCAGTGGAAACGTGGGGGCCCAGAGAGGGCTTGGGGCTCAGCTCCAGCTGAGGGGAATAGACTTCATTGACCAAGGACCACAAGCTTGTGAATCTGCTGAGGCCAGCAGGTGGCGCCAGAGGCCCACAAACTGCTGCGGGCCTCCGTGGGGACAGGCAAACCCAAACTGATGTGTCCAGGCTGGACAGGAGAGGAGAGGTCTCCCCTGGTGACCTCCGACCCTCTTGGGACTCACCAGGGATGCTCGGCGGGACATGCGGCTGAGTGGTTTGGGCAGGTCCGGACTCTCCAGCTGTAGCTTCTGCAGGAATTCCTGGGGCAGGCGGATGTCCATGGGCAGAGACAGCCTCTTACTGATGTCCTGCAGAGGCCAGGATGAGACGGGGATACCCATGTTTGCTCCAGGCTGCCTCGTGCTGTGGGACCCTCACTCTTCACCCACGGCCGGGCTTTCCCTGTGGAGCAACCTTAGCAGGGCCAAACCGCGGGCTGTGACCCCAGGCTCTCAGCTGCTTCAGAGATGCGCTCAGAAACACATGTGAACACGCAGGGGCTGCTCTGCGTGTGACCTCTCTGCGCTGCAGTATAACCATCTATAGAATGAGATTCCAAAGGATGGAAGCCTAGTTTTCTCATATGTGGGTCCATGCCTACGAGTCATAAGAACAGTAAGTAGTCAAGTCGTCTAGCTTCGCTATGTACCAGGATGTTCTAGGCACTTGGTATATATTAACTTGCTTAATCTTCCCAATGGCCGTTTTAACACAAGGAGACTGGTATACAGAGGTTGAGACACTTGCTCAAGGTCACAGAGCCGATCAACAGCGGAGCTGGGATGTGAACCCATGAAGTCTCGCTCCCAGGCGGCCACCCTCCTTGGGCACACACTGTGGGCAGGTCCCGCCGGGGCCCCAGGGGAGAGCCCAGCGCCCCTCACCTCCATGGAGAAGCGGCGCTGGTTTTGCCGCCGGTACTGCATGCCGGGGGACGGCTGCCCAGCGTCCTCCCCGCTGTCTGTCGGGGAGAAGGTGCTGGACTCTGGCTGGGCGTCTCTGCCAAGAGGCCCGAGCTGCAGGTCTGAGAGGGGGAGGTGTCAGCTGCCCACCCTGCCCCTCCGCCCTGAGGCGGGGGGGGGGGGGAGTCTGCTGCCCCACCTCTGTCCTCCCCCAGCCGTGTAGGCGGGGGGGGGGGGGGGGGGGGGGGGGGGGCGGCCGGACCCCTCACCCTCATTGCGTCGGTTGTGGAGCTGGTTGAACTGCTCTGTGAATTCGGCCAAGGACTCCTCGATGGTCTCGGTGCGCGGCACAGACAGGGAGAGGCGGCGCTTAAAGTTCTTCATCTTGTTCATGGTCAGCGGGGGCCAGGCGGTGGGGCCTGAGACGGGAGAGCGGAGCAGAGTGGGTGAGAACAAGGCACCAGGCCGGGCTGACAGCAGATGCGAATTCTGGGTCTAGGTCCCCGGGACCCTGCATTCAGGAGCCGGGGCTGCACCTTCTTTACCTCTTCCTCCCTGTGGATCCTGCTCCCCCGCCACTCCCCCCGCCCCCCGCCCCCGGACCTGGGGAGGTGGTCGCACTGCGGACTAATTAGTATAGCCAAGTGCTGCTCCTGGTAGCGGTGTGATGTGCTGGCGGGATCCCGGGGGCTGCACCAGGGCCAGGTGGTAACCTATGAGCTGCTGGAGGTCTAGACAATTCTCCAAAGAGGCCTGGAGTGGCAGGGAGGGGACCAGAACCCCGGCCAACAGCTCTTCACCAACTCGTGTGTGAGAGCTTGAGTGTGTCAACAGCCGGCGAGCCTTACTGACTGACGCCCAGCAGCGGAACCCCAGCCCGGCCTTTCAATGAAATTCTGTGCTTGTGACAGAGCCTGGTCCAACCCCCCCTTCATCCTCGCACTGACACCTGGAGGTCCCTCTCGAGCTTGTCCTAGGTCCCTGAGAGATAGGGAAGGAGCGGGGACATGGGAGGGGCCCGTGTGCGTCTGAGCGGGCCCAGTGCCGTCTCTCCACTGAAATGTGGGAGGTCAGGAGCAGCTGAAGGTCTCAGGGGAAACACAGAAGCTTGCCGGAAAAAGAGGGCCCCCGGGGACAGGAGGCTGAGCCCCTCTCACGCCAGAGCCCTGAGGGGGCAGGGTGTCTGCCTTGCAGAGAACATAGTGGGGGGAAGGGCGGGCTGCTGTGTTCAGCTCAAGGCCCCTTCCCAAGCCAGAAAGGGCTTCCTCCCTGGGGCTCCCCAGCCCTCGTGCTCTCTGAGTGAGGGGGTACCCTGCTGTCCACTCAGTTAGACGGCCTCTTCCTGCAGGCTCTTGCTTCCGTATCTTGCCCTGAAAACCCACCCGCCTCTCCAGTCACCACCCCCTCCATGATGTCCTAAGTTCTCAGTGCAGCTGCCCCTGGTCCTGCTCGGCCCACACCTCCCTGGTGAGCAAGGGACCAAGAGGCCTACCAAGTGCCCCACCGACGCCTGCCAAGAAGACATCCAGGGCCGGTCCTGTGATGGGAGGGGGCCACCCCCCACCCCCTCCCAGCTTTTACCTGAGCACCGGGCACAGCCCTTTCCCACTCACTAGCCGGTGACCCGTTGCCAAAGACCCCTTCTGAATCCTCCTGGTTTAAGGGGTTCTGGGTCATAACGTGCTCGCTTTGCTTCGTGGTCATCCTTCTGCCCTCGGCCAGCCCGGAGAGGGTCTCTTCCCTGGGCCCGCAGCTACGTTGTAGCCGTGAGGCAGCTCTGAGCCCAGAGATGAAGGGTGGTGGGGCCCTCCTCCCTCAGGCTGGCACCGGCCCAGCCCGTCTCTGTCCCTGGGCCCCTGGAGTCTCGTAGTCGAGCTCGACAGGTGAGGACCGAGGAGCTACTAGTGCTGGGCTCACACGGGGACTGAGTGTGGTTCCTTCCTCCGGGGACTCAGGGGCTCCTGACGCCTCCTCTGACACGGAATCCGAAGCTCTTCTTCCAGCTTCTTTGGCGAAGCCCAGCACCTCAGACTTTCCTGATTCCCCGACCCGAAGCTCGTTCCTGCCCACCAGCCTCTGCGGCTCCTCCCTGGCCCCGGGCACTTGCAGGCCCGCCGTCTGCAGGACACACGGACGGACATGAAGCTCCCGGCGGGCACTCACCCCGCCTGACCCTGGAGCGTGCGGCCGGCTGGGGGCCAGAGCGTGTCTCCTAACAGAGGCTTCATGACAGCGGCTGCACATGGGTTTCGGGGACAGGAGGACCTAGATGTGTCCTACCTGTCACCTGACTTCCCAGCAGGACAGGAGAGCGGAGATGTCCCCACTGGACAGGTCAGCTCTTTACAGAGTTGGCTAAACCTTATAGCACCAGGGAGTGTTTTTAAAAATTCAGATTCCTGGGTCTCACTCTCAGAGTCTGGAACTGAAGATGGTGACTGGGAAAATGAATTTTTTTAAAGAGCATCCTCAGGGGCTTCGGGGGGGCTCAGTTAAATGTCTGCCTTCGGCTCAGGTCATGATCCCAGGGTGTTGGGATTGAGTCCTGCATCAGGCTCCCCACTAAGCAAGGAGCCCCCTTCTCCCTCTGCCTGCCGCTCCCCCTACTTATGCCCCCCATCCTCTCGGACAAATAAATAAATAAATAAATAAAATCTTTTTAAAAAAAAAGGAAAAAAGCCTCCCTAGGGACCTGGGCATGCAGCGGGAAGCATCTGAAGTCTGGGTCAGGGATGGTAGTTCACCCAGGATTCCAGATTGCCCTACTGTGCTGAGACAGGGAATCCTCTGAGCTGGGGAGGGGCAGGAGGGCAGAAGGCAGGCCGAGTGGAGCAGCAGATCTGCCCCCCCACCCCATCCCCACCACCACCACCCAGAAGGGGAAAAAATGTCTGCCCTGCAGACTGATGCCCCTGCCCGATCTCGGTTAGCCTAGGGCTGTGCGGGGAACCGGGCACTTGGCTCCTTTAGGTCTGAGCTCTGCCAAGAGGGACTAATCACGCCCCCTTCTAAAAACAGGGCTCCCCCATAAAGCCGTCCTGCAGTCTGGGATTTATGGGAATGCATGTTGGGTTTGTGTTCAGGAATCCACCAGTAGCTGCCATAAATCTTACGCCCTTGCTCTTGCCTGTGGGGGAGGGGGGCTCATTAGCTGCCTTCTCAGCGCGACACCCCCAATTTCTGCAAAACCAAAGAGAACCAGCTCTGAGTGGCATCTGCTCCTGCTGTCCCCTTGGCTCAGGTAGGAGAAAGGAGCCACCAGCTTGGGCCTGGGGAGGGGTGGAGGGCGGGCTGGGGAGCTAGAAGCGAAGGACGGCTTCTCAAGCAGGAACACAGGGCCAGGCTATACAGAGGGATGGGGACCAGCTGTCCTCCACTCGAGAGAGAACCAGAGGAAGCGGCTGTCCCTGGAGCAGGAGGGATGGAGGTCAGATGTAAGGACGGACTTACTGATGGCAACAGCGAGGCAGGCGGCAGGGGTGGTGACCACGGCAGAGAGTGGACGCCTCACTCTGCTGGGGACAATCGGGGCATTGAACCCGGCAGGGTCTTGGGTGCGACAGGGCAGACCGAATCGTGAATGCTCTCTGTTGTCCCTTCGCTCAAGACATAACACGCCTCTGTCACTTTTCCCTGGAGAGAATCAGCTCTTCAGATGTGGGGGGTCAGGGGGGAAGGGAGACAGGAAAAAGGCCTGTCACCTTGTTGCTGTCTGCCCCTCACCCCCATCTGGGGACAGAAGGGCTCAGTGTGACCCAGCCTGAGGCCAGCCCCAGGCTGGGCACAGTGTGGCCTTTGTCCCCAGGCCAAGGAGCCATCTGGGGCTGTCCTCGTGCAACTGGTGCCAGGGGAAGAGGGAGCTGGGCATCCAGGGATGCTGGCCTGGCTGGGCTGGCCCTGGGGGTTGTTGGAGAAGAGGCCCCCTCAGGAGCCGTGGGCACAGACCGACCCCTAGAGGCAGACCCCCGCAACCAGGCCTTCCCTCCTGCCCACCTGCCAAGTAGACCTGGATTTCCCAGTCTGCCTCCTGTCATTTCCCCCGGCACACACAAACCAGCCCAGAACTTCCTGTGGGTGTCAGAGCAGCGGGTGGCCCAGGAAAGGGAGGAGCCAGGCCGGGAGGGAGCTGACACTTGCCCAGAGGCCACCATGTGCCCAGTGAGAAAGGGCTGAACTCCGGAAAGGCAGGCAGCAGGAGAAGCACTTACAGACCCACCATTCCATCCCCTTGCTGCCCCGTGGGGGCCACTGAGGCTCCCAGAGGAGACCCGACTTGCTCACAACCATGCAGCAATTTCCTGCTTATTACTAAGGGCACAAACTCCGCGACCACATCGCTCCCTGCTTCTCGAATGGAATGGGAGCCCTCCCCACCCTGCCCTTCCCTGGGGCCGAGTCTTGTGTTTCCTGTTCCAGGTCTCCACCCCCCACCCCAAATTAAAAGCCACATTCACATTCTGTGGGTGGCACTTAGCTATATAAGCTCTCTTAGCTTAGGCTCTAGTCCTTCAGTTGACAAGGATTTATTAAGATACACACAACAGGCACAGTTATAGACCCTGAAAACCCGCTCATGAAAGAAACAGACATAATTTCTGCCCTCATGGCACTTATATTTTAATGGTGGGGAGCAGCACAGACAAGAAAATAAATACATAACCTGCACAGGATGTCAGATGGTAACAGGTGCAATGAAGCAAAATAAAGAGTAGCAGCGAAGGTTGGGGGGTGGGGAGGGAGGGGTGTTGCAACTTTAAACAGCGTGGCCAGGAAGGTCTCCATGGGAAAGTGACATCTCAGGAAGAATTCCAAGGTGTAAGCAAGGGAGCTAGTCATGCGGAATCGAGGAGAAGCAGATCAGTGCAGGAACAGCAGGTGCAAAGGTCCGGAGGCAGAAGTGAGCTCGGTATGCTCTAGGAACAGCAGTGTGGCTGCAGAGGAGGCCATAGGGGAACACAGAGCAGACCAGGTGGGCCCCCGCAGGGAACAGAAGGGTTTCAGCAGCTGAGGGGTGTGACCCCACTTAGATTTCAACAGGCTCCCTCTGTGTTGAGAACAGACTGTGTGGGTGAGGAAGGAAGCAGGGAGCCTAGTCAGGAGGCCACTGTAGAGATCCAGGTGACGGAAGGTGGTGGCCGAGACCAGTGTGGGGGCAGTGGAAGCGGATGGCGTCTGGCTATGTTTCGCAGGATGAGCCCAAGGGATTTGCAGAAGGGGGTGTCAGAGAGGAGTCGAGCAAGGCTCCGAAGGGCTCCGGCTGGAGCACCTGGGAGGATGGAGTGGCGGCCGCTGGACACGCGGAATCTGGAGCGGAGGCTCGGGAGGGAAGACCAGCAACTGGGTTTGGGGCCAGTTTTGGCGGCCAGCGGATGTCTCAGTGCAGACGCCGGGTGAGCTAACACGACGCAGCCCAGCATGAGGAAGACGCCAGGAGATGTTAGCGCTTCCCTCCTCTTCTCAAAAGCTCTGGCTCAGATGCAAGGATGTGCCGGAAAAGAGGCCCCAGATAAAGCGTAGGAGACACATCCCCGCAGACCTAGTCGGCCTGTGAAGTGGTCTGAGACCCTCCGACGGAAAAGGGGCAGGAAGCAGGGCAGGCTGGAGGCACCCGACTGAGAGGGGCGGGCAGGGTCCCCGCCGCTTAGATTGGCACAACTCGCCAGGGCCCTGCAGGGCAGAGGACCCCGGCCTCCCGGCTGGCCGCTCTCAGCCCCGGTCCTTGCAGGGCAGGGACCCAGAGCAGGCCGGGCCGGCCCCCAGGCCCAGTGTCCAGGGAAGGCGAACACAGCCGGCTGCCCCGAGGACAGCCTCTGCCAGGCCCCAGCCCTACCACTCGCCCTGAGCCCTGGCCACCTGCCAGGCCCTGCCAGGAGACCAGAGGCAGAGAAGGGGGTTGGCAGAGCCCCCGGGGAAGCTGGGCAGCCTCTACTTCACGGGAGCGAGACTGGTATGGGAGGTGGGGGGCAGTTTCCTCCCTTAACCTCCAGGGAATCAGGCTTGGAGATTCCTCCCAGCAAACTCCTCTGAGAAGCCCTTTCCCTCCTCCCTGAAAGAAGCCCCGACTCACAGCCTGCACCCAAGGTCCTTCAGTCCAGCCTCCTGCCTCCAGCGGCTTTGGTGTGCCCGCCCCCTGACAAGCTCGGCGCCAGCACTGGTTCCCTAGCCCACATTCAGGCCAGCACAGGCCTGGAGTCCGGCAAGGCTTCCCCGACCTCCCAGGGCCACCGGGCAGCCGAGAAAGAGCATCCTTTCCCAGGGCCCCGGTGAGGACTTTTCAAGCGCCTCTGTCCCCAGGGTCACTCTGCTCCCTCTGCCTGGTGCTGCAGACAGACATCAGACAGGCCCACGGTGAGCACCTTCTGGGCTCCAGGAACAAGTCAGGTGCTTCTCCAAGTCCCTCTTCCGCTTTCGTCCTGTTTTCTTTTCTCTCGCGGTCTCTGAGGGCCCGGGGGCAGACCCTGAAGGCTGTAACCCGCAACTGCCCACTTTCTGGAGCCTAGAGGGGCTGAGCCTTGGCCTTGAAGACTGATCACTGGCCAGGACACCCTCTGCCGCCCTCTCCCTGCCCCCGCCCCCCCCCAACCTCGGTCACTCTGCCACTTTGGGCCTTTGGGCGGATTTCAAGAGAACAAGAGGCCACGGCTGACCAAGTTTGCAGACGTCATGAGCTGGGACTTCAGAGACACTCCCTCCTCCCGGGGAGAACCGGGCCTCAGGGAGCCCTGTAGATAGCATCTCTTCCTTCATCCTCCAGCTGACCCGGCCCTGCACGGCGGTGCGGGGCTTCCGTGTCCCTGGCTTGCAACAAGCCTCAGGGGGAGTCAGGCACCAGCAGCAGCAACACCAGCAGCAGCAGCAGCGCCCTGGGGCCCTCATCACTGACCTCACCCCGTGTCCAGCTCGGCCTGGAGGAGAGTCTGGGAGCCTGGGGCCCTCTGGGTGGCCAGAACCCAGGCACACCAAGGGGCCTGCAGCCAGCCAGTGAGCAGCCGATCCCCACTGCCTCTGCTGGGAACACAGGAAGCAGGCGGGGAAGGCCTCCCCAGCTAACCTGCAGGGGGCATGGAAGGAGGGGGAATGTCTGGGGCTCAGGGCCACCCCTGCTCTTCCAACAAAGGAACCATTTACCCCTGCGGGGTCCTACCTGATAGAAGCATCCTACAGTGAGGACCACCTGCTCGCTGGGCCTGCTCTCCAAATTCTCTGCTGCTTGGAATATGGAAGAGATGCCAGCTTTCCCACTTACCAGCACTGTGACCTGGGAAAACGCTCCATGCCTCAGTTTCCCTGCCTGCTAACTGGGGGGAATATCTAATCTCCAGTCCAACTGCAAAGAGGCTCTCAGACTTAACTTTCTCAGCTGCTTTCTGACGATGTCACTCCCCTCTTTTTTTTTAATTTATTTTTTATTTTTTAAAGATTTTATTTATTTATTTGACAGAGAGAGAGAGATCATAAGTAGGCAGAGAGGCGGGCAGAGAGAGAGGGGAAAGCAGGCTCCCTGCTGAGCAGAGAGCCCGATGCAGCACCCGATTCCAGGACCCTGAGATCATGACCTGAGCAGAAGGCAGAGGAGGCTTTAACCCGCTGAGCCACCCGGGTGCCCCCCAGTCACTCCCCTCTTTAAAATCCTTCAACCTAACACTGCCCTCCGACACAAGTCCAAACTCCAGGGCCCAGCAGACTGGGCCTCTCGTGTTTTGATCTGTCTCGTTCTTGAGTCTCGGCTCTCACCGCTCCCTAGAGGGTCAGTTTTATGGGGCGTGCTCGGTGTTCGCACAGTGAACCACGTCCGTGCCCCGTGGCTTTGTATGTGCTGTTCATCTGGCCCGGGTCGCCCTTCCTCCTTGTTCCCTTGGTGAGATGACTTCCAAACTCAAGTGTCGCTTCTTCGGCAGAACCACACATGACCACATCTCCTTCCTTTAGGTAAACTGGGATGCTTTCTCCTTGTCGCTCCCAGACCAGCCTGTGCACATTCATCACTAGACTGTGACACCCTCCGGGATGAGAGCAGGGGGGTCTCAGTGAGCTGTCTGCCCAGCGCCTTACTGGAATGAATGAGGCCACAGGCCACTGCGCCCCAAAGACTTGTTTAAAACTCTTTCCTTGGTGTGCCTGGGTGGCTCAGTGGGTTAAAGCCTCAGCAGGGGGCCTGCTTCCCCACCACTCCCGCCTACTTGTGACCTCTCTCTCTCCCTCTGTCAAATAAATAAATAAAATCTTTAAAAAAATAATAAAAATAAACAATAAAAATAAAACTCTTTCCTCATATATATGAGACTCATTGAGGTAAAAGACAGTTTATGCTGGTTCTTTTCCTCCTTTCTTCCAGCCAAGGCCCTGTTTCTAGGTTGATCTCACTAGGCCAGCTCTGTACTGAGTAGGGGGGCCTTGAGCACACTTGGGGTGGGCCCAGCCCTGCCCTCTTTCTGGGCAACCAGAGCAAGGCCCGCAGTCCAGCGAACCAGCCCGAGACCCCGGACGAAATTGGTTCTCCTGACTCTCGGTGGGAACCAGGACATTGGCAAGACCCGTGGGCCAGGGACTGGAGAAGACCAGTCAGGTGCCCGCATCTTCAAGGCTGGAGAAAGGCCTGACCTCTTCCAAGAGGCCTTCTGTGAGGACAGTCACTTCTCCCCTGGCCTGAAAGCCCCCTGGCCCCAGCCTGTGGCTCCTGGATGTCCCCAGGCAGAGCGCCCAGCTCGCTGGTGTGCCCGTTCATTGGTCTACTTCCTGGTCTGCCTGCGAGCGTATTAAGAGCAAGGACTGGGTCTGACTCATCATCACACCCCCAGGATCGGCACCGAGCGAACCCTCGAGCGACCCGTGAGTGAGTATCTGAAAGCTGCAAGTTCCGAGTTCTCAGGGCTACCTGGGGACCAGACAGCGGCCAGGAGACGGTCAGCTGCCAGCCGGACTCGAAGCGTCAGCTGTGACCTCACCCGCCTTCCCTGGCCAGCCCTTGGCTCTGACGGCAGTGAGGGGTCGGGGGGACAGGGCGCCACTGAGGCACAGGGGGGTGCTGCCTGTTGGCCAGCGACTCCCTCGGCGAGGTCTCTGCTTGGGCAGATGACCCACAGTGAGGGACGGACTGGAGATGGGGAAAGTCCTAATGCTAGGTTCCCACCAAACACCATTGAGCTGGGGGCCTCGGGGGCCTGTGGGGAGGGGGGTTTGACAGGGCCCTGGCGCCTTCCTCAGGGCTCCCATCCCTCAGGGGTAGATTCCCAGGGCCTCACAGGTCAGGTGCACTACCTGGGCCAGACCTTGGCCTTGACCCCTACAGATGACCCCTCCTGACCCCCTGATGGCCCCCTTCTAGCCCCACGTCAGCCCTGTTGATACTCTGTTGCTCCTTTTGGCTTCCTAGGGCTCAAGGAACGGAGGCCCAGTTAGCATCTTCTGCTTTTTTTTTTTTTTTTTTGACCTTTTTGAGACCTAGCTAAGTCTGGTCTGCAGTCTTTGGGGAGGCTCTGGATTTGCAAGTGCTAAGATGGAACGAGGCGCCCTTCCACCAGCTCTGGTCCTGGCTGCCCAGAACATTCCAGAACACAGGCTGCAGCAAAGGGCAGAAAAGGCAAAGCCCGTCCCTCAGCCACCCTGTCTCCAGACTCAGCCCACCTCCCCGCCCAGGCAGTAGAGACCGTTTCCTTGCTCTTTTTAGCAGGTTCAGTTAAAGACCGTCGAGGAAGTTACCTCGCCCAGCATTTTCAAAATCCCAGAGTCTGGAACCTTCTCTGAGGTCAGCCCCAGAGGAAACACCTCACGCCTGTCCCTCTCCATTTGCTGAAGCGCAGCGGCTGGTGCCCACCATCTTCTACACAATGAAGCGGAGGAGAAATAAGGCGGATCGAGTTCGCCCACCCTCCAGCTCCCCCTCGTCCACGCAAGAAGTCAGCTTTCTTGGTGGTCTGTCATGGGATCTTTGCGAACTTCAAGTGCTGGCGTCCCCAGGGACCTCTCAGTCTCAGTCTCAGGAGTGGGGAGGGCGGGAGTGGAGGCTTTTCCAGCGTCTCTAGACTGTAGTCCTATTTACACTCCACTCCCAGCATCCCCACCCCCTCCAGCCTGGCCCACATTCCAACAGGACCCCCGACACCGCCACCGCCACCGCCACCGCCACCGCCAATGCCCTCCAACCCTTAGAGCAAGCTGGCCGCCTCCTGCTCGCTCGCTCGCTCGGCTAGGCGGGGCTTCCCTCCAGCCAGGCTGGGCCCAGGCAGCTCCCTCTCCTGGACCACCTCCCACTCCTCCCTGCCTCCAAGGCCCCCTCTGAGAAACCTCTGAACACCTCACCCTTCGGTGGCACCCGCCCCTGAAGGCTCAGGCTCCTCGGGGGAGGTGCTGGTTTCTCCTAGTCACTCGCTCATCCCACAGGTATCTGCTGGGGGGGCGCGCGGGCAGCAGGCAGCCACTGTCCTAGGCCCCACGCCCTGTCTTCCCCTGCCCTGGCCTCCCGCTCTCCTCCTGCTTCCCTCTCCCTCCCCCCTCTGCTGGGCTCACTTCCTCTACCTGTCTCTCAAAGCTGGCACTCCCCGGAGTTCCCTCCCCGGCCCTGGACCTCCGTTCTTCCCCTCCTGGTGACCTCATGCTCTCCTGAGCTGGAAACCACCAGCCTCCAGCCGCCTCGTGCTCATGACTCCCAGACCCAGAGCTCTGGCCCCAGCCAGCCCCCGAGTGGCAATGAGCAGGTCCGGCTGACTCCCCGCCCAGCTGTCTGGACGGCCCCAGGGGCTCTGACACACTAGAATAAACGTCACTGAGTTGGGAGGGAGCAAAAATAGTCTGAGATGTGTTTTTAAGTGAGAAGGGCCGATGTGTGCAATTCGGGAAGCTCTATGTATGCTGGGCAGCCACCTGCCGTGGACGCACGCTTACGAACACGGACACCGCACACCATCCAGAGAGACACAAGATAAATTGCTAACAACAGTTCTCTCTGGGTGGCCGAACCGAGAGTGACTCTGATATCTTCTTTTTGCTTACTTGCTTCCTCGGATACTTCCATTATGGACACTCGCCGCTTATGTTAAAAGAAGTAACACTTCTTTTTAAATGAAAAGAAAAAGTATTTTTAGATTGAGATTCCAAAACTCTTTAGCGCAAGCCTGGGGAGGACTATAATTATCTCGGACGGGGATTGGCACACTTGTTCTGTAAAAGGCCGGATAGTCAATATTTTCGGCTTTGGGGGTCATACGGTCTCGGCTGCGATCCCACCATCCCCCCGCCCTCTGTAGAAAGTGCCCGAAGACGGACACAAGCGAGTGGGGCTGCCTTCCAGTCAACTTGAACTCGTGGGCGCAAAAATCTGAATTTTATGTCATTTGCAACGGCACAGAATAATTTTTTCCTTCTTTTGAATTTTCCCCAACCGTTTGAAGCCGCACCGACCATTCTCGGCTCGCGTGCCCTCACTCACTGAGGCTGCCCCCGAGGGCCCGGTGTCTCTCCGGCATTTGAATCCAGCACCCAGTCCCTTGGGAGGTTCTTTTCTCCTCTTATCTGACAGCGGGGAGGCCTTCCAGGGTTTCCTCAGTCACCCGGGCCACGGCAGGGAGCGGCTTCGCAGGCCTCGGCTGGGGGAAACCCTTGTCTGGGCTCCAGAGTTTAAAAGAACGGAGGGCGGGGTCGGGCCGGAGTCTGAGAGCACAGCTCACCTTAGCGGGGGCCGCGGCAGAGCTGGAACCCCAAACCGGTCGTCTTGTATGGAGCTTTAGAAATCCCTCGGTCTGTGCGCTCACTTTTCAGGTGGAGAGGGCAAGACCCAGAAAGGGGGATGACCTGCCCCAAGCCACTCGTCTGAAGGGGCAGAGCTGGGACCAGAACTGACCGTCTGTGGCTGGGACTTCAATGCTCTCTTTGCTCCTTTGGGGACTGCGAGGGACTGCGAGGACCTGCCCGGAGAGAGTGCTCCCGCCAGGGCAGCGGTACCAGGCAAGCCCGCTCAAGGCTTCCCTGCCTCGGGAAGGAGCAATGTCAGCCATGGCCCCAGCCCGGAGCATGGCACCTGGCCCAGCCACATTGGGGGTACGTACGGCCAGCTGATACGGGGAGTGGCTCTGGGGCCCCCCGTCTGGCCTCATCCCGTGCCCAGCTGGCAGAGGTGGTCTGGGGACCCAGCACTGCTGACGTTAGGAGTGATACCTCGGGCACAGCACCTGTCTCCTACCTTCTTCTGGGCACTGAATCCTGCCACGACCCGGAAAAGGACAGACCAGGGCCCGGTCACCCAGCAAAGGTCTCCTTTGCTGGATGCCTGGGGCCGGAGGAGAGAAGCAGCCCCGGTTCCCGAATGGACCCCCCCAACCCCCGGCCCCACAAAGGCAAGCAAGGGTAGGCTTCTTGAGAAGCAAAGGTGTAAGGACAGAAATCATTCTGGAGTTTTGTTAGAACTTACCACAACAACCATAGAACACAGAAGGTCCTTGGAATGAGGGAGAGTGGAGACGTTTTAAGAATAGTTCCCTTGCCCCATTTGAGGCCTAAGCTGTGGTTTCCACAGGGACTGAGCAGAAGTCAGGCTACTGAGAACTACTGCAGCACGTGGCCCAGTGACTCGGATGCCACCGGCCCCTGCTCGTGACACGAGGCGCAGCAGAGCAGTGTGGTGGCCGGTGTCTGTCATCCCCGCAGGACATGTGGTGCTCCTGCTCTTCCCGTTTTCTCACGGAGAGAATCCAAGGCTTGAGTGAGCGAGGTCCTGCACCTGAGGCACCTCCCTCAGCAGCAGGGGCGGGAACGGAGCCCACCCCGGAGTCGCCAAGCAGCCCTCCCATGCTGGACAGAAGGCAGGTGCTCGCATTTTAATGAATGAATGCCCCCGCCGGCCACCACAGAGTCCCCTTGTCTGTCCCCACCCCTCCAATTCCAAGGAAGACTCGATTTAATGTCTAGGTGGAGGGGCAGCCCAGGGTGAGACCCTGGTCCACGGTTCCAAGAAAGAGGGTCTCACCACTGACCCTTCAGAAGCTCTGGCCGATGCCTCCTTACCCAGGGTGCCCTGTCTCACCAGGGACACTCACGTGCGCAGGGAGCTTCAAGACCCTTTCTGGTTGCAGGCCAAACCTCACACTCGCCTCCTGGTCCCTCCTCCCCTGCAGATGAAACTGTGAAGATTCCAGAAGCAGATGGGCTCTCCTTCAGACAGGAGTCCTGGCTGAGACGCGCCTACAGCCTTCCCTCTTCTTGATCGGCCGCAGCCCAGCCCCCAGCTCTGTGGCGCTCCCGGGCCCCAGGCCCTCGCCCCAACTGCCGTTGGCCCGGCCTTAGAGCTGGGTTCCAGGGGTTTGCACGCAGCCGAGGGGGCCAGAACGAGACAAGCCCAGCTCTGGGGAGCTCCCACCTCCGGAGATGGCCAAGTGCCCACTCAGCAGCTGATGGCCGTGGGGCAAAGGGAAAGGGTCCAGGGCCGGGGAGGAAAGGGGCAAGGGCAGGACACAGAAGGGACCTACAGAAGAGCAATGTGATTGCTCCCAATGAACAAGGTGCAGCTAATCAGGTGAGTTTGGACCCAGGCAGATGACAGAGGAGAGCAGGGACTGCGATTAATTAACAAAGTAGCAGCGAGTGAGGGTCTTCTTACCCCGGGGCAAGGAGGCCCCGAGGTAAGAAGTTTCCCAGCTTCCGGTACCCACCTCACTCATGCTGGAAACCAGAGGGCAGAGTCCCCACTACACAGATTCCTGTTCCCCTCTTGGCAGGTTTCCAGCCACCCCTTTCTCCCCAAACAGGAGGAGCAGGAAAGATGCCCGGGGCCCAGGCTGCTGGGATTAGGAAAGCCTGCCTCCATCTCTACCCCAGAGCCAGGCACGGTGTGATAACTGGGAAATTTCCTTCCCAAATAACCATGCACGACTCAGCTAAGAGTTGCTAAGCATCTGCTACACACCAGGCACTGTGTTAATTTAGTTCATCTAACAACCCGACCTATGATGATTCCCATTTCACAGATCAGGAAACTGAGGCTCGGAGGTGTCTGCCGAGGCGATGGGGGTCTGCTAGCATGTTCTGGACCTGGATTCCAGCAAGACCCTGGTTCGCCCTCCCCGTTAGGTCTCAAACTCAGGGAAGGAAGGGAATCGGGAGCGATGGATAGAGATGCTAGATGAGAGTCCCAAACAGGGTGACCCCCCCCCCCAAAAAAAGAGGCAAGGTTGGGGTAGAAGCTGGGAAGACCAAGCCAGGCCCTGCCCTACAGCATGGGGCATGTCGGCAGACGACAGAGTCTGGGTCTACAGAGAAAACAAGTGGAGCCCGAAAGGCAGTCTCATGTCCCCAGGGACCCAGGGGGTGGCTTCCCAGGCAGGTGGCTGGGTCCCAGGAGATCTCAGACCAAGAACCTACTTGTTCCTTGGATCTGGTGTCTCCTCTCCTGTGACCCACGGAGAGGCCTGGCTCTGCCTGGCACAGAACAAGTGGGAACCTCCTTACCCAGGGCACCACGCCCATCCTTCCTTCTCCCGGGGACTGATGGCAAACCAGAGAACTCCGGAGCGGGCCAGGATCTCCCCGGAGGGGGCAGGGACCGTGAGCAGGGAGCTCAGGGTCAGTCGGAGGCGGGCTGGATCCCACTTATGTGAGACTTGGGGAAAGTTGGTCTCTCATAGCCTCTGTTTTCTTGCCTATAAAACGGGATGGCAATGCCTAATTTATGCAGCCATGGGACACGCTGCTGGGCACCCAGTAGATATTCTCTAACCGGAAGCCACTAAGGCATTTGGAATTCAGATGTAACTTACTGAGTCCACTCTGGCTCTGGAAACCCCCGTAAATATGGGAAGAAGGAGGGATCCATTCTCCTGGAGGGGCATGGGTGGCCAGTGGGGAGAGTCCCAGGGCCATTGAGGTTGAGGTTGCAGGGGTGGGGGGAGGCCAGCCTCACAGGCCCGTCTGCTACACAGGAGGTGGCTAGGACAGACTAATTGGAGCCACTAGCTCCTCTGTGGCAAGGTGACCCTCTCTCTAGACCGCCTTCAAGATGCAGACCGGAACCCAGAAGCCAGTGTTGCCTGGGACCACCCTTGCCTCCCCTCAACACTAAGTCATGTGTCCAGCCCTCTCCCAAGGGAGACTAAAGGTAGGGGATCTCTGCGGGGGCGGGCGAGGCTGGCAGCCAGTCCTCCCAGCATCCTCCAGGATTCTGCGCCCTCGGCCCAGTGTCCCGGAATGTGCTGTGTGCCCATGCCCAGTGGAAGATGCCCCCTGCATCTCACAGGGTCCTGGTGGTGGGGGCGGGGGTGGGGGGGGGAGACACATGGACACAAACTGGTGCTGGCAGTGAGTCACAGCGCCCAGGCCACCATTGAGGGAACTGCGGAAGAATGGGCTGGGGGTGGGAATGAGATTCTGGGGCGCTGACCTCTCACCCCTCACACAGCCCTAACTTTCGTACCCCTGCTGTGAGGAAAGGGTTCAGAGAGCATTGAAGAGGCCACTGGTGCCTAGGACAGTGCTGATCCCACAGCACAGAAAATCGGTCACTGTCTCGACAGCCCAACGCCCACAGGGCCTGCAGACAGCTCCAGGGGACTCCCCGCACCGCTGCCACAGAGAGAAGACAGGCCTCCAGCCCCCACCGATTTCAGATTTCAGATTCCTGATCCTCTTCCCCAGCCGCTCAGACAGCCCCCTGCCACCCATACAGCCAGCCGAATCCTCCGGGCTCAACAGGCCACCGCCGCCCTTCCCTCCGGCTCTATTAACCCTTTGCTTACTGCTGCTGCGGGCTGGGAGCCGCTGCCCCTGTGGTCTCCCGGGGGGGGGGGGGGGGTCAGGGGAGAGGCAGCAATCCCCAGAGGCCCCAGTCCGCCCCCAGTGCCCCCACGCTGTCCTTTCACCTTCACCCCAGGGCTCTGGTCTCCCACCCTCCAGCCTGTCACTCTGGAAAGTTCACCGGAGCCCAGAAAGCCCTTCAAGGTGCGATCTGGCCCCACACTCGCGCGGGCTCTCCCGTCACTGCAGACTCCCGACCCTTGCCCTTCCCAGAAGGAAGGGCGATGAGAAAGCGCCTGGTCTGAACCTGGGTGGAAAACTTTGCTTCCTAGGGTTCCCGGGGGTGAGAGTGAGTTCCGGCAGAGACTCCCCTGGGGTGGGGGGGGATCTGCGATGGCGAACCGGCGCACCTGGAACTTGGGAGGGGTCTGCTCGGGGCATCGCCCGCCCCCAGCACGCGAGCCAACACGCCTCGTGATCTACGATCTCCCCGCGGCGCTCTGGCATTGCCCTCCAACCTCCCGCCCCAGGGCAAAAGCAGACCGGCGCCTTTAAGAGCCGCTCGGCTTACCTTTGCTCGGTTAACCCGGAGCCCCCCTCCTCCGACCGCCCCCTCTCCCCCCTCCCACGGCGCGTCGCCCGCGGGACTCACCGCGCGTGTCCTGGGGGCCGCGGTGCGCCGGCTCCCGCCCGCGACAGCCGGGGTGCCGCGGGGCTGGGCGCCGTGCCCTGAGCCCTGCTGGGGTCCCTACCCGGGCTCGGGGCTGCTTCCCCTGCTCCGGAAAGGTGAGCGGCTCCCCAGAGAAGCTGCAACCTGAGCTGGAGGAGGAGGAGGAGGAGGAGGAGGAGGAGGAGGAGGAGGGAGAAGGGGAAGGGAAGGGAGGGTGGAGGAAGGTGGGGAAGAGGAGGGAGGGGGAGGAGGAGGAGGAAGGGAAAAACCCGGCCCCCGCCAGAGTTTTTCACGTGTACAAGTTGACTCCTCCCCCGTCCCTCCCGCCCTGCCCACAGCCACTGCCAATCCCCAGGGCTCCCTCTGCCCCGGTGCCCACCCCTTTCTCCCACTCTGGGAACCAGGGTCCAAGTGCCTCTTCCGGTTTCGTTCCTAGGCCCTGCTCTCTGGGGCTGGCCCTGGCGAGAGCCTTGACCAGGCGCTGAGCCCCTCTGGGTCAGAGCACCCCAGGACTGGGGCGAGACCGCCAGGGGGGATTTGTTGGCCGTGCCTTTCTCTAAAGGTGGCTTTCTCACCTTCTGAGTCTGATCCTGGGTCCCAGCACCGGGCACCCCGGGAGCTAAGGCGCCCAGGCCCTTCCTGTTGGCCATTTGTCTTTAGTGTTCTTGCAACAATAGCCCTAGGGTTCTCCCTCTGCCCTGTCCAGTGGGACTTGGCATTTACCTTTTGGGACCGAGCTCCCATCTGGTTGACCCCACCTCTCTGGGGCCTCAGTGAAGCTTCACCCTTAGCCATCACCCCCACTTCCTGCCCAGGAAGGGTAATTCAGTTTGTCCTTTTGGCATTAAACTCCACAGGCCGGCCAACTGAGAATCATCCAAGAAATCTTACAGAATAGCTAGCGCTGGCCCAGCTTTCATTTTATGGAAGGGGAAACTGAGGCCCAGGAAGGAGATCGGACTGGCCCAACGTCTCACAAAGAGCTAGTGGCAAGCCACAGCTAGGACCCAGGCCAATGGCCACACCACCTAACTTCAGGGATCCAAGCAAGGCTGGGAAGCAGTGAGGGGCACAGTGGCCCCATCTGGGGCCTGCCCAGCTCACTATCCCCTGCAGGCTATGAGGAGAGGGGTGGTATCTCAGACCGTATGGGCAGCAAACCAGAGAGGCCTGTGTCCTCTGCCTTGCTGGTGGACATGATCCCTGAAGTCTGGGGGTCCTCACGGGGTGCAGGGGGGTGTGTTTTGAGGAGGGTGCTCCACAGCGTGGATTTGCGTCCTTTCTGGAAGCCATGGGCCTGAGGTCCCTCTTTCAGGAGCGCCGTCTGCCCTCTGCCACTAGCCCACATCCATCTTGCAACACGGGATCACCCCAGACTCCAGGAGGGCTGGAGATGCAGAAAGAAGGAAGACCCTGGGTGCTTGCAAGAGAGCAACTTGTGGGGAGTCTGCAGGGGCACCCCACAAAGGGCCTCCCAACTCCGCTACCTCTGTTTTCTCTGCCAGGGCATGTGGATTTCCTGGGCACATGCCCTCTAGAAAAAAAAGTCTGCCTAGTGCTGAAGGGGTACAAAGAGTGGATGGATCCAAAGCTCCAGGCTTTGGGGATAGCAGGCTGCTGGGCTGCAGGATCCACGTGTATAATAATAATATGGGGGTACAGAGGCCGTGCACAGGCAGGAAGGGACAGGGAGGGCAGGGGCGAGGGTTCTGGCTAAGGAAATGTGGGTACTAGAGGATTTGAGAGAATGGAGCCAAAGAGTAGAGTTTCAAGGAACCAGGGGAATGGATGAGGTCAAGAGGTTTCAACCAAAGTTTTCTGAATATGTCTTACATGCCCAACAATAGCCAGGATGCTGGGCACAAGGGAGAGATGGAACACAGTCCCTCGGGGAGCTCACAGTCGAATGGGACAGGGAACAAGAGTCAGGATGTTGTAGGATCCAGCTTAGAGCTGGGGCTGCCCATTCGGGGTGTTCTGCTGCTTGCACTCAGGGTCCCGGGTGAGAGGACAGCAGAGGGCAGGGAGGGGTTTCTGTTTTCCCAGGAAGGGTAGGTAACACCCGTGCAGAGTTCAGGGATGAGAGGCCAGAGCTTAGAGGGGCTGGGACTGGGGGTGACATCAAACATTTGCTCTATCCGGAAGTGTGGAACATTTCATGGGAAAGAGAAATCCCCAGGTCTGTGATGTAGGATGATCCCCAGCCAAGAGGAGGATGGAAGGTGGGGCACATCTGGAGCCGGGAACCCCAGTTTGCAGGTTGATCCTAGTGAAGGCTGATGCCGGCTTAGGCTGGAGCAGTGGCAGCAGGAAAAGGGGAGGGGACCAACCTGAGAGGTAGTCAGGAGCCAGGACCACAGAACTTTGTGTCTGTTTGAGTCTGGAACATAAGGGAGCTACCTCTGGTGTGATAGACCAAGCTGGATGCTTCTTGGGGATGCTGTGATTCCTAGAAACTCCTTTTATGGGTTGTGTGACCTTGGGCAAATGACTTAACCTTTCTGAGCCCAGTTTTTGCAATCTGTTATACAAAGATAGTAAAATTCATCTTCTGTGGTTGTTGTGTATATTAAAGATAATGTATGCCAAAGCATAAGGCTTAACTCCTAAGAGGAATTCAATAAATAGTAGATGTCATTACCGTTGTTTGTCCTTGCCACGAGCCTTTGTTGAGGATCTGACACATGCCACCGATTGTCCTCGATCTTTGGGACTTAAGTCTCAGTCCCTATTCTCATGGAGCTCCCCATCCAGCAGGGGAGAGGTATGCAGAGAAACCCTCATACAGCAAGGCAATATGGGCTGGGGCAGAGGAAGAGACAGTGCCCAAGGACCCAGAGACAACTTCACAGAGGAGAAGTGACAGCTTAAACAAAGTAGGGCCAGAGATGCTCAGAGATGGTCACATCACACACACCCCCCACTTGACATGGGATTGAGTTTTACAATCTGGAATGTTCGGTTTGGAACACATTGGTCATGCTCCTTGGGGTTGGGAGAAGGGGATGGACTGCAGGTGGGTGTCCGTGTGGAGCCCAGGGAATGGTTTTCGGAAGCCCAGCAGCCCCAGGGAAGGGCGTGAGCAGATGGGCACTTAGACGAAGGGACCGAGGTAAGAGCGAACGTGGCCACGTGGGCAGAGCTCGCTAGCTCTGTGTGTGTGTGCTCTTTGGGCCATCCTAATTTTTCTGTTTCCTGTCTGTGCCCTTCTAAAAATTCTCTGCAAAACCATTTGGTGTCCCCCGCCTTGCCTCCCATGCCAATTTTCTTTTTCCATATATCTCTCAAGGAGGCCGGTTTAGGAGAAGCAGCCCTACCTGGTCCCCCACGAAGGAAGGACTTCCGCCCTCTGGCCCCACCAAGCAAGACCTTGGGCTTTACAGCCACAGGGACTGTGACCCCTCGGAGTTTCCAGTCTGTAACGTGGCGACAGCGATAGTCCCTTTCTCATGAGGTTCTGATGTGAGGGAAACTCGGCGCCCAATCAGGGCTCGTTTCTCTTCTCTACCGCCTCCTTGCAGAGGGTCAGACAAGAGACTCTCAGCGAGGGGTGTCTGGCGCTCCAGCTTCCGGGGCCCCTCCCCTCTAGGCCCCACAGGCCCCTTCCCCTCTGCTGGCCTCCATGGCATCCGGGGGTGACCCTGGTCACCGCAGGGCAGTGCTGGCAGGATGACAACGGGGGCCCCAGGCGCAGCCCAGCCCACTTCCCCACTCTGATCCCATCTCTCCCCCCTGCTGCCGGAAACAAGCCACTGTGCCATGGGGACAGGACGGGCGTCCCTGGGTGCCCGAGGCCTGAGCGGGGAAGCTGGAAAGAGCTCTCCCTCACAGACTGTGTGGGCAGTGCATTCGAATAGCTTCTGAAAAACCAAAGTTCAAGCCCGCCTCCCTTTCCCCGGGGAGGGGCAGCATCCAGACAAGGAGAGTTCAGCCAACAGAGAATCTCCTTTCTGCACATCGCTGCGGGCTCCCCTCCCTTCGGACCCGGCTGCCATGCAGGCAGCATGCTTCCAAAAGCTCTGTGGGGCCACTGGGGAAGCCGGGAGGTCTGACTCTGCCCCGCCAAGGTGCGAGAGTCGTTTCGTTTATCTGGGCCTCGGTTTTCCTCCTCTGGAAAACGGGAATGACGTGAAAGCCGCCTCTCAGGAGGGTTCAGTGAGAGGGTGAGTGTGAAGGTACTTTGTAAACTCTGGGGAGATCTGCATCTATTTGAGATCACTGGTGTTTGGCCAAAGAGACCTTCTTAGGGTTCTCAGGAGACAAGTGAAAACCAGAGCAATGAGAAACAAAGTAAGAACACAGAGAAGATCCCCCCAAGAGCCTCAGGAAGGAGAATGGCATCGGGGACCTTAGCCCACAGAACAAACCCCCTGAGGCCTCGCTCCTTCCAAGTGTGCTGGTCATTCGGGACAGTGGGACTTGGCTAGACACAGCCGGTTCCTCCTCCTCCTCGGAATAAATCCAGACCATTGTTTTCCAGTGACTTCCAGAGAGGGGGGATGATTAGGGGACAAATGTCATTTACCTGGTTCCAGGCTGATTCCACTACAGAGCTGGAAGTTGCCACTTTGTCACTGTACCAAGCATCACATCGTCTCCTCACTGCTTGTGCTAAATGTACAGGCATGCGTGTCCTTGTGCATGTGTGAGCACACACACACACGCGCGCGAGCGCGCGCACGCACACATGCTGTGAACAACCGCTCCAGACTTCAGAGAGAGCAACAGCTGCATCTCTGGAGGGTTCCAGGAGAGGGCGGGCACATAAACGGAGTAAGCCAATCACAGCCCTGTTGACCCTAGCAACCATCAAACCAATTAGAGCCCCACCCCTGGGTCCAGCCGTGCCTCCCAAACACACCACAGACACACACAACCTGCGCTGCCATGGCAACGGAACCATCCCACAAAGCAGGGAATATGAGAAAGTGACCCTTAGCAACGAGACCGGACCAGCCGCTGGGGCGAGCATGCGGATAACCGCTGGCCAGCATTAGGTCACGAAGGGGAGGGGGTCCCCACACAGCGGGGGAGGAAAAGAGAGTTGGCTCATCTGCACTTCCGAAGTCCATTTGTTTAGCCCTGGGCCTCAGTTTGCTCCCCTGTAGAGGAGGTCAAAGACACGCTCAGCGTGCGTACTGCAGAATGGGCTTGTATTATCATAGAGCACTTCCTCCTCAACTACTAAATAAGGATAGGAACCATAGATTATCTTTTCAGAAAACCCTAGGAATTTTGAGACTTCTGGGTGAAGGAAAGTTGGCCGATCCCCAGAAAGACACTAAAGCCCAGCTCACGAGCTCATTGTAGAGGTGGACCTCAGTTCAGATTAAAAACATTTCCTTGGTGTCTACCACGTGCCAGGCGCCGATGCTGGCTTGCATCCGCTGGGGCCGGGTGGACCGCGAGGGCCTGCAGAACCTGCTGGTGGAGACATCTGGAAAGGTCGGGGAGGTCTGTTGGACGAGCCTGGAGCAGGTGCTTATGGGGCTGAGGACTGCCTTGGGGAAACTGCTCAGGGCCAAAGAAGAGGGCTGAAACTCAGACCCTGCGGGTGTCCCTGGCAAATAGGCTTCTGGCTTTCGTACTCCACCATCCTGCCTTTGGTCAGCTGCCAGAAAGATCTTAATTCAAAATGAAAATTCCACGAGGGGCTCCGGTGCCCAGCTGCTTCTTCTGATGGCTCCCCAACCGTGGGCCTTGGGCCCCCTCCTTCAGAATCTGATGGAAGCTGAGGGACTTCTTTTCTAGAGTCAAAAACAACCATGTCCAGCATTTTCCATTCATTTTTGGGAGCTATGGGCCTCTTGAAGCTCACGCGTGGACTTGCTCGGGGAAGAATGGCATCAGAAGCCCCATGTGGCTGGCCTCTGTGCCCCTCCTCAGCTCCCTTTGCTCCCCCCTGCCCCCCAAGAGTGGTACATGCCAGGCCACGTGGAACTCTATGCCCTCCCCTTGCACGCATCTCCACACTTCGCTGCTTCATGCCTTCGAACGTGTCATTCCCACCGACGGGAGAGGCTTCTTCCTTCACCTGTTACCTAGTAAACTCCTGCTCATTCTTCAAAACCCCATTCAGGAGTCCATACCTTACAATCTTTGATGCGGCCGGACAGGCTCGGTCACTCCTCAGTGTGAAGTACTCCCCTCACTGCGTGTCTCCCACTTTACTGGGCTTTCCTGAGGCCAGACACCACATCTTTCGTCTTTCTATCCCTAGTACCTAGTCTATCATAGGTCTGGAGAACCCAAATGGCAGGACTGAATTGGCAGAGGAAACGGCTGACAAGGGAGGAGAAGAATGTGCAGGCCTGGAGTTAGGACAGGAGCCAGGAGGAGAGAGGGTGTCAAGGAGGAATGAGGCGTAAGGGGTAATGGGGTTAGCAACGGGCCCAGTTTGCCCAGGAGTCTCCCAGTTCCAGAACTGGAAGCCCCAGGCCAACAGAGATGGCTGGTCAGCCTGGATCACTGACCCTAATGAGGGCAGTTCTGGAAGCAGGACTGGGGCAGAAGCCCGCATGCGGCAGGCTGGGGGGCGACTGGGAGACTTGGTGACTGCCGAGCCAGTGGGCTGGGCCAGGGAGGGCGGGCAGCCGGAACCTACCGAGGGCATCAGCCTCGAGGCCTGTCTCTCCCGATCCCAGTGCCCCGCAGAGAAAGCCAACAAGGCTGGCGTCAGGAACACCGTGTACACCTCGACGACATCTTCCCGAGGGGCTCCAAGGCCGCCACCTCTGTCCCCCCGACTGACCGTCCCCACCCCCCAGTGCCCACAGCACCAGTGGCCCTCTGTCCCCCACGTCTATAATATTTTGTCTGGTAAGCACAATGAATCCCGCTACTGGTGGACTCTTATCCTGAGAGTTATTTAAAATTTTTAGTGTGCGTTTCTAGTCCAACTAATTCGATTTGGAACTTCTTAAAGGCAGGGGTCATGCCCTCCCTCCCTGCGTCTCTTGCTTCCCTCTCTCCTTCCTTCAGTAAACACTAATTAAGCACTGTTTATCTGGTGGTCAAGGTGACGGGCACAGTTCCTACCCTCAGGTATCTCCATCTGGGTTCAGGCCTCCTCCACGTGGAGAACGTCATACCCCTGAACAGCGTGGGGAGGGGTATGTGTGAGGAGTCCACGCAGGGCTT
>CM053618.1:20148019-20191876 GCA_028646535.1 Procyon lotor
CTGGTTCTCCAGTAAAGACGAATCTTAAAGCCGCACCTCCTCCTCTTCTCAGAGCTAGATCATTTGAAAAGTTTTAACCTTCCCCACAGTGGCCTTCTCCTAAGGCAATTCATTCCAACCTGGGCTATGCCCTGTGCCTCTGTCCCTCCCCCAGAGAATCTGATGTAATCGGTCTGGGGAACAGCCCGGGGTCAGAGAGCACTTAAAAGGTCCCCAAGTGGGGCGCCTGGGTGACTCAGTCGTTAAGCGTTTGCCTTCAGCTCAGGTTGTGATCCCAGGGTCCTGGGATCGAGCCCCGCATCGGGCTCCCTGCTTGGCAGGAAGCCTGCTTCTCCCGCTCCCATCCCCTCTGCTTGTGTTCCCTCTCTTGCTGTGTTTCTCTCTGTCAAATCAATAAAATCTTTAAAAAAAAAAAAGTCCCCAAGCGATTCTAATGGGCAGCCAGGTTGAGGACCACTGGATCAGGGGAATCTGTGTGGTAAGGATTCTGAGCCTTTAGTCCGGACTGGCATCGGGAAGGGCTCGAAGGAGATGTCCCGTCTCCACTCGCGTAGCCCGATCAGATTTGCCCAGAAGCTGCTGGGCCTTTAAGATAAAGAAGAAAAATACGCCCCTACCAGGCCTAAAGGCAGCCCAGCCAAGACTTTTGCACTGCTGGCTCCCGTTAGATAAGAAGCCCAAACCCCGGGCTCTCAGCCAGCAATCCCGGGGTCAGGCAGTTGCTTAACCAGTTCAGTGGTGGCATGAACAAAATGCATCACTGCAGCAGTTTGTGGAATTCGAGGCTAGGAGATCTCGCTCTCCTCCCACACCTGCCCGGTGGCCTGGACAGCAAAGACAGCTGGTTAAGCGGTCTCCCTCTCTCATCTGGCTTCTCTCCGACTCTCCAAGAGCAAGGGATGACTTGGCCCCCAAATAGGCTGGGAGGATCTGTGTCATTTTGGAAAACACAGGAGAAAGACAACCAAGGAGAATGACAGGAAGGTGATCAGCAGCCCACATGGCTTTTCCTTGGGGTTTCTCTATTGTTGGCAAAACCCACACTGCGAAGACACGCTGCCCATCTCAGGAATTGTGGAAGAGGAAAGCAGAATGTCAACTGTCAATTCACATTGACCGAAGGATAAGAGTCACCCTCCCCTTTTCCCTTTCAGGGTCTGCCCACATACAAACACCCAGTTTAATCTCAAAATCCTTTATCCAGAAATCTCAGCGACCCAGGACAAAAACATGGGCTTGACTTCTGCTGCGACAGGGGTTCAGGCCCTCGTTTGGAGCCTCTTGACCTACATTTTCTTTCTGGTCCTTATTAGAATTGTGTTTCCACTAACATTTCCCGGATCCTTCCTCTCTGTCAGCACCGGCTGGCGCTGGGGATTCCTCGGGGATCCAGACAGAGCCCTGGTGCTCTGAGTCTATAATCTAGTTGAAAGCTACACGTCTGCCCCTTACCAGGGGATGAGTCTGACTAGGTTAAGAGCTTTAATAATAATAATAATAATAATAACAATAACAATAACCCCCCGATCAGTTCTAATAAGTCTGCTGAGAAGGTTTCTCCAGGTTGGTTGGTAACCTCCTCGGGAGCATCTCCGGTGAAATCTGAAGCTGCACCCTCCCACCACTCCCACTGCCCCCATCCCTGCCCCACCGCCCTCATCCCCGCCCAATACCCAGAGGGCAGGGAGAAACCAAGAAAGAAGCAGGCCATTCCAAGTTGGTAGGTGCAGCTTTAACAAGCAAAGGGAACTTACCCAGAAGGCTTGTCTTGGGCAGTGGCAAGATGACTAGGTCCACACAGCCGCCTCCCCCCCCCCACATCTGAAATTTACAGAGAGAGCGGCCTTAACTGGGTTCAGGCAAAGCCTACTCTCGGTGGTCTCAATACCACATCACCATCTCAAGGCCACATCCTTGCCGCAGCCTCTGGGAGAGGAAAAGGCAAGGGGAACCCACATTCTGAGGTCAGGGGAGGGGCCTCGGAGCCTCAGAATACCCGGGTCCAGCTCACCCATTAACAGGCAGTCACATCTGCTCGCTGACCTTCCCCAACATTCCAGCCTCCAGAAGATTACAGCCAGAAGATGCAAATGCAGGGGAGAACTTCTGGAGATAGCTGATAGTCTGGAAGCAGAGGGAAAACAAACAAACAAGCAACACCAACAGCTCAGAAAACACAGAAGTCTGGGGCCATTTAGTGCAGGGCAAGCTGTCTTATAGACCTCTGTGGGCTCCGTGATTTTCATACGGCAGTAAAATATGACTAATGGTAGCAGCTATGACTTACTGTTTGATGTCACGCCACGTGCTCCCATACAGACGGCTTCAGCAATTGCTCCCAGCCACCCGGCGAGACTCTCAGCTCCCCACTGGGCGGCGGGAGGACGGCCACCCAGCCACGAACCCCCGACCCCCTCTAGCTGGCAGGTGCCGGGTCAGAATTTGAGCCCAGGTCTGTCTCTCTTTCCGCCTGTCCCCAAAGTGATGCTCATGGTAACGAAACCAAGGGCACATAAGAGTTGGCAGGGAGGCCCTCATTTGGCGGAGGAGGAGACAAAAGGGAACGTCATTCCAAATATGCACAATTATATGTATTAAGATTCTTTGCTTAAAAAGGCAAAGAAGGGTGTTACATTTCAGGAAGACTTCCACCATATATGGTCCCCATAACACCGTCACAGGCTGGGTCCTGGGGCACAGAGACTGAGATGGGCACTTGGGGTCTATGACTTGTTAAGGAGTGTTCTTCACAGGACACCTGGGTGGCTTTGTTGGTGAAGCATCTGCCTTCGACGCAGGTCCTGATCCTGGGGTCCTGGGATGGAGCCCTTGCATTGGGTTCCCGGCTTAGTGAGGAGTCTGCCTCTCCCTCTGCTCCTCCCCCTGCTCCTGCTCTATCTCTCAAATAAATAAATAAGATCTTTAAAAAAAAAAAAAGTGCTCTTCAGGGGCTGCCTGGGTGGCTCAGTTGGTTGAGTGGCCGACTCTTGATTTTGGCTCAGGTTGTGATCTCAGGGTCGTGGGATCAAGCCCCGTATTGGGCTTCGGGCTTAACCCCGAGTCTGCTTGTCCCTCTCCCTCCGCTCTTCCCCCCACTACTCGCTTTCTCTCTCTCAAATAAATAAATAAAACCTTAAAAAAAAAATTCTCTCCCTCTGCCCCTCCCTCCTCTAAAAAGAAAAAAGAACGGTTCTTCGGGAAGCCCTGTAAGGCTCTGAAACAGGACAAAGGGAAAGAGCTCCCCGGAGCTTTGGTCCCAGGCAAAATGGAGGCCTGGCTGGATTCACAGTAGATGGGCGGGCAGGCAGGGTCCTCTGGATCATAAATAACATTGCAGGGGCGCCTGGGTGGCTCAGTCATTGAGCATCTGCCCTCGGCTTAGGTCCTGATCCCAAGGTCCTGGGATCAAGCCCCACACAGGGCTCCCTGCTCAGCGGGAAGCCTGCTTCTCCTTCTCTCACTCCCCTTGCTTGTGCTCCTGTTCTCGTGGTCTCTCTCTCTGTCGAATAAATAAATAACACTTTTTAAAAATAAATAAATAAATAACATTGCGGAGTTGTCCTCTCCCCAACTTAATGTCAAGGGACTGCCTTTTGTTTTTCCATATCAGTTAGTCTTTGGCTGTGGGCTGCCCAGGGTGGGTATAAACCGAGCAGGAGAAGCGGCCCTACGCCCCTGAGCACGACTCTCAGAAAGAGGGGTCCTCCATTAGCTTCTAGCAGCCAACCCCCACGGCAGGGCTGGGTACACTGGGCCGGGGAAGGAAATCTCAGCTAGCCAAAACGTCGTCCACTGACATACTCTGGACAAGGCATAATCCTCTGTGTCTTTGCTTTCCCGCTGGATCGTCGGCTTCCGTGTCATTAGATCTCAGTTCCTTGCACAGGGCTGGGCACCTAATAGGCTCTCCGTAAATATCAGCAGAATGATTCACAGGAGGAAAACTGTCACTGCTTTCAAAGAGGCAAACTATAGTTATCTAAAAAAAATTGCCAACTAAGTGAGGTATCACTGGGCTTAGGGCCACGCCGGAGCTCAAGAGACATCAGGCAGAAAGACTCATCGAGTGGGGGGGTACGATCTTCCCTCGGCGGCCGGGTTTGCTGAGAATGCAGATCTCCTCATCAAAGCAATACTGCTTCCCCACTTCGGGAGAGCATATCCCATCAAAAAGAACCTTTTGATGGCTTCTCACAAGCAGGAGACATACGTGCTGTCACTGAGAATTAATTGTCGAAAGCCTAGCCTGAGGAAATGCCCAATTTTCTCCTTTTTGCTACCAGATTTGGTATAAGCAAGAAGTAGACTGGCAGATGATTACTGATGTGTTCTCGACACCTCTCCAAATGGCCTACTTTTGCAAGCAGCGTCCCACCTTTAAATAAAGCTGCTAGCAAATGCAGAAAGCTGTCTATGTTCTCTTGCCAAATTGCAGTATTGGAGTTATAAGAGAAATACAGGAAACCTCTAGAATCCACATGGCTGCTGCTGCTCTGATAAAGAAAAATCCCTGGACCCCGGGATCTCACATGCTAGGATGGACTCTCACTTTCCACACTTGTCCAACATCGAGAAGGATGCGTGACACCATCTGACCTCTGACTACGGTTACAGGAATGGACACTGGACACAGTGGGGAAGTGGACTGGTTTCGAAAGAAAAATCAGGAGATGGAAGGCATCACGTGAAATGGGGCTAAGGGCTGTTTCACTAGGCTTCCATTAAAACCAAACAAAATCATGGTAACCATTACTGGAAGTTGGGGGCTGAAAGTGACTCTGGGGCTAGAAAAAGCATGTGAGTACCTCAGATCTCAGATGGGCTCTGCTGGAACCACCCTGAGGTTGGTGTCCATGTACCCGCCTGTCACAGGACCTGAGGGCACCCTTCCTGGTCTGGCACATTCTGGAGGGGTTCCCCTGGGCCCCACGTGGAAAGTCGAAGGCTCATCCGGATACAGTTCATCTGGGGTGGGATGCTGGCGAAGAAAGAAGAAAAGGACAGCCACTGTGACACAGAGTGGCACTTATGATGAGGGAGGACACTAGAGGGCTGGCAGCAGAGTGTAAACTGTAGGTCACTGAGCTCCCACTTATTTTTACGCGCCCTTGCGAGTGTGTGAGTTTGAGACCCCGATACTGTGAGCAAATACTGTGGATAATTGCTTGGTTTCTTTTTTCTTTTCTTTCTTTTTTTTTTTTTAATTGCAGTGAAATATACCCAAAATTTACCCTGTGGGCCATTTTTCAGTGTACGGTTCTCTGACGAGGCACACGCACCCCACTGGGCGACCATCCCCGCGGTCCATCTCCGGAATGTCTTTTGTCCTCCAAGACGGAAACTCTGCGTCTCTTCAGCTCTCCCGCCCCCTTGCCAACCAGCTGCTACCTTCCTTCCGTCTCTAGAAATCGGCCTCTTCCAGGTACCTCGTAGAAGGGAAGTCCTACAGCCCGTGTCCTTGTGTGACAGGCTCGCTTCACTTAGCACAATGTCTTCAAGACTCCTCATGGCTCAGTTTCTGACTCAGAATTCTGGGGCTCAGTTTACGGATGAAACTGAGACCCCAAGAAAGCCCTACATTCCTACAAGCAGCAGGGGGCCCACTTGGGATGGGAACCTGGATCCTCTCAGTCCCTGCTAAGGGCACCTTCCTCCATGTCACTCTTCTTTCTTCTCCTTTTCCTTCCTCTTCTTATTTAAAGATTTTATTTGTTTGAGAGAGAGAGAGAAAGAGAGAGCACAAGCAGAGGGAGCAGCAGAGGGAGAGGCAGAAGCAGGCTCCCCACTAAGCAGGGAACCCTACATGGGCTCAATCCCAGGACCCTGGGATCATAACCCGAGCTGAAGGCAGACGCCCAACCCACTGATCCGCCCAGATGCCCCACATTGCTCTTCTGGGACCAGATTTCGACTCCCCAGGAGGGAAAGTAGGAAAGACGAGCTCTTCACAACAGCAGACCCATCCTTGTTCATAAGGGTTGTGAACCTGCCTTTCTCGCGGTTGGCCCCTTGGAGGGGTTGCCCAACATCAGTCTCATGAAAGGGGAAAGAGGGGCCTACTGATGAGGACGGTGGTGGACATTAATAACATATTCCCCTCCTAAGAGCCAAAACACAGTTGCAACCAAAAAAAAAAAAAAAGACAAACTCACCCTGTCCCCTCCACATACTTTTAGTGAATCCTTGAACTCCAAAGAGGATTTTAACGATGGCCCTCTAGGAAATTGTAGCTGTCACACCATTCTTATTGCCAGGAAATGAGGAGAGCCGCGCTCATTCACGTCTGAGTGTTTCTAGAATAACCCCCTTCTGGCTCTCCCGGGATTGATTCTCGGGGTTACACGCCACCCCCCCCCAACACATGAGAACATTCGCAGGAGCCATTATATTACAGTGAATGTGGTCCTTGAAGGCTGAGAGGGAGCTCGCGGTAACCAGGCTGACGAGCACGCAGATGTCCTCCCCGCTGCTCCCCTGCAGCCTCTCGCCCCCCCAATCTGCCCCCCGCTCTGCACCCACCTGCTTTGCCAGAATGCCCGTGAAGGATGTGAGAGCAGGCTGCCTACCCAGGCGGGCACGGGCGCCCTGCGTGACAGCGGCGCTGGCGTTCTGTACCCTCTTAGCAGCTTCCTTCCTTCTTGAGCAAGCTTGTTAAAAGTTAGAGGGGCTTCACACCAGCTAATTGGTTTCCGTCTCCTTTTCTGCCACGGAGCTTTCTACGGGGAGTCTTCCTCCTGAAGCACAGGCTACGGCGGTTAGGCGCTTTCCCATTTTAGTCTCGAGATCATTTCGTGCTTCAGGCAAGAGCGAAGTTTAATTTTACTCCAAACATCAGGCCCTTCCCATTACTCTAATCAACAAGACTTTTCTTGGCTGGGGTGGGGGTGGGGCCTGCGGAGAGAAGGAAAGAGGGGGAGGGGAAAGGCAAGAAAGGCAACCTCCCCATGTCAATAATCCTTTTCCTTGCATGAAGAATTATCATCAGCTACTATAGATATGAATAATGAGGTCTAGCACTTCTTTATTTATGACTGTAGCAATGAAAATAACTTGGTACTTAACCAATTATTTTTAAGAGGTGGTAGCACAGTGTTTCTTTGAATGTTGAAAACCAGAAATAGAGCCTTTAAGAATTTCTTCCATCTGCCAGCCTGGATGTTGGCTGGGTAGAGATTTTAACAGCACACATGTGATAGATAGGCTGGGCCTCCTCACCCACTATGTAGAACACAAGCCCATGAAACCCAGCGCCCCTCTGTGACATGCAATTAGTTGAATTCTGCTTCGCCAGCCAACGCTCCACCGCTGAACTGCTGGGCAATGGGGGGAGACAGAGCCTCCCGTCTGGGCGGCAGGTCCTCCCGGGGGTAAGTAGTGACATTTACCGGAATGAGCGCCATGCTGCTCTGGGAATGACAGCCTATCACAAGGGTAAACACTGCATAATGAGGTTGATCGGCAGCGCCTTGCTCATTTCAGGAACTTCTCACAGGGATGAAAAGGAGGCAAAATCTGGTTTTGTGGTTTTGCATGTCACTTTGGGTTGGGATCGGCTTAAAAAGGAAGTGGGCTCGCTCTGCGAAGAGTGAAGCCACCGCTTTGAGAAGAGATCCAGAGACGATGAAGGTACGGTCCCCAACCCAAGGAGCTCCAGGATTTGTAGGGGAAGGCAGACAAGTCGTTAGGACTGGAAACATACAACTGCCTGATGGCTGGGAGTTTGCCCTTGACAAGAGGAGAATAAATTTCCTTACAGATTCCCTTATATCTCTATATATCCCTGAGACTGGTGGGAGAGGGAGCTCTGCCTGGGAATTTGATTTGGCCCAAGGTAAGAAAATCTCAGCGTCGTGGCTTCTGCCGGATCCGTGTGGAGCTAGAGGTCAGGTGGGGGCGCGTAGGGCACTCTGTTGGGAAGAGCAGCTAAATAGGCTCCATTCTCTCCTGCCCACAATTTAGCTTCCTCGTTATGCCCGAGATTTCAGAAAAGCCTCTTCTACAGCCCGTGTAATACTGGGAGAATTGGAGCTCAGGGCCACGGTGGGAGTGGCCTCTTCTGCTCCAGCCCTCTGTTGGTGTCAGCTTGGTGGTGGCCGTTTCCTGTGGAGGATGCTGGTCCTGATAGTCAGCCCTACCCCGCATACACACTTTCCCCGCATGGCCAGGGGAAGGTGAGCCTTGAAGAGAGGGTCCTGAAATACTTGGGTCCCATCCACATCACCAATATTCACACGACAGGGCAAGTGCATTTTTAGGGGGGTTAACAGTTTCCTTTCATCCCCCACCCTATTTGCTCTGGACAACCGTGGCCACTCCTTCTCTCCCTAGCTCTCCCGAGAAGCCAGGGAAGCAGGGGGGAACCAGCAACATGGAAGACAATGAGGGAGGCAGGGAATGTTAGTTCTTTTTTTTTTTTTTTTTTTTTTTAAGATTTTTACCTATTTATTTGACAGAGAGAGAGAGAGAGAGAGAGGCAGGCAGAGGGAGAGGAAGAAGCAGGTTCCCCACTGAACATGGAGCCCGATGCAGGACTCGATCCCGGCACCATGGGATCATGACTGGACCTGAAGGCAGATGCCCAACCAACTGAGCCACCAGAGACGCCCTGGGAATGTTAGTAGAGGTGTTCCTCTTCTCGAGTTTTTACTTCTGAGTCAAGTTCAGACTCATGAATCTGATCCCCGAGACCATGATCTGAATGAATCCTGCCTTCCTTCTGGCCCCATTTCTCACCACTTCCCCTTCCCCTTCCTTGTGGTTCCCCAAACTTGCCTGGTCTCTTTCACATACTCATCTCCATAAACATTATGCCCTTGACCTGAACATGTTTCCCGTAGCTCACCAGCTTTTCTCCCCCTTCTTTTGATTGCCTCCTACTCATCATGCAGGATTCTGCAATATTTCTCCCACGTGCGCTCCCAACATCTGTGAAAGTCGCCCTCTTCTGTGCTCTGAGGGCACCCTGTCCTACCATCTCAAAGATACCGCTTAACACTGTGACATCTGTTGGCATCCTTATCTCCCCAGTCAGACTGCATGTTCTTTGAGAACAGGGACTATATATTGATTTTATTTGCTTTTCTATTGAGAGTGTGCAGGAGGTATTAAATAAATCATTGAATCAATGAATGAATGGTGAAACACTTCCTGGAATCAAACCTGTATGCCTGAGTCTTTTCCTTTTAGACAAGTTTTTCCCAAAGGTGGAACCAGTCCCCAGAGGTCATAGACTCCCGATGGACCTACCCCATTGGTCCTCTGGCCTGACTGTTAGGATCAGTCTGGCTGAAGCCCGAGCTGGGACTCTTCCTACATAAGCATCTGATGGTGATGGACTGCCGCTTTTTAAACCCTGTGCTTTTTAAGCCTTAATATGTGGGAGAACCCTGGGGTCCCGTGAAAAGGGAGGTTCCGGGCTAGTCGGGGAGGGTAGGTCCTGAGATGCTAATGCCGCTGGCTGGGGACTCACACTTTTGAGTGGTAAGGGCACTAACCAGGTGCCTTGTGCGGTCTCTCTCACTAGTTGCAGGATTTCAATTTATAAAAATTAATTGGCAAAAATGGAAAGTACTGAAGCAGCCTTCTAGGAGACATTTGGGTTTTTCAATGCTTAATTATATTAAGAACAGAAGTGTCCTTTTAAAAGAATATATAACCATCAATGTAGGTTGCTTCCTCCTATTCTCATATCCAATCTTCTCCCTTGTCTGTCTCATACAGAGGCTGCTCAAGTTCAAATGCTCACATTCCCACCCTCCCTTACTGTTGTTTTTTTTATTTTTTAAGATTTTGTTTATTTACTTTGACACAGAGAGACAAAGCACAAGCAGGGGGAGCAGCAGAGGGAGAGGGAGAAGCAGGCTCTCTGATGAGCAGGGAGCCTGATGCAGGGCTCGATCCCAGGACTCTGGGATCATGACCCAAGCCGAAGGCAGATGCTTAACCGAAGCTTCCCCTCTCCCTTACTGTTCTTATGGAGAGGGATGTGGTTAGCTCTTGTGTTCTCTGGCCTGGGCTACAGAACTAATTTCAGCAGTTCAAAGACAGTAAGCTAATGTCTTTGTGATTCTCCCAGCCCTTCTCATATGCTTTTTACCTCATGGTCACAGAATAGCTGCTGCTGCTCAATAAGATCTAACATCTCTCTCTTTTTAAGTAATCTCTACACCCAGTCTGGGGTTTGAACTCATGACCCCGAGATCAAGAGTCACATGCTCCACCATCTGAGCCAACCAGGCAGCGCCCAACGTTTCTTAATATCACTGAACATCTAGTCAGTTCAGATTTTTTTGTTCTTAATTTTTTCTACAGTTGATTTATTTGAATCAGAATCATATTATGTTTGGTTATTTTTACCAGTGTTATATGTCTTAAGCTCCAAATTTCTTATGAGATAAAAATAAATTCTTGTTTAAGTTTCCTCATCAGAGTTTTATGTTCCTTGCAGTCCAACTATACTACAGTATTACCATTTTAAATATTAAAATTTATTCTCTCTCATTAGCAAATTAACATACTCTGCTTATAGAAATCTTTAAAAATGTGGAAAAGTAGGAATAAGGAAAAGAAAATTAGAGAATCCCATCATGGAAGTACTGTTAACATTTTTGTGTATTTTCTTCTGGTGGTGTTTGTACAAGTTGGGATAACATATTAAAAAATATCATTTAGGGGTACCTGGGTGGCTCAGTGGGTTAAAGCCTCTGCCTTTGGCTCAGGCCACGGATCTCAGGGTCCTGGGATCAAGCCCTGCATCGGGCTCTCTGCTCAGCAGGGAGCCTGCTTCCCCCTCTCTCTCTGCCTGCCTCTCTGCCTACTTGTGATCTCTCTCTCTCTCTGTCAAATAAATAAGTAAAATCTTTAAAAATGTATATATCATTTTAAAAAGTAAGCTTAAAAAATAAAAAATAATTTTAAAGTAAATTAGGGGTGGGGCACTTGGCTCGCTAAGTCAGCAGATGTGCAACTCTCGATCTTGGGGTCATTCGTTTGAGCCCCACATAGGGAGTGGAGTTTTCTTAAAAAAGAAGTGTATCAGGGATGATGAAAATATTTTAAAATTGATTGTGGCAATGGTTGTATAACTCTATGAATAAACTAAAGATCATTGAATTGTACACTTTAGGTGAATTGTATGACTTGTAAATTATATCCTAATAAAACTGTTATTAAATTTTTATAAATAAGCATCTTCTGTTATAAATTCGTTGTTAGTATTTTTAATTGTTGTATAATCTACCAATCTATCAAGTATTTGATAATACTTCCATTTATCAAACTATTCCCCTGTTGTTGGATATTTGGGATGGTTCTACATTTTGGTTACCATAAAAATCGCCAAGGTCAACTTCTTGGTATTTAAGAGTTCTCTTGGGGCACCTGGCTGGCTCAGTCAGTAGAGCGTGCAACTCTTGATTTCGAGGTCATGAGTTCGGGCCCCACATTGCATGTAGAGTTTACTCAAGAAAAAAGAAAAGACTTCACGGGGCGCCTGGGTGGCTCAGTCATTAAGCATCTGCTTCAGCTCAAGTTCCCAGGGTCCTGGGATCAAGCCCCGCATTGGGCTTCCTGCTCAGCAGGAAGCCTGCTTCTCCCTCTCCCACTCCCCCTGCTTGCGTTCCTTCTCTCGCTGTCTCTCTCTCTCTCTGTGTCAAATAAATAAATAAAATCTTAAAAAAAAAAAAAAAAAAAAGGACTTGTCACTCTTAACTATAGAAACAAACTGCTGGTTACCAGAAGGGAGTTGATGGGGGGATGGGTTAACTAGGTGATGTGGGTTAAGGGGTGTACTTGCTGTGATGAGCATGGGTGTTGTACGAAGCGTTGAATCTCTATATTGTACACCCAAAATTTATATTGTACTGTATATTAACTAAGTGGAATTTAAATTAAAACTTTAAAAAGCGGGTGGGGAGGCAGGGGAGGAAGACTTCTCTGTATCTAGAAGTAGCTCCTCCAAGAAGTAGAAATATTATGCCGAAATGTAACATTGCTTGAGTATTTCCCGAAGGCTTGCTACCCATCAGGTGTGGACCACACTAAGTGCTTTGCATGGATTATTTCTTCAGATTTGTCATCCCCTAAGAGGTCTATTCTATCCCTAATTTTCAGAAGTTGAAAACCGAACCAAGGTCGCAGAGCCCATAAATAGAGGAGACAGGCGCCTCCCCAGCTCTGCCTGCTCCCAGGGACCATCGCACTAACATTCCCTCACCGGGCACCAATTTCTTCAGATGTTGCTAGTTTCAATGGCGAAAATGCCCTCTTGTTCTGAATAGTTTCCCTTTCACAACCGCTGATGCTGAATATGGCTTTGTGTTTGCCTTGCCGAACTAGACACATTCTTTTTTTGTTAATTACCTGGCGTGGCCTTTCCCATAGTTGACTCTGCCACCGGAAGAGTGAATAAAGTGGGACCTATGGGCTTAGCACTGTAGTTCAAAGGAAAAACACGAGACACGGTTTTCTTTTCAGAAGTATGCTCAAATGTGGCAGCGGGTTTAATGATGGCCAGCATGACTCAGGGAATTCCCTATGCTCAAGCTCTTCCACAAGAGTGCTTCGTCTTCTTCCTCGTTCCTGCCACCGTGGACGCTGGTTTCAGTTCATTTCGACTCTTGGCATTGTCCTCTACCTCCCTGGCCTCGTTCCTTATCTTGAAACATGAGTGGTGAACTAGACAGCTCGTGAGGCCCCTTCGGCTTTGAAATCGTGAGCCTGGGTACGGATTTGTGAGAGCAGCATCGTGGAAAGCGACCTGGGCGGCCAGCGCGTTCGGAGTAGTCTTCCTATTCTTTCCTGCAGTTGGAGGACTTCGAGCAGAGCTCAGCTGCGTACTCATCACTCTGTTCCTAAAGCACTTAGCCAAAGAACGGTTTCCTCTCCACCGTTATGTAGACAAAGATCACAATGATGAAGATGCCAAACATAGCAAGCTTCAAGCCCACTGGAAGAATTTCTAGGTTCTCGCACTCAAAACTCCTGTTCACGGGGCAGTAGTCTGTCTCTTGGGTGTCACTCCATCCTTTGAATCTGGTGTCTGATGCTCTTGTAGGTAACCTGTGAAAACATTGGTGGTTCTTAGGGCTGTGGACAGCTAGGACTTGGGCACCCCCTAAAGTACGTGGCCCTTGGGCCCCAAGGGAGCAACCGTCGTGGGGCTAAAATTTAGCGAGCAGCCGTCTACTTGTTTAAAATCTATGCTGGTTTCAACAAATGAGATTAACGAGGTGTCACAGGGATGCGGGGGTCCCTAAAATCCCCACAGGCATTAATTTAGTATGACCACCTGCTTGCATAACCTCTTCCTATGTTGACCCAAGGCCTGTCGCAGGGACCCTGCAGATCCTTTGGTGCCCATTGGAAACAGGTACAGGTGGATGGGGGACACCGATTCCCAGGCTCTCTCCTTTCTCTCTTTACACGTGTGAATAAGGACTGACCCTCAGGGGTGGATGGGAAGTGCTCTGAAATCTGCTAATGTTGGTTTAAAAGGACACGTTGGCACATTCTGTAATCTCTTAGTGAGAGTTTTATGTATCCACTTGTTTAATCCTGGAAATCTGCCTAACTTTATACAGAAGTTCCGGAATTTTCCAGGACACTTTACTTTCTGAACAACAAATAAAATGGCCTGTCTTGAGTTCTTATTTCAACTACTTGCTCCTCCCCCCACCCCCTTATTTTCCAAGACATAAATAGGAATAAATGTCTCCTAAGCCTCTCTGGTCTGTTTCCTTTTCTCTAAACTTCAGTGGTGAACTCGACAGTAGGCAAAGTCCTTTCAGTTTTGAAATGAGGAGCTACAGGATGCCAGGTGGCTCAGTCGGTTAAGCATCCACCTTCAGCTCAGGCCATGATCCTAGGGTTCTGGGATCGAGTCCCACCTCCGGCTCCTTGCTCAGCGAGGAGTCTACTTCTCCTTCTGCCTCCTGCTCCCCTGCCTGTGCTCTCTTCCTCTGATAAACAAATAAAAACTTAAAAAAAAAAAAAAAAGAAAAAGAAATGATGAGATACTACGAATCTTTCTTCTTTCTCAACAGAGTCTTTTCAGCCTCAAGCCCTGCACAGAAATTTGAATAACAAATTTTTCCCTAGGAGTTATATAAGACAACAGTATCCTCTTCTATGCTAAGAAAGCATTACCTTATTCCCTCAGAACGCTTATAAGCCAGGCAGTAGATATCTAGGGCTTCTGGTTTAGTGATGGAAATCTCGGGTCTCTAATGAACAGAAAGAAAATATCAAGAAGAATTTATTGTTTCCAAGGTCTTGTACAAAAGACTTTATTTTTTTTCTTCTAGAGAAAGTCACATAATCTGAGGACGGATCGATGTTTCTGGTACATCAGGTATTTAGTCACCTCATAACATGAACTCTCAGTTTGCCTTTACTCAATAATGAGCAAAAACATTTCAGGGCCATGGAGTAATATTTTACTCCAGTGACTCACGCATTAACAATAGAGACACTGGTAACTAGGGTCACATGCAGCAAGGAGCATTCTGGTCTTAAATATCAACTCCTTCTTTTGCTCTTATTTGTGCTTTATTGCTTGGAAATTTTTTATTTTTATTTTTATTTTTTTTATGGGCAGGCATCATTGACATATAAAGAATGGTGTTATTGCTCAGTCAGCTGAGTGACCCACCCTTGGTTTCAGCTCAGGTCATGGGCTCAGGGTCGTGAGAACGAACCCTTTGTGGGGCTCTGTGGTCAGCGAGGAGTCTGCTTGAGGATTCCCTCTCCCTTTCCCTGGGCACTGCACCCCACCCCTCTGGCATCTTGTGCAATCACGTGGGCACACACACTCTCTCAAAAAATAAAGGACTCTTTTAAAATGAATGAATGAATGAATGAATGAATTTTAAAAAATGAAATGAAAAGCAAGTTAGCCATAGGCAAAAACTGGAAAGTAATTTCAGAAAATGAAAATGTCGTCCTGTAAAAGGGATAGAAGTAGGGGCAATCACATTTTCTGTTCTTTTCCCAAAACTTCCTTTCGTCTTGTTATTTTTCCAATAAAGTGAAAAGGTATAGCTCTCTATGCCTTTGTTTCCTCCCTGTGAAATAGAGTTGTAAAGGTTAAGTGACTTAGCACATGCAAAGTGAGGAGCCCCTGGGTGGCTCAATCAGTTAAGCTACTGCCTTCTGCTCAGGTCATGACCCCAGCATCCTGGGATGGAGCTCTGCCTCGGGCTCCCTACTTAGCAGGGAGTCTGCTTCTCCCTCTGCTCATGCTTGTGTGCTTTCTCTCTTTCTTCTTTTTCTCTGAAATAAAGTCTAAAAAGAAAAAATATATACATGCAAAATGATTAAAACATCTCCTGGCCCATAGTTGGCATTTAATGCACATTAGCAATAATGGTTATGATACCTGTCATTATTATTAATTGTGCGTTGCTGTTTTTCCTCATATGTCTAGTTTCCCTTGACTGTCCAATCATGTGTCATGATGCAGGACTCTTCATCCTCAAATGTCTGCAATGCCCAGGCCAAGTGTGTTGTGTCTGCAGGACCGATGCTCTCAGCCCGAGGTGGGCTGGGGAGGGCATGGCCTGGGGTACCATCATCTATGGCTGGGCACTCCCTTCTCAGTACTGGCCAAGGATGCCCATGCAGCTACGGCCTTCATCCCTCACCTCCACTCCCTTGCCTCACCATCTTAAAGAAGATGTTCTTAACAGAGATTTAGTGGTACCCACATGGGGCCTCTGCCGATGGTGGGATGCTGTGCCCAGCGCAGGAGGGCCACATCCAAGGAAGCAGCCCAGTGCCAATCCTCCACACGCCCACACCTCCACGAGCTCCTGGAAGATGGGGACCCTTGCAGAAAAGGGACTTCGAAAATTCTCACCAAGGATCCACGTGGGCTAGTGGGGGTTTGCTTACTGAGAGACATTTCAAACTATTTCCAAGGGTGTAGGAAAAATCGTTTATAAGCACATTCTTTTTTTTTTTTCAACCTTTTTAATTACAGAAAGTTTCAAGCAGACACAAAAGTAGACAACAGGATAATGAGCCTCCACGGACTCGTCACATGCAACTTCTTTTTAATTCTCCTACATGTAAAAATAGGTCTGTTAAATAAAACATTGGGGGTAGAAGTATTTTGCAAAATCAAATTATAGGATTTCACAGCTCTTAGGCGATCCAATACTCCCTCCCTACTCTTCCCTCCTGACACAAGGAGGTTTAGGTCTTTGATTGCCTTTTTTTTTTTAGATTTTTATTTTATTTGATTGCCTTTTCTTTTACCATTGCTGTCCTTGACTATCATTCACACGTAGAGTTCCCCTACAGCATCTAAAATGTGGAAATGTGAGTTTTCAAAAAAGGAGTAATTATGGCTTATCAACTTGACTGTGCAGCCATCAATAATAATAATGATTATAAAGTCAGAGGAAAGGGTTATTGATCATGGTAAACAGAGTCGAGAATTGTACGCGCATAGTGATGGCAACTGGCTAAACTTACACCACACGTGCCCATAAACAACAACTAGAGGGAAATATAAACAATAAAACGGTTTTTGTGTCGGGTGGCATGTTTAGAGTTGATTCATTTTTCATTTAACAAAATTCCTTTAATGTTGTTAAAATGCGGTTTTCACTATAAACGCCATTTGTAAAGGAACTAAAAAATATTGGTTCATTAAAGCAATATCGTAGTGATGGTGAAATCGTGCCCATGGGGGAGTGTAATTTTCCTTTCTCCCTATGCCTAGAGCTAGAATTTGGGAAAAAAAAAAGCTGGCTGTTTTCAAAGCATTCATAGCTAAGGGTGAGGGGACTATGTGGCTGCCTCTGCTTCCCCACCCTCTTCACTAACCCCCTGGCACTCAAGTCAGAAAATGTCACCCATCCACATGTTATTGATCACAGCTGTAGTTACAGATGTAAAATTATCTGATATGCCAATGCAATAAACAATGAGTGTCTTAATATAATCCTGACATCTATGTAGTTATTTCCTGTGTGCCAAGCACCACGCTAAGCATCTTACATAAATAAACCCATTTAATTTTTAATATCACCCTATGAGGTAGGTGCTTTTAAGGTGCCCATTTCACAGATGACAAAACTGAGGCATGAGGAATTTAAGTCACGTGCCCTTGGTGACACAGCTGGCAGAATGGCGGAGCCAGGAGTCAGCCCAGATGGTGTAGTCTCAGAGCCCCTGCTCATGCTCCCCCTGAGGTCCTGCAGAGGCTGGATAGTGAGGCTTTACTAGAAGAGAATTAGAAACACTGTGTTCTGAGCATCTGTTATCTTGGGCATTCAACATGCCCTGAGCCACGTATTCTGTCTAACAACTCTGTAGTGGCCATTTTATTTTATTTTATTTTATTGTAAAAGATTTTTTTTATCTATTCGACAGAGAGGGACACAATGAGATCGGGGACACAAGCAGGGGGAGTGGGAGAGGGAGAAGCAGGTTTCCCGCAGGGATCCCTATGGGGGGCTCGATCTGAGGATCGTGGGATCACGACCTGAGCCAAAGGCAGAGGCTTAATGACGGAGCCACCCAGGCGCCCCATGTAGTGACCACTTTATAGATGAGAAAATTGAGGTTTATGGGAATGAAACTATTTGCCCAGGTTACACGGTTAGGAAAAGGCGCAACTGTAAATGAAACCCCCATATCCTGGCTCCAGTTCCCTGTGCTCTTGTTTTGTAATATTTCTCTTGGGGAAACTCATCATGAAAAACAGCAAAAACATGTTTCTAAAAACTGTTTTCACTAACTAATAAATGATCAAATCATTAATTCATTTCCCATGGAAATAACACTTGCAACCATCTGATCTCTTCTTAATTATTTTTGATGAATTGTTCTTTTTTTCCCCCCGCCCCTGAATTGTCCTTTTTTAAGAAGATTTTTCTAGATAGACTAATTGTGTGCCAATTCTGGCTTACTTAGTATATCCATGGGATCCGAAAGTGGGGTGTGTATGAGATATTATGTCCTACTGTATTATAGGGAACTACAAAACCCTGGGTTAATATCCAGAACCAGACGAACAAGAATCATTTTGTTTTCTCATCCACTCCTTACTCACCAAAATATGTATTTGGTTTTTGAAAACGATCTACCTTGACTTAAAGCCATTCATTTTGGGGCATGAGGAAATACAAGTACGTTTGCATTTCCACAAGACATTATATTTGACAAGGTAGACCCCCAAACCTAGCCAGAGATGCCACAGCCTGGCCCCTGCAGTTACAGGTAATCAGAGAGGGGGTGTTGTGTGCTGTGCCAACTTCTCCCCCCTTCCTTTCTCTTACTTTTCCATGACTACTACTTCTTCTTCTTTTTAAGATTTTATTTATTCATTTGTCAGAGAGACTGAGAGAGAGAGAGCACAAGCAGGGGGCGTGGCAGGTAGAGGGAGAAGCAGGCTCCCCGCTGAGCAGAGAGCCTGATGTGGGGCTCGATCCCAGGACCCTGAGATTATGCCCTGAGCCCAAGGCAGATGCTCAACTGAATGATTGAGCATTTTGATCTGCATTGTCAACTTTTGTTGACAGGCATCCCTCCCTCAGGACTCCTACTGCTGGCCTCTGGGGAGTCAGGAGGCAGTGCTGTTCCTGTGGGCAGAGATGAAATCCTCTCCTAACTTCACTGTGTTACACTTTCTAATCACTCTAGTTCATGGATGCAGTTTTTCAAAAACAGCTTATATTATAGAACTAGACATTTTTACCAATGGCTTGGCAAACTGGCCATTGTGAACCTGCTCCCAGGCAGGAAAAAACCTTTTGGTTGAGAGCTCTTTAAAATTGAGTTAACCTCAAATTCCTTTATTGACTAAAAATGATTCAGTTAATAACAGATCCTACAGTAATTCCAGACTCTTACTTCATTGTTTGTACCTCAGCTTTGATTTAATAAAGCTCTCATTTTCAACATTGTGCTCTGTTAACCTAAGTCATGATTTTGAATTAATTAAAAGCCTTCTAAAATTATCTGTACCACATTAACAAAAGAAAGGTTGAAAACCTTATGATCATCACCATTCCTGGTCTATTTGTTTTTTTAAAGGGACTCTTCTAGCAAATCAGGAATAGAACAGGAACTTCTTTAACTTGACAAAAAATGTCTTCCAATACCTATACCAAAAATCGTACTCAAAGGCAAAATGCTAAATGTATTTCCTTTAAAATCAGAACTAAGGAAAGAATTCTTATTATCACTCTTACTTAATGCTGTAATAAAGGGGCCTTAGCCAGTCCAGTAAAACAAACAAACAAACAAACAAACAAAAACAAAGAAAGAAAGAAAGAAAGAAAGAAAGAAAGAAAGAAAGAAAGAAAAAATTAAAGAAAAGTATACAAATTGTACTAAAAAAATCTACAGAAAAATTATAATTGCAGAGGGTCATTGTTATAAGATCAATATGCAAAAGTCAATTCTATTTCTGAATACTAGCAATAAACCATTTAAACATAATTTTTTAAAAAAGATTTTATTTATTTATTTGATACAGAGAGAGAGAGATCACAAGTAGTCAGAGTCAGGCAGAGAGAAAGAGGGAGAAGCAGATTCCCTGCTGAGCAGAGAGCTGGATGCAGGGCTCGATCCCAGGACCCTGAGATCATGACCTGAGCCGAAGGCAGAGGCTTAACCCACTGAACCACCCAGGTGCCCCTAAACATAATTTTTAAAAGATACTAGAGCAACAAAAATTAAAAACCAAACACAGCTACCAGCTAAAGCTAACAAAAGATGAGCATGACCTACACTGAGAAAATTATAAAATCTTACTGAAGGAAGTTAAAGAAAATTTAAATTAATGTAAAGAACATGAACAGGAAGAGTCAACAGCATAAAGATTTAGCTCTTTCCAAATTAATTCATAAAGTCAATAAAATTTCAATCAAAATTCCAATCTGAATTTTTCATGGAACTTGATAAGCTTATTCTAAAATTTATAAGAAAGGACAAAAGGACAAGTCAAAGAGAAGACACTATTTTAAAACAACAAGGAGGGTGGGGGCTTGCTAAGGTAAGTAAAACATTCTGCAGTCGGCATAGGCTGGACAAACTGATCAGAACAGAGACCCCGTTGAATTAATCACGGCTTTTGTTTACTGTGGCTTATGATGCTTTGACATCTCGAGTCTTGCTAATCCTAGAGGGAAGGCATGTGGGCAAACCTTTCACAGGCACGTCAACTAACCCCAAACTCATATCCCCAACGACCTCCTTTGTCTCTCATATACCAAGTCCCTGCTGTAATTCAGCCCAGGGCCCAATCCTGGCCAACCAGGAATCAGTCCTGTGGCCAGGAGTCCACTGAAATTGTTCAAACTAGCCAATCCTAAAATGCTTACCTTTCCTGACCAATTTCTTCCTACAAAAACCACGATAAAGTCTGTGCCCACAACTTCCTCTCACTGCTCCCCCTGCCCTCGCCTTCATTGACCCTGGTACTTCCCCACGTGGCCCTGCAAGCCACAAACTCTTTCTGTGGCAGCTGTCTCCATATCTGTCACCTTACCATACCTGATTAAAACAAATCCTGGGTACATTTTGAAACAACCATGTATGTATGGAAATTTGATATAAAACAAAAGTTGACAATGCAGATCAAAAGAAAAAGGACAGACTTCGGAAATGGGATTGGGACAAGATGGGTTAGATAGGCTTCTCTCAATTTCTTCTGCTGAGTATTGCTCCCAAACCTGGACATTATATATAAAGCAAGTATAAGAAGACGCTGAAAGGTGGAGAGAAGCAGAGGGACTAGGGACCTAGGTGCGGAAGGAATGACACATGGTGAGTGCCCTGGGTCTTGCTTTTACCTCCCAAATCCCAGACAGAGTGCTGGAGAACCTGGCAACCCGAAAACTGTAATGGATGCTAACGGAAAAGCCCCCTGAAAAACCAAAGGACAGGAAAGGAGAAAGGGGCAACAAAGTAAGACAGAAGACTTTTTGACAGTCACTGCCAGCCACAGAGTCCATTCCTGTCCCCACCAGCCAACGTGCAGGGGGGGAAGCCTGCACCACTAGCCCCAGATGTCGAATCCTCCCTCTCCCCACAGGGGTGGAATCAATGGAGGCCACGCCCCCCCAGCAGCCCAGCAATAAGGCGCTCCACGCCCCACACACGCAGACCCGCAGACACGGAAGGCGCTGGAGGCCCCCTGGGGGACCTGGACTTCTATCCCCACCTGACAGCAAAGAGCTGAGGCCCCATTTCCGCCACCAATGTGGAGTCTGAGGAGGCCTGTTGAAACAAAAGATTTTAACTGAGATCCGGAGTATCATAAACATCAACAAATGGAGATGACACAAATGTTGGAATTATCTGACTAGGATTTTAAAGAGGCCATCATAAAATGCTTCAAGGAGCAATATGAAAAGTTTTGTAACAAACAAAAAAATTAACTCCTTGCAGAGAAGTAGAATATATATACAGATGCTTTGACATCTGACAGCGGTCTCCATATCTGTCACCTTACCATACCTGATTAAAACAAATCCTGGGTACATTTTGAAACAACCATGTATGTATGGAAATTTGATATAAAACAAAAGTTGACAATGCAGATCAAAAGAAAAAGGACAGACTTCAGAAATAGGATTGGGAACAAGATGGGATAGATAGAGCACCATGTAAATTTAGAAGTGAAAAAAAAAAATGCAACCACCAAAATTGAAAACTCACTAGATAGGCTTGAGAGCAGAATGGGGAATACAGAGAAGAGAATCAATCTATGTGAAGATAGAACCATATAAATCACCGACAACAAAACACAGAGAGAAAACAGGAAAAAAATAAAAGCACAAAAACCAGATAAACAGAATCTTTGGGGATGTCAATAGAAGACCTAGCATTTGTGTCATCAGAGTCCCTAAAGGGGAGGAGAATGAGATCAGGCTGAAAAAGATATTTGAAGAAATAATGGCTGAAAATGTCCCAAATTTGGCCAAAGACATAAATGTACAGATTCAAGAAGCTGAGTGAATTCCAAACAGTACAGATGCAAAGAAATCTATGCCAAATACGCATCATAATCAAACTTCTGAAGACCTTTGAGACATCACTAAGAAAGTAAAAAGGCAACCCACAGAATGACAACAAAATTGGCAAATCTTTTATGACAGTCTGGCTTTCAGAATATATAGGAACTCTTATAACTCAACAATAAAAAGACAAGCAACCTAGTTAAAAAACAGACAAAGGGCTGGATTAGACATTTCGCCAAAGAAGATAAATGAATGGCCAATAAGCACGTGAAAGATGCCCAACATCGTTAGTCATTAGGAAAATGCAAATCCAAACATGTTGAGACACCATTTCACATCTTCCAGGATGGCTACTAAAAACAAGTTGGCCCACAACGACAAGCGATGTCAAGGGTATGGTAAGCCTGGGTCCCTCAGACATTAGTGTGAATGTGAAATACTGCAGCTATTGTGGAAAGTGGTTTAGCCACTACTAAAAATGCTAAGCACAGAAACACCACATGACCCAGCAATTCCACTCCTAGGTGTATATCTGAAAGAATTGAAAACAGGTATTCAAATACTTGTCCTTGAATTTTTACAGTATCACTTTTCCCAATACGCAAGAGGTGGAAACAATCTAAATGTCCATCAACAGATGAATGAATAGGCAAACTGTGGTCTATTCATGTAATGGAACATTATTCACTCAGGGGCTGATATGAATACAGGCTATGATGGGGATGAACCTCGCAAACAGTCAGCTGGGTGAAAGAAGCCAGTCACAAAATGTCACAGACTGACTATTCTGCTCATATGAAATACCTAGAAGAAGGAAATGCATTGAAACAGAAAGCAGGTTAGTAGTAGCTGAGAAGGGGTTGGGGAGAACCTGCTTAACGAGTGCTGAGTTTTATTTTGAGGTCATGAAAACATTTTGAAACGAGATAGAGGGGATGGTTTTACAGCACTATGAATGCCCCAAATGCCAGTGAATTGTGCACTTTAAGAAAATAAATTTTATGTGAATTTAATCCTGGTAGAAAAATTTCTGGGGCACTTGCGTGACTCAGTCAGTTAAGCATCTGCCTCGGGCTCAGGTCATGATCCCAGGGTCCTGGAATGGAGCCCCGCAGCATCAAGCTCCCTGCTCAGTGGGGAGTTTGCTTCTCCTGCTTCCCTCTGCCTGCTGCTCCCTGTGCTTGTGCTCTCTCGCTCATGCTCTCTCTCGAATAAATAAATAAAATCTTTAAAAAAGGAGAAAAAATTCTGATTCTTGTCACTGTAGTGTGAATATCTTTATGTCTTCAGTCTAAGGAAATACATACTAAAGTTTTGGGGATGGCGCAAAAGATCATGTTTGCAATTTAGTCCAAGAAAAGAATAGATAAAATTATAAAACAAATATGGCAAAATGTCGAAAATCAGTAAATCTGGGTGTAGGCCGCAGAAGAATTATTTAGAAACTTTTTGTAAGCTTGGAATTATTTTTTCATTACTTTTTGTTTTGTTTTTTTGTTAAGATTTTATTTATTTGACATAGAGAGAGAAATCACGAGCAGGCAGAGAGGCAGGCAGAGAGAGAGGGGGAAGCAGGCTCCCTGCTGAGCAGAGAGCCAGACGCGGGCTCGATCCTAGGACCTTGAGATCATGACCTGAGCTGAAGGCAGAGGCTTTAACCCACTGAGCCACCCAGGAGCCCTCATTACCTTTTTTTTTTAAAGGCACTGAGAAAAGAATGAAAAGACAGGGCCCAGGTGCAGGATGGTAATAAGGGAGACTATGCACGTGTGGGAGCAGGGAGTAGATAAGAAATCTCTGCACCAAAAAAAAAAAAAAGAAAAGAAATCTCTGCACCTTCCTCTCAACTTTGCTGTGAACCCCAAACTCCTATATATAAAAAAAGATAAGCCCAGACTACTAGAAGATATGTGCTATACTTATGACTGACAAGGGATTAGTATCCAAAATATATAAAGAGATCTTGTAAATTAACAAGAAGAAGATAACCTAATAGAAAAATGGGCAAAAGGCACGAACCGGCATTTCACAGATGAGAAAACACAAGTGACCAAAAACATGTAAGAAGCTCAACCTTATAAGCAATTATAAGCAAATTATCATTATAATGAAATACAATATTATACCCACTACTTTGACAAACATTTAGTGGGGCGATACTAAATTTTGAAGATTAAAAATAACAGAACTCTTCATATATTGCTAGTAGGAATGTAAGATGATACAAAAATCACTTTGTAGGGTGATTTAACATGATCTCTAAAGTTGAAGAGGTCTGTCCCTGGCTATCTAGCAATTCCACTCCTAAGCGTATTCATTCAATCAGAAAAAAATTCTTGCACATGTATACAATGAGTCACATATCACAATGTTTGTAGCACCATTGCTCGTATTAGAAAAACTTGGAAACAATCCAAATGTCCAATAAATAAGGAATGGATAATATATTTTTACAATACCTATATAGCAGGATAAATGAGTGAACCAGCACTACAAATATTGGAAGAAGCCCATGGCATAATGCTGAATGATAATCAGAAGTTACAGAAAATATTTAAATGATGTTATTTATTGAGTGAGTGAATGAGTGAGAGAAAGCGGGGAGGGACAGAGGGAAAGAGAGAGAATCCCAAGCAGGCTCCATGCTCAGTGTGGAGCCTGACCCGGGGCTCGATCTCATGACCCTGAGATCATGACCTTAGCCTAAATCAAGAGTGGGACTCCTGTTCAACTGAGCCACCAGGTGCCCCATGATGATGTCATTTAAATAATGACAAGAGAAACTGAAGTTTGTGGATACTATAAAGGAAAGGAAAAGAATGAAAAGTAGCAAATTCAGGCTAGTGGTTGCCTTGGGGGAAAGGAAGGAAGAGGAAGGAATATGATCAGGGAGGGCTCCATTGGTTGTCAATGGAATTGAATAATTTTTGTAATCTCTGGGGTAGGAATCTAACTGCTCATTATAGAATTCTTTATACCTTTTTTAGATGCCTAAGATCTATGAAAACCATTTTTAGGTTTGAATCTTTTTCTGTTCCCTTGGGCAAATTGCAGCGACCCATCTGTATATATGTCAGCCCATTTGAACTGCGCTGATTTCTGTACCAGAGCTTCTGCGTGGGAATGGAAGGGCCACCAAAGAGCCTCATATGGACTCTCCTTCCAAAGCAATCATCAGATAAGAAGCCTTTGCTTCCGTGGGTGAGCTGATGTACAGGCATCCTTCTGTGATACCATGGAAAGAGACACTGGGGGGAGCTGTTTCACTACTCAGGTGCCTGGTTGTCTTTCCTCCCCTTTTGGCAGCCAGACCTAATGGAAAGGGCAAGGGAATGGAAACCAGGAGACTGGAAATCCATTTCCAATTTTTCTGCTACCTCTTCGTGTGGTCTTGGGAGAGCTGTAATCCCTCTCGGCCTGTTTCCTCATCTGTAAGATGAGCCACACAGCCTCCTTCAAGAAGCCTTTCAAATAGGAAATTCCATGATCAATAATGACAATAAATCATGCCCGAACTCATGAGTAGTGATGAACAGGGCCTAGTGGGACTTAACAAGTCCCAAGAGAGCAAAATAATCTGGGGTTCTTATATGGGAGGTACAACGGGAAAACTCCTTTCCCTAAATTGATACATAGAGCCATAGACCTGTAACTCAAAGGATAAATTAGCCAAAGTCAGGGTTATACTCAGGAGTGAAAAGAAGAAGCTGAATTTTCTAAATAAATTCATATTTTCCTGTAGAAAGAGAAAACCACTACTCATAATGCAGTTTCAGGAAAATAATTTTACCTTTATTAACATGTTACCACTGTAATCAGAGTTTGGTTTCACTCTCTTCCTGCTGCTCTTGTATTTCAAAAACTGGGTTCTATTACACAGAAAGAGTCAGCACGTAATCAATAAGATAAAGACATATTGATCATTAAGCATATTTAAGCATATCTACCAGGAGGTTAGTATTTTTATAGGGAGAATGTTAAATTACATTCCTTGTAAAGACAGCATTTAGCTCCCATTAGCACATTACAGGTAAGAACAGAGGGCTTATTAAGTAGTTATAGAATATGTAATTTACTCTTCACTTTGACCCAAGTGGAATACACAACTACTACTGGGAATAAGGGTGTTTTTCAATTGGTTAAGAAACTGTTACAGCGATGTTTAACATCGAGTCTCCTAAAGCCTTTACATGTAACTCAACTCAAACCGCACACTTAAGTAGTCCTTTAATACATATTCCCTGGGCACATCGGGCGTCCTGATGGCAGCATTTGGGGTAGTCAACGCACATGCTAATTATAGGCCTACAAGGTAACTTATCAGCAGTAACTGGAGAGTAAAAATCCTATTAAAGTTTGGGCACAAAGATATGGAAACAGACCTTAGAATTGGAAGCAAAAAAGAGACAGGAAGTTTCTCTTCCTTCCCCTCCCCTGGGAGTCCGCATGGGCAGAGGGGACATGGACGCAGAGGGTCAGCATGTCCACAGGACAAAGAGATGAAGGGCAAGGGACTGTGTACATAGAGGGGGATATTGGGGTACTTCATGGTTGAAGAATGAGAGCGGTAGGGGAAGGGACAGTGTGAAGGCATTAGTGGGCCCTGTGTCCAAGGAAGAGGGATGGTGAGAGGATGGCCACATGGAGGGGTCGGCATGTCCGGTGGTAGAGGAGGGGGTCAGGGGCTTCTGCAGAAGAGGCAGTAGCTGTTACAATGAGAGACTTGTTATATTGAGAAAAATTTTTAAATCGAGCAAAAATATATTGAGGATCACGGAAGCCAGGTTTCTTACCGTCGTAGGAGGGGGAAGGGTCAGAGGGAACATTGAAATGTTGGATCGGAACCAGAGCTCAACATGGACTCAAGGCTTTTGACTTTATGTATAGAGAGAGACAAAAATCGTTATAGATGTTTAGATGTGTGTGTATGGAGGCAGACATTAATTTTTTAGCTCTATTCACCGAGAGGGCCTGGAAGCCACGACTCCCCAGTAGCAACAAGCTCCCTAAATGCCTAGATTTTGGTTTCCAAATACCGCCCTGCAATGAAAGGAACCAAGCCTCTCAGGGCAGGGAAAGTGCGAGAAGGGGCTAAAACATCTTGTGCTGGAAATTAAGAAAATCCTCAAGGAATAACGAGGACATGTGAAAAGGACACAGTATCCATTTTGAAGGGGCTCCCACTGGCCAAATCCGAAACAGTTTGAGCATTAGAATATCAATGAATACAACTTACTGAATCAAAAGGAATCGACAAGTCCCTGCTAATATATACGAATGAATGAATGAGAAGGGGAGCTCTTCCTTACCGTAGAATGTCAACTAGTAAATATAGAAGGAAGGATAGAGGGGCACCTGGGTGGCTCAGTGGGTTAAGCCTCTGCCTTCGGCTCAGGTCATGGTCTCGGGGTCCTGGGATGGAGCCCCACATGGGGCTCTCTGCTCGGCAGGGAGCCTGCTTCCCCCTCTCTCTCTGTCTGCCTCTCTGCCTACTTGTGATCTCTCTCCTCTCTGTCAAATAAATAAACAAAATTTAAAAAAAAAAAAAAAGGAAGGATAGAAATAGAAAATCTTTTTATCCTTATTTTTAATTTTTTTGAGTAATCTCTCTGCCCAGCATGGGACTTGAACTCACAGCCCTGAGATCAGGAGTCACATGCTCTACCAACTAAGCCAGCCAAGTGCCCCTAGAATTAAAAATCTTAATGGGCCATCATCATAATGGAGGTGGATGCAGGCAGCCATCCATGGCTGCTGGGGACAGCGGATGAGGTTTGATGAAGAACACTATGTTGGTATCATTTTGGAATAATTCCCCACAAAGCCTGTTCGGTTACAAAGGGGAGAATGACGGTTTTATGGAGAAATCTGACAGACACCAACCTTCCCAGGTGATTTAGATTGCCGTCACCGGCAGTGGGACAGGATGACATTGTTCCCTGGTGTGAGGCTCTGAGAAGAGCACGGCACCCCATCGGATGAATTTCTGCCCAGAATGCAAAGCCTCTATGAATAGTCAAAAGGAAAAATCAGACAGAATGAAAGGCCTGTACTTTTTTAAAATAGTCAAGGGCATGAATGACAGGGAAAGACTGAGGCACCGCTCCTCCAGACCGAAGAAGGCTGTGGGGAGGCAGAGCGCCTTCCTGGGTTGGTCATAGACCAGAAAGCAGAAAGACATTTTGAGGACAATTGATGAAATTTGAATGGAGTCTGAATATTAGACGGTAGCATTGAATCCATGTGAATGTCTTTCTTTAGGGCGTCACATGGTGGTTAGGGAGGACAGTGTCCTTTGGGGGTAGGCAGAAGTCGTGCAGGGGAGCGGACTTCCTGTCTATGGTTGGCCCTCAAATGGTTCAAAGACACAACGGTGGACACAAATGCACATGCACGCAGAGCTAAGGCGGTAAAAGCTAACCACTGGATAATCTGGGGGAAAGCAATCTAGGATTTCTTTATACTAATCTTGACACTGTTCCTATATTTGAAGTTCTTTCAAAATAAATTATTTTTTCAATGTTTCAAAAGGCAGGGGAAGATTTCAACATAGATTAAGAAGGAGTCCTTCTGCAGAAGGAGGACACATAATGACTTTTTTTAAAGGTTGGTCTGCCCCACTCAACACACAGCACTTACAGAGAACAATCTTTAATTATATCTGTATATTTAACTTGATAAATATACCTGTGGGCACGCTGATAAACCCTTCTCTGTAGCACTTAGGAGTTCAATACCGACATTCAGTTGCCATCATATTATTTTCCACTAAGTAGTTTGCTTTGTTTTGAAGATAATTAAATATCATGCGTTTTCCATGATCATACTGATGATAATACTAGTTATTATTGTACTTATGTGGCTCTTATGGTGTGGCATCTCTACTCTGTTTTACATATTTTAACTTCACCCTTGCAACGCTCTGTGAAGTTGAGACCATTATTAGCCTGATTTATAGATGAAGAAATTAAAATGGGGAGGTCAGGTGTCTTATCCACGTCAGTGGTGGAGCTGGGATTCGAACCCAGGCAGTCTGGCGCCTGGGAGTCCAGATTTTTGATACACACATTCTTTGTTTCCAGAGCTCATTTTTAAGTTCCTCCAGGGCAGGAACCACGATTCCTCTTTGCACCTATTTTCTTCCTCCGAAAATTCTAGCACAACACCCAGTATAGATAAATAGTTGTTAAGTCACGGGCTGAGACCCAGGAGTGGAAGGTCTATTGCAATCATTCCCTGGGTGGCCATCCATTCACAGGGCCCTAAGCACTGTCCCTCAGGAGAAAACGTTAAGGTATGTCTAAGAGACAAAAGAGATGGTACAGAGAAAGGGAAGCCATGCACATCAATATATGACAAAGGTTCCCTTGGGTTCAGCCAACAAAGACTGAGCAGCTCCCTCCGCCTCTCCCCACATGCCTGGCACTGGATTCAATGCAGAGGATTCAAAGATGTAGGTTTCCACCCTCAGAGTTTTACAACCTGAAGCCAAAGCTCTTAGGTAAAGGGTGGGAGTGGGGGCGGACTGAAAGGGCAGACTGCGAGGCCCAGACCCACAGAACTCATTTTAGAAGCTCCTGGTGGAATGTGTAGCGTGGGTGGCAAGAAGAGAAGAGAGTATTCAGAGCTGGGGGAACAGAGTGACCCCGGATTCTGGTCAGACCCAGCGTGCGTGTCTGGAGGGGAACGAGGAGACACGGAAGAGGCCAGGAAGGCTGCAGAGCACACAGTCCCGGGCCCGGCAGCCCTCTGAGGGTTGGACAAGCAGCCATCCAGAGATGGGAGGACACAGGCAAACACCCTCAAGCCCTGGAACCACCATTAGGCCCAGTGTGCCCAGATGCCCCGGTTTGCCAGGACAGTCCTGTTGGAGTCCCGTTATTCCGGCGTCCCTTCTTGAAAGTGTCCCCTTTCATCTCAAAAGCATCCTGTCCGGGGTGTAAATGACACGGTCACCTGACTCAGAGGCCACTCTATGCAGCCTGATGCTGCAGATCATTCTGCTTCCCAAACACCCCAAATCCCACTTCCCCCTTCTTGGTGGGAGGGACTTAGAGCCCACATTCACACACCGGCTTTCCTGCCTTCTCCATCACGGGAAGCACCAACTTTGCCCTGAGTTCTTCTGATGAAAAAATCCCCAATTAAAAAAATATATTGGCTCAGTGGGTTAGAGCCTCTGCCTTGATCTCTGCCCTGATCTCGGGGTCCTGGGATCAAGCCCCGCTGCAGGCTCTCGGCTCAGCGGGGAGCCTGCTTCCCCCTCTCTCTGCCTGCCTCTCTGCCTACTTGTGATCTCTCTCTGTGTGTCAAATAAATAAATAAAATATTAAAAATATATATATTGGCTTGGCATTCTGAATGGTCTTAATCTCCAAAGCAGGGGGCTGCCCATGTGGTTTGACAAAATACAGACACGTGCGGGGTTACAGAGCGTCCAGAAACGGACATAATCCAAATCTCAAGGTGGTTTGTATTCCACTAGAAACCCGACTAGGATAAGAGGGAAATAGGTGCTCGTTGGTGTTTCAAAGCAATGCAAATTCTGCCTCTCCAGCTACTGGAGGGCAGTCAGGCGCTGGGCTTGAGTAATTAAAGTCTATAGTGTTAGACAAGTGACTCCTAAGCACACTTTTTACCACCTTTTACATGGAAATTTAAATGCTTATTTACGTTTACTTCAGAACTTAAAGTTGAACAGATGTCTTGAGGCCCTTCTGAGAATCAGAATGGCTTATATAAATCCTTCAGATCCAAACATTTCAGGCCCTCACAAACTTCCTACTGAATTCTCTTGCCAATTCAAAATATCAACGTGGTTTTATTTCGGGTTTACGGAAAGCAGAGACCTAAGGGCGGCCGGTCGGTCCCCACGCCTTGCAAATGCTCAGGTTGTTTTCTCCTCCCCTCCGTGTTTGTGCAGGAACTAGACACAGGGTGCTCTGCCAACAGGAGCTTTTCTGAATGGGAAGGATCCCTCTGATGAGCCATTTGGAACATTTAAAGAATTATTTTAGAATATTTAATAGGCTATCAGAATTACTTCATCAGATTTGAATTCTGTCCAAATGGGAAGCCAAAGCCACAGCCTGCTACAGGAATGTGTACTTGGGGTTTCCTTTTCATTTACTGAAACTCAGCGAGGAGTTTCAATACTGGGCCATACTGGCGAACCAACCACTCTGTCGCTGAGCTGTCTAGTGGATGCGCCGGGCCAAGCTCTGGGCTCCTGTTCTGTGCAAAGGGCCCGCGGCAGCTGTTGAAGGGGCTGGACGGCAGTTTTAAGGGAATGCACAGCCATGGCCTTGGAGTTGGGTCCTTGAACCATCACAGGATTTTAACCAGAAGAAAAATGGGCAGGGGGTGGGGGGAGGGGTGGAGGGCGGAGGCTGAAAAGAATGCCAGGCAGAAGCACCGGGGAAGGGAGTGAGAGAGGAGGGAAACCAGGGAAGAATACGTAGGAGGATGTGGGAGATACTGAGGTCTCTTCATGCTGTGCGGCAAGTTTGCACCTTGTTTCCGGGCGAGTGAACGACATGGCTCAAACCCTGCTTGTACGTCTCAACTGCGATCAGGGAAGGTTAGAGGCGGAGGTCAGTTAGGAGGATGTTACAGTTGTTCCGAGAAACAATGAAACGAGTAATATGGGGGTGCCCGGGTGGCTCAGTCGGTTAAGCGTCAGACTTGATCTCAGCTCAGGTCTTGATCTCAGGGTCACAGGTTCACGCCTGTGTTGGGCTCCATGCCCGGCGTGGAGCCTAGCCCACTTAAAAAAAAGGTAATATGGATGCAAGCTAGGATACAGAAAGGAGGGATGGACTTTAAAAAAATCACAATTCAAATCTATCGGCAACTCTTTATATGTGAGGGGCAATGGGTATTCCAAAATAACTCAGAAAGGGAGAAGGTGGTGAGACCGTCAAGGTGAACAGAGGCCACAAAGGCAGGTTTGGGGTGAGTGAAAATGAGCGTGCTCCTCCATGTCCTCTATGGGGGGAGCTGGGAGGTAGAGCTCGCCACGGGGAGAAGGATAAATACACTTAGGTAACCTATGAAGTGTTCACGGTTATAAGTAACACTTGCTGCATGAACGCAGGAAGGAGGGGAGGAAGGAAGGAAGGAAAGACAAGGAAAAGGCAAGAGCTCTCTGAGAGGTAGCTGGATGGGGAGGACTCTGCCTCATGTGGAGGCTTCTGTGTGGAGATATGACAGGAGGTAAAGGGAAGGAGGCCGGCAACGGAAGTGATGCAGAGCAGGAGGAGAGGGGGGCTGAGACAGATCTCACTGAGGGGCCCCAAGACAGTCAGAATGCACACTGAAGGGCAGAACCAGGAACCGAGCCAACACCGTGTCATCAAAATGGAAAGAGACAGGTGCCTCTAAATCCGGAGGGACAGTGGTCAGAAGACTGGGAAGAAGTCCTTGGGGTTGGCGTCTTGGAGTTCATTCTGTGAATTAATGATGTGCCCCGTTCTAGAGCTTTCCTTTTGAGGCCTTCCACTTCACCCCACCCTGTGAGGGTAGCTAGGGCTCGAGCTGCACGAGGAGTTGACATCTGTTAAGTGACTTCCCCGAAGCCCCAGGACAAAGCCCCGGGAAGCTCAGGGACTCTAAGCCAGCGAGGCCTCACTGCCAGACCTCTGACCCTCCCACACTTGGCCATGAGCTTCAACACGGCATTGAGAGTGGGAGCCAGAGCTCAGTGTCTGGGAAAGAGAAGGAAGCAGGAACTCCCACAGATTCTCCGCTCAAGGTGGGTCTGGAACGGTGCTCAGGGCTCCCTGCGAATGTGGACCCCAGAGTCCCGGAAAGGGGACGGGGATGGCAGCCGCAGGGCAAAGCAGGGTCGCCGCAAACTCAGGGAGGGGCCGGAGGGCAGCGACTCTGGGTCTTGAGCCAGAGCATGGAAATAGTTTCACAAAACAGAAACCGGCATTACGGTGAGCGGCTGTAAAACCAGGATTTTACCGCTGGAACAGAATCGAGTCACTTTTGCTATTTCCTTTCTTAATACATAGGAAGAGTGCTATTTCCTATATTTAATATATTATGGGTAAAAGTATTCATGCATTAGAATTGTACATACTTTTTTGGGTCCCTTGTTTTTTTCTGATGAGAGAATGATATTTCCTTTCAAAATGATAGTGGCATTAAGCTCTGGATCATGGAAAACAAAAGGAAAATAGGCCATGAGAATATACGAGCTAGAGAAGGAAATAAACACCAGTCATCGGGGTGAATTCTCCCAATTGTAGGGCAGAAGAATTTCGTGAGGGGAAGAAAATTCACTTTGCCCTACTGAGGGCAAAGGGCATTTCTGCAGCGGCCTTTGTGCAAAGCGCTGGGGCCTTCCCCTGGGGACACAGGGAGCGCTCCTAACAGGACGGCAGTCATGTCTGTATGACTCCAGGAGCTCATAGCTGGCCACTCCTCTGGGCCGCTGTTTTCAGTCTAGTTATTACCCTTTTGAACCAGCTGCAAGCCTCACGCGTCCCTGAATGTCAAGATCGGGTGGGAGGACTTTCTCCTTCTGTGTCCGAAGAAGCCCCCAGAGGAGGGAAGGCCAGACCTGCGCTAAAGGGATCTAACATCGGGGAAACCGACAGCGGCGGGAAAGGTGGTTGGTCATCAACCCTTGGCTTCAGCCCGTGGGGAAGCATTTTGATAAACTCGCAGCAATCATGGGCTGTTGCACACGGAGCAGAGCGTTGGAGGGGATTTTAAAGGAGCCCTCCGACTCAAAAATATCTGGGAAGCTGGGGAAGAGGTTCGACCATTAAAGCTGTGTCCACTCGGTGCCAGAACAGTGAGTGAAAAATGAGAAAAAAATCACACCCACCCGTTGTCTGGATCACCTACTGCTTCGCCTCTGAACTGGCCCCCGGAGCACGCTCCCCACCGCGACCCCACCCCAGGACAACATGTTTCTGTGAATCTCCCCAGGACCTCATCAGTCCCGTGGCAGCCCCTTCACGCTAATGGCACCAGGGTCTCTGAGGCTCCTCCACTGAGCAGACTCCAGTGTCTGCTTCAGACCTGACCTGGGGAAAGCAGTCATTGTACACTTGACCTAAGCACCGCCCACGGACACCGCAGAATTTGCATGACAAGTGAGGGACTGACCCAGACCTTTCACCTCTCATCTGACTGCCTGTATGTGGCTGGCATTAGGCGGACACAGTCTGTAAGGACACAGAGCTTACAAACTGAAGGACCCATTTTTTTCTGCGGTCTGGGCATGCGTGCCCCCAGAGGAGGGGAGGGTTGTGTGTTGGGAAGCAGGAGAGCTTGGCCGGGGACCACCACAGCCTGGCTGTGCAGCTTTGACCTGAAGTCCTGGGCAGCTGTGAGCAGTTAGGACACAAGCCTTCCTCTCCGGAATCTTCTAGCCTGGCCCTTCCTCTCATCAGAGGGCTGGTCTAGTCCCGTCAGCTCCTGTCTAGGGCAGGAAACACACGCAGTCCCAGGTCTGGGGCAGGACTCTGAACATAGCCCCCATCCAGAAAGGATCTGGGGTATGCTCAGGGGCCGGTGGGGTCTGTCCCCCAGCCCTGCTGCTCTTTCAAATGAGGCTGACCCCGAGGGACTTAGGGAAATCTCTCAGAGCTTCACCACCGCCATACCAGGCATCACCAGCGGATTTTTCAGAGGGCCCCAGGCACTTATCTTACTTGTTAAACTATTCCCTGGAGCTGTATGAAATTGCTGGTTTTTAGTAGGTCAAACGCAGTCAAAAAGCTAATGTGTTTATCCTCACCGCAGAAATCCTGAGAACAGTGTAAGGCGTGTGGCGGCAAGAGCACAATTAGGAGGACGGGACCTGGGTTCAAATCTCCATTCGGTCACACCCTCTTTCAACAAACACATCCTGCATTCCCGCTCCATGCCTGGTACTGCTCCAGGAGCTGGACGTGTAATGGTGACAGAGACAATGGACCTTCATGGCACATTCTGGGGGCGGCTTCCTAGCTACTCGATGTTGGGACAGTTACTCCTCCTCTTGGAACTTCAGCTAGAAGTATGTGGGGGTTAAATGAGGCCAGAATTTCCAGGCCTGGTAGTTCCTGTTATTTTACTGTGGCTCATAGAGGACTCCTGATAAATATTTATGGAATGAAATAGCCTTGGAATGGACTGTAGGAATCTTCGAGCCCACCCCCTACAGAAGAATGGTGCCTGTGGGAGCAGGGGCTCAGGGGAACAGAAGCCCCCAGATTCCAGAGACCACAACTCTACACCTACCCTGGGGCCCAGAAGAGAACAGCTGTGGTCAGCTCCCATGAAGTCAAGAGGGCGGTAGGCACAGGAGTTTTGGGAGGTACCGTTTTGTTCATCTTTCTGAATGGATTTGAAATCTAATCTGAAGAAAATAAGCGTCCCGTTTATTGACTAAGGCAAAGCAGAGGTTGGGGCCTCAAAGGAGATGTGGAAAACTACCTGTAGGAACTCCCGGTTTTAGAAATCAAACACAGATTTGGCTCTGGCTAATAAGAGGATGTGCAAATGGACCACTCCTTCTCCCACTCTCCCCACTTTCCACCCAGTGGAATCGCTGGCGTGAACATGGCCACGGAATAACAGATTCCTTTTGCAGCCTGGGGGCCAATTCTCCAGGCCGTAAGGACATTTCCAAGGTCACACGGCATAGCATTTCCAGCTGCATAGATCATCGCAGACACGGTACAAATAAGCACACAGTTGTTATCTAACGGTAGAGCCTCTGATGGTACCTTCACTGTCGTCATCATCCTGAGCTCTGTCCAGCTCCTCAGGTCTATCCATCACAGATGATGTACAGGGAGGTGAGACCAACAGTTGCACTAACTTTTTTTCATATACTTTCCTGGTGGAAGCTGAAGAAGGAGATGGAGAACAGCTTAAGTTATTGGGCTCCTGTAAGTAACCTCACTGCACTCAGGGTATTTCAGCATAGGATCCTTATTCTTGTACCTTACATGTTAATTACGGCCTTTACAATAGGGTCCACCCACAGCTACTCAAGGCACTCCTTTCCTTCCACAAACAGGGCCAGGCCTGGATTAGCCCGGGAAGCAGGCATTGGATATATCCAAAAGTAAGACTGACAAAATTGTCCTTTCTATCTATGGGGAATATGAACAATACGTATATAAACAGTTAACATAGTACACATATTAGAAACGAAAAAACCCAACGGGGTGCTACAATCAAGAGTAACCAGGTTTTCCTTGTTGGAAAAAAACAATCCTTTCTCTTGGGCACCCTACTTAGTAAGTAGCCTGTGTGCGAAATCTGGGTGTATTTCACACTTCTTCCCTCTTCATGGTTTTCTGTGTTTTAATAATTTTTTTTTCTATTTCCACGTTAGTGTTTTTTAATTGCGTATGTCCCACTGTAAATAATTTTAAATCTTGGGAGGTAGTCTGTGAGTCATAAATGACGAGTCTCTGATATTTGCCTCATACGTACGGAGTATTGGTCCAGGTGAAAATCCAAGCTTACTAAGTTCATGATGTAATTCACAGTCGCTCAAACACTTCACATCCACCATGGTGTGATAGAGGAGTCTGGTCTCTCTCAGACAGTGGAAGCTATGAAGGAGGAGAACATTAAATTCCGTAAAGCAGCCTTACAAAGAAGAACTAAAACTTTCCCGAAAGTCCACAGAAGTGCTTACAACCCCAATCCCTCCAGTTTTGGAGGTACGTGGTCAATAACCCCCCACCACCACCACCAAATCACCATTCTCTGCCATAGATCTCTCTTGGGTTGAGGTGGCCTCAATGCAAAGGTTTGGGTGGGTGTCACTTTCCTCAATGTCTCTGGGGTTGGATTATTTCTAACTTTTCTACCCAACTCACAGGAGAAAAGTCTTCTGCACCAAATAATGAACACGGGAACAAATACTTCTATGACTGCTTAGGAACTCTGAGTAAGACTCAGACTCTGAGAAGATAAGAAGTTAATTAAATACGAGAGAGCTGAGAGAGATTTTGTAGTGAGTTAAAGAAAAGTTACTTATCCCTGCCCTCCTTTTGATGAGAGTACAGAGAGTTCAGAGCTTCTGGTTATTGCAAACACTAGTAGTTTTCACACTTGTAATTTAACTCGGAACATAACGAGATGGGAGTTTTTAATTAACCGCCAGCAGACTTTGTAATTGCTGAATTGGCATTTGAAAAAAAAAAAAAGTCAGCTATTCAATCTCTGGCACATGAATTGATTTATATAGGTTTACACCAGTCTTGATTGGCTTTCCCGTCCTACGCCGGCCTCAAGTTCCATCATATCTATGCACCCGATCCCTTGATTCCCCCCAAAATGACCCCTCCACCTACTTAACAAAATCCTGAAAAAGACGCGTTTGTCACATCTTTCAACAGAGATCTCTAATGTAGAAATTTATTTATCGCACCTCACTTCTATTATGTTTCCAGGCTTTTTAATGTTGCTGTGAAAACAACTGCAAGATGATCACCCAGCATAAGAGGATCTGGACCAATTTTAAGTAATGACTTTGCCTTTATTGGTGATCAATCAATGTCCAATTAGGAAGTACATTGTATACAAGCTAGAAGAAGCTGTGAGTTGTCATGTATAACAGGGTCGTTGGAGAATGCCTTGCTTTATAGTTCTCCTCTTTAAAGCTACACTGGGACCAGAGTCACATTCTGGCACACAGTAGGGGCTTAGTAAATGGGAGTTCCCTTCTTTTCTGTGTGTTGGGGAGGCTGAATTAACATTTTTGACCCTTAGGAAACAATTTAATATAGAAAGGAAGAGGACAATACACCTCAGATTTTTTATTATTAGTAGTAGTATCATTAGAAGCTAGCTTGGGCACGTCCCGTGACATTGATTCTTGAGAACAGCTGTCTGTGGTTTCACCGCCTTCCCCAAAATAACCTCCAAAAGAACCCTCATCAATTTCAAGTGACACTAGACAATTGCCTGGAGGGAACACACATATGGGAGAAAAATATTCAAATGGAATCCAACTGGATGATTAATCCACTTACCCCTTTACATGGTTGTCTAGTCTATGCAGTTGGGTTGGTTACTAAAGCTGGGGGAGTTTCACCCAAGGGTTTCTAGTAGCAACCAGCCCCTCTTTGCCTGTTAGATATTACGGTAATCATAATACTGACAGTGTGACATCAGTAAACCCCATAGCAACAGACTGATGTGAAAGCCAGATGATTAATTTAACCTAAGTTCAGACAGAAGGAGACACTGGCTGACTTTAGAGGCAGCCTGCCATGATAAAATGTCAAGAGATGCAGAGAAGTTATCATTTATGCACAGGAAGTGAGGGGGAAGACCTGCTGCCCAACCAAACAGTGCCAGGAAACTAGGAAGATAAAGGAAAAATCAAACAAACTCAACCGTCTCGGCCATCCTCCAAAGACCCACAGTAGTGGATGGGTAATTTAGCCATGGACTCTAGGCAGAGTGAGAAAAGAGAAGGTGGATGTATTAACTTGTCAAGGAATTGCTCATTTAATAATAAGAAGATCCTTTAGGCGATCAGCTCGAGTCTTTTTAAAAAAAATGCTGAGGGCACCTGGGTGGCTTAGTTGGTTAAGCGACTGCCTTCGGCTCAGGTCATGATCCCGGAGTCCCGGGATCGAGTCCCACATCGGGCTCCCAGCTCCATGGGGAGTCTGCTTCTCCCTCTGACCTTCTCCTCTCTCATGCTCTCTCTCTCACCCTCTCTCTCTCTCAAATAAAAAAAAAAAAAAAAAGAATGCTGAGACTTTAGAAACAATTATGGAAGACTAAATGTAAATATGGGAGAACACCCTGCCTTAAACAAATGCCAGGGATAGGAAGGAGTCACCTGAAAGAGTTAAGGGAACATGAGCCCTGGAGTCACATCCCAGCTCTATCTCTTACCAGCTGGGTGACATCAGGAAGGTAAGTTACTAACCTCCCTGTGTCTCCTCTTCCTCCTCTGTAATCATAATTACATGAAAGGTACAACAGTACCTACCTTACAGGGCTGTTACTCACTGGCAGTGAGTTTATAATATACATAAAATGCTTGGCACTTGGTAAGCCCTATATAAATGTTTCCCATTATTCCAATTATTCATGAGCCATATCCTCAAAGTCTCCACATCTAGTTTCTTCCTCAGGAGGCCCCATCCCATTTACACTTGTCCATGGGACTCGACCTCTTCAACGCCATCCGGATTCTGGGAAAAGATTAAGCATCCTTGCATGTATCATCAGGGAGGCTCATTGACTGATTCCAGGCTGTGGTTTCGAGGGCTATAGTTCCAGAGTTTCTGAATAGAGCATCAGTTTCCAAACAAACATGTAACACAAACATTTGCCAACATCCAAACATTGGATTCACCAAACAAAGACTTGGAAAATTGACACATTTGTTTCAATGAAAGCAAATAAATGATAGGCTTGGGTTATTAGGATGCATAAGCATTTTGTTTACATTTCCCAGAATTGCTTTCAACAAAAAAGCAGCCAGCAGGTGGAACTGCTTGCATTTAAACAGACTATTAGGATGAAACCGGCATTTCTAGAATATTTTCTTAGACCTCTGCGGTTTAAAGGAAGCTGGGTTGACAAAGGATTCAATCAGATCATCTGATTGGGTTGAGCATCCTATTATGTGCAAACTATTCTGTCTGAAATTATCCTCCTGAAGATCCCACTAGCCATCCATGATTCTGTTCTCAGCATTATTCTGTTTAAGAATTCCTATACTCGGCAGGATCTGGAAATACTTGGTTTTGATGTTTGCAGCTCCTCTTTCCCTCGGTTTTATCTGTGAAGTCCTGGGCATTTGTTTGTTTTTTGTTTATTATTCCCTCCGTGGCTGCAAAGATATTTTATTCCATTTCTTGAGGGAAGCAGGTTTTAATTGCCAATCGAGAAGGTATTCAACATGATAAGGTATCTAAACCCTGAGAGCTTCCTCTTTTCATTAAAATGTAGATCCAATTTCTTTTCCCTTAATGCCACATGCTGTTATTAAGCTGAAATAACGGAAATAGTAAAAGCCAGATGTCACTTCGGTCTCAGGTTTGACGTGGGGCACAATTTCCTCTCCTCAAGTTTAATCTGCTGTTATTTACTAACCCCGTCCTTTGGAAGAATGCACAATTTAAATGTAAATGCAATTTACATAGGGGAGCAGATAGTAGATTTGCAGTTTCAATTGCCAATAACCGTTTGCAAAGGGGGAAATCAACTAAAGCAAAGATCAGCAGCTGTCAGGCTGAAGTCTGCATCACTTGCCATTATCCTAGACTTTCCTCCTGAAGGCACCTGCCTCTGAGCCTCAGCGAGGCGGGCAAAAGGAAGTGGAGAAGTGAGGCACCTTCCCAGATATTTCAAAATGCATTTACTATTGACCAGGGGAGAAAAGAGGAAGTTTGGGTTTCAAATGGGCAGATTCAGTTGGCATCATCATTGGAGTCGTTAACTGACTCCATCTCTTTCAACGAATATTGATCATCTCCTACGGGACAGACATCATGCTTGGCCTAAATTAGAGAGTGGTCGAGGAGAATGCAAAGATACAGTCCTCCTTTTAAGGGGCTCATTGTCTCCTTTAAGAAAAAGAGAACAAATAATGATGGGGAAATCAGGTAGGCTGTTAACAGAGGGCTACCGGAGCCCAGATTTGGAAGCCCCTAACTGTTGAAGGATTCATTTAGGCCGAGACTTCCAGAATGAGCAGTAGTTTGCCCTCTAACAAAGGGGTTGGGGACAGCCATTCTAGGAGCATAATGATAGAAGGGAAATAAGCTGGGGGACAGGTTGGCACTAATTTGTGAAGAGCCTGTGGGCCATGTGGAAGAATTATCCCTTCACCTCTGGGCACATTTGGAAGTTTGGAAGTGGGATGTGGCAAGATTAAATTTCGGTTTGACACTGGCCGGGGGTTCCGTGTTCGTGCATTTGATCTAATTTAGGTTTGGTTCTGAGCGGAGACCGAGTTAGTAACGCAAAGTCTGGAGGCTACTTCGGGGAGCTGTTACAACAGTCCAGAAAAGAACTGATTCAGACTTGAACCAGGCCAGTAGAGGGGGGAGAGCTGGAGAGGAAGATACATGATTCGTGACTGATTTAGGAGCTGGAATAGCCAGGACGGGAAGCCTGACTGGGTGTTTCCTCCCGACTTCACCGGTGCAGGCACGAGCTCTGACTAAATCTTTGGGAGGCCCAGTCAGTTAAGCGGCTGCCTTCGGCTCAGGTCGTGATCTCGGGGTCCTGGGATCACATCGGGCTCCCTGCTCAGAGAAGAGTCGGCTTCTCCCTTTCCCTCCGCTGTCCCCCCTGCTTGTGCCCTCTCTCTCTGCCCATCAAATAAGTAATATCTTTAAAAAGAAATAAATAAATCTTTTGTCTCAGCTGTGAGCCCACTTACAGAAGGAACCATACGGAGTGCCGCTTGCACGGCACTGACGCGGAAGTGCTTCTGTTCTGACCTAGTTAGCCCTTGATTATCCACACTACTTGAAGACAGCAGCAATGCAGATAATCCCTAACTCTCTCCTATTTGGCTTCGGAATTAATTACACCTTTTAGAGCAAATTTGCCTGCCTAATTAATCTTTCTTAGGCTAATATTAAAATTAACTAATATTCCCTGAGCCCGTAACAGCTGGGCAGGGGAGGGGGAGAGCGGGGAAGGGGAGGGCAGGATAGCTGCTCCGACTCAGGCTAGGAGCAGCAGGAGAAAGCCACCTCACGTTAAAATTTAGGGTGACTCATGCACGGGGGGCCCCGAGCTGGGTCTAGCTCCCGAGCGGCTGCCATATAACTGCAGACTCAGATCCCTTGGGGGTTCAGTCACTGAGCACCTACTATGCGCCGATCACCTGGCTAGCTAAGCCTCAAGGTAAGGTGAGCCCCACAGGATCTCCGCTGTCAGGGAGCTGCCTGTTCGATGGCGACAATGGAGGAGTAAACAGATCGTTTAATTAAATGCAGTCAGGGCTCTGGCAGAAGCTTCTTCTCAAGAGAATAAGGCATGAACAAGGTTAATGGAGAAAAAACAAAAACAAATTTGTGTGAAACAAAGGGGAGAAAGCCACTTAATTGCTGTTTCATAAACACACCAGCGATATGCTTTTAATAAAATGAGTGCATATGGTTTCTTCTTTTAGGAACACCAATTTGTAAATTCCTCTTATGTGAAGTAAGATGTGATCCTCCCTTGTGATTTTTAAACTATAATACTTTAGCCCCAAGATTTCCTCCGAGCTACCATGGAGGGGTGGGGGCACAGAGCAGCCCCACCCCTGTCTGCTTTCCATATTGAGCTCCTATGAAGACTGCTTCTATTTGATCGATTGATTGATTGAGAGAGAGACAGAGAGAGAGAGAGCCCGAGTGGGCTGGGACAAGCAGCAGAGGGGGAGGGGAGAATCTTTAAGCTGTCTCCATGCCCAGAGGGGAGCCTGACTTGGGACTTGATCTCAGGACCCTGGGATCAAGACCTGAGCTGAAATCAAGAGTAGGAAGAGCCACGCAGGCGCCCCTGAAGACTGTCTTTAAAGGAAGAATTTCACTGCCATAGAAAGTTAGGAAGCTACTCATCTCGATCATTTTCTGCACTGCTTCTTAAAACCAAAACGACATCTAGTTGTGTTATGAAGACAAACCAAACCTTTGATACTGACAAATTGTGATCCTGAGGGCTTCTTTCTTAGTGTTGTTGTTTTTTTTTTTCTTCCTAGTGTTCTGTGAGTCCTGCATAGGGAGATTTATTATGCATAAACCTGCAAGAAATTTTGGATAATCCATGGGTGACAGATATCTAAAATGTGCTTTTTGTCCTCAAAGGGAGTATGTTCTAAATTCAGAAACCAAAAAACACACAAGGAAAAGGTAAATCAAAGTTCATAATTGAATACCAACACGGTGGTACCCATGAGTGACACAGAAGCTCAGAAGCAGAGAAAAAAATCAGCACTGGTTGGGAGCAGTAAGTGGTCAGGGAAAGCTTCCTGGAGGAAGTGGAATTTAGAGTGTGAGCTAAAGCACCGACAAGGTCTAGATAGGCAGGAAACAGGAGGGTGGGCCTTCTAGGCAATGACATCATGAACAAAGGAATGGAGTAAGGCTGGCTTCAGCAAAGGATTTGCTTAGAGAAATAGATGGCTACGGTTGAACCAGAGAGCCCTAGGATTTCCTATTAAGGTGTAGGCTCCCATGCCCATTCTGACTCCAGGATCCTCCCATTCTGGGGCCCTCTGATGGCAACAATGGGTCACCCCTTGAGACCACTGACAGAAGATGCTCAGTGATGAGAGCAAGGCCATCAGGAAGACCAGCCTGATAGCGCAGGACAAGATGCATTTCGGAGGAAGAGATACCAGCAGGAAGATGTCATGGTCTAGAGCAGTAGTGGAGAGAATGCAAAGAGGCTTTGCCCTGCCAGAGTCCCAATCAGGAGCTCAGAAGCCACCAGAGGACCTTGAAAGGCAAATGTGGAGTGGTCAGGAACACAAACTCTCAGGTCAGACTACTCTGTGTCCCTAGGCCCTGGCTTTCACATCTCTGCAATGGAAATATACTAATCATAATAGTACATTCTTTACGGAATTACTAAGGACCAAATTAATGCATCTTAAGTGCTTAAAACACTTTTTAAAAAAAGATTTTATTAATTTATTTGACAGAGAGAGAGGGAGAGCACACACAAGCAGGGGGAGTATGAGAGGGAGAGGGAGAAGCAGGCTCCCCGCTGAGCAAGGAGCCCGATGTGGGACTCAATCCCAGGACCTAAGGATCATGAGTGGAGCCAAAGGCAGACGCCTAACTGACTGAGCCACCCAGGCGCCCCTAAACCACTATTTCCACTAAGTGTCCACGGATAAGTGCTTAAAAGTGTGAGTTGTAAGTGGAGCCTCATTTCTCCATCA
>CM053618.1:20192376-20232106 GCA_028646535.1 Procyon lotor
GTGTTATTTCTCATCTCTGTGTCTGGGCCCCTCCGGGAGGTGACTTCTTCTTAACCTCCTCAGGGAACCAAACGCAATGCTTCTTCCTTAGCCCATGGGTTTGTGACAGCCTGTGCGTCTCTCCTGCTACACTGGGAGTCCCTCGAGGTCACGCCTGGGTCCCTGGCGCCAAGAACTGTGCGTGGTAGGCAGGATGCCCTTAATAAATATGTGTTGAGTGAGTGAATGAATGGAACAATTTCCCTGAGAGTATGGGACGTGGGTCCTCCCTGCAGGGAAGGGGCCCGTGTAGAGGATTTTGCTGGTGTCCGCATGGCCTCAGGGATCTACATCAATGTTCTATTCATGTCCCTGCCCCAGGCACACGTGCCATTCCACTAGGATGGGCGTCAAGAACACAGTGATGGGCCAAGCCCAGGGAAGGGATTGCAACCTGTTGGGGTCTACAGACGCCCTGCCAGAGGGACCAACAGAGGGAGGAGGCAAAGAGGAAGGAAAATGAGACCTGGGGTGGCGAGAAGCCTGCTGTCCCCTGATTCTTGTGACGCTGGGGACCTGCCCCTGGTGTGACCCAAAGAAGTTCCTTGGGCTGGAGTCGGACCAACACTATGGTCCGGCAGCTCGGCCTTGCCTCTGCTCTGAACCCCGTCAGACGGGGATAACAATACCTCCTCCGCCTTCCGAGAGGGGTGTGAGGCTCAGATTCATTCACTCACCCATCACCCACCCATCCGCCCATTCATTCAGTAACTTTACTGTGTGTCTTCCACAAGAGGCAAGGGCAGCTGGGAGCAGGGAGCATGACCTGGAGTGAGGCACACGTAGCCCCTGCCCCCGGGGAACTTGGAGAATTACAAGGCACATAGACAAACCATGAAACGGTGAAGTTCAAGTGTGGTGAATTATGACCATGAAAGTGCAGAGTATCCTGGGAGTGAAGGAAATCCTTGCTGGGGTCCCAGGACTGTCCTTTGCTCATGCAGTGGTCACCGCTGCCAAAGATGTGGTGTCTTTTGGTCTCTCATGGTCGAGGATTCCTGGCACCATGACCCTGCTCCCTCCCTGCCTTCCTATAGCAAGGACCGCATTGCTGCCCTTCAGTTCATGAAAAGGCTTTGACCATTAAGGGCTGAATATTGGGAGGCTCAAAGGCCCCTTTATTTATTTATTTAAGTAATCTCTCCACCCAACGTGGGGCTTGAACTCAGGACCTTGAGGTCAAGGTCATGCTCTTCCTCTGACTGAGCCAACCAGGTACCCCCCACCCTTGCGTTTAAAGCCAAGGTTAAGGTTTTTCACAGTACCCAGTAGTCCCTCCCTCCTCCTCCAGGCAGCTGAGGTGGCCTGGCCTCTGTGTCTCCTGTACTGGTCTGGAAGCAATTGAACATTGTTTAAAAGTTCCATTTTGGGGCCCTAGGTGGCTCAGTCCATTAAGCATCTGACTTTTTTTTTTTTTTTAAAGATTTTATTTCTTTGACAGAGAGAGACAGTGAGAGAGGGCACAAACGGGAGGAGTTGGAGAGGGAGGAGCAGGCTTCCCACTGAGCAGGAAGCCCAATGTGGGGCTCGATCTCAGGACCCTGGGATCATGACCTGAGCCGAAGACAGACGCTCAACAACTCAACAACTGAAGCACCCAGGTGCCCTAAGCATCCAACTTTTGATTTTAGTTCAGGCTCATGATCTCGGTTGGGGGATCGAGCCCCACATTGGGCTCCATGCTGTGCATGGAGCCTGCTTTAAGATTCTCTCTCTCCTTCTCCCGCTGCCCCTCCCCCTCTAAAAAATAAATAAGTACATATAAATAAAAGTTCCACTCTGGAGGTGGATGGCGTGGGTTTGAATCCCTCCTCCCCCTCTGTACTAGCTGGATGACCTTGGACAAGTTGCCTAACCTCTCTGAGCCTCAGCTTCTGTCCTCGTGAGAGCCATGCTACGGTGTTGCTGTGAGTCTTCATGACTTAATAGAGGTGAGCTGAAAACAGAGATTGCCCAGAAACAAACAGTGCTTGCACACGGTAAGCTCTCACACCGTGATTACGAGCACTATTCTTCCCCTTACCAGGTTCCGTGTTACCGGTCTGCTTTTCTCGAGGTCCTTGAGGGCAGGGACACTCCGACTTCCTCACTCATCTTGGTCTCCTGGGGACCTGGCAAGGTGCCTGGCTCAGAGCAGACGGGCCAAGGACGGTTGTTGGGCGCCGACTGACTAAGTGGTCAGTAGGAGCTCTGGGACGGCCTGGGGTGGAGCGCCGGCGCTGCCCGGACAGGAGCAGGGCCCTCCGATTGGGCCGGGGTCTGAAGGACGACGCCAGGGTCGCGGGAGGCCACGTCAGGGCACGCCAGGTCCGGGCACCGGGCTCCTTCTTTTGCTGCTCTCAGCTCCCAAGGGCGCGTGGCCATCTGCTGGGGCGGGAAGGGCAGGTGCCCAGGGACGCAGAGTCCAGAGCCAGCCGAGAGGATTTAGTCTTCTGTCCCTGAGCTCCTGGACCGGGGACAGCTAGAGGGAGAGTCCACATGGCCCTGCAGAAGGTGGTGGGGCAGCTGGTCAGGCACCCCTGGAAGTGCCGGGGGTGTGAGGAAGGAGGGGGTGGTCCCGGTGGCTGCCAAGGTGGCGAGAGGACGGCTGACGCGTGTTGCCCAGGACGCGGAAGGTTGGTATCAGCAGACTCCCAGCCCCATGCCCTCACCACACTGGGAACAAGCGGGCGCCTGCCCAGGGCTCACACCCCGGTCACCGTGGGCTTCCCACGCATCGCACAGACTGGCAGGAGACTCCGTGCAGCGGCTCAGGGGTTCGTCCGGGAAGCTTGGCAGAGCCCTGGGCGCTGGGGCAGGGGTTCTGAAGTCTCAGTTGATGGGATGATGAGTCACAGATAATTGGAAGCACATTCTAATGGGGATTATGCTCTAAGTTGATTAAGAACTGGTGTTAGTGCTAATGGACAAGAAAAGGTCTGAAATATTGGATTATGGGTGTGGAGGGGTCCCTCTGCTCTCTCAGTCTGCTCAGAGTCGGGCTCCTCTTTCTCCCCTCAGCCCTCCGCCCCCGTGCAGGGGACCCAGCAATGAGCCGCAGAGAATGCTGGCCAAGCCCTTGCAGGTAGGAACATCCCGCTGAAGGGACAGTCTGTTTCCTGGGCCCGGAGGGGACACAAAGGAGGCAGGGAGATCCTCCCTGGATCTCAGCTCTCAGGAGGTGGTCCCTGCTGCTCAGAGCCTTCCCTCCCCAGCAACCAGCGATTCCGTCATTAGCTTCTCGACGGCTCCTACACTGACTCTTGCCTCACCCCCTCAACACACACACACACACTCACCCCACGCATACCATATACGCTCACACATGCACACTTCCACACTCACACACGGCCACGCCCCCACACAGAGGTACACATGTATTTGCACACGCACGCACACGCACGCGCACACACACCTTTCCCACCCTCACCATCTCAGGGACACACATACACACATCACTCTGCTCCCTTCGCACGCTGAGATAATCCCAAACAGACGTGCCTGTGAGATTTGGGATTTGTTCCCAGTAGCACACGAGGGGATGGCTGAGGAGGAGCGAGCTCGTGGGAACGGCGGTAGCTCTGTTGGAAGTTGTTCGTGTGATCGTCATCAAGCCTTCGCGTGCAGCCCTTTCCCATTCGCTCAGTTACTCACGTGTATTTCTATACTGATCGAACACCTGCACGTGCCAGGCCCAATACTAGGTTCTGGTGACCTTCCTTTGGGTTCCTTAAGGACTGGGGCTTGAGGAAAGGGCTCTAAGGATACTAACGAGCTTTATCGAGATATCATTCATTTACTCTACAATTCACCTGTTTGCTGTTAATACTTAGGCAGTTTTTAGCGTATTTACAGAGTTGGATAGCCATCAGCACATTCAATTTTAGACCATTTTCACCACCACCCCCGAGAGAGATCCCACAGCCCTTAGCAGTCTTTCCCCCGCCGTCCTCCCTCCCTGCTCCCCGGCAGCCGCGACTGGCCTTTGTCTAGAGATACACCTTTTCTGGACCTGCGGTATGAACAGAATCATACACCACGTGGCCTTTCGTGACCGGCTTCTTGTCCTGAGCACAGCGTTCGAAGGTTCACCCGCGCTGTAGCTGATGCCAGTATTTCCTTCGTGTTTCTGGCTGAATACTATTCCCCTGTATGGATCTGCCACTTTCTGCTTCTCCACGCATCAGTAAGTGGTCACTGAGGTGGTTTTGTGCTCTGACTATTCTAAATTATGCTGCTATGAACATGTGTGCACACGTTTTCAATTCTTCTGGGGTCTATACCTAGGAATGGGATTACTGTGTCATATGGTAACTCCACGTTTGACATTTTGAGAAACTGCCAAACTATTTTCTAAAGCAGCTGGGCCATTTTACATCCCCACTAGCAAGGCATGAGCGTTCCAATTCGAGATAAGATCTTAACTGTAGGACTCTATTTGGGAAGTGATCCCAAGAAACACCAGTAGGAGCACGGGGGAGGGAGAAAGAGAAAGGAAGGCAGCCAATAAAGGATTATTATCAAGCAAATTACCACTGAGAGTAATTGAAGCTTAAGGCCACTGCCTAACTCTGGGAGTCCGTAAAGAACTGGTACTTCAGAGCCATCCTACCAGAGGAGAAGGGGAAGGGGATGTATAAACCGATTCCCAGCAGCCTTGTTTGAGTGCTTCTGTGTGTGTCTGCATCTGTGTGTTAATTTCCTGCTAATTCCCTTTTGCTTGCTGCAGATGCAAGTAAAGCAGGCACAGCAGGAGCAAGCCATCATGCAAAGAAATGCAGATGCTCGCAGTTGGAGGTAAATCTGCTGTGCAGGACGGGGCCAGGGCAAAGGAGGTGAGCTGGGACACCAGCAGCACCTGCTACCTTGGGGGAACTGAGATTCCTGCCCGCATGGAGCTTACAGTCTAATGAGAGAGATAGAAACGAAGATCTGCAGTACTTAGCCAGATAGCATCTGGGTAAGGCGGAGGAGGGGGCGGGCGAGAGGCTGCGTTAGCTCAGGTGGTCAGGGCAGGCATCTCTTGGAGGAGACGACACTTCAGCTGAGACCAGAAGGAAGTGCGAGACAGGCCATCTGAAGGCTGGTTGAATCTGGGATGCGAAATAGCACTGGAATCAGGACTGCGGGAGCAGCAGGTGCTGAGACCCAGAATGGGAAGAGCCTTGGCAGTTCGCTGGGGAACCATGAGAAGTCCAGGGTCGATTTGGAAGAGCAAATGAGGCAGAGAGTAGGAAAGAACAGAGATAAAGGCAGAAGTTGCTAACACCTTGTTGCTGGGCATCCGGACCCAGCCCTGGGTCGTGCATTCATTCCACTCACTAGTTCGGGCACCGGTCTGGGTGCTGCTCGTGCACCGGTGAAGGCGTGTGACGGAGCCCTACCCTCACAGAGCATCCATTCTAATAGGGGATGAGTAAGCAGTGTAAGTATGTACTATAGGCTATTAATATGTAACTCATATTAGAAAATGATCAATGCTTTAGACTAGAGAAAAATGAAGTAGACACAAGGAGTCCAACAGTGCAAGGAGGTGCTTAGAAATTCCAAGTAGAGAGGTGAGCACGGCTTCTAGAAGGGCTGACAACACTCAGCACCTCTGAGCCTGGCGGGATCCCAAAGCCCCCTCCACACCCTCAGGGCACGTATCCAGGGGCCCCCCGCAGCCCGGGAGGGAGGGCATGCCTGGATCTCCAGGAGAGAGAAAGAAAAGCAGGGACCCCAGAGGGGAGGACTGGGGTGTGTGCATCAGCTGGTCCAGACCCATAACCTGGGAGGAAGAGGAGGAGCCAGGATGGGGGCAGGGGAAGGAGGGGGGGATGGGTCTGCCAAGCCACAGGGGAATATTGATGAGTTTTCTGGCCAGAAGTGACGGAGCTGGTAGGGATGGTGTAATGAAGACAGATGATCCCAGGCCAGCTCTGCTCATCTTCCTGCCGGAGGAGGGAGAGTCACAACGGGGTGCGGGGGGGGGAGGGGCTTGCCAAGTGCCTGGGTGCCCTCTGCTCTGGTACCGCCATACCCTCTCCTTCTCCCCTGCCACCCCTCCTCCCTGCTGCTGTCGTAATATCACAGAGGAAAAGGAATGGAATCCCCCCACCCCGTCTTTCTGCCTAATTGTGGCAAATTACGCATGACATGAAATTTACCATTAGTGGCATTTGGTATATTGACAAGACTGTGCACCATTGCCACTCTTTAGCTCCAGAAATTTCATCACTCCAGAAGGAAGCTCCATACTCATTAACAGTTACCCCCCACTTCGCCCCCCAGCCCCAGGCAACCATTCATCTGCTTTCTGTGTCTATAGATTTGCCTCTTCTGAACATTTCATATAAGTAGAATCCTACAACACGCAGCTTTTTATGTCTGGTTTGTTTCACTTAACAATGGTTTCAAGGTTCATCTGTGTTATAGCGTGTACTTGTACCTCGTTCCGTTTTCTGGTTGAATAATATTCCGCTGCATGGTTAGACCACATCTTGTTCACCCGTTGATGGACACTTGGATGGTTTAAGCACTGGATTTTGAGACAGAAGTCCTAGTATTGTGTCCCACAGCATTTCCACCTCTGTGGCCTTTGGGAGCCATGTAATGTCTTTGAGCCTTGACAATTTCTCCTATACAATGAAACCATAACGTTTTAAGTCTCCAGTGTGCTTTGAGAGCATCAGAAAAATTGGAAAGTCCCTCTCCCTTCCTTCTGTACTCTCTTCCCATTGGCTATTGAATTTGGGTTAAATATTCAATAAAAAGATTCATATACCAAAGCCAGGTGGACTGATGTATAGTGTTGTGTTCTCTGCCATTGAAACCATCTCGCTGATCTTCATGTGCATTGTTTTTCATATTTTAGTATCTTTGAAATCAGCACACAGCGTATAACCAGTGGTTGCACAGTGATTGGCAAAGCTCTTCACTCTCTTGGTGGTTTGTAAAATAATTGTGCTTTTATTGTATGGTCCGAGGTTTCTATAGCGTGGTAGGCACAGTTTAGTGACCAGCACTACGAACCATAGGCGAGATAAAAACTGATTCCCTCATTAAACATTTCTGATGGTGGGATGGTGTGAGTTAACCCATGTCCTAGTATGTGAACTCCCAGCTAAATGAGTCGCCTGAGACAGAAATACTGATTGACCTGAACTGACAAATGTCACAACTTGCTGGCACACACAGTTCTTTTTTTTTTTTTTTTTTTTAAGATTTTATTTCTTTATTTTGAGGGAGAGAAAGAGCATGGGGGTGGGGAGCAGAGGCAGAGAGGGAAGCAGGCTCCTCGCTGAGCAGAGGCCCGGATGCAGGACTCGACCCAGGACCCCGGGATCATGACCTGAGCTGAAGGCAGAGGCTTGGCCAACCGAGCCACCCAGGAGCCCCAACACCACTGTTCTAAAATGCATGGATGGTCCCAGCGCTAGGGGGCAGAGCTGAGGAGACAGGAGAGGCTTGTGCAAGTGAGTGTTGAGGTTACTACTCTCCCATTCTCCCCAAGAACCGCCTGCCTGCCCAGCCCGCTCCCACCCTCTCCAACACAGGAGAAGCCACATACAAATACTGAATACGTTTGCCTTCATTCAAACGGGCCAGAGAGTGTAATTATGTCCCACAGAGCGGAGGGCTCCATCTGCAGGGAGGAGGTGGGGGCGGACGAAAGCCAGGTCGCCGGGCAGTGTTCGTGAGTGTTGCTGATTGAGCACCTCCGTGATGGAGCATATCTTGGCTGCTTGGGGAGGAAAACTATTCTCCTGAAGGTCCGCGCCCTTCCTGAGCCTCGCCTCCTTCCCGGGGCTCCCTCCAACTCAGCCAGCCCTTTGCTAGACTCTCGCGGCATGTGGCGTCTATCAGGACCTGGGCACGAATTGCTCCTCTGGTGTCTTCTTTCTCCTGCTGGGCTGTGAACTCTTCGAGGATGGGGTATTTTGTCAATTCTTTTTTTTCTTTTTTAGGATTTTTTTTTTTAAGTCATCTCTACACCCAACGTGGGGTTCAGACTCACAATCCGGAGATCCAGAGTTGCGAGTCTTACCGACTGAGCCAGCTAGGCGCCCTGAGGGGGGGGCGTTTTGTAAGCTCCCTGTGGTTTTCCCATAGGTCCAGGTATGGAGTAGGAATACAGATGGGGATCCCCAGTCAGAGCAGCGTTTCCCAAAATGTCCACCCAGGCCACCTGCGTGTACCACCAGCAGTGCTGGAGCTGGTTATAAATGACATTTCCAGCTGTCCACCCAAGTGACTGTATTTCGGGTGGACTCGGGTGAGGGCCGGGACTCTGCATTTTTACAAGCTCCCCAGGTAATTCTGTGCTCAGTATTTTTAAACTTGTTTATCTATTTCAGAGAGAGAAAGAGCGTGAGCGAGAGAGAGCAAGAGAGAGCTGGGCCAAGTGCACCGAAAGCCTTGTCTCTGATCGCCCATAACTCCTGAGCCTCCCAGGCCCTGCAGGACCAGCCGGGGGACAGGCAGAGGGAGAGGGAGAGAGAATCTCAAGTGGACTCCTTGCTGAGCATGGAGCCCGATGTGGAGCTCAATCTCACGACCCTGAGATCATGACCCGAGCCAAAATCAAGAGGCAGATGCTTAATCAACTGAACCACCCAGGCACCTCTATGCTCAGTAGTTTTAGAAACCCACCGATGGGATGCTGAGGATTAAGCATCCAGTCTCCGCCCTCCTTATTGTTGAAAGCCTACTGTGTGTCTTGATCTTCCCGGTGAAGGAGACTGACGCTCAGCCAAGGCTAAGGGAAATAGCCAAAGAAGAGACTAGTGTCACTGTCCCTGCTCCCACCAAGAGAGCAGGGATGGTGGGGGAGGGGCGAGATGGGGCAGTGAACTGGGGAGGGGCAGAGACAGGACAGAGGGGCTGAGGAGTCGAGCTGGAGATGCACTTGGACATGGTGGTCGTGAGACCCTGTTGGTCCCGTGCCCTCCACCGCCCGGTCCACCCAACCGGCCCACCAGGGGAGCGGGAGGCCCTGTCATCTAGACACCTCTCTGCTTTGATCATCAAGAGGGCCTGCCAGGCCACCCAGAATGGGCTTGAGGTTTCAGAGGACTAATGTCAGAGGACGAGGAACAAGACCCAGGGCCTTCAGATGCATTGGCCGAGTCCGCAGAGCTCGTGGCTCTGGACGGATTGATGACAGCAGAGAGCCCTGTCCTTGGCCCTGCAGTGTGCCTGCCGCGGCTGCCCTTGTCCCAGGTGAACAAGCTTGGTGGGGAACAGCAGCTTCTCAGGGGCCCCCAATTCCGCTTTCCGGCCCTGACATCTCCCATATCTGCTTGATCGTGCTTGACCTTAGTAACAAAGTGGAACGCAGAATTTCTGGGATGTGTAATCCAAACCCTTTGTTGTATAGACGGAAAAATGCACAGTCGCTCCTGCCGGTCCACTGTTGCTTCATTTTGTCGTAATTTCAGCACTCCTGTTACGGCCTTTTCTCTCTCCAGCTCACATAGCAATCAGATGGGACGCATTTCCCCAGCGCAATCAGGGAGCTCTCTGCCCCGGCTTGCTGGATTTATGGCTCTCCGCCGTCCTGCGGGGTCCTTGCGGGGCCTGGGAGGCTCAGGAGTTATGGGCGACCAGAGACAAGGCTTTTGGTGCACTTGGCCCAGCTTGTCAGTTATCCCCTGGGGCTGGCTGCATGGGGGAAAAAGCATACTGGAGCCAATATGCTGACCAAATTTTTACACTCCTCGTTCAAATCCAAAAATTTCTGCAGGAGACTTGCTGGAAACTATTTAGAAAGAAAAGGCAGAGACGATTCTCTAAGTGGCCAGGGAAGGACCACACAGGGAGGGTGCAGCAGGAGGGTGCAGCCTGTCTGAGCACTTTGGGGTTCCTGTGGGCTGCAGCGATAGGACATGGATGGGGGACGGGGCTCTCGTGCTTCTGAAATCTCCGTGAATGCTTCCAAAGCAAGGTTGATAGTTATGCAACCAGCTTCAAGGCAATTCCCCCGCCCTCCTCCTTCCAACCAAACCATCACCTCTTGCCCCTCTAATGCAGAAGTCCTGGGGTCAGCCCTCTGCCACAGGGAAATGAGTGGCAGCCTATGTAGGAGATTTGAGGCAGTTTTGTAATAGTGGGGATAGATGTTGTGTAGCCAGCTTTGTTTCCGAGTAAGGAAAAAAACCCACGTCATTTCTTCAGATAAAGGATATTCTAACACTAAAGGAGAGAGAAGGAAAGGGAGGAAGAGAGGGAAGGAGAGGAAGAGAGAAGGAGGACAAAATGCCAGACCAAAGGACGATCCTTTAAACTGAATTAATTTGGCCTTTATTAAAAAGTCACTAGATTGTCTTTATGTTTGCTTTTTGCTGCAATGCAAAGAGCCCTGAGTCTGCAGTCTGAGCTCTGGGATTTAATTTGGGGTCTGCCAGAGAGCAGGGTGTGACTTTGTGTGAATTAACCACTACACTCAAACATCAGTAGACTTGGGGCACCTGGGTGGCTCAGTGGGTTAAAGCCTCTGGCTTCAGCTCAGGTCATGATCTCAGGGTCCTGGGATCGAGCCCCACATCCGGCTCTCTGTTCGGCGGGGAGCCTCCTTCCCCCTCTCTCTCTGCCTGCTTCTGCCTACCTGTGATCTCTCTCCCTCTGTCAAATAAATAAATAAAACCTTAAAAAAAAATCAGTAAATTTGCCTCCAGTTCCTCCATTATAAACCAGGATGAAACACTTATTGGGGGGCTGGAGGGTGCAGGGCGGGGAAGGGAATGAAAAGTTTACTGAGCATCTATGAAAAGGCAGGCATGTGACCGAGGATATTTATTTAATTCTCAGGACAACCTATTGAGGCCAGTGTTATCGTGACTACTTTACAGAGAAGGAAACTGAGACTCAGAGGTTAAGTCATGTGCCACATCTCCCTGAATGCAAAGCCCACACTCTTTCCAGAAGAGCAGACAGGAAGAAGAAAAAGGAAGGAAACGAAAGGTGGGCTCGGGAGTTCTCTGGGAAATAGAAAACAAGATCTTCTAGTGAGATGAGGAGGCAGGGAAATGTCAAGAGCTGCTCGGAGAAGCTCAGAGAAGCTTCTGTGGCTAAGAAAGAGGGAGCACAGCTGATCTCAGAGACAGTTTTGCTAAGAGGTTGATGAGGAGATGGTTTCCCTGTGAAATGCTGCTCAGGGGTTCAGTCCCTGTCCGATTCACGGAGAAGGAGCAGATTCTGTCGAATCGTCGAATCCCCAGGCCCTAGTGCAGTGCCTGGAGGGAGAAGTCTATTTCTTTAACAGACATTACGGTGCACCTACGATGTACCAGCTCTGTTGTAGGTGCAGGGGACTCAGTAGTGGCAAAGGCAGGTCAGGGGCACCTGGCTGCCTCAGTCGGCACAGCATGTGAGCCCTGACCTCCAGGTCTTGAGTTCAAGCCCCGCGTTGGGCGTAGAGCTTCCATAAAAAAAGTTAAATAAAATAAAAATGAAATTTAAAAAAAGAGAGACAGATTAAGCCCTCGTCCTTATGGCATTTGCAGTCTGATAGGAGTCCCACAGTAAACACAGGAATGAACAAATAGTAATGAAGTTCTGAATTTAAAAAATAGAATAATGGGATAGACAGTGCCTGTCGCCGTGGGGGCGTTTTCTCGGGAGGTGACATTTGAGATATGACTGGAATGAGAAAAGATGTTGTTCTTGCCAAGATGGGGGAAGGGTGTTCCGGACAAAAGGAACAGCAAATGCAAAGCCCTGAGGCAGGAACGAGCTTGGAATGTTCCAGGGAGACAGAAGGAAGACTGGTACAGTTGGAGAGGGGGCGAGAGTGGGAGAGAGTGGTAGGAAATGAGAGAAGAGGGGTCAGAGCCTATAAAACCTCATAAGCCAAGTTAAGAAGCTTGGATTTTATGCTAATTCCAGTAAGAAGTCTTTGGAAGGGTTGAAGCAGTGGGAGGGATGTGATCTGATTTAGGTTCTAAAACAATCGCCGAGAGGAAAGATAGATCAGCTTTAAAAAAGCCATCTTTAGGGGCGCCTGGGTGGCTCAGTGGGTTAAAGCCTCTGCCTTCGGCTCAGGTCAGGATCTCAGGGTCCTGGGATCGAGCCCCACATCGGGCTCTTTGCTCATCAGGGAGCCTGCCTCCCCCTCTCTCTCTGCCTGCCTCTCTGCCTACTTGTGATCTCTCTCTCTCTGTCAAATAAATAATAAAATCTGAAAAAAAAAGAATGACTTGGTGTCATTAAAAATAAATAAGTAAATAAATAAATAAGATAAAAGAAGGGGAACACTTGGGACTCGCACACAGAGAACACGGTGTGAAGACAGACCCAGAGGGAGGATGGCCGCATGAGGTTAGAGGCAGAGGTTGGAGTGGTGCTGCTATAAGCCAAGGAACATCTGGGGGTCCCAGAAGCTGGAAGAGGCAGAAAAGGATCCTCCCCGATAGCCCTCACAGCCGTGTGGGCCGGCCTACACCTTGATTTGGGATTTCTGGCCTCCACAAATTCCCGTTGTTTTAAGCCAGGTAGCTCGTGGTCCTTTGTTACAGCTGTCCTAGGGGACAAACAAGACATCCAAGTGGAGAGGTCAAGTTCGGATATGCCGGCCTACAGCGTAGGGAAGAAGTTGGTCCTTAAAGCCACAGGACTGGATGAGATTGGCCAGAGAGAAAGTTAGAGAATGTTGAGAGAAGAGAGCCCTTGTCTTTCAAGGGAAGAGTGTTTTAAGGAGGAAAGAGTAGTCGATTGTGTCAAACATGGGTGATAAGTAAGTCAGACTGACTTAGCCCTTGGATTTGGTAAGAGAGAAGCTGAAAAAAAAAAAAAAGAGGAAGGAGGCTGATGATCTTGGCAGAAGATGTCCGCAGGTGGTGGAGGGAGAAGTCTAAGTGGAGTGAGTTGAAGAGAGACTGTAGGGAAGGAAGTACAGAGTAATGACAGAGAACTGTTTTTGAAACTCACTATATAACAGCAAAGAAGTGCAGCCTTACCTGGAAGATGGCCAAGGGAAGGTTTTTTAAAGATGGGCAATATCAAGTCATATTTTTTATGTTAGTGGGTATGATCTAAGGAGAGACCAATGACTCAAGAGAGAGAGGGGATAATTGCAAGGGGCAAAGTCATGGAAGAAGTAAGAATGGATGGGGTCTGGTGCATAAATGGGGGGAGACTGACCCCAGAGAAGAACACAGCCTCTTCATCTGCAAGGAGGGCAGAGACTATGAGTAGAGATCATGCAGATGGGTTGGTGGGAGGATGAAATAGTTCTCATTCACTTGCATTTCTTTGTATTTATAATATCAGCGAATCAGTGGTGCTGGAGGGTTGAAAAGAGAAGGTGGAGAGAGGAGGCATGGAATGGTCCTTTGAGAGGGAAGGAAGGGGACTACACCATGGGAGTGTAGAAAGTTTGCAAGGAAGAGCTCAGTGCCCTGGTGAGATTCAAAGTAGCAAGTGTGGAGTGAGACCAGTTGACGAGCACGGTTGTATGATTATCCTCAGTAATGTGGAGTTGCTTGGGTACAGGTGAAGGGTGCGTGGCTAGCCAGGTTTAACCAGAATTAGGGTTTTGCCAGAAAAGTACAATGGGGGCAAGAAGGCAAGGTGAAGTAGATGTGGGGGTCAGAGAGAGATCACGGCAGTGACGTGACAATGAAGCCGGGGAAGGGATGAAACGGTCACATGCAGGGCACAGGGACAATAAAAACTTGTTCCGTGTATCAGGTCCCTCTGGGATCAAAGAACAGTTGGAAGGGAGGTCTCAGTGAAAGCTGATGGGAACAAGAGGAGGCAGTAGGGGCTGGGGGCCTAAAAGTGGGATTATTGGTAAACATACTAATGAGGGCAAGATTTAGGGTATGACCATGGAAGAGGGTAGAGAAGATAGCATGAAGGTAGCATAAGGTGGGGTCTAACCCCATCCATATCAAACATGCTGAAGTTTTTGCAGGAGAAGGAAAAGTAGTTGGGAAGATCTCTCTAGACCCTGAGATATGTGGGATACCAGAGAATGGAACATTCCTTGTTTTCTTTATCCTTCGCTCTTGCTTTAGACAAGGTCTTTGGGAAGCAGTATCTTCAGGGGAAGGCCAGGTGTCAGTAGAGCAAGACAGTGAAGGGAATGCTCAGGAGAGGGTTCAAGGAGGGAGGGGCATTGGCCAGTGGCAGACTGAGTTCCAGAGTCCACAGTGGCAAGGCTTGGGAACTGGAGACAGGTGGGAGATGGGGTGCAGGCAGCCGCTACCAGAGTGGTTAGGGGATTTCAGTCTATGGGATTATGGACGATATGGGAGGCTAGGATTTGTGATATGAGACAGGACAGGGCATGTCCTGACATTGTCATTAAAGGAGGTGGGTGGTCAGGTAAAGCTACATACCGCCGGGGGTATTTAGCTGGCCTATATGAGAACTCTGCTGAAGAAAAGGACTCATGATGTTAACCCATGTATCCCTGAGGTGCCTAGTGGTGCCAGGCACAGGGCATATTCATTGATCGAAACTGCATATAGTCGGGGCACCTGGGTAGCTCTCTGGGTTGAGCGTCCAACTCGATTTTGGCTCAGGTCATGATCTCAGAGTCCTGGGATCAAGTCCCATTCTGGGCTCCAGGGTCAGCGGTGAGTCTGCTTGAGATTCTCTCCCTCTCCCTCTGCCCCCGCCCCGTCTGTGCTCTTGCCCTCTCTCTCTTTCTAAAATTAATTAATTAAAAAAAAAAAAAAAAACCTGCATATAATTGATGCTCCGGTGACTGTAACAGGACAAGCCATAACCTAACGCACTACATACAGCAGGCGCCCAGAATCCTGGGGATGAGGAAAATCTCTAAGTGCCTTTGATTGCTTAATATATAAACAGCTTTCACTTCGTCCCTTTTGATGAAAATTGTTCCTGTGTTCAAGACTGATCAGGGAGTGGACTATGGTTGTGTTCTGCCTTAATTAGGAAGAGGTGGCTAGGAGGCAAAGGCGGGGACCAAGAAAGGGACCTGTTTAAATACTCCGTGCTCTCCCTCAGATGCTCAGCTCAAGCCCTTCTCTGGAAACTCACAGCAGAAGAGGGAACAGCCACGTCCTTCCCTTGGGCGGATGGCTATTCCAGCCCTGGGCCTTGGACTTTACTTCCTTGTCTCCCTTACCTGCTGCTCCTCCAGAAGAAATGATTTCCATTTCTTTTGACTCCTGTTTTTTTTCTAGCTTTTCTGATTCTGTTTGCCCTCCCTTTGTCTCACGGAGGCTAGGGCCACTTTTTCTTTCCCTCTCCAGAATCTCTCGTGACATGCTTCCTTCCTGTCCCAATCCCTCCCCCAATACCACTAGATGTGGGAGTCCAAAACTTTTCTAAAGAGGCCTCTAAAGTTCCCGCTGATGTTATGCCCCAGTGTCTGCGGTGACCTGGCTGGTCTCTGTGCTGCTGAGAAAGTGTCTCTTTGTGTTGGCTGATGAATGGCCGCCCTGTCCTGCCCCAGGACCTCAATACCTGGAGGGTAACAGGAGAAAGCCCACTCCCCTCCTTAGGCTCTGCACCTGCTGCTCTCAGCTTTCCTTGGGGGCCACGGGGTACCTGGGCAGGTAGCTTGCTGGCTAAGCCTCAGAAGAGCAACACTCAAGGGACGGGTCCGGGATCCCTTCCTGCCCTAGCTTCTCTGGACAGTGCGGTCCCTGCTGAGGGGCTGCCCACACCCCTCAGCTTTTCCTTCCACATCCCCCCTGCTCCATCCTCTTTCCTCTCCTGTTACTTCCCGGGAATTGAGTCGCACAACAGAACAATGAACCTGCTGGGATGGTGTTTCCCTCTGTGACTAAAGGTTTGAACTGTAAAATTTCTGGGCTGGAAAATATCTCACCTGGTTAGACATCTTCACCTTTGCCTGGACACAGGGCCACGTGCAAATCTTCAGGCCACAGTCAAAGACACATCCCGGTGTTTCAGTTGGCAAAAACTCAGTTCAGTTCAACAAATGTGTATAGGGTATCGTTTTCATTGTCGTCGTTACGTTGCTGTGCATGTTATCTCATTAAAATATTTTATTACTCACTTTGATTATGCAAATAGTCCACGTGCATGGTACATCACAACTCCTAGAGGGTAAATCACGGAAAGTGGGTATCTCTCTATACTTCTGTGCCACATCCATTTGGATTCTCTTTCCAGAAGGTCTTGCTGTTACTAATGTCTTGGGTATTTTCCCAGAGATATTCCACACACGGATACATAATTTCACTCAATCTTCATAGTGGCCTTCTAGGGTGGGTATTGTGAGTCCTGTTTGGAAGACAAAGGAACCATGGCTCAGAAAGGGTAAGTAAAGGGCACGCACAGTGTGTCAGGAATAGTGGCGACTCCAACTGAGGCGTGTGTAAGTCCAAAACCGATACAGTTTCTGCTATAACTTTTTCCTAATCTGCTGTGTCAGCATCTTCCCCCCCTCCCCTCCCAGCTGTCAATCACTCAGCAGGGTTGGCTCCAGACCCTGGGTGTGCAGGGCCCTGTCCTAGGTGCTGAAGGCTCTTGTAAAGAAGGGTACCACTGAGCCCCTACCCTCATGGGGTTCACCAAAGAGCTGGGAAGGCTGGCAAATCCTGGAGCCTGGTAGAGAGGAGACAGGGAATCCCAAACTCTGCTTGGCCACAGCATTTGTAGGTGGCACTAGGCAGGCCACTCTTTTTTTTTTTTTTAAGATTTTATTTATTTATTTGACAGAGAGAGAGATTACAAGTAGGCAGAGAGGCAGACAGAGAGAGAGGGGGAAAGCAGGCTCCCTGCCGAGCAGAGAGCCCGATGTGGGGCTCGATCCCAGGACCCCGAGATCATGACCCGAGCCAAAGGCAGAGGCCTCAACCCACTGAGCCATCCGGGTGCCCCTCCTCTTTTTTTTTTGACTCTCAGTTTCCTCATCTGTCTGATGGAGATAACTCACAGGGCTGTTATGAGAATCTAGGGGTTATAAACGCAGAACTGCTTGGAAAGCATTCAATCCCCCATGGAAAGGAGACCAGGCCAGGCCTGTGGACAGCCTCCCCGCGTGGGGGTCAAGGGTCACTGAATCACTGAATGACAGAGGAGACAGTGGTCCAAGCCTCTGGGAAGTGATACAGTGAAGTAGGGTTGCCATTCTCTATGTTCTTGTTTTCGAGTTGTCTTCAGGAGGCACAGAGTTGGTCTGGTTACAAAAGACAGGGACTAGAAGTAAAATGGAGGTAGGGTATAGGGTTGGCCTAGAATGAGATGGAACACACAAGTGAGTCTCTTCTAGAACATACGTTTGTAGGGCATGCAGAAGTCTGCCCTGGGTTACACCTGTAAACACTACGCTGCGCAGCTCTCCTAGTTCTTCTCAGGCTTGCCTCCCTCTCTGTGAGGTGGCCAGTGACTTGCCTTCTAATAAGGCAGTTACCAGCAGCTCAAGGGCCTTTCTAAAAAGTTCCTCTGCCCAGAACTCCTCCCTTGTCCCCCCCATCCCATCTTCACCTAGCTGTCTCTTTTTCATCTTTTAAGGCTGGACTTCTATCTCGTTTCCTCAGAGAAGTCTTTCTGGGTTCTCCAGAGTAGACTAGGGGCCCCACGCCTCTGATTAGCTCACGCCTCCCCACCCCCACGCCTCTGATTAGCTCACGTCACAACAGCCAGCGCCCATCTTGTCCACCAGACTGTCTGCTCCGGGCATCAAGCCCGGCCGCTCAGCACAGAGCCTGGCACGTAAAGCACGCTGAAGTCTTTGTTGAATGAATTGCTGAAGTTAGTCACTCCTGCCTCTGGGTTCCAACTTGCCTGTATGTTGATGTAGCAGCTCTTGTACAGTTGTTATTTTATTTTATTTTTACATGACTGTGTCATCTGAATCTTTTTCCTTTGTATTCCTGGTGCCTAGCCCTTGTCACGGCACAGGGATGGTCCTGCATATTGCAGAATGAATGAATGAATGAGTGAATGAATTCTCGACAGGGAGCTGCTTTGAACTAGAGAACTTTTCCTTTGCAGGCAGTTCATAAACTATCCTCCTGGGTGGGTCACGGAAAGGCTCAAAAGTGGGGAACATGATTGTTCTGGAGCTGGTGGGGCTGGAGAGGAGAAAGCAAAGAGCCCAAGGGCCATCTCCTCTTTGTCGTTGCTGCCACGTGGGGGACAGGAGATGCCCCCAAAGGAGGGGACCTGGTTGGGGGAGGGACCCTCTCCCAGGGCTCTGGAAGCCCTCTGTGACTGAGGTGAGCTTGGCTCAGGTAGACCCACCCTAGCTATCCCCCCCCCCCCCAGTCATTCTCCTTGGAGGAGGAGTGAAACGAGGGGGGTGGGGGGGAGGTGAGGGTTATTTCCAAATCTGGGCTTCTCCTTCCCAGTCTTTTCGTCCCCCAAGGCACCAGCCAGAATCGGGAGGGGAGAGGGGTCAGGCTGAGCCGGGCGGCGGGGAGGGGCGGCGCGGGCAGCCGGCTGGTGTCCTCTGGCGTCTGGAGCCAAGGCCCCGAGCTCTCGGCCCCCGCGAAGCGAGGCGAGCCGGAGCTGTGCGGTGAATGCAAAGAGCCGGGCGAGCTCCCAGCCCGGCGCCGCCGACGGCGTCCTCAGCCACAGCCCAATGAGAAGAGAGCAGATAATTTATTCTCTAATCCCGGTTCGGGTGCCCGGCGCTGGCGAGTGGCGGGGACTGGGGGGTGGGGGGGTGGGTCTCCTCGTCCCCTCTCCCCCTCCCGCCGCCGCCCCCTCCCCGCCCCTGCGTGCTCCCGGCGCGCACACACATTTCCTGACAATTAGCGAGCACACCTTGGCCGCGCGGCCTCCGGCGGCGCCGCAGCTTTTGTCTCCCGCCCGCCTGGGCGGCGAGGCGCGGGCGCCTGGGAGCGAAGTTGCCGCCCCGACGCGCTGCCCCGGAACGCCGGCCGCCGCTGCCGTCGGGCGGGCGCGGAGGGCGGGGTGGGCCGGGCGCGCCGGCCCGGGGCTGGGGGGCTGCAAAAGAGAGGAGAAGAGAGAGAAAAGTAAGGCAGCGCTGGCCCCTCTTCCTTTGTTATAACCCTGAGTGTGTGCGGGCGTGAGCGCGCGCGGGAGTGCCTGTGTGTGCACATACGTGTGCGTGCCTGCGTGTGCGCGCGCGTGTGCAAACTGCTGCCTGTGTGTGCGGGTCGGGGCCGGCCGGGGGCGGCGGGACCCGAGGACGCGAGGCGGCGTGGCCTGAATGCGAGTGGAGCCGCGTCCCGGGTCCCTCGCGCTCCTCCCGGGACTCGGCCAGGCGGGCAGGTAGCCGTCCCGCCCCCGCCCGCTTCTCAGAGGACAGAGCGCGGAGTTTGTTCACCGACCGGCCTCGTGCGGAGGGGGGTGCTGCGTGGCGGCCTGGGCCCCGGCCTGCAGGCGTGGGGGAAGGGGAGTCACCCCCCCAAGGTCTGCCCCGACCGCAGGGGGCGCACGAGGGGGGCTCCGGGGCCCGCAGCGCGGCGCGGACGCGGCTACGCGACCCGCTTCCACCCGGGTAGGAGCTCGCTAGGGCCACAGCGAGCCCCGGGAGGACGCGAGGCTGTGGAGGTGGCTCGCGGGGCTCTGAAGCGAGCGGGGGGCGGCGAGACGAAGTCTGTCTAAATGCCAGTTCCCTGAAGTTCAGCGCATCGGTTGTCATTTCATACCTTAATGCATATTTATGCTGCGCCGAAATAGGCTTCATAATTAACTCCCGGAGTCATCCGCAGAGGTTAAAGGGACCCCGAAGATTTGTGCATTGATTGGGTACCACGGCGGTGTGTGTGTGCGCGCTGATGTGTGTGCGTGCGCCCCGTGCGAACCCATTGAGAAGAATAATTATTTTTCTCCACTGGAAGCTACAGCAGAGAATCAGACAAGGAGGGAAGAGAGAGAGAGGTTGGAGAGGGACAGAGAGAAAGAGACAAAGGAAGTGAGTGCGAGAGGAGACGGCTTAGCATCCGAACTGTGAGTACTGAGCGAAACCAAATAGGCAGAAAGTGCTGCGAGTCGGGGACCCCTCGGCGGGGTTGAGGGCCGGGAGCAGCGGAAGAGGACTTGCCTCTTCGCCGGGGGGTTTGGCTGGACGACGAGGGGTCCTTGAGGCAGGGGCAGACTCCGGGCTGCGGGTTCGGGCACTCACCTGAAAGCCAGCGCCGACTGGCAGCGGGCTGCGTCAACCGCAGCCCCAGGTCCGCCACAGGGAAGCCCCCCCCCCCGCCCCCCGCCCCCAATGCCTTTGTTCCTTTTAAAGGTTTTTTTGTTTTTTGTTTTTTGCAGCTGTAGGATTCAGGGGGGAGTAGGAGAGGGAGCTAGAGAGAAACCCGCTTTGGGTGCCCCCCTTTCCTTTACCCCATGGTGTGGGGTGGGTTGGGGAAGGGGCTATCAATGAGGCAGGGATTAGGACTTTGTGACACCTGTGCATTTGTTTAGCACTAAGAAGGGAAAAGCAGAGGTGTCCGGTACCCCTGGGACAGGGATCTTCAGGTGACCCCAGCTGGGGAGATCGAGGAAGCCATTTCTAGAAGCAAAACCACCAACTCTTGGCCGGGGTCCTCTGCCCACCTCCCTCCTTGCCCTTAGCGCCCTTGCCAGGAGGGAAGAGGGGTTGGAGCTGGAGGCCCTCCAGGGGGCTGGAGCCTGGGCCTGGGCGGCGGTGGGGAGGCCACTCTGGAGAGGAGAGGTGCTCCCCTTACTGAGAAAGGGCCAGTGAGAGGGTGCCCCTAGGGGATGGGGCTGGCCACCAGCCCCTGACTCTACCAAACCTGTCAGGAGAGGGCGCCTGGCTGCCCCAGGGAGAGCGCGCCCTTCTCGAGCGACATTCCACAGCCTCCCTTTGAAAGCATAGTATCCTGCCCTCCTCCCCTCAAACCTCATTAAGAAATTCGTCTTCGGGTCTGATTTTACTCTCCCCTGGTGATTTTTCCAGCATACCTTCATCTGCCAGTGAACAACTTGGCCTGCCTTAAGCCTTAAGAAGGGCTAACTTCGGAGGGAAATTCAGCTCTTTTGAGCCTGGGATGGGAGTCCTGGGATCACAGAGCTCTGAATTGCTTGTCCTCTAAGAAGCCCCCTTGGGGGTAGTTTTGGAGGCCTTAGAACCCTGCTTGCATCCTCCAGGAGGATGAAACTGAGGCTTGGGACTGGAAACAGCAGCTCCGCATCACCTCACTGGGGCCTGTCACAATCAGGAGAAAGAGGAAGATCTCTCTTACACTCGCGCTGCGTGCGTGCGCGCACACACACACACACACACACACACACACACAGAGGAAGAAGTGCATATCCAGCTGCGGCCAGTCCTAAAGGCATTAAGAGGAAGGTGGAACCCTCGAATAGGGAGAAGCAAGTTCAGTGTAACCCCCAGAAGGTGATGTGGAGGCTCTAGGTGGTGGGGGAGACACGGATAGCGTGGTAGGATGGCTCGGAATGCAATCATATGTTTATGGGCCCTTCTTCCCACCCAACTGCCCGCTTGGTGGCCTGGCTTTACTGAGCGCTGCTTCCCGGTGCCTAGCACGGTGGCCGGTGCCCGGCTCAGTGCCTGTGCTCAATGCACCTTTGTTTGCTAAATGAGTGGCTGCCCCCCCCCTTCTCCCCACCCTTGATTTCCGCCTGCCTCTTCCTCTTAGAGGGACTCCTTTAGGGCTTGGGAGAGCCCAGCTGTGTAATTCTTTAGCCCGGGCTGTCGTTGCCTGCCCTGTGTGGGTTTGGGGGGCAAGGGAGGAAAGGAGTGGGGGAAGAATTGGGCCTGGACAGAACACCAGAATATTCTGGTATTCGTGAATTGTTCAGGTTGAAATGCATTGAGTTTGCCAATGGTCCGTTACTGTATTTTTTTTTTAACAGCGTAACTGCTCCGAGGGGCCGAACTATGGCTCGGGTCCTGTGTTTGGGGAGGCTGGATTCTGGAGACACACGAGCACTTCCCTGGGTCCCTCTCCCTCCCAGAGCCCTGTCCTGGAGCTTTGTGGAAATGCAGGAGCAGGAAGTATCGAGGTTGGAGAGATCACCCCCCTCCCCACCCCCTCATCTCCCAGCTTCTGTCTTTGTCCTTTCCTTCCCCTTGGTCTCTCTCTGCCTTGAATACCTGAGACCACCCCAGGTCTCCCTTCTCTCTCCTTCCCTGAGAGCCCAGGGGCCAGGAGCTCCCCGTTGGTCTGAAGGGCTCAGAGCTGAGCCTTCCTGAGACAACAAGAGGAAGTCCTGGGGAGAAAAAGAAAATTCATGCCTGAGGTCCCTGTGCCTTGCTCAGAGGAGCCAGTGACACGGGGAACCTGAGCTGGTCAAGCTCTGGAGGAGAGAAAGAGCCAGGAGCGGTGGGAGGCACAGGGAAGCCTGCCGAAGGGTCCAGAACTAGGGCGCTCATCCTGTTTCAGCGACAAGCACACCCCTGGTCTGGTTCGGGTCTGGAGGACCAGGAACAGGCGACTGGCAGATCCACCCAGAGTTAGTCTTCTGCTGGGTCGGTTCTGGGCCAGGGACTGCACCCGTTGATCGTCCTAATTACAAGTCCGAAGCCAGACATCTGTTTGGGGCAGAAGCAGCAGAGGCAAATCCCCGAGGCTCCTCTGAAGTTTCAGACGCGCCTCCCTTCTCCCGGCGACTGGAGTCGGATGCCAGGGCCTGTCCCTCACCCTCGCCCACAGCCCGATGCAGCACAGGGACACTCCTCCCAGAGGGCGGAGGCCGGGGGGTGCTCCAGACCCACTAAACCTGGAACGTGGGAGCACCTGGACCTCTTGTCCTTTGTCCAGGCTCATAAGCCGTTCGATCATTCGCTCAGCGAATGCGTACCTCTATCACCCAGCCAGCATCTTTAAAATAATATGATATACTCCCCGCTTAATCCCCTCCAGGCTAGGGTGGGGTGGTGAGAGCCTCCTCCTGTCCAGATTCTCCCTGACAGCCAGGTTTCCTGCCCACCCTGGGCAGAGACGCAGGGCTCCATGCTGCCCCAAAAGGTACAGAGCATGAAAAGCTCTAAGAGGAGAAGCCAGCTTCAATGTAGACTCAGGAAATCTTGGAGTTGATGGGACCTTGGGTTGGGTCTGTCTAGCCTCCTTCCAGGTGCAAGGGTCCCTTCTACACTAGTAGACCATTTACTGGGCACCTACTGCGTGCCTGGCGGTGGGTCTGAGGCGTAGTTGTGCCCCGTGTGTTTGACTTGCTCTGGAGGCAGGGAGCGCACTGGCTCCTTTTGGAGCAGCTCTAGGTCTTCTTGGGTCCTTTCCAGAGCAGAGCCCAGTCTGGGCCCCTCGCCCCCCCATCTGTGGGTCCCTCTCCCCCCAGTCTGTGGCTTTCTCTCCGATGGAGGGCAGGGCGAATGGCTTGCTAGCCCCCTCCTCCTGCCTCTTTTTCTTCTTTTTTTTAAAGATTTGATTTATTTGACACAGAGAGAGACAGCGGGAGAGGGAACACAAGGGGAGTGGGAAAGGGAGAAGCAGGCTTCCTGCTGAGCGGGGTGCCCGATGCGGGGTTGATCCCAGGACATGGGATCATGACCTGAGCCAAAGGCAGATGCTTAACGACTGAGCCCCCCAGACACCGCCTCTTCTTGCAAAGGAGTGCTCCCCCATCTGGCTTATCCTTAGCTCGAACCATCTTCAGCCCCAGTGACCAGACTGAGGCTGAGGTTCGGGTGACTGTGTGCCTTCGCAGGGAATGGTGGGACCGGAGGGTCCTAAAAGGAGTTGCTGCAGCCCGTTCTCGGGGGAAGAGCTTCGGTGTCCAGGCTCTCCCCCCGTTCTCCGGTTGGTGTGGGCACAGAGGGACCACTGCTGGAGAGGGAGGGCACCTGGCAGGGGCCGTGGGGTACCTGCCCTCCCCAGGTTGGTGGGCAGGCCCGGAGGGGAATGGCGGGAGGTCAGGGCTACCTAAGAGCTGCACTGCCCACCCACCTCGGTAAGCCTCCGTTTTCTCATCTACTAAGTGGGAATAAGAATAATAGGGTTTGCGTTCCTGAGTGGTTATCATTAATTAACAGGGTCCTAGCGCCTGTATGACACACATCTTTCCCTCAAATATTAGTCCCTGTCCTTTTCTCCCCTTCGCCGTCTTCTCTGTAATTTCCTCTTACATCACCTCCCTGCCCCTTTCAGGATTCCTTGCAGCTTTTGCTGTTCCGTTCTTCGCTGCCCCTCCCTCTGTTTTGTCCCCCACTGCGTGTCACTGCCTCCTGGTTGCCCCGCCCCTCCCCCCCCTCCTGTTCCCCCCCCCCCCCACCGGTGGTAGGGACAGGGCGGGACAGGGCGGGAAGGCGGCTGTCTTGGCTTCTCATTAGAGGCCCAAGAATGTGTGGAGTCATGAGGGACAATGAAAGCCAGCAGCAGGAAGAATGGAGCCTCTGTCGGGCAAGAGAACTTTCCCCAGTCCTCAGCTCAGCTGCATGGGGGTACCTGAGGGCCGGGGAGGGCGTGGGGGGAGGAGGCCACAGGTGGTAGGCACGGGGGAGCTGACCAAGCTCCCTGGAGCCGGCCACCATGGGGGTGGATTCTTAGCATCTGTTGGCATTTATGGGGATAGCTCATAGGTGACTGTCCCTCTCTCCGTGGGGATAAGGCCAGGGGGGCCTTCGAGAGAAGGTGCCAGTTGGCTGCCTGGGCCCCAGCTCCCAGCCCCAGCAGAGCTGCCGAAGGTTTGGGGGTGACCCCAGCTTGAGGAGGGTGAGTCCTTAGGGCCCTAACCGAGTGGTGACCTTTCACTAGAAAGCAGATTCTCAGGATTGGAGGAAGCAGAGAGCTGAACTGTTTCCCATTCCTCCACATCCCGGCGAGGTCTGGATGGGCCATTGCCTGAGACAGATGTTCTCCCCTCCCCCCACCCCGGTTTCTGACCCCAGAAACACCTTGGATGCTGCTCTATCTGGAGCTTACCTGGGGCTTGTCTGGTGGGCTGGGGCCGCTGGGCTGAGGTTTTCCTGTGCCCGGGGCCGGGAATCTGAGGGGATGACCAGGTGAGGGGGGATGGAGGACCCAGATCTGGCTGGTGTGTGGCTCTTTCAACTAGAAGGACTGACAAGTGCAGGGGTAGAAGAGGTGGAGGGACACATGGTGGGGGCGTGAGGGAGGGGAGGAAGGAGGGGCACAGAGATGGGGAGGGCCAGCCGGGCAGGAGAGGGGGGGCCTCCAGGGAGCCGCCTCAGGTCTCCTGCCAAAAATTGAACCATAAAAAAGCCGGAGGGGAGCAGCAGGGGAAGGAAGGAGAGAAAGGCGGCGGGGAGGAAGGGAGGGGAGGAACAGCCCCTCCACACCAATAGCCCGGCAGGGGGACGTGAGTAATACACGGCTGGTTCAGAGGGAGTGAGATCAAAAGCGAGTAGATACAAGAGGTTTGTGCTTCACCGACCAGACAGCCAGAGGCTCAATGAGACCTTTGTTACCCGGGCCCAAGTCAGGGTTGAAGGAATACCTGACCTTCCCGCCTGCCCAGCCCACCCCCACCCCCATCCCACCGGCCACCAGGCTGGGGGAGGGGCGGGCCAGGCCTTCTCAGTGAGTCAAGTTGAGTTGGGCACAGCTCAGACCAGGCTGGTGGGCGGGAAGAGGGAGGAGGCCTGCCCTCGCTGGGCGTGGAGCTTCTGGGGGTAAGTGGGGGAGTGAGTGGCTGCCTGGAAGGCAGGAAGTGGCTCTGCGGGAATTCTGAGGAGACTTCCAGGGCCAGGGGGCCCACCAGGTGAGCCGTCCCTGGGACCCCGGCCCCTGGCCCCATTGTCCCTTGGGAGGGGACTGAGGGCATTCTGCTCGGAGCCCAGGGGTTTCTGCAGGTCCTCAGTCTGGGATGTGGGGACCCACGGGAGAGGGAGGCAAGGGAGAACCAGAGGTTTCTGGGGTTGAGGCAAATGCCCAGAAGTTCAGGTGGAAAGTTGGAAGATGTCCAGCAGCTTGGCCTGTGGGTTGGAAAAGACGTGTGTGTGCGCGCGCACCCTGCTGTCGCTGGAGTGTGGGAAGCCCAGTTTAGGGAGGTCGGTCAGCCAGGGTCCTGAAGAGAACCAGTGAGCCTGCGCCCTGAGGTGAGGGTTGTAGCTGCTCCCTGGCAGAGACACGGGGCCTGCTCCGGGCCGCAGGTCTCTCACTTTCCTGTCAGGGTCCAAAGCCCCTGCGGCTTCCCTAAACCTGGGTTTCCTGCACTCCTGTCCCTCGAGGGCTGCTGCTTGCCCACAATGACCCATCACGGCACAGGGGAGGAGGAGACAGTCCTTGTGTTTAGAACGCACCTTTTTCAGGGTTCTGAGACCTTGGTTCCCCTCCACTCAGCAATTCCCGGAGTCCTAGAGACACCTGGGCCAACCACCATATCCTGCCAGAGAGAGAGCACCGAGCACACCCCCCCCCCCCCCCCCCGCCCCCCCCCCCCCCCCCCCCCCCCGCCCAGAGCATCCCCCAGGAGTGGGTCCAAAGCTAGCCGCCCTCAGCCGCCGAGGGCCTCTTCCTGCCTCCACCTGGGGCTAAAAACAAGGTCCTGCTCTCCTGTAAACCACAGGAGCACAGGTAGAGTTGGTAGGCCCCCTGACTAGTCTAGGAAGTGTGGGCCAGCCCCCAACCTTGGGGGTGCTCCAGAAACTCATGCACTCCTCTAAGGAATAGGACATCTGGTTCTCCCTCGCCTTCCATTCCCAGGGCCCCCCCAAATTCCACACTCAGGCCCTCATCTCAGCCTTCCTTTACCCAGACCCTCCTTTGCCCTCTGCTTCCCGTGGCTGGACTAGGAAGGGTTAAGTTTTGTAAGGAGAGGGGCTAATATGGGGCCTGGCTAATATGGGGGCTAATATGGGGCCCAGCCTTGGGCCCTGGCAGCAGTACCATTGAAAAGATCCGGCGTTACTCTGGGGGGCGTGGGGGTGGGGGTGGGGGGAGAGTTAAGGACCCTGAGCAGGGGGCTGGAGGCTAATTAAGGGAATTTGAGGAGGTCCTTTATGGCCAGGAAGCCACCCCTCCTCATACCCCGGAGTGAGGCCCATTGTGTGGGGACTTTGTGGGGCCAGAACTGGAAACTCATTACTGGGAAGTCTTTAATGCTGGAGGCAGGGCAGGTGGTGGGGGATGGTGAGAGACTGTAACCCGGGGCCAGTATCTCGAGGGTGGCAGCGTGGGTGGGGAGGGTTGGTGGGAAGGGCTCCCTGCATCCTTTTGAGATTCCCACCGCTGGACCCCCTCAGCTCTGCTGTGGCCTATGGCTTTTCATTCCTATGTGATTGCTGTTTCTAATTCATGTAGGGCTAAAAGCCATGGGCTACAGTGAGGGGCTTGCTCCTTCTGAGATCTGCACCTCCCTCCCCAGAGGACCAGGCTGGGAGCCAGCCACAAACGGGGTATCTGGAGGGGTTTCCACTTGGGATGGGGGATCTGGTAACCAAGGGTCCGGGGCCAGGCTGTGTGACCTTGGCTAAGTCACTTTCCCTCTCTGGGCCTGGGCCCTTGCTCTGAAATGAGGAGGCTGGACTGGTGACTCCAGAGGGAGAGTCCCTCTGAGGATGGAGACACATTTGGGGGGTGCTGAGGTCTGTAAGTCGGTTCCTTCCCCCTACCCCTTGCCAAGTGACTGAGGACTGGCTCGTGCTCAGAGGTTTGGGGGCCGGAGTCAGGAGCCTGGGGCCACACAGCACTTGGGCCTTCCCTCAGTGCCCCCAGGACAGTCCATGCTTCTCGGCCTCACTTCTCTGTGGTCAGCTGGAAATACACAGCCTCCTCTGTGTAAGAGAGAACTCGGGACTTCTCAGTGGCTGAAATGGGAGCTCTCAGGCCGGACACTTAGGAAAAGGAGGTTCCGCAGAGGGAGACTAGGAAGGCCGCCTCCTGCTATGGGCTGCAAAGTCGAGTGGGGAGCTTCCTAGCGCCTGGTCCGGCTACCCTGCCTGGGATTGGTCTCTCTCTCCCCGGGTCTGTGAATGGGACCCGTCCTCCCTATCCCCCACTGCCTGCCACTCATCTTGCCTGACTCCCTGTGCCCCTTCCCACTCTCATGTTCCTGCCCTACCCTTCAAGCCCATGCAAATCTACTTAACTCCATCCCAGCCATCCTGGAATGTTCCAGCAGATGGAAATAAGGCAGGCAGTCTGGCTGGAGCAGCGGAGGAAGTACCCTCCCCTCCCTTCTCCTTCCAGCGCCTGGTCTGTCTAAGACAGACCACCGAAGGAGAATCAGAGAGTACTATATTTGGTATCGAGAATCAGAAGGCAAGTTACTTATAATGTCTCAGAGCGCTGAATCTCCCTGACCAACATTTATCTAGTGTCTGCGAGGTAGCAGACAAGATTGTATCCATCTTTTCTAAAAAAATTATTTATTTATTTATTTTGACAGAAAGGAGAGAGAGCACAAGTAGGCAGAGAGGCAGGTGGCGGGGGGAGGCTCCCTGCTGAGCAGAGAGCCTGATGTGGCTCTGAGATCATGACCTGAGCGGAAGGCAGAGGCTTCAACCCACTGAGCCACCCAGGCGCCCCAGATTCTATCCATCTTACCCGTACTTGTTTAATCCCGGAAACAAACCTAAGAAAAAAGTACTATTGTTATCCCTTTTTACTTTGGGAAATCTGAGGCACAAGGGAGCTAAGAAACTGGCCCGAGTTCATATGGCTGGTAAGGGACAGAGCTGGGATTTTAACCTGGGCTCTTAAACCCCATCATGCTGGATGCGGGGAAAAGCCAACAAGCCATCCCGTGGGGAAGCACTTTGGAAGCTGGAAATCACTGGGTGCACATCCACAAATGACCCTGTGGCCCAGCTCTCACCACCCTTTGTCCGTCGCTGGTTTTCCTTTTCCAGCAAGAGCACAGGGGGAAAAGAAATCAAAACAATCGAAGAAGCAAAGAGAAAGGCCCAGCCAGCTGCCTTGTTGCTGGGGCTGCTCCAAGCCACTCCCGCCTCCCTTGCCCCAGCTTGGGTGGTGCGAGGAACAGGGATGAGAATTGCCAGGCGTTGTCACTCCCCCTCTGGGTTCTCTTGCCCAGAGCTCAGAGGTGGCTAGAAACTTCCCCCAGCTCAGAATGAGCCTCTCCTGTTTTCCTTCCTCTGCTCAGAGGACATCCGGATTTACTGCCCATCGCTCCCTGATCTCATTGGCAAGTCAGGTTGGAGCAGCGCCCCCCAGCTGGGTCCCTAACAGGAATCCGGGTGCATGGTTTGCTGGGAAGGGCCCTGCAGCCCTGGGCTTGGCCTGGACGAAGGAAACAGACGACCAGGCCAGATTTTGCCTCTCTAAAGCTCCAGCGAGGCAAGGCTCTGAGCAAGGGGTTGCTGGGTAAATGTTGGTTGAATGAACCGTGAGCCTGGAGAACAGGGCACAGAGCAAGGTGGCTTCACTGGACCTGGGCCTAGGGCGCCTCTGGGGTTACAAGGTTGCGGCTTCTCTCTGCGCTTTGTCTCTTGGCCACTGCCGGCGTTGCAGGCCTGGAGGAGATATGTAATTATATATTTCGCGTAATTGTTCAACTGAATTGAATAGGCAGGCTGGCCTCATGCCCTTTCTCCCTGGAGGATTCATGGATCACAGGCCTGTGTCTATCCTGGTCCCTGCCTGCAGACAGCTGAAACCTAAAAAAAACGATCCCAAGCCTCAGTCTTTACCGAGGCCCTCAGAGCTACCCAGCATACAGCCTCCGTTGAGAGAGCGGGCCCATGTTGAGCAACACAGGGATTCAGGGGAATCTCTCTGGTTGTGTGTGTCCCAATTTTTTTAGTGCAAGTGGAGTTTCAATGCTAAAGCTCTGCTCTTTCCAAATACAAAGACTATTCAAAAGAAATCTCTGCCCCATTGTTAGAAGGGGATGGCACTAACTTTGACCCTTGGGAAGCTTTCTGGCCCCAACGGTCTGGACCACTGCGTTCAGCTCTGTGGGGCCGACAACCCTAGACATGCTTAGGAGGACTCTTCAGGTGGGTCAGCCTCTGCCCAGCGGTAGGCCTCCTGGAAGGCCCTGGGGGTCAGGGCGTCAAGACATTTCAAGACTGCTCATGGTCTGACCCTTCCAGTCCCTGGGGCCCCCAAGACCCTCAGAACCGCTGCTAAATATCTGGTCGTCCTTGCAGTATTGAGAGGTGGGAGGGGCTTCCCCTCTCCCCCATAGGTGGGCAAGGAGGAAATAAGCGGGAATGGACTAGAAGCCTCAGAGGCAGAGAGGACCTCGGCTCTGGATTCCAAGGATTCCAAGGAGCTCCAAGGAGCTCCGTAAGCCAGAGGCTGGAAGTCAGTCCCCAGCAGCCAAGAAGGAGTTAATCTCCAAGGAGAACAAGGGCTACTCCCAGACCGGAGGCCTGTGCCCAGCTCTGCGGCTGCCAACTCTGGGAAGAAGTCCTGGGATCTGTAGTCTGTGTCACCACGCCCCCGTGGCCTGCCTGTTTATCAACACAGTCCTGGGGACTACAGTTCCCAGAAACCTGCAGAGGCCAGGCCTTGGGGTAAGGGGTGGGGTGTGAGGCTCGGTGGCAGCAGGAGGGAGAGGGAGGAGGTGGGGAGAGAAAACCCAATTCACCCCCTTCCTTTTTAATTCTTTCTCCTGGTGTGCCTGCTCCACCGCCCGAGCTAATCCCCCAAATCCGGTCTCCTAAGCCGCAGCTGCTTCCCTTCGCAGTGATGAATGGCTCGGGGAGGGAAGGTGAATTCATATTTTAATTACTGAGGCGCGGTGCTAAGGGGAGCTGGGGAGGGGGCGGAGGGCTCAGCATTGTTCTGGAGGCCGGAGGCGCCCCTCCTCACTGGGTCACTGCTCTTTTGCCCTTTACCTGGGGTGGGGGTGGGGCAGAGTGAGGCTGGGGTGGGGGGAGGCTCGTGGGAAGCTACTCTGCTTCTGCTTTGGGAGGTGAGGGCTTGGGGAGGTGGGAGAGAAAATACCCCCTTTTTTGTTTGTCAGAGGATTCCGGGCAAGTCCCAACACTTGTAAGTATCTCCCCACCCTTCCAGCCCCCCAACTGCCGTCCACTCTGATGGAGGACACGCCAAAATTGGAGCCATCCCAAGCCCTGGCTGTCCCCTCTCTTAGTTTCTAGCCCAGTTCCTCCTGATCCCTCCACATGTTCGAGCGGTCTCTCACCCACTGCCCCATTTGGGCTGGAGGTGCCGGGGCTGGGGGGCCCTGGGAGGGTACCTGGCATAGATAGAGGAGAAGTGGGGTTGAGGGCCAGAGAGGCCGGGAACCCCCTGGCGGTTCGGGGGTGATGAGCTGGGGGTTGCCAGCTCTTCTGCTTGGGCTCCCACAAAGCTGGCCAAATGGAGGACCTTTTTCGCCCCCAGACCCTGGGTCATCTCGGTCCTGAGCTGGGGAAAGCCCGGAGAGGAGGACGGGGAAGAAATCTGGGCCAGCAGCTTGTACTGAGTTGCAGCCAACCGGGAGCCAGCAGGGGTCTGTCCAGTGTCCACCTTCCTTTCCCTCCTGCTCTGAGTTTATGGGGCCCGTCTCTCTATCCCTTCGCCCCTCCTGGGCTGGAGGTAGGAAGGCGAAGCTGCAGGGTGGGATGTGGAAGTTTTAGTCGTGAACACAGAGAAGTGGGGGGGTGCCTCACGCGCTGGTCCGCTTGCTTCGTGGAAACCCTGGACTCCGTCATTTCAAACATTCGAATCCCTTTCTCCTCAGGTAGACCTAGCAAGAGGAGGTTCACCAGGACCTGACTTCCAGGGAGCCCGCCATTTGATGCTGGCACTTTGCGAAGTATGAAGGCATGAAGGCGGGGGGCGGAGAGAGAGGAGCAGAGGCACCGCTCTGGCAGAGGGATTCTGAGGGACGCAGGGGGCCCTGAAACAGGAAGGGGCTCTCTGCTCCACGGCTCCCCACTTCGGGGGCCAGCCCAGGGACCTGCATCACGCACGGGGCCCACGCTGCTCCCGGGCCTTGGCGGGGATGGGGGAACAGCCCTGCACTTCATACCAGAGACCCGAGCACCCTAACCAGACTCTCGTGACCCCTCTGCCCGAGGAGCAAGGACCCAGAATCTCCATGATACAGTTGGCTCCCCGGACAGCTCTCGGGGCCGGGCTGTCGCTTCTAGCCTAACTCTTGAGCTGTTTATTTTCCTTTTTAAGATTTTAAAATTGGGGCGCCTGGGTGGCTCAGTGGGTTAAAGCCTCTGCCTTCGGCTCAGGTCATGATCTCAGGGTCCTAGGATCAAGCCATCCGGCTCTGCTCCACGGGGAGCCTGCTTCTCCCTCTCTCTCTCTGCCTGCCTCTGCCTACTTGTGATCTCTCTCTCTCTGTCAAATAAATAAACAAATCTTTAAAAAAAAAAAGATTTTTAAAATTTACTTGACAGAGGGAAAACACAGCAAGGGGAGTGGTGGGCAGAGGGAGAGGGAGAAGCAAGCAGGCTTATCGCTGAGCAGGGAGCCCAATGCAGGGCTCGATCCCTGGACCCCAGGATCATGGCCTCAGCCGAAGGCAGACACGCAACCGACAGAGCCACCCAGGCGCCCCCAGCCCTGGGGCAGTTTGAGTCCACCCTCCACCTTCCTAAAACTCCAATGTGGGGGTCCTGATGCCTCCGCCCTCTGCCCCCAACTTGCCACAGTGAGCAAAAAAGCCAGGATTGTTTCATCTTTCCCAAAGGACCCTGGGGAGGAACAGTCACGTCGAGGGGCATGCTTTGTTGTTTCTGTAGAACAAGCAGACATTGGAGGAGGAGTAGGGTGGAAAAGGAAGAGATCCATGCACATGGGGACCTCCTAGACCCAGGCTTGCGGCGGGAGGGTCATGGTCCGAGCTACTTGGCCTGGCTTGTTTTAATTATGAGTTCCTTTCCCAAATCAGCCTTGTTGTGTCTCCCGATTTCTCCCCACATCTTTTTCCTGTAATCATGGAAATGCTTTGTTGATAGTACCCTTGATAGGCATCCCCCTAGCCAAGAAAGCGTAGGCGCTACAATTACTGATTACAAGGAAGCCCGCCTGTTTTCCCTCCCATCTTCCTGATCAGCCGAGCATCCCAGCGCCCTGCCAGCTCCTGAGGTTTGGAGGCCGTTAAACCTTGATTCACCCCGTGGTACCCCGAAGTGAGGAAATGAAAGCCCAGAGAGGGACAGCCACTCGCCAGGGTGACACAGCATGCCAGCGTCAGAGCCGAGAATAGAACCCGGGCCGTCGAAGCCCCGGTTTAGAACCCCGTCTCTCTAACTGTCACGGGAGGGATCCAGAGATAGCTGCCGTGGATAGATGTAGAAATATAGTAGTTGTGTCTCGGCTCTGTCTATATATATCCCGGAGACGGCTCTCGGCTCTCTCTAGATACTCCAGGAGAGTGGGTGTGCAGAGGATACTGGAAAGTGGGCGATTGAATGACCAGTCCACCTGCCCGTGCTGACTCAGGCTGGGCCTCCTGCCCACCCAGCGAGCCCCTGGTAAAGCATCGCACCTATTAATTACAGCCACTAGCTTTATTAGCAGGACACTTGGAGGGGACGGGAGGGGAGGATTTCGACAGGACCCGACTCTGCCGGACGTGCTGGTCTCGGTGAGAGTCTCCCAGCTGGGCCTCTGCTTTGCCCGGAGAGACAGGCTGTCGGTCCGAAGGCGCGAGGGTGGCCGGACCCGTGGAACTGTCCGGAGAGCCGGCCCCTGGGGCTGGCCTGCTTCCTCAAACACGGTGGGACCCCTTGGAGGTGTGGCTAGCACCGGGGGCCTGGGCCTGAGGTCAGGCCTCGTGCTTCCTCAGTCTCGACTTCAGCCTCGCCTCGCACCTCCTTCCTTCCGTTTGGCATTTGGGCTGCACCCCCTGTCTCCTTTCTAGAGAGGGACGTGCTTCAAAGCAGGCCTTGGAGGCGAGCCTGCCTCCCTGCAAGGTGCTCCCTTCGGCCCGGCCCCTGGGCTGGAGCTTCCTCCGGGGCAGGCCAGGGCAGAGGAGTGAGCTGGAGGGATCTGTGGGCCGAGGGCCGGCCCCCTGCAGCCCCCTCCCCCCCCAGCCAGTGGTTCCCAGCTGCCCCAGGGGGCCCTACCCGGGGCTGAGTCTTGTGTGAGCCAGGGCGTGGGGTGGGGGGAATAACGTGCCCAGCTGAGCAAATCTGGCTGCAGCTTCTATCTCAGGCTGACTTCTGTGCCAGGGAAGAGACTTTTTACCCTTTACCTCCCAACCCCTTTGCCCAGCACAGGTGCTCAATAAAATAGCCTGTTGGCTGAAAGAACTCTGCTGTCAGTTCTCTGCATGAGGAGGACCGCGAATCACGTTGCTCTGAGCCGTCAAAGAAAGTCCATTCTGTTCTCTGCAGATTTCCTTAAGGGTATCAGATGAACCGAGCCTGCTAGGGAAAGGGGGGCCCCCCACACCCCCACTGAGACTCAGTTCCAGGTATCAAGGTCAAGGCTGTGTTGGATGCAGGTCCACAAAGTCCTGCCTTACTGGACTGTGTGACCTAAAGGGGTGAGTGGACACCCCCCAACCCGTGTAAGGTGGCCCGGAGCTGCTTTGAGCTGCTTCCTTCCTATCCCCTAAGCACAGGTGTGCCGGGGGGGGGGGCGGGGGGAGGCAGGAAGGGAACGGAGGCAACAGGCGCTATGGCTTTCTCCTCCCTGCCCTGGACTCCCCCAGTCTCCAGTCAGAGGGATGACATCAGCTCCCCAGAGATCAGGACACTCTGAGCTTTCATGAGGCTGTTCTCTGGCGGCCCCTCCCCCCAGCCTGGGTGAGAGGGTTGGCGGGGCCTGGACAACCTCGGGGAGCGGCAGGGACTGGCTCTGGGAACGTTAACCCCAGCTTGCTTCTCTCTCTTGCCTTCCTCCTGCCCCTCTTCCTCCCCTGCCTCTGCCTGCAGATCTTCTCTGGTGAGCTCCCCCCAGCCTGGCCTAGGGCATGCCCCAGTTCACTTTCGCCTGCTTCTGTGGCCTCCACGGCTTCTGCAAGATGAAGAGGAAGAAGGAGGAAGTTCACAGACAGCGGGAAACAGCAGTGTGAGCAGGACCCAGGTCCCTGTCTCCAGCCTCCCCCAGCAGGTGCCAGGCCTGAGGGCACCCACTTCTGGCAGGACCTGCCCGGCCCTCCAGAGACCGAGAAGCCGAGCCGTGGGGCGGCCGAGGAGCAAAACTGCTTTTGGCCCCCAAGGGCTCCAGGGGCTCCGCTCAGGGCGACTCCTCCGCGGAGGGAGGGATGCGCCGCCTTGGGCAAGGAGGCCTGCTCCGGGATCGGAAACTTGCTGCTCTGCCAGAGGACCTCCCGGCAGCCCGGACCCTGCGGGAGGACACACGCAACCTGGGCACCATGCGGGTGTAAGACGAACCCCCTCCAAGCCCGGGATGGAGTCTCTCCTGGGACCTCAGGACCTGAGGCAGGAGCCTCTACAGAGCAGCGCCCCCGAGAGAGGAGTCTTTTCCTGTCCCCTCCCAGCGCCCTCCTGGGCCGGGTGCAGCCGGGCCCAAGGTGGGCAGCCTGCTTGGGAGTCGGACGGCAGGGTCGGGACAGTGAGAGGCAGGCCGTGTCCTCGTGGCGGGAAGCCAGCTGTGTGTCCCCTTCGTGCTGCTCTCCCCGGCACACCGGAAAGCAACTTTCCTTCCAGCCCTGACCTCGCAGACCCTTTCACTCCCACCATGCCTCCTTGCAGCAGCCCAGACGTGGGGGCTCGTTCCCCAGGTCCCGACTCCCCTTCTCAGGAACTGTCTTCCAGGGCCGGACCGTGGGACCCCTTTCCTGGACTAAACCGTGTCCTCCCTGTATCGTCCCATCTCCCTGCCCCACCCATCTGCCTCTTCTTTCTCTTCTCAGAAGCCATAGGGAGGGAAAGGCTTGCATGTTGTGCCTTTAGGGGAAACTGGGCAGAGGGGGCCCTCAAGGATTTGCCTTGACGTTTTGCCTCATCTCTCTGCCCCCCTCAATCTTCCAGGGTCCGTCTCTTCTCCTCCCCCTGCCTATTTCCAGCTGGTAGGAAGCAAACCAAACCTATCTCCTTCCTTCCTCCCTCCCATTTGCTATGACTTACCTTCTGTCACTGTGCCTGGACCTCTCAGGTGCTAGAGGGCCACGCGGACAGCGAGGCCAGTGGCAGAGACACCTTGGGCAGATCCTGTAGCTTTAGCAAATCTGCCCTCTACTTCACTGCACAACATGTCAGCCCAGGAACAAAGTCAGATCCCCTGGAGCATCCAGGGACAGAGTAACCTTTCTGAGAGTTAACAGGTGGCCTGGGTAGAGGAGATCAGGGCCCCAGGACAGAAGGAGGGGGCTGGGTGCCCTTCTCCTCGGAATGTGCCCCTCTGGGCAGTCCGGGAGGGCAGAAGACCTCTTCCACTAGTTCATCTAGAACCCGGGAGAAGCAAAGGCACGTTCTATCCTGGCAACCTTTGCCTGTCCAGCTCATGCCCTATGGTCGGGGAGATTTCCAGAGTTTTTGGCAGATCTGGTGGGATCCAGGTCATGTTCGAGAAGCCAGAGCACAGCTTACGATTTCATTCTTCCCATCCCCCAATCCCCCCTGGGCCCCTGCCATCCAGTCCCAGCCTTGTGCAATCTGTTAGTTCCTTTTATATCCAAAGAATTATAAACAGAAGTCCTTCCCTCAAGGAAACAGCAATAAAGGCCAGTGGGGTCACAAAGGATGGAAGAGAACTCCCCAATTCTTTGGCCTCTTACACAGTAGAGGCCTTGGATGAGGCACGGAGATGGTTAGAAAGGCTTTCAAGGGTACCTTGAGTCCGCCGCAGGAGAGCCCGCCCAGGGGGCACGTGTGTCCCTAGCGGTCGCCTGCGAGGCTGCGGCCCCAGAGAAGTCACTCTTGCGGTAGAGGATGAAATCCTATCCCTGGAGCCTCAGAGGTATATTGGGTGTTAGGTCCTGACCACAGAGGCTCACCCCGAGGAAAGGTCAGGAGGGGTGGTGAAGGAGAGTCCGGCCCCTGCGCACCTCTCCGGCCTCGGCGGGAATTTCAGCTGCAGGGGCTTGGCAGTGAGCCTGCTCAGAGAGCTTCTTGCCCCGGGGAGAACTCCTTTGGCTCCAGAGGGATACTGGATATCTGGAGCCCGTGCTGTGGGAACATGGGAGCAGTCCCAAGGTCAAGGCCGCTCTCAGCGGAGGCCCGGTTATGCCTGCAGACAGCGGCCCTTGGCCCCCAAGCCCATGGCCCCTTCATCAGGGTGAAGGCTGGGGCCCCTGCTGACATGTGGGAGTAGGAGGAAGCAGCAGCTTTGAGCCCGACACACCCCACATTCTATTGTCCCTCGGCTTCCTTCTCAGGGAAATGGCAACTCCGCTCGGCTCAGCCTCTGGAGAACCAGTCTGGAGACCTGAGCCCAGCTCTCTGCCCCTGGGCAAGCCCGGGAGAGAGGTTTAATCCAAAAAGGCAGAAGCAGCCCTAGTGTTCCCGGGGCCTCTGACTTGTAGTCCAGGCTTCTCTTCCTTCTGTTCCTTTTCGGGGAGCGAGGTCTGGCCACCTTGTCTCCTGCCCTGCACTCACTCCTTCGCAGAGGACGGGCGGGACCATGTTGCCCCCCCCCCCCAATTCCCTCCACTCCACGGTTCTCTCCCAGACTCCATGCTGAGGAGGGAGCTGGGAGCTCCTGGTGGAGGCAGGGGGCCCGAGAGAGGAGATGATTCTGGGAGGGGGCGGGCCTCTCGTTCTTGCTGTGTCACCCAGAGTCCTTGTAGGAGGGCGGAGGCCCTGGCCTCCCTGGGCCTCAGTTTCCCCCTGTTGCGCTGCGGGCCTTCGAATGGGGGATAAAGAAATGTGAGGGGTGCTTGAGATTCTTGTGCCTCAAATGTTGTTTGGGAGTCTGGGCCTCAGGGGTTCTTGTCTCAGGGCGTTTTAATTAGAATGTCATTTCCTTCTCCGTTCCCAAGGACGGGCTTTCTGGATGTCGCACAGGAGTCCATAGAAATATATATAAGAGTGTTATTTTTGAAAAAAATAAAAAGAGCAATCATTTAACTGAAATGTACATGAGGTAGCGTAGCGGGACGCAAAGGGCGTTGGGCTGGGAACCGGCTCTCCCAGGTTCTAGCTCTGCTTAGACACCGATGACAGCGTGACCTGAACCTCATCATCCTGTCCCATGATGTCTGGGACTCAGTCTCTTTCCGCTAATGTCCTCTAAGGAGCCCCCTCTGGAGGCCAGGGCTCTGTGTGTGGCCCCGGGACGTTGAGCCTCAGGGAGGCTCGGGCCACGGAAGCGGAGGGCTGCAGATACTCTGCGCTCCGAGTGTGCAACACAAGTGTGGGCAGGGCAGACGGAAGCGATGTGGGAGATCTGAGAACGGGTGGGGGTGGTGAGAGGGAAGCCGGGGCTCCCAGAGCTGCCGCTGGAATCCTGCCCCAGTGCTCCGCGGAGTCCCGCCTCTCCTGCCAGGCCTGTCACTGCACCCCAGGTGCCCCCTCGTGCACATCCCCCCCCCCAATCACACACACACACCAGCCCTCGCAGGTGGGATGGGATCTCAGCAGCAGCTGCCTGACCCAGCTGTATCACCTTGCCTTCTGCAAGGGGAGGGGCCTGGGGCTGCCGTCTGCCCTACCTCCTGAATGTACGCGCAGTTCCGCCTGCCTGTTTGGGACCCAGAGGTGGTGGGATGGGCTGATGATGGACAGACCGTCTCTGGATGGAGAGCTGCAGCCTCCAGGCCCCTGGAGCTCCGCTGAGGCTGCCTCCTGACCTCGGCCACTTGCTTCCTCTCTCCCAGACTCTATAAAAGGTGGTGACAGGACCCATTTCCTCCCTACCTCACAAAAAGGCACAGGATACAAGGGTGCTTTGTATCAGAGGCGCCTAGATGTGGCTCATACTTTCGGAGACAATACTTGGTTTATAACTATGAAGCTGGGCTTCCACCAGAGAAGGAAATCTCGCTGCTGCTGGTCCAGAAAGCCCGGTGTTCACCCTGAAGTTGGCAGCTGTGCCCAGTAGGGATTGGGGCTGACAACACCGTCAGGACCAAGAACCAAAATCTGTTCCCAAAGAACGAACCCTCCAACCCTCTGGCACAAAAGCAAGAGCACAAGCGAGCCCTCATTATCGTCACCCTGTTCCCGACGCAAACAGCATGCTAGACTGTGGCTAAACAATCCAGGGTTGGAAAGGCTGGCTGGTCCATGTGAATCCTCTATTCCCCACCACCCCCCCGCCACACCCCCCAGGTCAGTGCCCACTGCGTCCGGCTGTTGTGGCCTGGGCTCCCTTCTGTAAATTCCTGTGGGATCAGAGCCACAGATCACAAAGAGGACACAGAAAGCATGGCTATCCCCAGGGGAGCCAGGAGGTCAGGATCATCCTGCAGGAGGGTGAGGTTGGGGAGCTACCGGGGGGCATCCCTGGAGAAACTCTTGATACCGAGGAAGGAGATCCAAAAGTCAGAAACCGCCCAAACTGGGCAGCCCCAGCTCTGACAGAGCAACTCCAGGCTCTGAAGTTCAAGGGTTTCTTCCTGGGTACCGGTCTGTCTCCCTGTCCTTCTTGGGCAGCCTTCCCCCCTCCCCCGGCTCATTCCGGTGTTCCATCAGAGGCAGACGCGGGAGGAAGGCTGCAGGGGAGATGGCAGGACCCAGCCAGATCCTCAGGACTCTCCCCAGCCTTCGTTGCCATGGCAACGCTGCTATTTTTATCCCGTTGTTCATGATGCTCAAAGCTCTGACTTTCTCTCTTCCAGAGAGGCCAGCCAGGCTTCTGCCCTCATCCCTCAACACGGCACCTTCCCCCAGAGGCCTGAGAAGGAAAAGAGTAATGGAGGAAAGGGGGAGCCCACTGGGTTTTGCCTCAACTAGAGGAACTGCTTGGCAGTGGTTCGCCTCTGCACTTTTGAGCCTTTGGCTTTCTAGCTGGCTTGGGTGCTCCGTTTTGTATTTTCAAGAAGATCAAAACTCCCCATGGTCTCCCTGAGAGGCTGCTCCAGAGAAAAAAGGAAAAGCCGCTACTCTGGATGAGTTTTTTCCACAGGG